>CAWUFW010003815.1:0-1200000 GCA_963921515.1 Calotriton arnoldi
ACTTGGGATTCTTCTTGGGGGGCATGGTGATGGGTGGTGATAGTGGGTGCTGTGTGTGTTGGTGTGCAGGTGAGGGTGTGTGGGTGTGTGTTGTGCTGGGTGTATGTGAGGTAGGTATTTGTTGGTGTGCTGCTGGTGTGTGGCTTGTGTGAGGGATGAGCTGTGGGTGTGTGGTTGCTTTCTCTTGGGTGCTGGCAGTGGAATGGCATTTGCAAAGGCTCATGGTAGTGATTTGTGTCCTTTATATAGGTGGAGTTGTTGGTGTGTCTTTGTTCTCTGTCCCCACCCCCCCAGTATTTATTGGCTTGGTAATTGCTTGTTTGGCCTTTTTTTGGTTGATTTTTCCTTTGTGCTGTTTGTGTATGTTGGAAACGTTCTTGTGACCGAGTCGGACCCTGCATTGGTCTCGTACGGTGTTTTCCGTTTCGTTCACGCTGTGTTTGTGCAGTTTTGTATGCTGCGTACGCGTCGGTCGCGGTGTATTGTGTTGCTTCGGCTCGGTTTTGTATGCGTGTCGGTCGTACGGCTTGTCCTCCGTCCGACTCGGTCGTGTTTTCGCGCCTTGCATCGTACTTTGCAGGTTGGAGTTGGCGGGTACGATTCGGTCGGATTTGTTCCGGGTGCGTGTCGGTCGGTTGGATTCGCGTGTTTTTCCGGCCGGATTGCTATTTTCCGAGCGGGTCGGTCGGTCGGCTTGGTTTCCTGACGTGTCGGTCGGATTTATCGCGGCTTGCATCGTACTTGGCGTGTCGGGCGCCACTGGTACGTGTCGGTCGGTATTTTTTCCGGATCCGAGTCGGTCGGTGCTTTTTCCGGCCCGAATCGGAATCGACCCCTTGGTCTTGATCACATGACACGTAATTGTGATTACGTTCTTTTAAAAACAACCTTCCACATTCGTAGACATAGAAAACATACTCCGTGTGATACATGATTATGAGAACATTGTGAAATGCAGAGCTTGGAGAAAAAGAAAAAGAATAAAGAGTGTTCTATGCATCCCTCGATTTGAAAATAAGAATTGATATATAATTTATGGAATGAACAATACAAAAATATAAATGTCTTCATTGACACTTGCATTACATAGGCAATAAATGAGACACTATTATGATCAGAAAATAGATTTTTTTACATTGTTTTTAAACATCATCACAAAAAGGACCAATCCATATAAAGTAACATTTCTTCAATATAAATCTCCAATTTAAGCTGCAGTAGCATAATATGCATTCTCAAATTACCTTGTGAATAGTAGAAAAAGGAGAACAGTCATTTCTTAATGCGTCTTTTTATATTTCATTATATCACAGCTGTTAGTGGGCAGATGTTACTGTAAATTCATTCCATTTGTTAATAAGATTCCACTGGTAATGGCTACAGTATCCAATATACCATTAAATACACACATATATATACACACATACATATATTCACTGTAAAAACCACATGTTTCAGGGACGTTATAGTTAGGCTGACATTTTACTCCTACAAAACCAGAGAAATTCAGCCGGTATAGGTAGCTGAGCTAACTATAACTCGCACCCCCGCAATGCACTGCTTATGACTTCACATATTATATCAGTCATCACATGATCAGTGACAACACTGATGACATCTCAAATGACATCTCAAATGACATCAGTGATGACATCACCCAGTGTCTGTGAGTGTTTTTAAAAAGTTTATGAGTGTTAAATATATATACATAGGTGTATTGGTGAATCAGTGGGTGTATGAGTGACTTTTTGAATGACTGAGTGGGTGCGTGACTGACTGTATAAGGATGATTAGGTGCCTCAGTGAATGTATGGATGAGTGACTTGTTGTGTGATCGTATCTGTCTGTCAGTTGATGTCTAAGTGGGTGTCTGAGTATGAGTGGGTATGTGAATGGCTATATGGGTGATTGATTGGTTGACTGTCTCTATGGGTGTCTGTGTGTGGGTGAGGAGGTGTGTGACTGCCTGTATGGATGAGTGAGTGGGTGAGTCAGTGCCTGTATGGAGGAGTGAGTGCATGTGTGAGAAGCTGTATGGGTGAGTGAGTGTCGGTATGGCTGTGTCTGTGATTTAGTGCTTGTGTCAGTATGGGTCAGTAACTGTGTATGTGAAAGGCAGTATAGGTGAGTGACTGTATCCATGAGTGAGTGAATGTGAGAGTGGCTATATGGATGTGAACATGCTTCTGTCAGTGATTGTACAGGTGAATTAGTATGTGTTATTATTTGTATGAGCAAGTAAATAGATGTGCATGTCACTGTTTGGGTTAGTACGTATCTGTATTATTGACAGTATGGGTGAGTCTGTAGATGTGTGAGTAGTTCTATGGGTGACACACTCAGTGTGTGAGTGCCTGTATGGGTATATGAGTGGATATGTCAATGGCTGTATTGGTGACTGAGCAGGTGTATGAGTGGCAGTATGGGTGAGCAACTGGATATGCGTGTAGATCTATGAATTAGTGAGTGGCTGTGTAACTACTGGTATGGCTCTATCACTGGGTTTGTGAATGGCTTTTTGGGAGTGCCAGTGGGTGTTTAAAAGATTCTATAGGGGTGTGAGATTGTGTGTCAGAGATGATGTGGATGATGTCATCATGGATGTCAATTGACATCTCATCAGTGATGTCATCAGTGATGCCACTGACCATGTCATGAGTGATGTAATATGTGAGGTCATAAGCAGTGCATTGCGGGGGCAGGAGTTATAGTTAGCTCAGCTAACTATAACGGCTGAATTTCTCTGGTTTTGTACAAGTGAAATGTCAGCCTAACTATAACGTCCCTGAAACCTGCGTTTTTTTCAGTGAATATCTAAGGTTTTTTAAATGCTAATTCCTAACTATAACCTCGCTGAAACCTCTGTTTTTTCCATGAATTTCTAAGGTTTTTTTAATGCTAATTCCTAACTATAACGTCCCTGAAACCTATAGTTTTTTCAGTGAATATCTAAGGTGTTTTAAATGCTAATTCCTAAGTATAAAGGGGCACATGCATCACTGTTTTTTGCGCTCGCAAAGGGGCAGATTCGCAGAATCTGCCCCTTTGCGACCGCAATTTTTGCATTTGGGATGCATCATCCCAAATGCAAAAATCGGAAATTGCAATTGCATTTAAGGAATCGCAATTTGCAATTCCTTAAATGCAATGCTAGAAGCAATTTTAAATAGCGATTTCGCTAATAGGGGTTGCAAATTACTGAAAAATAAAACAGGTCGGTAATTTGCAAAAACTTTGAAAAATGCACTAAAGTGCATTTTTCAAAGTTACATGTTACACACACACATGCCCTTGGGGCATGTGTGTGCGCAACATGGGTGCACATTACAATTTTAGGGGTACAACAGGGTGTCCTTTTGACACCCTTGCACCCTTGAAATTGCATGCGCAATTTGCGAGTACCTAATGGGTACTCGCAAATTGCGCATGCAATTCCCATTCATTCCTATGGGCCTGTAGGCCCATAGGAATGAATGGAATGCCATTCCTTAATTGCGACTTGCAATTTGCGAGTCGCAATTAAGGAATGTTTAGGAATCGCTATTTTTATAGCGATTCCTACATGCATAGGCTTTTGCGATTCCTTAATTGCGATTCCTTAATAATCGCAATTAAGGAATCGCAAAAGCCTACCTTGATGCATGTGCCCCATAGTCCCTGAAACCTCTGGGTTTTTTCGTGAATATCTAAGGTTTTTTTAACCATTTTATTTATGAAAAGATGTTTGTGACTATTTTTTCTATGATTTTCTATGTATTTTTATCAATTTTTAAAATAATTATAATCACTTTTTAAAAATATATATAACATAGCTGATTAAAGATTTATAGTGTTATTTATTTGAATAATTTTAATTTTTACAAAATTGTAATATTGTTTTATCATTTCTAATTTTGTACAGTCTGATAATATATAACAGAATTTTGAATAGCAAAAAACAAATTTGAATATCATTTTTTAGCATATTTATTTACTGTTTTTTGCTAAATTAAATTTTGTATGATTGCTTTTAATAGTATGAAAGATGTTTTGTTCTTTTATTATGATAAATATCTTCTTATATATATATATATATTTTAATTTACGGAAAAGGGTCGCGCACAGTACGCGAACTTACACCTTACACGGTGGGTGCGCGGTTCCGTTATACAAATATCAGTCTAAAATACATATTTAGAATGAATTAATATATTTTTTTCACGAAGAGGTTTATTACTGAGTGCAAAAAAATAGTAATATAGAAGTTATAAATTTGTTTAAAAATATTTCTAACACATTTTTTCGGTCGCCTGATCTACGCGTTGGGTGTGCGAATCTGTTACACAAATGTAAGTCTACAATACATACTTACACTGAAATAATATATTTTTTAAACAAAGAGGTTTATTATTGAATCCCAAAAATTAGTATTAGTATTCTTGTAAAATATTGGATTTTTAAAACACATTTTTATGTACGTGGCACCATCGCGCACCGGATGCGTAGGGGTTGCGAACCCTGCCGGCACGTATTTCCGGGATCGCGTAGGGGTATGAAATATGAATGTTTCAAGTTTAAATATCTGTTTTGCATAAAGACTTTCCATTGAAATACTTTAAAACACAATATCCTAATAGTAATTTACAGTTTTATATTACATTTGGTACATTTTATGGGTGCGCGACGCATAAGCGATGGGTGCTCGTCCCCTACGCGAATCCATGTCACATAGAAAGAAAGCTTTTCATTGGTTGAAGAGCTTTTCATTCTCTTGGTGGGTGGATCCAACACCTGTTCCAGTCCTTTCATTTTGGGTGTGTCTGCCTTTAAAACTACCATTATTGTACGCTCTCCAAATTCTTTATTTTTTTTGGTGTTCTTCATTTTTCAATATCTACAATGGCATCAGCGTTTCCTGAAGAGCAGCAGGAGGAGATGGAAGAGGTGGAGGAGCCAGTAAAAAAGCGGAAAGAAAGCATTGTGTATGCTTTTTTACTGTCCCAGAGGGAGAGAAGAAGGTGAACGCTTGACCATCCACCCTGTTCGTCCTGCACGAGAGATGATGGAGCGCCAAAAAAGAGAACAAGCAGCCAGTGATGATGGAAGTCAACCATCTTCAAGAAACATCACAGTTGGACTCTTTAACTTTTATTTTTTATTTTAAAAAATGAAAAACACCCAAAAAATAAAGAGAATCTGAAAATACAAAATTGTTCATAAAAAAAACAAACGGTTCTCATGGAACCACCTATACTGGTTAAAAATAGAAAAATTGTATGTAGTGAAAGGGATTGCTTGTATAAATGTGTGTGTGATGAATGTTAGAGTTCTGCATAAGTAGTGTCCAGTGAATGGATGAGTGCATGCATAATACGTAAGTGAATAAATGACTGAAAGAATAGTGCTTGGGTGATATGATATGTGCATAATTAATGGCAGAGTGAATGGATGACTGTATGCATAATACCTGCGTGAATGGTTGAGTGTAAGAGTAGAGTTTGAATGATTGCATGAGTGCATTCGTAGTGCCTGGGTCACTGTATGAGTATATGTGTAGTGTCTGGGTGAGGGCAAGAGTACTGTCTGAGTGTTTCTATGAGTTCAGGTGTACTGCCTGGGTGATTGGATGAGTGCAGGGGTAGTGCCTGAGGAAATGGATGAGTGCATGGGTAGTGCCTGAGTGAATGGTTGAGTGCAAGAGTAGTGCCTGAGTGAGTGCATGAGGACATGAGTAGTGTCTGGGTGATTGCATGAGTACAGGGGTAGTTCCTGGGTGATTGGATGAGCGCATCAGCACTACCTGAGTGAATCTATGAGTGCAAGGCTAATGCCTGGGTCATTGGATGAGTGCATGGGTAGTGCCTGAGGGGATGGATGAGTGCATGGTAGTGCATGAGTGAATTTTTGAGTGCAAGAGTAGTGCCTGGGTGATTCCATGAGTGCATGGGTAGTGCCTGGGTGATTGCATAAGTGCAGGGGTACTGTCTGGGTGATTGGATGAGTACATGGTAGTGCCTGAGTGACTTCATGAGTGCAAGGGTAATGTCTGGGTGCTTAGATCAGTTTATGGGTAGTGCCTGAGTAAAATGATGTCTGCAAGAGTAATGCCTGAGTCATTGGATCAGTGCATGGGTAGTGCCTGAGGGAATGGATGAGTGCATGGGTAGTGCCTGAGTGAATGATTGAGTGCAAGAGTGGTGCTTGAGTGATTGCATGAGTACATGAGTAGTGTCTGGGTGATTACATGAGTGCATGCGTAGTGCCTGGGCGATTGAATGAGTGCATGGGAAGTACCTGAGAGAAAGAATGAGTGCAAGGCTAATGCCTGGTTCATTTGATGAGTGCATGGATAGTGCCTCAGTGAATGGTTGAGTGCAAGAGTAGTGCCTAAGTGATTGAATGAGTGCATGGGTTGTGCCTGGGGTAGTGCCTGGGTGATTGGATGAGTGCATGGTTAGTGACTGAGTGATTGGATGAGTGCAAGGGTAGTGCCTGGGTGATTGCATAAGCACAGGGGTACTGCCTGGGTGATTGAATTAGTGCATGGGTAGTGCCTGAGAGACTTCATGAGTGCAAGGGTAATGTCTGGGTGCTTATATCAGTGTATGGGTAGTGTCTGAGTAAAAGGATGACTGCAAGAGTAATGCCTGGGTCGTTGGATGAGTGCATGGGTAGAGCCTGAGAGAATGGATGAGTGCTTTGGTAGTGCCTGACTAAATGATTGAGTGCAAGAGTAGTGTCTGAGTGATTGCATGAGTACATGGGTAGTGTCTGGGTCATTGCATGAGTGCAGGGGTAGTGCATGGGTGATTGGATGAGTGCAAGTGAAGTACCTGAGTGAAACTATGAGTGCAAGGCTAATGCCTGGGTCATTGGATGAGTTCATGAGTAGTGCCTGAGGGAATGGATGAGTGCATGGGCAGTGCCTGAGTAAATGGTTGAGTACAAGAGTAGTGCCTGAGTGATTGCATGAGTGCATGGGTAGTGCCTGGGTGATTTCATAAGTTCAGGGGTACTGTCTGGGTGATTGGATGAGTGCACGGGTAGTGCCTGAGGAAATGGATGAGTGCATGGATAGTGCCTGAGTGAATGGTTGAGTGCGAGACTAGTGCCTGAGTGATTGCATGAGTGCTTGGATAGTGCCTGGGTGATTGCAGAAGTGCTGTGGTACTGCCTGGGTGATTAGTTGAGTGCATGGGTAGTGCCTGAGTGACTTAATGAGTGCAAGGATAATGTGTGGGTGCTTAGATCAGTGCATGGGTAGTGCCTGAGTGAAAGGATGAGTGCAAGTGTAATACCTGGGTCATTTGATGAGTGCATCAATAGTGCCTGAGGGAATGGATGAGTGCATGGGTAGTGCCTGAGTGAATGATTGAGTGCAAGAGTAGTGCCTGAGTGATTGCATGAGTACATGAGTAGTGGCTGGGTGATTGCATGAGTACAGGGGTAGTGCCTGGGTGATTGGATGAGTGCATGGGAAGTACCCGAGTGAAAGTATAAGTACAAGGCTAATGCCTGGGATCTTAGATGAGTGCATGGGTACTGCATGAGTGAATGCATCAGTGCAAAGGAAGTGCTTGGGCAATTGGATGATTGAATGGGTAGTTCCTGAGAGAATAGATGAGTGCATGGGTAATGCCTGTGTGAATGGTTGAGTACAGGAATAGTGCCTGAGTGATTGGATGAGTGCAGAGGTATTGCCTGGGTAATTGGATGAGTGCATGGGTAGTGCCTGTGTGAAAGGAAGAATGCAAGGGTAATGCCTGGGTTATCCTATTAGTACAACAGTCATGCTTGACAGAATGGATGAGATCATGGGTAGTGTCTACGTGAAAGGATGACTGTCTGGCCGATTGAATGAGCAACATGATGATAGATTTTAAATAGTGTAAAGGATCAACATTATTTATATTAGAAACAAATAACATATAATAAAACCCCCTCCCTTCGACGAATTACTGTAACATTATTTTTTGCCTATGTTTTACTATGCTCTGGGAACTGATGCAATTTGTAACTTGTAACGCAACGATCCTCATGTAAAGCGCTCTGATACCTACGGGTCTAGCCAGTGCTATATAAAACTCTTCAAATAATAAATAAACAAATAAATAAACTTTAAACGTTTTTCCAGGTTATCATGCATATTATATCATGTATTCTTACCTTTCAAGTAATTTAGATACTTTACTCAGTAGAACTATTTTAGAGTAGTATTGTCCTAAACAGCATCAAAACTCTTTTCAAACTTCAACAGTAGCTACTATAAAGAAGAAGAGGAAAAACTGTTATTTAATGATAATATATTACAGAAATTATAATATTATATTTTTAAGAACACAACATAAATGTAGAATTACATAATATTTTCAGTTTCCCTTTTTTGCTGTTCTCAGATTCCACTTAGCTTCACCATGCACAGTGATTTCAATGTACTATCATCATTGAACAGCGGGGAAAAAAACAATGAAATTGATTGTAGAAAAAACAAGAAATCAGTGTAGAGCATCATATTCAATATATGTAGCTATGTGTTTTTCTATCTACACTTTGTTAATTACTTCCTTCATCTACATTAACTTTATTATTTTTCTCAAATACATTGGCCAAAAAGTAGGCTCTCATTTACATCTGGTACAATACAGACAGCACATATATAAACTATTTGCTTTTAAACTCAATTTTCCAAACATAATATCAATTAGCGCAAACAATAATCCAAACACTAATTATAAATACTAATAGTATGCACTCCTGTCTACTTTCTGTTTACATCTTCCCAATAGGCCAAATATTGTACTAAAAAATTTGGCTTCAAAAATAACAAATAATAATTTGATAATTCATAAGGCAATCTAGGTTTGAATTCTAAGTGGGCATCATAGCAATGTGTCCATCCTTTAATACACTTTAATTACACAGTATAGTGTCCAGATGTTGTAGTAGGTCAATCATGGAAAATAATAGCCACTGCTATAAAAGTTCTTCCTAAAATAGATATTTGACTTGCATTAAAAATTTCCATTTTGGTTTCCGATTTTCTTCCGTTTGCTCTAGAACATTGTAGCATTAAAATCAGATATTTTCCAAATTTTTCTATATGTAATGTAGACAACATCTCTAATCTACAATGCGAACATCTCATGTCCTTATTGGCTGTTTTGATCAATTTGTTAATAGGTACTGATTTGCAGTCTGGTAACGTCAAGTATATGAATCGTTCTGTTTGTATTTCAGTAGTAGAAGTAAAGGAACACTCTTCATATTTATGATCCCATCTTTAATTTAGTCTAAATAAGTTTTCAATCTGTATCCCTTCATGTTCTAATACGCCAAGCATAAGCATTAGAAAATCTTGTGCATCTTGTTGTATATTGAGAATAAATGTCAAAGAACTAGTACATACATCCAAAAGATGGTGAATGCCAGAAACAGTATACATTTTACTTCTGTCAGTTACAAACTGTTGAAAAACATGATGTAGTAAAGAACAAAATGTTTTTTCACAATTTCCCATAATTTCATGATGAAGATCTTCTAGATAAACACAACATTCAGAATCACATTATCATAACAGTTGATACCTGACCTATTTTCCAACTGGTATCCTACAATGTCAGTTTCCATTTTCTTTTTCTTTACGCCTTCAAGTTTCTCTTCAATTGTTTTCTTTTTTTGAACCTCAATTGCATCTTTGACATATTTCTGTTTTAGACCCACTATACGTTCCTCATATATGGTATATTCACCTAAATCAGGAGTATAAAGTGTTTTTAAACGATTGTACTCTCTTACACAATTTGAATCAACACTAACCATTTTCTCATCAAAATCTATCAAATACAAACCAGACAACGTTCTTACTCGAGACAATGCAATGTATGCCATTCCCTCTTTGAGCACTGTACTTCCAATATTTACAAAAGCAGTGTCTATACTTAAATCTTGAGATTTATGAATAGTTACTGCATATGTTAAAGACAGAGAAAACAGTTGCTGCGAACAGACAACTCTTTTACAAGCATAAAATGTACAATACAACGCCCAAACTGTCTTACCTCTTTATCTGATCCAATTTTATAATAAAAAATTCTATTCCATCTCTTTTCTTAAATTTTACAAAATCAACAACTTTCCCATTGCTCCATTTACTAAACCTTCTTCTACATTCAAATTATGCCGTAAAATTACCCGACACTTTATACACAGATGTAAAATCTTTTCTAAGCCTGCAGTTTTAGATGCACACTTTTCCAAAGAATCCAATTTAGCCTGTAGTTTGTCTGTAAGAAGAATAGTCATTCCCTGGTATTCAATTTTATCAATAGCTTCAATTTCCACTATTTGTTTGTTTTCCAGTTTGAGAAGTTTTTGATTAAATATAGAACACTCTTGCAGTGTAGGCATTAGGCAAACTATAGACTGCTTTTCTCTAAGCATGTGGTACATTACTTCAGCTGCTGTGTTTCCAGTTGTAAACAAGTTCCTTAGTAGTCGAATTTCTAAAGCTTGTTTACCATGTTTCGTCACGACACCAATTCTTATGTCTTGAAGAATATTTCCATAATCTTCATCACTTGCTTGTTGCATATTCTTAACAAGTTCTTTATATTCAAAATGTAACCGAATGTTCACATTTCCAATACTTCCAATAATCTGTTGCATTCTTAAATGTACAAAGGCAAGCAGTAAGTTTGAGACCATGCTCACCTCATCAATGATTAAAAGTTTCATTTTCTTCAGTACTCTTGAGACTTCATAGCAAGCTTCTCCAGATAGCTTCTGATATTCCAATTTATTATCATGTTCAACTGGTAGCATAAGTAATCGATGTAAAGTAATTCCTTTAATGTTGTGTGCTGCTAATCCAGTTGGAGCTGTTACAACACCAGATAAATGTGATTCTTTAGTTTTGTGTAGATAACTGGACAAAACTTTAATTAAGAAAACCTGTTCCAGTCTGACCACTGATGTGCATTAGAATAGGTTTAAATGATGAACATTGCATTCTTTTTTTCGTGCAGCAAACCATGTTCTATCTGTTGTTTGACTTCTAGATATATTTCTTTCTGTTCAATATTTAGCTGTTCTTCTAACTTTTCCAACTGAATAATATCCTGTTGTGCTTGCTGCATTGCTCTTTCTACCTCATTCATGGCTATTGCTGCTTTATTTTCGATAATTGGTTGTCCCAGTGGACCTTGACTCAGTGGACCAGAACTTTGAATATCTTGAGAACTTTCTCTAGCTATTTCAGCTGCAATAGTACTTTCTTGTTCAATCTCATCATTTACGATTTGTAGATATGTAGTGAAAATTGTGCACTGAATGCTATCTTTACTTGCAGTAAAAGAATCTTCATAACAGTCAAAATCTCCAAGTGATTCCGTTTCACTATGCCAAGGCTTAAACAGTTGCAAAAGTGCTAAATAGAAAAATTCCCTCTTATCTGGACTTTCGCAACTGAATTTTCTGTGGTTAATAAGATTTCCTTTGCCATGTTTTACCAAACATCCGTCACATCCAATTACTGCATATTTTTCTTCTTTTATATTTTCTGTAACTTTTCTTTTAAAGCTGTAATGTTGAAGTATTGCATAGAGACATAGGTTTTTGAGATGTCCACGCCTTTTGAGATAGTTTGTATCCAACATATTAGTTTTAACAATATCTGTACTTTCTGGTTCATTCTGTGCTAAGTGTTTAACTTCTTGTAAAGATTTCAATACTCTATTTCGTGTGGTGTCAAGACCTAGACTTACCCAAATGATTCCTTTTGACTTTGAATATAAACTGGCTGAGCGCAAGCAAACTGAACATTCAAAGGATCCAATCTCTTGATGGGAAAGCATTTTCAAGCTAAAGCTGTACAATTTCTTACTAAGACTCTTCTCTTGGGAAATTTCTTCCCACATTTCTTTCATCTCTGTCTTTTCAGATTTGGTTATATATGATGTAACATAGGGAGCAACAGCAATTGAATTATCTGCAACATATTGAATATCCATGTTTGCAAACCACATTTTCAAAATAACTGGATTGTAGTCATTAATGTACTTTGAATCTTCGGTTCTTTTTAAGATATATGTAGCCCTGTACTCTTTGTTTGCCACTTGCCGCTTGTCCTGTGCTGTTTGCCCTGAGCCAGAAAATCACCGGAGGAACAGCTTGGGGGAGCGAGACCACAACCCCCAGGCTGCAACGTGAGGCGCACAGGAGGTGCGTCACCGCCAGCGCCGGAGGCGCTTCAAATCCCGGGCAGGGCTCACACAGCGCGGGAGCCCTGTACTCTTTGTTTGCCACTTGCCGCTTGTCCTGTGCCGTTTGCCCTGAGCCAGAAAATCACCGGAGGAACAGCTTGGGGGAGCGAGACCACAACCCCCAGGCTGCAACGTGAGGCGCACAGGAGGTGCGTCACCGCCAGCGCCGGAGGCGCTTCAAATTCCGGGCAGGGCTCACACAGCGCGGGAGCCCTGTACTCTTTGTTTGCCACTTGCCGCTTGTCCTGTGCCGTTTGCCCTGAGCCAGAAAATCACTGGAGGAACAGCTTGGGGGAGCGAGACCACAACCCCCAGGCTGCAACGTGAGGCGCACAGGAGGTGCGTCACCGCCAGCGCCGGAGGCGCTTCAAATTCCGGGCAGGGCTCACACAGCGCGGGAGCCCTGTACTCTTTGTTTGCCACTTGCCGCTTGTCCTGTGCCGTTTGCCCTGAGCCAGAAAATCACTGGAGGAACAGCTTGGGGGAGCGAGACCACAACCCCCAGGCTGCAACGTGAGGCGCACAGGAGGTGCGTCACCGCCAGCGCCGGAGGCGCTTCAAATTCCGGGCAGGGCTCACACAGCGCGGGAGCCCTGTACTCTTTGTTTGCCACTTGCCGCTTGTCCTGTGCCGTTTGCCCTGAGCCAGAAAACCACCGGAGGAACAGCTTGGGGGAGCGAGACCACAACCCCCAGGCTGCAACGTGAGGCGCACAAGAGGTGCATCACCGCCAGCGCCGGAGGCGCTTCAAATCCCGGGCAGGGCTCACGCAGCGCGGGAGCCCTGTACTCTTTGTTTGCCACTTGCCACTTGTCCTGTGCCGTTTGCCCTGAGCCAGAAAATCACCGGAGGAACAGCTTGGGGAAGCGAGACGACAACCCCCAGGCTGCAACGTGAGGCGCACAGGAGGTGCGTCACTGCCAGCGCCGGAGGCGCTTCAAATCCCGGGCAGGGCTCACGCAGCACGGGACGCGCGCGGGCGGAGCCCGGGCAAAGGGCGGGCCCGTCGGCGACTGGAGGAGGCTGGGATGGGCCACCCCTCTTGACTGGTCCAAAGGAATCTCAATAAAACACTGGTAAGGACTATCTTTGACAGCATTGCCATAATTGTGTCTTTCCCTGAGGAAGATGGGTAAGAGGAAACAACCACAATCCCTGGGGAAGTCACAGTCTGCCAATTCGCCCATAACTAAATATTTAAAGTCAGCAGTGGGAATGATAGATAGTGAAATTGTCCTTGTAACGGAACAGTTGGCTGCAACTAAAACTGCGCTAGATGCTGCCTTAATGGTACCGGAACTAGAGGCCAGACAAGAGTTACTGTCACTTGAAGCAATTGAGAAGGTATCTGAGACAGAGACAGTACCATCTGGAAACAATATAAGTATAAGTAAAAAGTTCATGACAAACAGAAAGGATAATCCATCTATCTCAACATCGCCACTGGAGATCTCAGAACTATCTGATAATTCAACGTCAGTCTCCCACCAGCGAAAAAGGGTTGCATAACTTTGAGACATTATTTAAAAAGGTACACTCAAAATTGGACTGTATTGAACGTTGTGTTATGTCCGAGATAAATTTGGTCCAAAAAGATGTAACTTTTTTAATTGAGTTGGTGTCGGGACTTTTTTCTTCCAAAACTTCTAGTATTTCCACCGTAGCTGAAAATTTATTAATTAGGCCAAAGGAGGGCGACAGCATTAGAATCATATCTGAAATCAAACAAGGAAAGGACTGTACCAAGCCTGAATTAGGGGATAGTATCCCATCTATACAAAGCCGAAGGCCGGAAATAGAACAAAAAACACTACCTAGCGTATTGATAGAAACTAATAAGTTGGAGAAATCAAATAAGTCCATGTTATCTGGCAACACTATAGATGAGCCTCTACACCTTCCACCTCAGGCGACACCTTATGTTATCGTTCTTAAAAATGTGCCCCGGTTAAAAAATAAGTCCTATGAACCATATGAGAAATTAAAAAATCAAGTGACACATTGGTTGAATGTAAACACGAATGTTGACACTAACGTATTACAACGAAATATCATAATGTTAAGGAGAGTGAGCTGGGTGGGCAGCTCCAGAAAACATAGTGCAGGAGATTGTGTGGTGGTGAACTTCCGTAGTAAAGAACTGGTACAAGAACTGATGGGGATATTTATAAATAACACCATGGAAATGAATTCAGATATGATTGAATATATAACTGCTGTCCCATTGGGCTACTTTTATAGGCCAAATGAGGTACACCCGAAGGTAAATGGCCCCACTTTTCGTAGATCAATTTGAAATATTCCTATATATAATAGGTATGAATTACTCAGATCATGCAGTGAGATTGATTGACATAGGGAAAATATAGAAATTGTCTCGGACAGAATACAAGATGATATTCCACCTGTATATGAGCTTGTAGTTAATGGAAAGGTAAATAAGTTGAAGGACTGCCTGAGTGCGCAAAAATTTACTGAGGATCGTTATGATATGGTAGACCCTGATACAGATAATGCTTCAAACTATATTGCTAACAAGCTAGATGGTATTTTATGCACACAAACATCAATTGAGCACCAACATAAACACCTAGATAACACTAGTGGTATTCCCATCAGTGATATGGAAACTGTGGCCGTATACTGTTCAACTACTCAAGCCTATAGGCCCTTGACTTTCATGTCTTGGAATATCTCAGGAATCAAGAACAAGATAAATAATAATGCATGGTGTAAATTGATAGAGAGGTATTTTATAATTATGATTCAGGAAACATGGAACACAGAGCCCTTCTTTATAAATGGTTTTAAAGTAATTTGCACTAACGCAATTCCCTCTAGAAGAGGAAGACCAAAAGGAGGTTTAGCAACATTAATAGCGGTTACTGCGCCCCTGATAGTGAAAGATGTCAATATTAACTCACAATTTTATTAATTGATACAGTTGTATACGGAAGGGAAACAAACAATTATTTTGATTAATTTTTACAATAATATTTTTGATAGCACTAAATCAAGGGTAATTAAAGATTTAGAGGTTGATCTAGAGAACTTTGTAAGGGAACTGGGAGGGAGTATATAGTTATGTGGGGGGTGATTTTAACTGCGAAGTTTGTGGTATTCCAGTGGGAGAACAATGTGGACTTAGAGATAGTTTTGGGGACCGAATTTCACATTTTCCACACGATACATACGGTGAAGCAATAAATAAAATTATTTTTAAATATAATCTAGTAAATCTCCACCTATGTAGGTGGGAGAGGTTCATCCAATATTGATAATTTTATTATATCAGGAAAGTGTATAGATCTGGTGGAAAAAATTAAAATTAGCGAAAATTTGCTTAGCGACCATCACCACCTTATACTGGGGCTTATTTTTGACCTGGGACATCAACTAAGGGGTAAGAATACTTATACTGACATAAAACTGCAAGGAAATAATGGAGTATCCATTAAATGGTCAGGCGTCGACCCAACTTTCTTTTTGGATAACTTAAAGGGGAAAAATCCCACAGACTTGCTAATTGTAAACGCTTTCCATAATATCACCACTGAAATAGCGAGTGATTTAACTTGCAAAAAAAAGAATATGAAACATGATAATAACCCTAGATGGTTTAATAAAGAATGCTCTAGGCTAAATAGGGATCTAAAACAGCTCTCAAATTAAAACCAAGAGACTGTGCTAAAATAAGCACCCTGAGGAAGGAGTATAAAATAGTACTAAAACGAAGGAAAAGCGAAATTCAAGAGGATGCTTGGGCAAGTTTAATTCAGGCAGCGGAAACTAGAAATGCAACACTATTCTGACGTACCATTGATCACCCCTTCTTTAAAGATATCTCAACCCCGAAAATTAAATTGCGGTCCCCCCACAGGATTGGATCACACACTTTGAGTCTATTTTTAATCCAGGTGCCCTTAGGGCTACCACAACACAAAATAGAAATGTTATATTAGTTGAACCTGTAAAATCACAGCCAATTACGCCAGTAGAAATTAAAACTGCCCTCTTAAAGAGCGCTAGCAGAAAGCCGCAGGACCTGATGGGGTACCCATCGATGTTTTTAAAAGCGATATGGATTTTTGGACCCCTATTTTATTAAAGGTTCTTAATGCAGCAATAGGGGAGTTTTACCTGCATCATGGTCACAAAGTATTATCGTACCTATTTTTAAAAAGGGTAATAGAGGGATGGCAAACTGCTACCG
Source organism: Calotriton arnoldi (assembly GCA_963921515.1). Taxonomy (NCBI): domain Eukaryota; kingdom Metazoa; phylum Chordata; class Amphibia; order Caudata; family Salamandridae; genus Calotriton; species Calotriton arnoldi. The sequence continues at coordinate 16,453 of CAWUFW010003815.1, forward strand.
TCCCATATCTCTTCTGGACTCAACCTCTAAATTAATGGGAAGAATTCTCCTGGGGAGGTTAGAAGAATGGGTTAATGAGAAAAACATCCTCTCAGAAGCCCAGTTTGGGTTCAGACGAGGTATCGGAACGGTAGAACAATGCTTAAATTTGGAACTCCTAATAGGAAAATATACACTGGCTAAGGAGGGGGTTCTACATCTATGCTTCGTAGACCTCACCAGTGCATTTGATTTTGTCAATCATGCCAAATTGTGGCAAACCTTAAAAGAGTTAGGAGCACCAATTGACATTATTATATACTTATCCCAAATCCATACCTTTTTAACTTCAAGTGTTCGTTTTGGAATGAGGGGCGAATGTACACAGGATTTTATGGTTACAAGAGGTGTACACCAAGGTTGTGTATTGGCACCTTTGCTGTTCTCACTATATATTAATAATGTGGATCTCTTTTTGCAAAAGCAAAATGTAGATTGCCCAAAAGTAGGCAGACGCACAACCCTGGTTTTACTCTACGCGGATGACGCTGTCCTTTTATCAAGGACAGCGAATGGATAACAATGTCTAATCGAGAAATTTACTCAGTACATGTCAGAAAAGGATTTAAAGTTAAATCTTACCAAAACTTTTGTTATGACATGTGGAAAGACTAAATTGAAGCTTAGACAACATAATGTGGGAGGTGTAATCTTAGGTAGAGTGCCAACCTTTGCTTACCTGGGCTTACTTTTTAATAGAAAGGGCAGCTGGAAACCTCACATTGATTCATGTAACCTGAAATTTTTAAGAATTGCTGAGGGAATCTTTAGATTCTCAGCCAAAATGGGAAACAAGCCTGTGAGGGAGATACTTACTTTATATAGAACTAAGTGTGTCACTGGTGCTTGTTATGGGGCTGCAATATGGGGGAGAGCAAATACCATATCCCTACAAATACAAGAAAACACATTTTTAAAAAGAGTACTAGCAGTACCAAACTCCACAGCCAATTACATTGTACATAAAGAATTGGCTGTATCATACATAAATGATACCATCGGAACAGCGGGTCTTACATTCTGGCGAGGGTTGTGGGTAAAAGAAGAGACAAAATTTACCACGGATATAATAAAGGACTGCCTGGCCCTGGATCACTGGAAAAAAATTCCATGGCTTGAGTATATCCAAAAGTTACTGTTAGATTGCAGGATAGACTTTGATAAAAGGGATCCGGCATCCATACAAGACATCAGTAAAAATGAGTTGAAGTCAAGATATATCTCGGCCATGGACTGTGTTAGAACCAATGAAGTTAAAGATAAACATAGTGTTACCACCTATTGTCAAATCCCTTCTGTGCTGGGTATACAGACATACCTTACAATGATAGGAAATACCCAACACAGATTTTATTTAACACGGCTAAGATTTGGCATAATACACTATATAACTGCTTTTCGTGACAAGGAAAAGGGTCCTTATAATCTACCAAATAGCCCATGTAATGGAAAAACCCCCAGTCCACACTACATTTTATATTGTTCTGTACTTTGTACAGCGATATTCGGAAATCTGTTTTAAAACCTCTTTTTTTAACAAATAGGTTGTATAATTATAAAAATGCTTTTAACTTTTTATGTAGCTTGGACAACATGAAGATTATGTGCACTGTTGTTCGTTTTATATTAAGGGCAGTCAGGAGAAGAAAGGAATTAGCACATTTAGATGTGCTATTATACGAGAAAAGTGACTATATTAACTAGTTGTGTTATAAAACATGCGCAAACATTTAATATTTAAATTGTTTTTTCTTGTTTGTTTTTTTGTGTGGTTTTTATATGCACATTATGTTTGTGTGTCGCATAAAGACAATTTTACCCTGGATTTATTGCATCCCTGTTTAAACGGGAACGTACAACTAGATTGAATGAATTCGTAAAATATACACTTTTCATATTTGCCCTTATTAATGCACTGCGTACTGACTAGTCCATAGAATAAAACGTATTGATCGCTGTACTTAAATAATGTTTTGGTAGAATGTATTTTGTAGTATGTATATTGATATGAAATTATTGTATGGTACTAGTCCTTGCTTCTGACCCTAAATGTATTTTGACTATGGATCCCCTGGAATTTCTATGAAAAATTAACTGTAAATGATTTGAACTTTTAAACTTGTAAATTGGACCCTTGATCAATTTTATTACTGTTCTTACAAGTATGCTTTTATGGATGTACATTTTACACCGAATAAAGCTGGTTTGAATTGAATTGATATATGTATTCTTTGGAGATTCCCGAGTTATTGTATGCCTTACTGCCTACAAAAAACTATTTACTCTTTCTTTAGAAATTATTGGACGTGGGAATCCAAAACGACATTTTGTATAAAATTTCCCTTTATTCTTGTATTTTCGTCGACAGTATTTCCCACATTGATGACTTCGAAACTGTAAAACTTGTTGTCTCAAGCTCTTTTCTCCTCCTTGTCTTGGAATGGCACATGTAACATACTGTTCAATGAAAGACAAAACAGTTTCATCAGTATCAGTTCCACATCTTTGAGCATTCTTTATCCATAATAGCATGTGTATATGAGGAGCACCTCTGGCTTGGTACTCTTTTCGCCAAAAGAAACCATGTAGGGGTACCTAAGTTTCTTAACATACATTTAAGTTCACCGTGATGATGAAACCAATATTCAGTGGTACTTCATTGACATGCCATCAAATTAATTGAGACTCTAAATTTTCATCTCTTTGTTGAACTTTATCCATGAATTCTTTTGCAGAAACATGTGGAAGATGAACTCCTGTTTTTAATATGTGATTCACTGCAAATGAAAGTGCAGACAAATCACTTTCAAACAGAAGATGAAATATATATGGAATGCACTGTTGAAATCTTGGATCTTCAAAGTACAATCTTGTTGAGTGATATTCTGAAACTGGAATCCATACAGCTCGCTCATCAAATCGTCCACCTTATCCAGTGGGGAACAGCTGTGGAAAACAATGAGCTTCTAAACTTTTTCCCATACACTCATGGGAGATCCCTTTGCTTCCTTCATTTGAAATAATTCAATACTGTTTCCAATCATTTCCTGCGAATGTATAGGATGTATAGTATAATGTTCATAAATCTCTTCACTCTTGGACTTGCCCACTTTTTCTATTTGGCTACTTGAAATTTCTGTTTCATCTTCTAACCATATTACCTGTTCATCAATATTTAACATTCTTAGAATAAATATTATTATGTACCAGATATAATGTAGCCTTTTGAAGTTTATTAACATCTACAAACTCTTGCCAGATTTTTCGACTCTTTGTTGGTACACCATTTACTAGAATAACTACTAGCTCATTTTCCTCCATGTCTACACCAACAGTTTCAATATTTTTCTTAAAATCTAAAGGTAAGTACACAACTCTTCCTTTCAGACCTCTTTGTAAATCTGTTGGTGGCAGCTTACCTGTTTTAGGCTCCATACAAACGATAGCCTGAAATGGGTGCACAGATTAAATAAGAATTGACTCATATGCATTCAAATCTGCCAGTTCCTGAGGAATAGCTATCAACTTTAAGTTGTTATGTACTGCTCTAGCTGGCATTTTGCTCTCTTCTAATTTGTTGTAACAGTATTTACAAATAACTTGATCAGTAGCCAACTCAAAGCGACCTTCTGCCAGCAAATAAGCACCAAATTGCTCCAAATTATCATTATTTTCCTTTTCACTTTTCAAATATAAATCAACATTCCTAGTTTGACTTCTATAGTGAGTACGTCGACAACTCATCAATACTAATCTCTTTCACCTGTTTTTCAACACCTACACTTATCAAGCTCTAACTTTCTCTACACTCCTCTTGTGAACCAAAAAAGCTAAACTGTATATCATCACAAACTTTTTGTACATCTGATACTGAACCGTGCAAAAGAGCTGTGTGCATTTCTCTTAAAAATAATGCAGGACTTTTTACACAGTAGAGTCTCCTTACTAACTTCCGCGTTTCTGAGTGGTGTACTGCTAACATTATTAAATGATGAAAAGTACTTTGACACACTTTTCTTGAAAGACAAGCCAGAGAATGACCCTGCAAGTTAGTATATTTTCTTATTTTACATGGATCTAGTCCTTGTAACATCTTAATCTTCTGTTTAAGACTTTTTTTGGCTTATCCTTATAAACAAATTTGTAATATGTCAATAGATTCCTGTTGAATACTGCAAATACTGCTACAATCCCACTTATATACAGGAGCTTTTGTATGCTTCCCTTGAACTTCTTCAGCTATTACTTCTTCCACACTCCTAACAACCATGTTTTCTTTTGGAATGGGACAACCATCTTTCATCTCATAGCATCGCCCATTAGTATCAACTGCATATACTAATGTGTTCTGTTGAAAATAGCTTTCTTCAATAAAGAAAGGCTCAGTACTAGAAGTGTGCTTCTATTAACCAGTAAAAGTTTTACAAAAGTTACTTCTATTAACAAGTCTTTTTCTTTTGCTTTTCTGTTTCATAAATACCATTGTTTTGTCCAATGTTCTTATTCTATTCAATACTAATATAAATAATTTTCTTTTCTATTCAAAAGCAGTATCTACTACACTTACAATGTGTTGCTTCTTCTTATATGTTGCTGATCTTTTTTTATACTTTTTACAATCTTTTTATAAATTTTGAATTGCTCTACTTCGAAACATTCGTACACGTATCTCTTTAAATTGTTTTTGTCTTTTTGTAACAAGTGTTGTTTTTTTAGCATTACAATTCTTTTTTTCATTGTGCTTTGTTGTAAAAAAGTTTTCTTTTCCTTTCATTATGATTGTTTTTTTTAATCTCTCTGCAACTGTTTTAAGAAATTGTTTAGTACTCTTACCAGAACAGACTTTATCCTGAGTAACATGTTTGTCTTTTTCCAGTGCACTCTTTTTAGTTTTGTTTAAGTACTTCTGTTTTCTTTGTTGTCTTCTCTTTTCATGTTTTCTTGCCATCTTCAATTTGTAAATCCAAACAAAATAATTTTCTAAAAAACAAAGAATAGTTTTAATAGTTTGTTACATCAATTAACAATTTTAAATTAATTACATCTCAATATTCAAAATGACTAGTAAGCAATTGATTACAATTACATTGCTATTCTCTTTATAACAAATAAAAAAAGAAAAGTGTAGAAACAAGCAAGACAACTACAGAAAGAGGAAAAAGGTGCTGAAAGAGAAAGAAAGGGACGGAAAGAAAAAGTAAGGTTTAGAAACAGCGAAAAGAAATACACAAACAACAATACGGCTCCTGAACAATATGAGAAATACAGAAAGAGGCAACAGAGGTGCAGAAAGAGACAATAGGGGTGCACAAAGAAACAACAGAGGTGCACAAACATGCAAGAGAGGTGCACAAAGAGGCAAGCGAGATGCACAAAGAGGCAAGAGAAGTGCAATACAGGAAGGACAGGTGCAGAAAAAGGCAAAAGAGGTGCAGAAAAACAAGCTTGAGAGGAGCAGGCAAAAGCAAGAAAATTGCATAAAGAAACAACTGATGTTTAAAAACATGCAACAGAAGTGCAGAAAGAAGCAAGAGAACTGCAGAAAGAGGCAGAAATGTGCAGAAAGAAGCAAGTGAGCTCCAGAAATGAGCAACTCAGGTGTACAAAGAACTAAAAGAGGTGCAGAAATGGTCAAAAGAGGAAGAGAAACAAGGAAGAGAAATACAGAAAGAAGCAAGAAAAGTACAAAAACATGCAACACAAGTGCAGAAAGAGATGAAAGAAGAGCTGAAAAAGGCGAGAGGTGCAATAAATGGCTAAACAGGTGCATAAAGAAGCAAAAGGAATGCACAAAGATGCAAGAGAGGTGCACAAACAGGCAAGAGAGGTGCACATAGAGGAAAGAACAATGCTGAAAGAGACAAGAGGAATGCTAAAAGAAGCAACAGAGGTGCAGAAAAAGGCAAGAGAGATGGACATAGAGGCAAAGAGGTACAGAAAAAAGTAAGAGAAGTGCAGAAACAAACAAGACACATGCAGAAAGAAGCAAGAGAGGTGCAGAAATTGACAAGAGAGGTGCCGAAAGAGGTAATAGAAGATGCATAAAGACTGAAGAGACATGTAGAAAGAGGCAAGAGAGGTGCACAAACAGATAAGAGAGGTGCAGAAAGAGGGAAGACGGGTGCAGATAGAGACAAGAGGATTGGAGAAAGAAGCAAGAGAGGTGCAGAAACAGCCAAGAGAAGTGCAAAAAGAGCCAAGAGAACTGCACCAAGAAGTAAGACAAGCACAGAAAGAGGCAATTGAGGTACATAAACAGGGAAGAGGGGTGCAGAAAGAGACAAGAGAGATGCAGAAAGAGGCAATAAAAGTGGAGAAAAGGGGAAGAGGGGTGCAAAAAGAGGGAAGAGGGATGCAGAAAGAGACACAAGAGGTGCAAATAGAAGCAAGAGAGGTGCAGAAAGAGGCAAGAGAGGTACACAAAGAGGCAAGAGAATTGCAGAAAGAGGGAAGAGCAGTGCACAAAGAGGCAACATGGGTGCAGTAATAGGCAAAATGAGTGCCAAAAGAACAGGTGCAGAAAGTAGCAAGACAAGTGTAGAAAGAAGCAACATAGGTGCACAGAGAGGCAAGAGGAATGCATAAGAAATCAACAGATGAGCAGAAAGGAAAGTGAGGTTAGAAAGACACGAGAAAAGTGCAGAAACACCCAAGAGAGGTGTAGAAACAGGCAAGAGAGCTGCAGAAAGGGGAAAGAGGGGTTCAGACAGAAGCAAAAGAGGTGCTGAAAGATACAAGAGAAGTGCAGAAAGAAGCAACAGAGGTGCAGAAACAGTCAAGAGAAGTGCAGAAAGAAGCAAGAGAACTCCAGAAATGCAAAACAGCAATCTTTGCAATAGTACTGTTGTAGGTCTCACCATGTTGCGGAAAACATGCATACATGCGTCTCTACCTTTTGCTGGTGGCATCATACATAAAAGAAACATACAAATAGGTGTATACCTGTGTTTTATATGTCTACCATCTTCAGATCCATAACACGTGTGAAAATAAATGTACAAGTGGAGACATACATCAATCACAAGACCATGCAGTCCTTTAAACTTGACAGACTGTACTTACCATTTCAAGCAGACACCTAAATTTATGCGACGTACTTCAAGTGTACCTTTCACAGACTCATACGAAGTAGCCTAATCACTAATCCCTCTGCCAACATGTCTAAAACCCCACTTTTGTCCTGCAGCTTCACTATTCAGCGACTACTCAGAGTGTTGGGCCTAGCAAAATATTAAGCAGCAACCCTGCGCATGTTTCTATTGTAAGTCTCACCACATTCCTGAAAAAATGCATGCATGTGTTTGTACCTTTTGCTAGTGGCATCATATATAAAAGAAACATACAAATAGATTTATACCTGTGTTTTATACGTCTAGCATCTTCACATGCATAACACATGTGAAAATACATATACAAGTAGAGACATACCTCAGTCACAAGACCATGAAGTCTTTTAAACTTGACAGACTGCACCTCTCATTTCAAGCAGACACCTAAATTTATACAGTGTACTTCAACTTTACTTTTTCAAAGACTCATACGAACTACCATAATCACTAATCCATCTACCAAAGTACACATATTAGTATGGACAACCTATTTCAATCGTCATTTCAGTACAATTAAACAAACTACAATACACATTTGTACATTTCGTAACATATTATAAACATCACACTTCTCTAATAATTTCCAAACTTTAAAAATAATGCTTTTCAGAGTTAAAAATATCACTACAAAGATTTTCTTTTTCACACAATAAATGTAATGCACCACTCTCAACAAGGTAAAACCAGTAATGGCAAACTTTCCCTCTCTTTTTGCACAGAAATTAATGTAGTAACAAATCAAAATTCTCCCTTCAGTTTTTGAAATTCTAAAACCCACGTCTATTGGTTACACATATTAACCCTTTATTACTCTCTTCCAAAAGTACCCAGGGGCTTATTTATGAAAAGTGATGCATCGCTGCGTGAAAACAGCGATGCGTCACTTTTCACTGCGCTCTCCCTGCAACACCAATGATGCGTCATATTTATAGTATGACGCATCATGTCGCAAGGAGTTACAGATACGTCAGTATTTCTGACGTATCTGTAGGCGCAAAAATGACGCATTGCTGGAGTGTGTCACAAAAGTGACGCAACTCCAGCAATGTGTCCTTTCACATGGGGCAAGCCCCATGTGAAAGGGCCTGCGTCAGTCTTACGCCTGCCATGAGGCAGGCGTAAGATATTGACGCATTAGGGGCAAAGAAATGGCGCAGTGAAATCTTATAGATTTCCCTGCTTCACTTCTACGACCCTTTCTTGCGTTGGAACGCCCCCCTTGCATACATTATACCTGGCGCAGGTATAATGTGGCGCAGGGGTTTACAAAGTGACGCATCTACCTAGATGCGTCACTTTGTAAATATGACGCACCATGGCGCATTTTTTACACTGCTGGTGCGTCACAAAAAGTGACGCACCGGCTGCGTAAAAGTGACGCAAGGGCTCATAAATAAGCCCCCCAATCTGGTTCTGTAATTTACAGGAGTCGCGACTCCATTGCGGTGCCGCAGTGTAGCGTCGCAATGGAGCCGCGAACCCTGACGGGAGTTCAAAAACCTATTTCCAATAATACTAGTATTATTTTTTAACAACACACTACTTCTAAACATACTACTGATTTGGGAAAACTTAATTTAGTAGCATATCACTTATATATAAGTTACCGTTTCACATTTCAAAACCACAGTTAAGTTTCAACCCTTCCCCCATTCTGTTTAATCCTAGTTTTCATAGTAACACTTTCTGCAACATTCAACTGTACCAGAAGGTCACAAGTTCACCACATTTTCAAATTCACCACACAAGTTTACAAATGCAAATAGCAGGTGTGGTTGACTTTTGAAAAATATTACCTTATCCTATCTACTGTACCTTTCAAACATTTCTTAATAACCAATCAGAAACATGCTTCTTCAGGAAAGTAACATGCATCCTATTTTTGAGTGCACAATGTTAATGAACAGCCAATCAGTTATCGGTTTTCTCAAAAGCAGCATGTTCTCCACCATTTTAGATACCTCTCATTCTACCAACTGACTACCTCAGCTACAGACATCTTTTATTTCCTTCCAGACATGCCTTCAAGATGGTTACTGTTGGACTTGGCCCTTTTTGCAGGGTCATCCATGAGCTTTTTGTCTTCCTCCTAGCCTTTTTTCTGACATGGTGTTGGTGGTTTTAGGACTCTGGGCACTTTAGCACTGCTGTCCAGTGTAAAGTGCGTGTGCTCTCTGTGGTAAACATGCTAAGATTGGTCTACACCTGTTTGGCATATTTAATTTACCTGTCAGTCCCTTGTAAAGTGGTATCTCAGATACCCAGGGCCGGTAAATTAAATGCTACTGGTGGGCTTGCAGCGCTGATTGCGCCACCCACCAAAGCAGCCTTTCAAACCTGTCTCAGGCCTCTGCAATTGCAGGGCCTGTGCACGCAGTGTTACTGCCGCTGTCACATGGCACCTAAAGTGTGTGCCATGTCTGTGACCCCCCTTTTACTGCATGTCAGTCACCCCTAAGGTAGGCCCTAGCTAGCCCTATGAGCAGGGTGCCTTGTAGGTAAAAGGTAGGACATGTACCTTAAGTGTGTGACATGTCCTGATAGGGACAAACCGCCATTTTGGTTTCTCACTGCTGTGAGGCTGCCCTCTCATAGGAATGCATTGGGGATTCCCTGATAAGTGTTTCAGTGGTAATTCCTGATATGAGAGGAGCAGCGTGGTCAAGTTTGGTATGTTTGGAATAGTGACAATAAATGCTACGCAATGGTGTGCACAGATTTATTATCACTATTTTAGAAGTGCCACTTTTAGAAGTTGGCATTTCTGTGTGATATGTGTCTGCCTGCCTGCCTGATGTGAATTGCATGTCTGGCTTTGGAGTGACAGGGGCTGGTGAGGTGTGTGTGGCTCCAGGGAGGGCAGGGTGAGTCAGTGCTAGGCTGAATGGGAGACCTGCATTTGGAGTAGTGGGAGGAGTAGTCCCCTTACCCTGAATAGGTCTGTGCCTGCCTAGGTGAATGCTGGCTCCGCCCCCCCTGTGGTGTGTCTGATGACAGAGCCCCAACCTGACAAAGGAGTGCTCCAAAACCCCCAGAACCAGTTCAGGCTGGTTCCCCCAAGCCCTGTGCCAAGGGCAGACAAAGGAAAAGGTTGCATAAATATTGGGGCTGTGACCCCAGGTAGTGTTGTGCTTTTTGTGCTTCCTTGTGCTGTTGACGGACTTGCTGCTGCTGGGCCCCAGGAGGAACCGCCACGAGGGACTGCCTCCCTGCCGGAGGGCCCTGTGAGCTGGCCTGCCTGGGCCTAGCCTTGTGCCCCAGAAACTTTGGGGATTCAAGTGCCTCGTGAGTGTTGCACCGTTTTGCTGCTGCTCCAGGGAAGAGGAGTGTGTGGGCCCTGCAGCGCTGAGCTGCACATCGACCCAAGGGAATCCCGGCATGGGGATTCCCCCACCCTGCCGTGAAACCGAGCGGGAGCCCACCCCGCGTCTTTGCCTTTTGGAGAAGGACCGCCGCACCAGAGCAGCGACCCAGAAGTCAGGCGTCCTGCCTGGTTGTGGGCGTGGCCGAAGAAGAGGACAGCGGGAGCCTAACCCGCATTGGGATAGAAGCGGGAGCCCACCCCGCAATTATGCCCATTGGAGCGGGAGCCCACCCCGCATTTGCGTTTATTTAGAGGCGGGAGCCCACCCCGCACTGGAGGAGCCGCTGCGAGCGGCGAAAACGGAAGTCAGGCACCCGTGCCTGACTGTGGGTGGGGCCTGAGCAATTGACGAAGGCCAGAAGTCAGCGCACGCCGGAGCGGGGCTCCCGTGAGGAGAGGGAGAGCCCCGCTTGTTGCATGGTGACCGGCGAGAGGAGAGGCGTTCAGCGCGCAGTCCGCGCGGCTGAGGAGGCCCGGAGATCGCCACAGCGGGAGTCTGGTCACGGCGGTCGGGAAGCGGAGGGAAGCAGCACTCTCCTTCTCGCCCATCAAGGAGAAGCCCCGGTGTGTGGGGCTCCCTAAAGCACTGTTGGTGCCTTTTCTCCTGCCCAGAAGAGACCGGGGAAGTGAGGAGAGGCCCTGGGAGCAGGGGCCCGCCGAGGCACATTGTCGGTGCCTGGAGCCAGCCACGATCTGTCCCGGTGAGTGGGGCAGAGCGGAGCCAGGTTGGCGCTCCCTGAGGCACTGTGGTGCCAGGGCTGAATTCCTTTTTGGGGGCAATTTGTTTGTAGGAGTCCCAGAGTGGGGCTCCAGAGGCACCGTAAGTGCCAGTGCTCATTTGTGCCTGTTCGCCACAGCTGCACCGCGAGAGAGCGGGCAGCTGCAACACGGGGGTATTTTCTTTTTGTGATGAGAAAGGAGTGAGATACACTCCCCCGCTCCCAGCGCAGTCCGCATGTTGGTCTGCTGCCAAGGCAGCCAAAGGGCCAGTTGAAGGTCCTAACTGCACACCCTGACATTTGGGACAAAAGGGCATTTGAGTCCCAGTGAAAGGCCAGTTGGCCAGGGGTCAGGGCTGGTGGGGCGAAAGGCCCTAATGTGATGCCTACGGCATAATGTGTTTATGCTGAGGATTTATGCACCATGTGTTGATGCCTAATGTTATGCTATAGTGTTTATGCATAATGTGTTTATGCTGAGGATTTATGCACCATGTGTTGATGCCTAATGTTATGCTATAGTGTTTATGCATAATGTGTTTATGCTTGTGATTTATACACAATGTATAATGTGTTGCCTAATGTTATGCTATAGTGCTTATGCATAATGTGTTTTATGCCTAATGTGATATAATGCTGAGGTCATTATTTTACCAGTAGTCACTGGTTGTGGTTTATATGTGCTACTGGTGCTTTCTAAAGGTTCTAACAGTGGCCCGATTGGCCCTGTCCTGTATATAATCCCCTGTGTATATTGCCTAGTGCCAGTTGGCACAGTGTATATGTGTGATCATGATTCTAATGTGTTTTGGATAATACAAAGGCTATTTTTTTATATAACCTTGTGTGGAGTTTCTTTTGTAGTGTGCCTAGTGTGTTGCTGCTGTGTGTGTGTGTTGCGCAAATGCTTTACACATTGCCTCTGAGATAAGCCTGCCTGCTCGTGCCAAGCTACCAAGGGGGTGAGCAGGGGTTATTTTAGGAGTGTAGCCCCCTTACCCTGACTAGAAGCAAGGGCCCCTACTTGGCCAAAGGTACCTACCTCTGCCAACTAGAGACCCCCATTTCTAACAGTTACAGTATGGATTGTAGGGCACAGCTATGTTTTCTGGTGTAAAAGGTATACTGAACACAGAGGTATTGACAAAGACCTTGGTTTGCAAAATGTGGATATTAAGTAGATTGCACAGAGAGAATTAAAGTGGCACCAATTGATGCCTTTGGTTAAAACCTTTTTACATCTCCAACCCCCTGACCTCATGATTGTGCACTGTGGTGGCAATGACCTAGACACATTGACTGGGGTAAGGCTGGAAATCCTAATGAAGGATACCTTTGCACAATTGATGTTGCTTTTGCCTCAAACTGTCTTTGTATACTCTAATATATGCCAAAGAGAGAAATGGAAGTGGTCAAATCAATTCTGTCCACAGATTGAAAAAGCTGGGAAAATGTCAAGAAAGCTGTTTCTGCTTACCTCAGAGACCATAGGATGGGCTCCATCTATAACAACAATCTATGTTTTGATATGCATGACATCTACAGAAGTGATGGCGTTCACTTCACAGATGAAGGGAACAGAGTGTTTCTCAACAACCTTAAGCTGTGCATCCACACTTACATGTAGCTCCAACAAAGTCATAATGAAAACAGTGGCTCTTTTTAGAGCCACCCTATAACCCAACAGTGAATATTATTTATTTTTGAACATACATACTCTTTATAAAAAAATTCCGGATTTGCGAACTTGTCACGAATTCACGAAACAAAAGCACGAACTCAACGTACTACAACACAATACACTTTTCAAGTTTAACTTTCAATTTTTTTTTTATATTATTTCTAATTCTATCAAATTTAATGTGATTATTAACTTCAATCTCACCAGCTCTATAAAAAAAGTTCCCTATTGCAACGCTACCTTCTGAATTATATACTATTAAACTATTTATTTAAGGTGGATCATCAAATCCACTGCAAGGTTAGACTGGGGGCCGTGCTGAGAGCCACGATAGGGTCATGACTCCTAGCACGAGAGAAAAAAAAAAAAAATTAATGCCCCCCCCAGTTCCATTACCCGAAGCCGGCCCCGGGGCCCAACCATTTTTTAAAAAAATAATTGAAAAAAGGGAGAGGGGCTGCTTGGCCCTCCTCTCCTGGACCCCATCCAATAGGGAGGTCTGCGCAGCCCCCCTACCTGGGCCATTTTGGGCCCCAGGGACCCCATCCCCTGGGGCATGGCCACAATGTTGTGGACCGCGGGAGGAGCCCCAATGCCCCCCAGTCTCTGCCGGCTCCCCACCTCCTGCGGGAGCCAACATTGCTTTTGGGCAGTGTGAGCTGGTAACATGCAGCTCCCTTTGCCCAAAAGCAATTCTGCTACGCTTCATGGAAGCGAGAGCAGTTTTCCTCCTCTCGTTTCCATGAAGCGAAGCAGAGTTTGCTATGGCAGGGGGGGAGCAGTGCTCCCGCCCTGCTATAGCAAACTGCAATATCCCGGGGGTGGGCACCCTGGGACATTGCTGGAGCTGGCCTTGGTGGTCCCCAGGGCCAAGGAGTGCTCCTGGAGGGGGGCTGCAGGGCCCCTTCCCATCTTCTGTGCAGCCCCTGGAAGGTGGTGGTCCCCAGGGCTGGGGGTCCACAATGGACCCCCACATTTTAATCAATGAATGCCCCGGGGAGGTGGTGGTCCCCGGGGCAGTATGGGGGGGCCACATGCCGCATATCATTAAAATTGCCCCGCATCATATTTTTTAATTTTTGCTGGGATTCGCAGACCCTACGCGACTCCCACCAAAATATAAATAAAATGCTTTTTTTGACCCTCGGGGTCCCTGTGGGACCCCCTGAGCAGGCCTAGGGGTCAGGTGTTTCTACCCTGCCCCCTTTTCTTGTTTTTTTACCTTTTTTCTCGTGACTCGGTTCAACCGAGTCTCAAGATGGCTGCCAACATTTCCTGGTTTGAAATGTTAGCAGCCAATCAGAGTCAGGCTTGAGATCGGGAGGGTTCGCGGATCCTTTGCGGTAACCAGATACTAATATTTCTAAATATATGAATTTCTCAGGAACTACCAAGCGGATTTACACCATTTAACATAAATAGTGCACTCAAGACCAAGAGCTACCTTTTTGCCAAATTTGGTATAATTCCATTCAGCAGTGCGGGCTGTAATTGCGACAAAAGTTTCCGATGGAAATGAACATAAAAAACGCATTTTGGGACCCCCTTTTTTCTCGGTCCCCGCTTGATGAATCACCCCAAAACTTTCAAGACAGGAGCTGACCTGAGCGGGCTATTAGTTTTGAAAATTTCACGAAGATTCGTCAAACGGCGCCAAAGATGTTGGCAAATCAAAAAACGATTTTCCTATGGATACTAGGTCCTAACTATAACTACCTACTGGCGACCGCCAGTAGGCAATATATATATATATATATTGCCTCCAATTTGATCCTTCACACTTCGGCGCGCTCACCAGCTGGTGCTCTGCGTAGGGGCCAGATCCTGGCCCTAAATTCAATTTTATACAACAAAGGACGCGGCACTCCAAAGGTGAAAATTATGCACAATTTATTCTTGGCAACTTCTCAACCTTTGAGAAGTTGCCAATAATAAATTGTGCATCATTTTCAGCTGTGGAGTGCTGCGTCCTTGTTGTATAAATATATATATATATATATATATATATATATATATATATATATATATATATATATATATATATATATATATATATATATATATATAATACGATCTCCCCATGTTGCTATTAAATCTTTTTTAATTTAATTCCATATATATTCAAGTCTGTTAATCTTCAAGCAAGGTGCAATTATGAATACCTTAAGAAATGAAATTAAAGAAAAAACAACAAAAGGAGACAATCAAATCACTAATCATTTCTGCTAGTTAAAAACAACTAATGTTACAAAAACTCTGCTGAGGTCAAATGGGTTAGAAGCACCATATCTTTCATTACGTTGTTCATAAATATACAGATAATTCCTCATCCATATTCATTCCTACAGGGATCATACTGCCTGCTTCCAAGATCATACAGGTTTCCAACTTTCTCAAAATAACCTGTCTATTCCCCCTTGGGTGTTTAGACACAGTATCCAGGCCAACAATTTACCTTGACTCCAACCACCTGCATGGGATTTATTAAAATGCCTCACCGTACTGTATAATATGTTGGTATTTGTGATTGCCCGCCAAAGTTAAAGAATGCGTTTCTTTACTGGAAAGATGGTAGACCCTATATACCACTTTCCACGTGGACAAACAATGTCATACACTACATGGTCAGTACTGTAAGTGATGAATTTGTGTTTTTCTATATTTTTGTGTGTTGTTTAGTGTCACTGTTTCTACATTGTTACTATGTCTCCAGACCTTACAGTGGCACGGATTTTAAAGACCTTTGGTTCTATGTCATGGTAGGACTGCACATGCGTGCGCAGTCCTACCACGAGGTACGTATGACATAGGGGTTTGCAGAGACCATGGCGAGGAGGAGGAGGACAGCCCAGAGACGCTGCGTATAAAGGTAAGTGTATTTTTTTAAATGTTATTTATTTTATTTTTTAAAATATTTATTAGGGGGGAGGCGCGGAGTGTAACTGAGCGGAGTTCCACAGAGTTTTTGCCCAACTCCGTGGAACTCCGCATAGTGCAACTACACCAGCTCTGCCCGGGCCTGACGCATATAGCATTCTGTGTTGTTAAGCTGACATAAAGCCTCATTCATGTAGCCTTACGGCTACAGCGGTTGACCTCGAAGCTGGGGAACTGGGTTCTAGTCTCGGCAACGACGCTCAAAATGCTGTGATTCTGGGCAAATCACTTAATCTCCCTGTGCCTAATAAAAATGAATGTGTCATCTGTAACAAAACTGGTGCTCACGTAAAGCGCTCTGATACCCGATTTCTCAGGTCTAGTTTGCGCTATATAAAACTCTAAAAAAATAAATTAAAAAAATGTAAACAATCAACCCTAGACATTACAACCAAATTACCCCCTTTATTGGAGGACTTGATAACAATATTATCATAACATTGAAAGTTCCTAATAGCCTCCCATTGTTCATGATTCAAATTATGTGACTTACATTTCTTCTTAAACAATTAAAAAAAATCTTTAGCTACTAAATCACTAAAAACATCAAAATTGTCTTTGATACTTGGGGGAGAAACTTGGATGATGGTCTAAAATGTGTTTCAGAAGGCAAGTCAATAATGATCCCAAATTTATCTATAAGGTTCTCCCTCACTCTGGGGTAAAGGGATCAACTGAAGAGCCTATCTAAGTTGTACTATCACTATTAAGTGTTGAGTCAATGTCATGTAAAACATGCAAAGTTTCAATATCATTGATTATCAAATTTGAACTAATAATGTTTGAGGCAGATTCATGATTTCTGGAATTATCACCTTTCAATAGATGATATTTGTGAAGTTTTAACTTATGCACAAACTTGAATAAACCTATTCTTAATTGTGAGAAATTGTCAGGTACGCTTAGTCAAAAGGAGAGGCCTAATTGTATGACATCATTTTCAATTGGTGTAAGTTCTCATTTGGAAAGGTTTATTACCACTAGTTGTTGCTCCAGATTATTTTCATCCATTATAATTTCTTCTGTCCTCGCCCCCATGTTCCCATGGAGTTTTCATTGCTCTTCGCATCTTTACCATTGTTTTTTTTGTTTGTTAGTTCTTCCTCTGCCTCGCTGTGTGGTTCGAAAAGATTGTTCCTGAGTCTGTTGTCTGAGGCAATATTCCTTGGAAAAAGACAACTTATTGCTAGTGGTGCTAGTGAAATCTTTATGGGAATCCACGTCAGAGCTCAGACTAGTTTATGTATCACCCTTTCTTCTATCCATTGATTATGAAACTGTATCCTTCATTAGTTGGTTCCTGGCCATATCAAATTTATGTACGAAAGTTAAAATTCATCCTCATCTCATTCAAATTTACGTTGTTTACACTGAATGTTATCTTTCTCATAGATTGACTGTTAAAGTATTTGTGATACATTCATGATCAGAAATGTCTTGATCTTCCACTCATTTTTGGTATCATTGTTTGGAGCTGTTCTGCCCTTTTAGTACAGAACTTTGGCTAGGGCATTTTTTGTCATTTCTTATCATCAAAAATGGCAACAGAAGGCAGGGACCAGCAGGAGGCGCCCCAGCACCCAGAGGGGCTTGCATCCACAAGGTAAAGCATTGTGGTGAAGTTTGTTAAATGCAGTTTTTGTGAGAAAAATATTACTGGGGTAAAACTTCTATGTTGTACCACTGAAAGACCTACCATAGCAATAGCTTGAAGAGGGCACAGAAGGAGAGAAATGTAGAAGGGCCATCTACATCCACGGCTGCAATGTCTGTTCCTGTGGAGAGAGTGCCTACTGAAGTATGGAGGCGTCGTCCGCACATTTCACCAGAATTGAGGCGTGTCAGCACCTATTGCCTTGACTGCAGAACTATGCTCACAGCTGGTGAGCTGTCTGTCGATGCCACCCTAGAAGCAGCAAGGCAACAGACTTGTTATTTTTTTTTATATTTTATCCCAGTTTTTGTGTTTCTGGTTGTAATTTTTTACCCCCCTTGTTGCCATTTTGTTTGATAAAAATACAAAATATTAGAAAATCATCCCAAAAAACTAACAGTTCCACAAAAAAGAAAAACATGTTTCTTGTCAGAACCCTCTTTCATGCTTAGAAAAGTATAAAGTGTGCTGTATGAGTGAGTGAGAGTGTGCTAAGCAATTATATGGTTAAATGAGTGGGTGGGTGAGTGGCTGTATGAGTGACTGACAGGACGCATGAGTGGCTGTATAGGTGAGTTAGTACCTGTGGGAGTGGCAGTTTAATTGCATGAGTGGCTGTGTGAGTGTCTGTATGTGAGAGTGGGTGGATGTGTGAGTGGCTGTATAGGTTAGTGAGTACCTGTGTCAGTGGCTGTATAGATGAGTGAGTGACTGTGTGAGTGACCACATAGGAGATTGAATGGTTGTAAGAGTGACTGCATCGGTGATTGAATGGTTACGTGAGAGCCTGTATGGGTGAATGAGTGTGTGAGCAGCCATATGGAAGAGTGAGTGGTTGTATGAGTAGCTGTATGGATAAGTGAATGGTTATATGAGTGGCTCTATAGGTGAGTGAGTGCCTGTGTGAGTGGCTGTATGGATGAGTAAGTGGCTGTATGGGTGAGTGAATGGTTGTATCAGTGGTTGTATGGGTGAGTGAGTGTGTGTGTTAGTGACTGCATGGATGAGAGGGTATGAAAATAGCTGTATAGGTGAGTTAGTGGGTGTGTGGCTGAATGAGTGAGTGAGCGAGTGAGTATGTGAGTGTTTGTCTGAGTGAGTGAGAGGGTGCATGAGTGGCTGTATGGGTATGTTAGTGCCTATATGAGTGGCTGTTTGTTTGAGTAAATGGGTGTGGGAGTGTCCATGTGGGTGACTGAGTTGATGTGCGGGTAGATCTATGGGTGAGGGAATGGTTGCATGTGTGGCTGCATGGGTGAGTGAGTGGGTGTGTGAGTTGCTGTGTGGCTGAGTGAGTAGGTGTATAAGTGCCTCTATGGGTGAATGAGTATGTGTGTTAGTTGTTGTATGGGTGAGTGAGAGGGTATGTGAGTAACTGTATAGGTGAGTGAGTGGGTATGTGAGTGGCTGTATGAGTGAGTGTGTGAGTATTTTTATGAGTGAGTGAGAGGGTGCATGACTGGCTGTATGAGTGGGTTAGTGCCTGTGTGAGTGACTGTTTGAGTGAATGGGTGTGTGAGTGGCCATATAGGAGAGTGAGTGGTTGTGTGAGTGGCTGTAAGGGTGAGTGAATGGTTGAGTGAGTAGCTGTATTGATGTGTTAGTACCTGTGTGAGAGGGTGCATTGGTGAATGAGTGAGTGTGAGAATGGCTGTCTGGATGAATTAGTACCTGTGTGAGTGGCTGTATTGGTAAATGAGTGGGTGTGGGAGTGGCTCTATGAGAGAGTGAGTGGTTGTATTAGTGGCTGTGAGGATGCATGAATGGTTCTGTCAGTGGATGTATGGGTGAGTGAGCACATCAGTGGTATATGGGTGACTGAGTCTGTGTGTTAGTGACTGTGTAGGTGAGTTAGTGGGTGTGTGAGTAACTGTATAGGTGAGTAAGTAGATGTGTGAGTAACTGTGTGGGTAATTGAGTGGGTGTGTCAGTGGCTGTATGGGTGAGAGAGTGGGTGCATGAATGGTTGTATAGGTGTGTGAGAGGATGTATGAGTGAGTGAGTGGCTGTGTATGTGTATGGGTGAGTGAGTGGTTGCATGAGTGGCTGTATGGGTGAGTGAGAGGGTGTGTGAGTAGCTGTGTGGGTGAGGGAGTAGGTATATCAGTGACTGTATGGGTCAGTGAGAGGGTATGTGAGTTAACTGTATAGGTGAATGAGTGGGTATGTGAGTAGCTGTATGAGTGTTTGAGTGAGTGTGTGAGTATATGAGTGAGTAAGACGGTGCATGAGTGGCTGTATGGTGAGTTATTACCTGTGTGAGTAGATGTTTGTTTGAATGAATGGGTGTGTGAGTGGTCATATGGGAGAGTGAGTGGTTGTGTGAATGGCTGTATGAGTGAGTTGGTGCCTGTGTGAGAGTCATGTGGGTGAGTGAGTGTATGGAAGAATGTGTGGGAGAGTGAGTGGTTGTGTGAGTGGCTGTATGGGTGAGCAGATGGTTGTGTCAGTGGCTGTATGGGTGAGTGAGTGCATCAGTGCTGTATAGGTGACTTAGTGTGTATGTGTTAGTGACTGTATGGATAAATTAGTGGGTGTGTGAGTAACTGTATAGGTGAGTGTGTGGCTGTGTGAGTAACTATGTGGGCAAGTGAGTGGGTATGTTAGTGGCAGTATGGGTGAGCGTTTGGGTGCATGAGTGGCTGTATGGGTGAGTGAGAGGGTGTGTGAGTGGCTGTATGAGTGAGTGAGTGGGTATATGAGCTGCTATACCAGAGAGTGAGTGGTTGTATGAGTGGTTATATGGGTGCTCGAATGGTTGTGTGAGTGGTTGTATGGGTTAGGGAGTGGCTGTGTTAGTGGCTGTCTGGGTAAGTGAGTGCTTGTATGAGTGGCTGTATGAGTGATTTAGTGGCTTTGTAAGTGGCTGTATGGGTCTGTGAGTGGATATGTGAGTGGCTGAATCAGTCAGTAAGAACCTGTGTGACTAGCTGCATTGTTGAGTAAGTAGGTATGAGACTGACTGTAGATGTGAATGAGTGGGCGCATGAGGGGCTCTATCAGTTAGTGGTAGGGTGTGTGAGTGGAGTATGAGAGAGTGAATGGGTGTGTCAGTGGCTGTGTGAGTGAATGAGTGGGAGTGTGATCTACTCTATGAGTAAAATAGTAGGTATGTGAGTGACTGTATGACTGAGTGACTGCTTATGTGAGAACCTGAATGGGCATGTGACTGGGTATGTGAGGGCCTGCATGAATAAGTGCCTGAATGATTGAATGAGTTATTGTGTGACTGATTGTAAATCTTCTCTATTACACTGAAAGTTTTAAGTGCAAAATAATGGGAAGCTATGGCAAGAGCACTTTATGTTTAAAACACTCTCCATGGATATCTCTAAGCAATATGTTTGTGGTAGAAAAAGTGTTTTGAGACATCTAAAAAAGTTCAACTGCACTCGCTATTGAAAAAGAAAAACAACATAAAGATATGTTAGTATTTAATCTTCCAAAGCACAGAATCATAAATATAGACATTACTTATACTGTAACACTGTATTACAATATAGTAAAAATATTGTTTTCCCTTTTTAACTGTTCTCAGCTTTCATGCTTCTTTACCATAAATGGTGGTCTGTGTGAAGCATCATCCTCAAACAGTGGGAAAAACGCAATCAATGGATTGTAAAAACAAGGCTGCACAGTAGATCACGACAAATAAGTGACACTATATATTACACGTACAACAATTCATTAATCAGTTGCTTTTTTTGGAGTAACTACAGTAATGTAAACAAACTTATGCTAAAAATAGTTCTTAAATTATTATATCTAGTACAATATTACAAATAAATATAAAGCACTATTCAATTTTGGAGATCCTTTTGAGAACATCTCCCCTGGTAGACCAAATGATGTTTAAAGTGCTGATGATACACAAGATCCCATACTCTAGTTTTTTTGCACAAATAGTACGTAGAGGTTTGGTTGATGAAACAAAATGTTTAATTTTTTAGTTAGAAAAGCAGTTTTTCTTCCAACTTAAGGCTGCTCTAATTGGATTAAGTTTTTCAGTTACAATTTTTAATTATAAAGTGTAGTATTTAGATGTGGTATTCACTCTTTTGTGGAAGATAAAAAGATTGTTGAATTTTGACGAAGTTTTTAAAGACATTCCCTCCATAGGCTGAATAATGTCTAAAGGACTGAAGAACCACGCAAAAGAAACACCACATACCACTTTTTTATCCTGAATTCATCCTTAGATCTTCGGCTGAAGCAAGAAAAGATAAGAGTTTGGCAGTTTGAAAGGAGGTTTGGTTTGATTTCATATTGATTTTTATTACATTCTGTCCATCCAGTTTCACTCTTTAAATAGACAGTGTAGTGTCCAGAGGATGTATTAATTCCTTTGTGAAAGATTATAGCTGAAGTAGTAAAAATTCTTCCAGAAATTGATATTTGTCCACCTTTGAAGTTTGTAATTTGAGTTTCCAATTTGGAACCATCTTCTCTGCATCATTGTAGCATTACTATAAGGTGTTTTCCAGTTCATGTTAGTATTAACCTAGACATAATATCTGATCTGCAGTTTGGGCAGGTCATATTTTGGTTAGCCTTCTTTAACAAATTGTCAAAAGGCACAGTTTTGGAATCTGGTAATGTTAAATAGAGAAAATACTCAGAATGTATTTGAGTGGGAGATGAACAATCACAATCTTCACAGTCATGGTTCCATGTGCAACTCAGTCCGAATAAATCATCAATATTTACTTATTCTTCTTCTAAAACTCCAAATATAACCATAATAAATTCTTGTGTATCTTGTTGACTGTTGGAAGTAAACATTACTGATCCAGTACATATATCTAAAAGATCTTGAATACCTGAAGCAGAATGTATCCGAGTTCTGTTAGTCAGTAAAAGATGGAGTAAGTGATCCAGTGCTGAACACAGTCTTTTATCTGTTTATTGTTGAATTTGGTTTACTACTTGTGGTGAATGAAACAGTACATTGAGGACAACATTTGTATAGCAGTTGACACCTGAACGGTTTTCCAACTGGTAACCTACAATATCTCCATAATTTTCAGTTTTCTCTTCTTAACAGCTTCTACATTCTCCTTGTTTCCTTTCTTTTCTTCAGCATCTCTACACTCTTTTCTTATCATTCGCTTTTGACAGATGATCCATTTTTCATAAACAGGGTATTGGCCTAAATGAAGAGTGTATACACTGCTTAACCGATTGTACTCTCTTACATAGCTTGCATCAGCACTAACTTTCTTATCATTAAAATAAATTAACAACAAACCGGACAATGTTCCAACTCGCAACAATGCTACATGTGACATTATTTCTTTAAATACAGCACTTCCAATATCAATAAAATCAGCATCTATACTTAAACCTCATGATTTATGGACAGTTACAGCATATCCTAGAGAGAGTGGGAACTGTTGGCGCCGCACATATAAGACTTTCATTATCAAAAAACATACAACACATCAGCCAATCTGCTTCATGCCATCAATATGTTCAAATTTCATGGCCAAGTATTCAACCTCATCTCTATTTGGGAAATTAATGAAACCAAATACTTTAGCAATTGCACCATTTACTAACCCTTCCTCAACATTTAAATTTCTGTGCAAAGTTACTCAACAGTTTTTGCTCATGCGTAAATGCTTTTCTAATCCTGCAGTTTTGGATACAGACTTTTCCAAAGCAGCCAATTTTGTTTGTAATTTATCTGTGAGTAGTAGGGTGACTCCCTGATGTTCTATTTTATCAATAGCTGTAGTACTCAAAATATCTTCTATCTCCCATTGCAGTATTTGTTTATTAGAGTTGGAGCACTTGTGAAGTGTTGGCATTTAACAAACTATAGACTTCTGTTTTTCAATGAAATTATACATTAGTTCAGCTGCTGTAATATTAGATAGAAATAGTTTCTTGATAAGGTGAGGTTTCCAAAGCACGCTTCCCCTCTTTTGTCAGAACTCCTATTCTAATGTCTTTTTGTTTTTAATATATTTTTATTTGAACAGGAAAATAAACAAAACGAGAACAATCAGACATGCTATATGACATCAGATAAAAAGCACAGGTAATAGATAACTACAAACAATACCAGGGCAAAGAGATTGATAGATCATAATTAATGGCAACTATAAAACCCACTCCATAATAAATTCATAATAAATCTTATCTGAAGAATATAAAACATGATTCTCAGTGATCCACATTATGATATAGCTGATATTCAGACATACTCCCTGAAGTTTATCCATTACATACTCTCTGATCTAAAATAACGAGATCTCACTAGGAAACATTCTTGTTTAAAGTGCATACAAATCTAGCAGCAGATATACCTCTAACCACCTGAAAAGTGCAATGTGCAGGTGATTTTTAGCGGATACAAGGGGATCATATAATATTTAAAGTGCATAGTGCTAATAACAAGAATTATTTAAAAAAAAAAAAAATCCCTAAAAAAGCACCTAGATCTTATAATCACCTTTCCTCTGAAAACCCATTAAAAGAGAAATGTTGCCAAATACCTCTGAATCTTACAATTGCTCCTATACGTTTAGCATAGGCCTCCTCTAATCTACAGGTCCTGGACATTTTATTAAACCAGTGCTCCATACTGGGTTGTTTATTGGTTCTCCAGTTTTGAAGGACAAGTGACCTAGCGACTGCAATAGAGATTAATATAAAATACTGCTGGTATTTTGTTAAACATTTCACTTCTCCTGAGGACCCAAATAGCACCAACATAGCTAATGGCTCAATTGACAAGGACAAAATCAGAGAGATCTCGGCAAAAACCCTTTCCCAGAAATGCTGTAGATTATTACATTCATAAAATATATGCACCCATCCACCATCACCTTTTTTGTTACATCGAAAACATTGATTCGGGCTTGTTTGAAACATTTCAGACAATCTCTGGGGTGTATAATATAATAACCATCTAGATTAACCCTGGGCAAAGCACTACGCTACGCTCGCGTAGTTTGCGAAGTTTGCGCTACTTCGCACAACGCGAATTGCACGTAGCACAGTGCAAACACGCGTAGCGTAGCGTAGCGTAGTGCAGCGGTCATTTTTGCTTGCTCGCGGTCCTCAACGTCAAGTTAGCGACAGCGAGCAAGCAAAATGACATCCCGGCGAGACTTTTTCCTCGTTCGCGATCAGCAGCATCAAGTTGCCGATCGCGAGCGTGGAAAATAAACCTCCCGGCGAGATTCTCAACGCGGGAGGTCAGGTTTCTCATTGCGAGTGGTCGCGTATGCTCGCGACCGCTCGCGATGAGAAACTACCAGTCCGCGTTGAGAAAGCTGCCGCTCGAGTAAAAATCTACTCGAGCGGCAGTAAAAGACAGCTCGCACTGTGCAAGATGCCGTTTTCAATGATTGCACAGTGTGGACAAACATCCGGCACTGTGCAATCATTGCGAACAGTGCACTACGCAGTTCGCGTAGTGCTACGCGTAGCTCGCGTAGTGCGAACTGCACTTTGCGTAGCTTTGCGTAGCGCTACTTCGCGAACTACGCCCAGGCTTAATCTAGATAAGAAATTCATTCTCTTGTAATTAGCGCCTCTAAATGCTTTATTCGCTAACTCGCTAAGCTGTTTACATTCTTTGACATTGAACTTACAACCCGTCTCTGAACAATTTTTTTTGGAGCTCTTTCGACAAAATCTCCTCAGAATGGGCCTTTTAATGAAGTAGCTGATACCAACAACCGACCCCCACCCTTTTATTTGCCATCTGCTTAGCGATTTGACATACCGTCTCACCCATCATTGAATAATTCGTTTTAAGAAAATTGACTAGCTGTAGAAAACTCAAAGAGAGGGCAGTGGTCAATGTAGTGACTCGGAATCGAACCGTTTCCCAGGTATTTAATGTTTCATGGTTATAAAAATCCCCGAGCTGGGCAAAGCCTAGTTCTTGCCATTCGCTAAAACTGAATAAGGGTAACTTCTCAATTAGCCTGTACTACTCGGTAGGACATGCAGATAGCAGTCACTTTATCTCAGAGTCTGTCTTAGCGCGGGTAAACACCGGTGGTGTAACCATGCGCTCTACAAATGGATAAAATAAATAAATAAATAAATACCTGATAGAGCCCTCTAGATAATATGAGACCTCCTACTTCACAATCCTGTATAGGAGTATATGCATGAAATGCTGGGATATCTCGAGATTTAAAAAATAACTGAGTTCTTTCAGCTAATGTCAGTATCACCTTGTATCTTGTTTTTTTCGGAAGTTTCACCAGATGTAAAAAAACGGGGAGTCTTATTGCACTTTCCTTCAGCATATGTATTAGGAGAAAATTGTCAAAAACTGACTTTTCCTCAGCCAGTTGAGAAAGTAAATTAGCTAAAGAAGCCTGATAATAAGTTGCAAAATGTGGGAGTGCCAATCCTCCTGATGTTACATCCAATTGTAATGTAGCTATCTAAACCCGGGGGTGTTTATTATTCCATACAAACTTCCTGATTATTTGATCTAACTCTTTAAAATAATAATTCGGAATTTTCAAAGGAAGATTAATAAAAAGAAACAAAAACAGTGGGATCACCGACATTTTGACCATAGAGATCCTCCCTATTAATGATAATTGAAGCAAAGACCATTTATCTAATAACTTTTTCACTTTCGTGACCATACTAGTATAATTCAAGGAGAATAATTACCCAAAATCATTTGTAACGTGTATCCCCAAATATCTAACTGGGTGCTGTTGTTTTAACTGAATAGAAGCTGGAATATCCGATGGACTCACATTGAATGTTAAAATTTCAGTTTTCGCTTGATTTAGTTTATATCCGCCCACCTGTGTAAACTTCTGGATTTCATCAAGAGCATTCTGTACATTGACTGCCCCTGCTTTAAGATATAAAATAATGTCATCCGCATAAAGCTTGATTTTTGCCATCCCCCCAATGGGAGGCAAAATCATAGAGCTCTTCCGAATCCTAACAGCTAGGGGTTCAATAAACAATGAAAACAGAAGCGGGGATATCGGGCATCCCTGACGTGTGCCTCGTTTAATATTAACCTTGCCAGCTTCTGAACCATTAATGATGATTTTAGCTTCTGCATAGCTATATACTTCTTTTAGCATCTGTAAGAATTGTGACGGGAAACCAAATTTTTCCAGAATAAAAAATAAAGCACTCCAATCTACTAAATCAAAAGCCTTTGCGGCATCCATCATCATAATCAGCGCATTGGTCTTATTAATAGAAAAATAATCAATGGCTTGTATTAAAAAATACGTATTAGATGCCATCAGACGTCCTGGGATAAAACCATTTTGGTCGCTATGAACCACTTGTTGTGCACAGGGAGCTATCCTTTTGCCCAGATTTTCATAAGCACTTTATAATCTGTGTTTAGCAGACTAATAGGACGATAAGAGCTGGGGTCGCAGGGATCTTTATCTTTTTTTAGAAAAACTACTAGCGCTGATTGCTTAAAACTTTTGGGGATATCTATACCTTCTTTTATTTAATTGAAC
Organism: Calotriton arnoldi; assembly: GCA_963921515.1. Taxonomy (NCBI): domain Eukaryota; kingdom Metazoa; phylum Chordata; class Amphibia; order Caudata; family Salamandridae; genus Calotriton; species Calotriton arnoldi. The sequence continues at coordinate 43,435 of CAWUFW010003815.1, forward strand.
AATTTTGCTAAAAAGGGAAGTAATTCTTCTTGAAATACCTTGTATACTTCCACCGGGATCCCGTCCACTCCGCTGGCCTTGGGCATACTTTTTAATACGGATTGGACTTCTGGAATTCCTATTTGACCATTCAATGTCTCCGAAAGCTGCTGTGATAGCAGAGGTAGCTCTAGTGCTTCTGCATAAATTTGATTAAAATGTGCAAGAAACACCTCAGCGATTGCCAATCTATCATCTTCTAGCGCACCTGTTGATGGATTTTTAATTTGGCTAATTAATTGAGCAGCTTTTTGACATTTCGTGGACTACGCCAAAAATCTACCAATCTGCTGGCTCTCCTCATAAAGCTTTTGTTGATAGGCCTTACTCCCCGTAATTTCCTCTAGTAGGAAAAAATCCTTCAATTTCTCCTTGGCTCTAACTAGCTCTTGCTGTTGTGCTTTCATAATAGGCTCTGGTGTATCTGTTAGGGTTACATTTAGTCTAGCCTTTTCCAAGGCAGTCTGTAGTGCCAAAATCTTTTGTTTCCGTACATTACTTATTCGTGCCTTATATGATATAGTCTGGCCTCTGAAGGTAGCTTTGAATGCCTCCCAAACCGTAAACAGAGGGGCCGTTTTTAAATTAAGCTGGAAAAACTCCTTGATAAACCCCCTGGTTTCTGTCAGCCAAGTAATATCTTGAAGTAAGGATTTATTAAACTGCCATCTAGACCTCTTTTTTATAGTGCTTCCTAACTTTAATGTAAATGAAACTAGAGAGTGGTCTGAAAAAGAATTGGCCAGTATTTCTGCTGGGCCTTTGGCAACCAGTTTATCTACTAAAAAATAATCCAATCGGGAAGCTGATCTAAATCTAGCCGAATAACAGGTAAATTGCAAGAGACTAGGGTGCCCTAGTCTCCAAGGATCTATTAATGAGAGGTCTATTGAGAACCTGCTTATTAATTTTGCGGTTTTAGGCTTTAGTTGGCGCTTCACCTTGTTTGATGTATCGAGTGCCAAATTCTGAATAAAATTAAAATTGCCACACAAAATTAATATACCTTCCATTCGTACTGCTAATTGATAGATTTGGCCAAGTGCTGCAGTATCATCCTCAATAGGACCATAATAATTAACCAGATTCAGGACTGTTTCCTGCAGCTTTACTTTCACCCAAAGCCATCTGCCTTTCCCATCTCGTCGAACATCCTTAACCTGCTAATCAAGGGTGTTAGATAGTAAGATCCCTACCCCACGAACAGCTAAATTGGCAGATGAAAAATATGCCTGCAGATACTTCTTAGGAAGTGATATCTTTGGAGTGTCAGTCCTGAGATGTGTTTCTTGTAAAAATATAATCTTGGGAGAGAGGGAAGTTATCCAATTTAAAAGAGCAGCACTTTTCCGCGGGTTAAGTAATCCGTTAACATTACATGTAACAATTTTTATATTCTGCATTTTTGGTTCCATCTTGTTTGACCTTCCAACTTTTTTCCCAGACTTTCAAACTTGCATTTCCCAATATTTCGCATCGAGAACAATCCCTGGAATTTCCTCGTCCCCTGCAAATTAATTCTAGAAACTTTGTATTTTTCCTGTTCATTTTTTGCTATGCCTACCGCCTCTAGCATACCACGCAACAGACCCCTACCCCCAACCCCATAGACCCCCCCCAGGGATGTGGTCATCCCCTCATGCCACGCAAACCACATCTCTGCCCCCCCTTCTACAATTATGGGGTGCCCTGTCCCTGCACCCTAGTTGATCTACCCCCCCCACACAGCGGTGAAGACCTTACAACCATGGTTTAAATAATCAGTCGCGCTCGCAAATTCATTTTACAGTGGAAATCTCTTTCAATAAATCCTGTGCTATCTCAATGTGCGAAAACATATGCAATTTCCCTCTAGCCAACACCCTAAGCTTAGATTGCTGCGCTATGGACGCCTGAGCCCCCTGTGCTTTAAATAGATATAAGAGCTTCACAAACTCTTTACGTCTGCGAGCCGCCACCACAGACATATCTGGAAAAATCCGACATTTAGTCCCGTCGTTCATAGAAAACTGTCTCTGCTGAATTGCTTTAGCCAAAATGCTCTCTTTCACTCTGTAATCGGCAAAGTTAGTCAGAATTGTACGCGGGAACTTGGAATTAGGAATGGGGTGAGCACGAACCCGATGTGCCCTAGTAAGTGTTAAGTCTCCAGTGAAATCTGGGAGCACTTTTTGCTTAATGAATGATTCAACCCACAGGAGAGTATTGGCTCCCTCACTCCCCTCAGGCACTCCAACCATCCGAAGATTAGAACGGCGTGAATGGTTCTCCAATTCTTCGAGCTTGTTCTCAAGGATAATTTTGTCTTCCGTCGCCGAATTAATTTTTTGGATCATAGAACTCATCTGATCCTCCAGGTGGGATATCCTTGATTCAGCTTCTTTAAATCTTGCTGGAATACCTGCGACTGATTCTTCAATTTTTTCAAGGCGAAGATGAAGAGCAGCTATCTCATTCTCCTGAGATTTTTTCATGTCCCTGATCTCATCCAGTATAAGATTAAGTAAAGTTTTAATTTCGAGTTGTTGCGTATTGGCTCCGCTAGTTGGAAAGTCCGAGTCATCTTGTAAACTTTTATTCTCCAAACTGGCTGTTTGGCTTAGCAGTTCCGGACCCCTCTCCATTAGTGCTCGAGATGTTTCCTGAGATGTTTCCTGAGACATCGGCCAGCTCGTTAACTGTTGTTTTAAGATATCTTTAACAGAGGAAGATTGATCAGAGAGCAAAGGCTGAACCGAAGGGGCCAGTGGGCTTGCCTGGCAATTCGCCGGACGTCCTTCCTCTAACAGAGTGGAAGCCAAGGCTACCGAAGCTGGGACCGAGACACGGGGTGGTGGAGATATGTGTAGCATCTCCATAGAATTAATTCCTGCTTCTTCTTCTGGTGTTACTGCCAAGACTGTATTTAGGTGTGGCACCTTGAGCGGCTGTAGGCTGAATGCTCTTTTTCGTGAATAGTGGAAAATCTTTGTAGTTCTTCAGGTCCGCTTTTTTTTATCCCTGGCATAGATTCACCAGTCTGTCCCTTCTCTACATCATTAGGTCCCTCTGTTACGAGAGTGTGGTCCTCTCCCCCTTGCTGTAACTCAGATTGTGGCTCAGACAAATCTTCTGCGGAGCTCTCAAAGCTTGAGTTCAAGCATGAGAGATTTAGTGTGCTCGCAGCTTTAGCCGAAGATAATGTCCCCTTTGCTTGCATTAGACGTTTCTTTGCTTTCAGCCCAGTTGCTGCATCGACTTTAGCTACTGCATTTACTTGTTTAGAATGTCTCCCCATCTTAGTTTAAGTTCTTTAAATCCTGGGACTGCGTGCCAGATATCCAAAGTCTTAGCTTCCTCCAGTAAACAATTTATGAATTTCAACAGGCTAGCCCCAATTTTTTCAGTACTGAGAGCATTAAAGTTAATGTTAATTATAGCGGAGTTATACAGCTACCAACACCAATTCTCCCAATTTCACGGTTTAGAGCTGATCTACTGCAGACTGCCGTAATTATTTTGCCAGTTTCTGTAATTTAGCCCAGCACTTGATCTCACAGCAGCGCTGCATTGCCGCCTCGGCTCCCCTCGCTGTTTCAATTAGCTCCTATCGGCTTCCCAAGGCAGCGTCTGGGATTCACTTTGCTGCTTACTCATGCCATTAAGACAGCTCGCCGCCTCGCATTGCACCGCAGTACTTCACAAACTGTCCAGCCTTCAGCGCGCTCTTACCGCCCAGACTTCAGAGCGCCAGCGGGAGCTTAACCGCGTTGTGGCAACAGTTAACTATAAGCAATAGAGAGGATATGCTATTTAAACAAACTAGGCGCAAGCTTCCTCTGCTGACAGCATTGGAGTTGATTTATAGAGTGGTTGCACAGCACTAAACCTTGAATTCCCAGTTTTTTCAGTTTTTTTTTCCTTTTCAAACAACCCCGCTACCAGCTGCCACAATTCCTTGCCAGTTCCGTATTATAGCCCATTCTCCAAACACCAGATGTCAGATTGCTGCCTCGCCTCACCTTGCAGCTCCGATTAGGCTCCTGCCGGCTACGATAGGCATCCTCAGTAGCTCCCCTCGCTGATTCCTCGCGCTCAGCCTGCCGTCAGGCCAGTTCCGTGCTCTGGACTCATTCAGAGCCGTCTTGGAGTTCTGCGAGCTTTTTTCTGGTCTGAGCTCCCAGCTCCCAGCGCCAGCAGAAGTCTGGCAGGATTGTATTGCTGCTATATTTCAAAGCGCAATACCGCTTCGTAAGTGTTCTCCTCGATGCGGGTCTTACAGCGCGAGGGACAGCGAATTAGAGCACTGCGGACCGCCAGAACAGAGTTTTCCCTTGCAGCGTTCGGCGTTTCAGCGGCATTCAACGGGTGCTCACTGTTCAGCAGCAGTCTCCATTGCTGGGGGGAGGAGCACCGATCACCTGTGGCTAGCGGAGGCGGGAGTCTCCGCAGCCACTCTGCATCCTCACAGCCTCCTCCTATTCTAACGTCCTTGAGTATATCTGCATAATCCGCTTCAGATGCTTGATGCATTTCTTTCACTAATTCTTTGCATTTGAAGTTTAACCAAATATTCACATCGCCAATACTCCCCATAAAATGTCCTGTTTTATTTTGTACAAGTGTTTTGAAAACAGGGTGCCCTTTTACGGGGGTAAGTTGCAGTAGGTCACCAAATACAATCAAATGCTTTCCTCCAAAGAGCACATCATAGTTTGTTCTTAAAATTGGCTGCATTCTTAAGTGTATGAAGGCAAGCGTTAAGTTGGATACCATGCTGACATCACCAATGAATAAAAGCTTCAGTTTCTTCAATAGTCTTGATACCTCATGGCAAGCTTCACCAGATAATTTCTGGTATTCAAATTCTAAATGCCCCAATATACTCCTTGTAAAACATTTTCCCCACTGTATACAAAAGGACAATTTGCCTATTGTCAGGAGCTTGTTTGCAATGTTTTCTATGAAGGGGTGTAATAATATTCCCTACCTGTAAGTTCGGGATAGTACCTGTCTTGTAGCAGTGTAAAAATAATGGGGTGCAGAATGTATTCTATAGTTCTTCATCCCTCTTTAGCCACCGCTACTGGAATCTCATCTGAGTCCATCACTGCTGAGAATCGTGCTCTATTTATATTGATAATTTTATAAGTATTTTGGAGATATTCTGTTTCAGTTGGCGGACTGAAACAGAACTGTTAGATAAGGATTGTTTGTATTCATCTTATATACAATGCAGATATAGTCAGTCCACACCGGCGTAGGGATAGCATTTGCCAAGGTTTTCATGTTTGACCATCAATTTATTGCTGCAATCCGCCAGAAGTGCCTTGAGTTTTTCCCTTGTGCAGCTAGGTGGCGATCCTGCCAGTTTAGATCATATTGTAATTTCCTTAGTACAGTGTGATTTCTATTGCATTATTTCCCGAGCATCTTGATTCTGGTTCATTTTGCAGAATACGATTGAAATTGTTTCTGGATAAGTTTATTTATTTCAGCAAATAATTGTGCATCCATCCCATCCTTTACAGGTTTCTTTGGTCTTGTTGTCCTTTATATGTTTTACCAGGTGTTTTATATGGGACTCAAATACACCAATTTGGTCACTAAATGTAAATCTGCATAGAATGATGATTCCACATCATTAAAGAGTTTTATATATGGGTTGCCATGCAGTCAACCACTGTTCAGGTGCATGTCTATCGGATCAAATCCAGTTTCCCAAGGACCAATCTAAAAGGTTTTGTAATGGAAATGCTAGTGTAGTTTGAAGTATGGTGTGATAACTTTGCATTGTATTTATATACTGTTCATTTGAGAAGCCAAATTATATAAAAAATTGGCAGTAATAATAAAGTCAATCATTGATGTGCCCAGAAATCCTTGTCTACTCATATTGGCTGGTATATCTGGTTTTACTCTTCAATTTAAAATTATAATGCCCAGAGTTTTCAACTTTTCGAATAAAACAATTCAATTTCTGTCAGCTTTAATGTTATTAGGCAATTCAGATCAAGGATATTCCAGCTTTCTTCTAGGCCTTTATTCTAAAGCCTATACCTGTCTATTTAGGTGTTTAGCATTGAAGTCTCTAGGACATAAAATAAACCACAGTGTGTAGAAACTTCCCAGAGAAATTACAATAGACCCTCTGAAGTGGTGTTGTTGACTACTGGAGAATCATAGGAGGCTCCACAAGTCTCTGTGAGAGAGAAGAGTACCCCATTAAAAGCGATGTGCTGCCCAGTGATGAAATCCCCACCCCAAAACAGAGTTCAATAATATATAATAATAGAACCCACAACAAATGACCATGAAGCACTAGGGGGACCTGCAGCTAATGCTACAACTGCAAAAACACCGACAGGTGAACACTATTAAAGGCTTCTTCCAAAGCACTACAGAGAGTAGATTTAACAAACAAGGAAGGACCCATGGGAGACATGCTGACTAAAATATCCCCTCTCACCAAAGAAGAGCTTAAAGCTTTCCTTCTAGAAATAGAAACAGACCTGGAAAAAACCTTTCTGGAGGGTCTTAATAGAGTACAATCTGATATAGGGAAGGATGTACCCTATATGAAAAATGACTGGCAGCTGATGGAACAGCTCCTCGATCAAGCAAAAGACTTTATGCACAATGCTGCTGAAACTGAACAGATGGTCATGAAAACCATCTGCCATTTGGAAGGACTAACAAGCTGGCTCAAGGCCAAATGTGAAGATTTAGAAAATAGGTCTCGCAGAGAAACCTGAAACACGGACCTTAAGGGGATGGTATGTTTAAATGTGGGACAAAACTGTTCAGAGTTGTCATCCAAGCTGATGAAGATCATCTGGTTGGAACAGAGTGCACATAGACTTGGTAGAAAGACCGCACACAGACACTAAAGACAGACCAAGAAAATTAGTGGACAAACAGTCTAGCTTTCCCCAGAAAGAACACATGAAGATGGCAAGACCAGCAAAGAAACTCATCTATTGTGATGGTGAGATCTCATTGTTACACAATCTGTCTACAGCGATGCTACAGAGAATTGAAGAATACAAAGATGTCATGATGGAAATCAGCAAGCGGCAAATATGCTAAAAATGGCTTCTATCAGATAGGCTGCAATTCCATTGGAAAGGTTTTGAAAAGACTATCAAATCACCCCCAGATGCTGGGTCAACAGCAAGAGAGCGTAGAAGGGAATCAACACATACTACATGACTGAACCACCTTGAGGCCTCTGAAGTAAAATAATATTGCAGGAGAAATTGGGGCACCCACTAAGAAATAAATCGATTTCGAAATGATAACTATGTTACACTGGTGATAAGCGCACACTAATAGAGAGAAGGTAAGAACCACTAAGATACTTGACTGGACATGTTCAGCCAAACAATCATGTACAGTAGCTCAATGGAGTAATATTCACAAAAAATCTTAAGAGTCTCCAACACAGAGAAGTAGAATACAGACTATTTTTGAGGGGGTATTTTACTCCTAGCAGACTTAAAATTATGTAATTCAACACATAAAAAATATGCTGGTGATGTGTGATGGAGAAGGCTCATGCTTGCACATTTGGTGGGAGTGCGAGTAACTTAAAATGTACTGGAAGGAGATACTAAGACACATAGACAATACTGTGGGAGAAACAATGGTCCTACTAAATATGAAGGATAAAGGTGCCTGGGGGAGGCCGGAACAGTAAAATATTAAGATGCCATCTCTTCATTGCCATAAAAAGATTGATGGCACTTTACTGGGAAAAAATAGAAGTCGTGCTAGTGGTACTGTGGATCCTTAACTTGTGGCATAAAATGGCCCTAGAGGAAATACCTCATGAGCTGCTGGACACTGGGAAAATTTGAATAAATAAGGACCCCCGAGAGACTACCTTATCACTCTGCTGATAAGAAAATAATTCCCATGGTATTTCCAGGCAACAGGCCTTGGACCTAGAGCTGGGGCCTAATGGAAGCCCCTACAGCCCCCATGGTTCAGAGGGCCCCCAAGGTTTCTTGTTTTGGAGAGAGGGCCCCTCACCCTCTAAGCCATGCCATTGCATGCCTTGCAGAATGTGTGCAATGGCATGGAACAGCAAATAGTTAAACACTTGGAAAAACACTTTTCTTTCCCAAGCAGGCCCCTGCAGCATAGGGGAGCCCAACCATTCAGGGGGTCCCCATTGAGCCCAAGACCAAGGAATATCTGTGCAATCTGTGAAATGCCAGGGCCCCTCTTCACATTCTGCAGCGGGGGCCCATCCTTTTGTGTTACACCACTGGCCTAGAGATGAGATAAACCAATACTAGATAAAGACTTGAGTTGGAACTGTACTAATGGTCTCTCAAACTGTGCAATGTATGAATACCAGCCGGTGGAATGTTTTGGGTGTTGAGAGGGCTTAGGGAGGCGGGGGAAATTTACCTTCCCTGTTTTTGTTAAAGGACAACATTGCATGGGTGTGGATGATTGAGTTGTAATTGACTACAAATGTTAAGCTGTACTATAGAACAACTCCTCATCATGACTTCAAAAAAGTAATCAAATCTGTTATATAAAAAGTCTAGATCATGGAATCAATGCGTCTCGGTAAACACTACTAAAGTTAGGAAATCCATCCCATCCACCCTCTTGCCGTAACGCTCATTCTCAATACAAAGAGCTTTACTATAGCTGATTACATCAAGTTGCAGACCGTTACCCTATATAATTCCTAATGATAAACTGTTAATTGTATTGGAAGCACGCTTATAAGAAAGGAGTGCTGTACCTATGTAATCTGCTTTGTAATATGTGCATCTTTGTAACTTTCTTCGATGCAAGGCATCTATTTTCTTCATGATTTGTGAAACTGCTATTAAGACCAGCATCTGAGTTTTTCGGGTCTTATCCACACTATCTAAACTAAATCATCAAATAATTAAATAAATGAAAGTGATTATACAAACTTGAGAGGACTGATTATTTTGATTGTTTTTGAAGATTGTATTAAAAAGTCAGGAAGATGTGAGGTTCAAGTACGGAAACCATGTTGTCAGCTATGACACGCTTGACATACAAATACAACTCTTAGATTATGGGCAATGTGGTCAGATGTAAGGAATGCAAACAAGACTGAGAGGACACTGCTGAATCTGTTTTTATGGCTCATAATCATCTTTAAGATACTTACATATATCAAAAAGAGAATTATGAGCAATTTGACTTCACTATGCAGTTCCTACAAAAGCTTGAGAAAGCTCCAGGGGAAAAACTATTGTTAGCAGTAGATGTGGCAATATAAAAAAATATATACTTTTTAAGAGGTGTAATTGAGATATGCATACATTTCAGTTGGAATAAGTGTAACATTTCTATTCTTTGTAACTTTCTTAGATGCAAGGCATCTATTTTCTTCATGATTTGTGAAACTGCTATTAAGAGCAGCATCTGATTATTTTGATTGTTTTTGAAGATTGTATTAAAAAGTCAGGAAGATGTGAGGTTCAAGTACGGAAACCATGTTGTCAGCTATGACACGCTTGACATACAAATACAACTCTTAGATTATGGGCAATGTGGTCAGATGTAAGGAATGCAAACAAGACTGAGAGGACACTGCTGAATCTGTTTTTATGGCTCATAATCATCTTTAAGATACTTACATATATCAAAAAGAGAATTATGAGCAATTTGACTTCACTATGCAGTTCTTACAAAAGCTTGAGAAAGCTCCAGGGGAAAAACTATTGTTAGCAGTAGATGTGGCAATATAAAAAAATATATACTTTTTAAGAGGTGTAATTGAGATATGCATACATTTCAGTTGGAATAAGTGTAACATTTCTATTCTTTAGTGTGTGCATTTGCTTGTATGAGATTTCATTGCCTTATTGTAACAAATGGAGTTTATGGATAGGAGAACAACAAAAATATGTTAGTATAATAAGTTACTGTTAGAAACTGTATCACTAATTGGCAGAGGTTTTCCACCCTGTCCAAGTGGGAATCTCAGGGTCAGCTAGATACAGACTCTAAATTAACCTGTGCTCACCCTTTGGTAGCTTGGCACAGAGCAGGCAGGCTTAGCTTAATATGCAAAGTGTATTTGTATTTGAGCAACACACACACACACAGTAAAGCAATGAAAGCACCACAAAAAGACTCCCCACAGGTTTAGAAAAATAGAGAATATTTATCTGAGTAAAACAAACACAAAACTAATAAAATCCAATCAGTAGAAATGTTTAAAGAATAAATGCAAAAACAGTGCTTTGAAGACAATAGCGCTAAAAGGTTACTTAATGTCGCCAGGGACCAGGGTGAATCCAAAGTTCAGGCTGACCGCGATGGAGGGCAGGCCAGGTACAAGACTCACACAGCTACCACTGAAAAAGTACCTTGGATGGAGCAAAGTGTTGATGCTGAGAGCACGATGCGTCGATCTTTTCCATGCAGTGGGTCACAGAGACATCACCGAGCTCCGTTGGGATACTGGCAATGGGTCATCATCGAGCTGCGCAGAGCACCAACGTCGCACTGTGCAGGCTGTAGACCTGCTATCGGTGAACAGCCTCCGTGTTGGCGTCGAAGGGCAATGCGCCAGTTCCGACCAGCACAGTCGTGATGTTGCTTTGGTTTTGTAGCAAATCAGCAGTAGAACCCATTTCTGAGGCGCAGGATTAGAGGGGGCACCTCAAGCAAGGGTAGGACTCACAAATGGCAGAGTCCAGAAGCACCAGGAAAGTTGCAGGAAGTCCTTTGTGTCCCTGAGACTTCAGAAAACAGGAGGTAAGCCAGCAAGCCTTTGGAGTTACTCTGGGTTCAAGTGAGATGGGTCCAGTCCTTGTCCTCAGCAGGGAAGAGATCAGCAGGCAGCAGGGCAGCTCAGCAAAGCAGAGAAACAGTTCCTCAGAACAGTCAGTCAAGGAAAAGTGGCACTCTTTACAGTACATCAGTATTTACTTTAGCAGAGTTCTCCCCAGGACCAGTAGTGTACTGATTTGGTAGGGTCAGTGTCCCAGTACTTATACCCAAATGTGCCTTTGAAGTGGGAGTGACTTCAAAGCATCTCCTTGAAGTGCACAGGTCCCCTTTTATCCCAGCCCTATCTGCCGGGGGTAATCAGTCCTTTGTGTGGGGATAGGACACAGCCTATTCAGATGCAAGTGTGGGCTCCCTCTCCCCTTTCCTGCCCAGGAAGGCTATCAGAATGCAGATGAATGCAATTGAGTCGTCTGTCACACCCACCCTTCCTGTATTTCCTGCTGTCTAGAGAGAATGCACAAAGTTTAACTGCCACCCAGCCCATACGTATGATTTTGAGACAAGCTGCAGACACACAGCAAAGTTAAGAGCAGAGAAATGTACACTTTCTAAAAGTGCCATTACTAAAATAGTAATGTGAAATCCAACTTTACCACTAAAGATGATTTATCATTACCATTCCAAAGATATGAAACATGATTTAGCTACTCTTTTCTAATCAGGAATTACAGCTTAAAAGTGTTTTAAGGAATTCCGAATGCTAGGCTATGATAGGAGTAGGCCTCACAGTAGTGAACAACGAATTTAGCTGTTTGTCACTACCAGGACATGTAAAACTTAAAAGTACATGTCCTATATTTTAGTTACACAGCACACTGCCCATAGGGCTACTTGGGACCTACCTTAGTGGTGACCTATTGGTAATAAAAGGGGAGTTTTAAGGCTTGGCAAGGGGTTTTAAATGCCAAGTCAAGTTGGCAGTAAACTGCCCACACAGGCCCTGCAATGGCAGGCCTGAGACAGGCTTGAAAAGCTACTTGTGTGGGTGGCACAATCAGTGCTGCAAGCCCACTAGTAGCATTTAGATTACAGGCCCTGGGTTTATAGTATACCACTTTACAAGGGAAATCAGATATGCCAAACAGGTGTAAACCAATGATACCTGATAGAGGAGAGAGCATATGCACTTTAGCAAAGGTCAGCAGAGGTAAATTGCCCAGAGTCCTGAAGTCAACAAAAAGAAGGTCAGAAAAAGAGGAGGAGGAAGGCAAAATGTTTGGACTAACAGTGCAAAAAGGGCCATTTGTAAAAAGATGCATTTCGGAAATGGCCAAAATAATGCCAAAGAGATCTGAATGCTTAAGCTAGGGCTGTCTTCTAGCTTGCTTTTAAAACACAGTAGTACTAGAAACATGTGTGGGCCATAAAAAACACTATTGAAGCCATTTGGTTACTTTTTGAAATTCATGTAGACTCTATTTTTTCTTATGGCTGCAAATGCATGAGTAAATGTTTGCATCTGTAAATAGTAATGCACCCACTATTTAATAAATAGTAAATAATAATTTGTTACAATGATACAGATAACTAGAGAAAATTGTATGTCATCTAAGCATGCCTGGCGTCCATGCGAAGAGCTCACTGTTCCAATAGCCCAAAATGTATCTATACTGTTTTCATCCCGCAAGCTCTACCTGCTTAGTGTGCATCCATAGGGAAAAAGGCCAGGATAATCCCATACAGATATGACCCTCTGTTAAACTATGTAACACTGTGGTCCTACTGGCAATCATTTAGAAAGGAAATGCAATATTACTTTGCAATGTTGGCGTGCGAGAAACACATTAAACAGAACATACTTAGAAGTGTTTTAAATCATAAAACAAATTTATATATTTTCAAAGTCATTTATAACAGATACAGGGGCAGATTTACAAGCCCCTTACGCCACTTTTGCGCTGCCGTTGCGTCACTTTTGTGACGCAGCGGCGGCGCAAATCATGCGCCATGCTGCGGGGGATTTACAACGTGACGCATCTAGGGAGATGCGTCACGTTGTAAAGCCCTGCACCACATGAAACCTGCGTCAGGTTTCATGTGGGCGTGCCGGCGCAGGGGGGGTGTTCCTGCGCAAGGAAGCCCCGTAAAAGTGACGCAGCGAAATCTACAAGATTTCATGTAGTCACTTTTACGTCCCTGCTGCGTCAAATCCTTACGCCTGCTTCAAGCAGGCGTAAGGAGTGACGCAGCATGTTAGGTATAGGGCACCCCTGAGCAGTACTGGAGTTACGTCGCACTTGCGACACGACTCCAGTACTGCGCCACCCTTCCGTCGACAGATGCGTCACGCATCTGTTTATCCTTGCGCCATGATGCGCTGCATTGTAAATGCGGCGCATCTGTGGTGGCGCAAGGGTAAACTTGCGTCACGCATCTTCCCTGGCGCATCCCTGCTGATTTGCAGGGATGCGCCAGGGAACGTAAATCTGCCCCACAATATTTATGAAGATCTTCAATACAGGCTTAGAAAATAATTGTTGACGTTTTGATCCGACTGTTGCATGAGGTGAATTAAGCCCTTGCACGGTCTACATCAGGACAGTCAAAAGGGGATAGGGCAGCCTAAAACAGTGCAGCCGCACCATTGGTTGATGTGGGTGTTCAATCTAGATTCACCCCTTTCCAGACGAAGACTCAGAATCCAAGTAACCATCAATAAAATCTCCTCATGGGGAGCTAATCCGAGAGATTCAGCTTCGTCTGTACCAGATTGCCTGTAGGGACTCACTGAGCCGGAGGAACGAGAGAAACGATTGGATCGCCAGCATGCCGGCACGGGACCATTGTTTGCCACTTAAGAAGAATAATAGAATAAAGAACAGGAGGCCTGCTTGACCCGGTTTTTCCTATTTATGGATACTTTACTTTGTGAATCTGGTACATTCCCACAGGCAAAACCCTATTTTATCTTCAAATGAGCAAAATGTAGTAGAAACAATTATAATATTTGATGTGCCCTTTGGCAGCAAGAAAATGTTGACTCAACCTCAGAACTGCTCGCAGGCACAACATATATATAGCATGCTTGGAAGCCTCTCTCTCTCTTGTTGTTAGGACACACCACAGACCTCGTCACTGCCTGCCATGGACTGATTAAGCTCAGCTGGACAGTGTGCAGCAGTATAGGCTCTGACCTTGAAGGCTATTGGACAGCAGGCATGGCAACAGCTGAGAAAGTTGGTGCCCTGGAGCCTGTAACCGTGATAACGCTTCTCATCTGAAACATGAGTGACAATTTAGGAACATGCAGTGATGCGGAAAAATGCACTCGTTTGCGTTAATCTACCCCCCAGTGCGATGTACTTGGCAGGGCTGGATCTATGAAAAAGCAATTTAAAGCAAGAACGCATTGAAAACGTACCGAGCAATACAACCAGTGTATTCAACTAAAAACATAAAATTCATTAATGTATTTAAGGGACAGAACGCCCATCCGTACAGTTATAACAAAAAAGAGTTTCAAGTTGTAAGTTTCGATCGCCTACTACATTTGGTAACATTTATTTTCAATTGTGTATCATAGCGCACTGAATCGGAAACGAAAATTCTGCATTTCAATCCAATCAAGTTCAGTCCATGACCGCACCTAAGCGAATCTCCACGAACCATGAGCAAAAATAATGGTTGAAACATTTAAACTAAAGAAGCTAGTGTACATCCTCAGACCACATAATGACTCAAACTCTGTAACGCGTGTTGAGACAAGATATTTTAACAATGGATTGAATTTTGTGGCATGGTACGGAAAGAGGTTTAAATATGTTTGAGGTATGGTAAATGATAGATGTCATTACCTCTTGATTCGTCTTCTTTGAATCAGTCTTTACATTTTGAGGCTTGGTACCTCGAGAATGGTCTCTTTTAACCCTTTAAGTGCGCCCGTCGGCCAACGGCCGTCGCGAGCACTACCTCGGTAGTGCTGCGCACGTCCGTTGGCCGACGCGGCCCCGCCCACTTAAAAGAACGCCCCGCACCGCGGCGGAATTGCTGCCGCGGTTAAGGTGTTAAAGAATATCTGAAGAAATATATTCAATTGAAGACACTAAATAGTTTTTTTTCCACCACCCATAAAACAGGGACCTACCCGTGTCGCTTTCTGTCTTGCTCCTGTCTCCACAGATATCTGGAGTGTGCAGGTATGTAAAACGTTTTTACAAAATCTCAGTTTTGAAAATTTGATAATGATTTAGAAAATATTTTAATGTCCAGAAAGAGCAGACATGTTCTTGTACACCCTAGCCCGCTGTGCTCTTCGTAATCTTGTTAAAATGGAGGCATACCAAGTGTTTGGACAAAATATTGTGTGCAGAAATATTGTGTCAAAAATATCAGGATTTCAAATTTATCGTGGACAGGAATATTGAAGGTAAAAATATCGTTTTAAGTGGTATTTTTAATATTGATGTAAAAAATATCAATGTAGTAAACATCATTGGATATAATATTGATTTTTAGTGTTAAATAGTATGCAATGTATTGTATTTTTTATTCTATGTGTTAATTTATTTATATATTTGTTATGTTTTCACTGTAGAAAAAATTGTATTTATTGAACTACTAAAGGGCCTATTACGATGGAAAACCTCCCCGACTGCCATGGTAGCGGGAAAATACCGCCCGCATGGACCGCGACATCACCGCCGGACGAAT
This sequence comes from Calotriton arnoldi, assembly GCA_963921515.1. Taxonomy (NCBI): domain Eukaryota; kingdom Metazoa; phylum Chordata; class Amphibia; order Caudata; family Salamandridae; genus Calotriton; species Calotriton arnoldi. Next base: position 58,903 of record CAWUFW010003815.1, read on the forward strand.
TACGATGACCTGCGCTCGAAATCCGACCGCGGCGGTCTGATCGCGGGCCTTAACATTGCGGTGGTTGCTGCTGCCCGCAGCACCGCCGCGATGCCGAAAGGAGCATGTCCTGCATTTCCCTGCACTGCGTGGCAGGCCCTGCACAGAGCCTGCCACCTGGTACAGGGAAATGTAAGGGGGGACCATGGGTACCCCCCCAGTGCACCTCCCCCCCAACACATTGAGGGCCCACAATGGGCCCCCAGAAGACAACTCCGCATGCCTTTCCATGGCGGTTTGACCCCTGAGGAAAGGCTGGCTCCCGCCGGCATCATAATCCTGCCGGCGGAGCCTGCTCTGCACCGCCACCATTATCCCGGTCCTGCTCCTTCCGCCAGGCAGGAGTGCGGATGGCAACCGGCGGAAAAGCGGCGGTCGGAATTTTACACCGCCGCGGTCACCACCGCCATCCTAATTTGACCGGCGGTTTTCTTGGCTGCGATCGCAGGCGGATGTCCACCACCGGTCTGGCAGGTGCCACCGCCGGGGTGGACATCCGACCGCCATCATAATAGACCCCTATAATTTGTAAATATTTTAATGTTTTTTTCATTATTGAATTTTTTTTAGCAGCGGGATGTTGGGTTAATAGGGGAAAAGTGTGGGGAGATTTATAATTTTGAGTTTATAATTTTTAATTTTATTAATTGTAAAATGTATTTTATTATATCAAATTTTTATTTTATTTTAAAATGTAATGTGACATAAGATATATTGTAATGTTCATTTGAAAATAAAATATTCAATATTTAAAAACGTAAAATATTTATGTAAATTTTTAGAAAGTATTATATTCATATTTATTTAGATGTTTAAACTACAAGTATGATTTTTTTGTATTACATAATCGTATATAAAAACTGTAAAAATGATATTTAAAAAGAAATAAAATAGTTTTTAAAGTGTTTTAATTAATGTAAAAAAACATATTTTGGGAACATTTAGTTTGAATATTTGGTTATTAGAAACAAATATAATTGTAGTTTTTGTCAGTTTATGAATGAAATAAAATATATTTTTTTTTAATTTAAATTTGTACTTAAATACCAATAGTTTAAACTAGTTTTATAATATAATATTTTTCAAAATCTTATAATTTACCAAAGTGTAATAATGTATAGTATTAATTGTGTAATATATAATATTCTAGTTTTTCCTGAGTTTTATATAGCGCCATCTAGATCCAAAGGTATCAGAGCGCTTTACATGAGCACTAGTTGTGTTACACAAGGGCACATTCATTTTTGTTGGGCACGGGGAGATTGAGTGATTTGCCCAGAATCACAGGAAGTTGAGCGTCCCTGCCGAGACTTGAACTCGGTTCCCCAGCTTCGAGGTCGACCGCTCTAGCCGTAAGGCCACATCCTCTCCCCAATTTAATACATTTGCATTTTTAAGTTATTTACACCTTCCCCAGGTTTGTTCAGATTGGAGTGTGAGTAGTAAATGTCACCCCTTTAGTGTTCAACACCTTCCCCAAATTGCTTTAGATTGGAGTGGGAATTGTAATTTTCACCCCTTTAGTGTCCAACACCTTCCCCACGTTGGCCTATATTTGTGTGGAAATTATAAAATGTCACCCCTTAATTGTTCAACACCATTCCCCTACTTTATTTAGATTGGAGTGGGAATAGCAAATGTCGCCCCTTGAGTGTATAACACCTTCCCCAAGTTTGTTTAGATTGGAGTGGGAAAAGTAACTGTCACCCTTTTAGTGTCTAGGATTTACCCCACAATTCGTATATAAAAAGATGTCAAACATATTTTAAAAATTTAATTTTGGAAATTTTTAATTCAATGTATACTTTTACATCATGTCAAATATATATATATATATGTTTTTAAAAATACTAGCAATTTTAAAGTGAAGTAAATACAATAATTTGTTTTTGTAATTGTACAAATACAGAAATAATTCGGACTTTATACATATTTGTATAAACTACATTTCCACCTGTTATTCTAAATTCAATATTATTTGTAAACATTTTTAAGACACTTTTTTTTAAACATCATTTAACATATTTATCATTAATATATATTGAACAACTGTATATATTTTATACTAATTATTTTCCCTTTACAATTTGTCGAACATTTTGACCACATTCTTTCAAATTGTTAACATTTTTAATATTTTTTGCATTTCTTTTAACATTTATTGAACATTTTTACTATATTTCTTAATAATTTTATATGGGGAGAAGTCTTTATTTTAGTTTCATTTGGCAGCCATTTTATTTTACTGTTAACTTCTATTTTGCAGTCTTTTGGTGTTATTTTTGGAAATTTTTCCAGGAGCCAAGTCAGGGTTAGGTGCTACTGTTCATCGGAATAAGTAAGTCCTTTTTTATAGATTTTTTAGTTGTTTTGAGGGTAGTGTGGATTTAGGATGGATGTGTTTTGCACTAGGTTAACGTGTCACTTTAAAACATTTTTTATTAATAATGTACGATTATGTTATTTTTAAATATGTGATGTTATTGCCAGGCCACAGCATCAGTGGTCTGGAGAATGCCGCCAAGTCGGCGGCATCCCATCCTCCACATGCTGAAATTACAACTGGACTGGTGTTGTGCGGGCGGCAGCCTTGAGGCGGCTGCATGCTTTGGCTCACAGAGAGAGTCTGAAGGCAATGCCGCCACACTGTAGCGCCTGCACTGTCATGTGTGCACTGTTGCAGTGCACCATGTTGTGCATGGCACACAATGCTCGCATGACATTGCAGGTATTGGGGGGCACAACATGTACCACCAGCCACAATGCCAATGGACAAAATCACCCCTTCATTGCCTTTCCGCCACCCTTTTCATGCCAGGGTGTCAACCATGAAAAGGTCAGCGGAAAGGCTGGTCACAATCATAATGGCGCCGCCGCGATGGAGCGCGATGTAGCGCTGCTTTCCTCACCGCTGCCACCAAGGGATCCAAGATCCTGGCGGTTGCAGCGGTGTTGTGGTGGTCCGACCGTCCTCCTTGTAATTGGGTGGTCGGATCGGCAAGGAGGCGGAGGTCGGACTGCCACTGATTGTATGGCGGTCTCAAGACCGCCGTACTCGTAATAAGGCCCTATGTGTTATGTATGTCTATATGTGGGACTACAATGTATTGTAGAGGTGTGTGTTTAATGTTTCTTTTACTTGATTTTGTTTGGGAAGTTAAAGTTTGAGATTTTGTTTTTAGGAAATCTGTTTTTTTAATTTTTTATAAATGAACTGTTTTTACTTAGATTTCTTTTTATTCAGGTTTCCTGGAGCGGTTCTTTTTGAAAAACAATATTTTTGCATTTTTTTGGATGCTTTTTGTATTTGTTTTCTTCATTTCTGGGTGGATAACTGTTTTTTGTTAAGTGGCAATGGTGAGAGATCTGCAGCTACAAAACAGAAAGTTTTAAATACATTTTTTGTTGTGGGTGGAAAATGTGATATTGTGTTGTGTTATGTTTATGTTATTAATATATAAAATTGTTTGCATGCATTATGTGTTGTATTTTCTTGATCTGTTTAATTGAATTTGTTTTTAAGTTGGTCAGTTGGTTAGTATTATATATGTCAATGATTATTAATTTTTGATTTTATATACTTTTTTCACTCATTTGATAAAATATTAATAATATTAAAATAACACATACAGGGGCATATTATCAAGGACGGCGTTAAAATTATCGCCGCTTTAGCGGCAGAAAACTGCCGCTAAAGCGGCGATAATGGGCTTGATAATATGCCCTTGAGAATTCCAATAGAAGCCCATGTTGACACCAGAACATGGGCTTCTATTGGAATTCTCAAGGGCATATTATCAAGCCCATTATCGCCGCTTTGGCGGCAGTTTTCTGACGCTAAAGCGGCGATAATTTTAACGCCGTTTCTTGATAATATGCCCCATGGTTTGTTGTGCTAGAGTGTAGCTTTTGAGGTTTTTGGTAGGTCAATATGTATTTTAGAGGACAGATTTGTCTATTATTTCTAAGTACGTAATAATCAAAGAGAGCCCCTCTTGAAGGGTCTTTTATTCTTTCCACCCAGATGTTTTTCTGGAAAACAATGTATTTTCCGTAAATAACCCTCACCCACCAGGGTTGCCCCTTGGTGGCATGCTTCATCATCAGGTTCTTCCCGCCCTGCTGTGGAACAGGGTGTGCTATGACCTAAGGAGACGTGGGAGCACTTATAGTTGGTACTATGTGTAGATGAAGTGTTGTGGTCTGAGTGGGGGAACAAAAGGAAAATTAGAAATACCTGGTTAGTAGGAAAAGGAATCTTTACTGATACGGCTAACCGTTATGGTTAAACTAAGGGGAAAAAATGGGAACTTTAAGGAGACAATGTGCCTAGGTTCCACAGGTAGACATGTTTCTAGCTCTGCCCCAAGGCTATTCTTCAGGACGAAAGATTATTAGAATTCCCTGCTGCCACTCATAGTTTTATTAAATATAATAATAATAATAAAAGACATATACAGCTCCCATTGGTGTCTCAATCTCGATGGATTGGTATCAACTACATGGGAAGGAATAATAAAAACACTTGATTCCGTGCCCCACCAGTAAATTACATTACACCTGTGTAGAAAAATGTGATATATTTTTCACAATGAGGTGATCACTTCTAGTGCTGCCATAAGTGGTTATCTCACCAATAAAAAGCACACACGAGGCTCTCACAAGACATACAGACAAATAAAATAAATTATTACGACTGATGTGAAGTGGAGGAAATATACATTATTGTTTGCCATTTCATTGCAACATGAGACCATACAGGGTAAGGGATGCCTGTAGTCACACTCTGTATAGGAAATAAATCAGTGAATACCTCGTAAAATGTCAGCTCTATGTTGAGTGCGTTATAGGGTTCCTCATTATGTGTAATTGTTAAATGGTCTGTGTTAGAAATGGGGGACTCTAGTTGGCAGTGGTAGGTACCTTTGTCCAAATAGGGACCCTTGCTTCTAGTCAGGGTAAGGGGGATACACTCCTAAAATAACCCCTGCTCACCCCCTTGGTAGCTTGGCACGAGCAGATAGGCTTATCTCAGCGGCAGTGTGTAAAGCATTTGTGAACACATACAGTAGCACAGTGAAAACACTACAGATGGACACCACACCAGTTTAGAAAAATAGGTAACCTTTATCTAAACCAAAACAAGACCAAACAACAAAAATCCACAATAAAGTACTCAAAATAAGGCTTTTAACTCCTTCGGTGCTCATGACGAGCTCAGCTCGTCATGCTGCGCAGTGCTCGTGTGCGCATGACGAGCTGAGCTCGTCATGAACCCGCCCACTCAATGAAACGCCCCGCACAGGGCGAAAATCGGCCGCGCACCGAAGGGGTTAAAAGGTAGAAATAGTTCAGTTCAGTGCAAGTTGTAAATGCAACACGTTTCTCACAAAGTACCTTGGATGCGTCACGCAAAACAAAGAAAATGGCCGCAGGGAAGGTGATGAGTCAGTTCCTTACACTCAGGGAAGGTGCTGCGTCGGTTCCTTGCTTTGGGGGAGGTGGTGCGTCGGTTCCTTACTGCAGCGCAGGGGAGGTGATGCATCGGTTCCTTACCGGAGAGGAAGTGATGCGTCAGTTTCTTACTGCATGGGGAGGTGATGCGTCGGTTTCTTACTGAGTCCCCCAACGATGCGACAGTCTTGGCGCCTCGATGCGATGCGTCGATCCAGTACGATGCGTGGTGTCGTGCAGCCGCACAGCCGGCTTGCGTCGGGATCGGTGCAGTGATCTCGGACTTCGGAGATCGTTGCACCCGATGCGTCATGCAGCGATTTCTCAAGCCACGGCAGGCGCTGCAACGGTTGCTTCGGCGATGTGTCGGAAACAGGTGCGAGTGTGACACGCTTCTTCGCTGTTGCATCGATTTTCCAGCTCCCAGTGACAAACAGTCTCTAGAGGACCTAAACAGCAGCAGGCACCTTTTTGCAGGTTGGAATTCCCAGCAAGGAGATTCAGGAGAGCGAGTGGGGAATTCTTTGTGTCCCTGAGACTTCAGAACACGAGACAAGCTCAGTTGCAAGCCCTTGGAGATCGCTTCTTCAAGCAGGTGACAAAGCAAACAGCAAAGTCCTTTTTCTCCTTTCCTTAGCAGCAATTAGCCACTGCAGGTCAACCACAGACAGCAAACAACACAGGGGCAGTATTCCTCCTCAGCTTATCCGGCTCTTCTCCTTGGCAAAGGTTCCTCTTGATTTTCCAGAAGTGATCTAAAAGTCTGGCTTCTGGCACCCTCTTTTTATACACCAAAATTATTTGTTCTCTGAAGGCAGAGAGTGTCTGTGTACAGCCAAAACCAGTTCTGTCCTCACTGGTGCAGCTTTCCGGCAGGAGGTGGAGACAGCATTGTTGAAGGCAGATCAGGCCCATTCAGGTGAAAGGAAATCTCCTCCCCCTACTCTAAACGCAGCCCAGGTCTATTCAGCCCAGTCCTGACTCATCAGACTTCTGGAGCCGCTGCCCCTCTCCAGCCCCTGTCATCCAAAAGCCTGACATGCAATACACAAACTTAGCAGAGGCCCACTGGATGGTTAGGCAACAAAATACCGACTTTCTAAAAGTGGTATTTTCAAACACAGAATGTAAAAATCACCCTCACTAAAAGATGCATTTTAATATTCTGGGTTCAGGCATACTAAACTTTATTTTCCTACCTTGTTCCCAGGACCAGTTATGTTTATAAGATGTTATAAACAAACTCTCCATTCTGTCCTATGGGAACAGGTAGCCTTGCAATAGTGAAAAACGAAATTGGCAGTAATTCACTATCAGGACATGCCTCACACACCAGGGCATGTCCTACCTTTCACATACACTGCACACTGCCCACAGGGGTACCTTGGGCCTACCTTAGGGATGTCTGACATGTAGGAAAAAGGAAGGTTAGGGCCTGGCAAGTGTGTGCACTTGCCAAGTCGACATGGCAGTCCCAGACTGCACAAAGGCTCTGCAATGGCAGGCCAGAGTTACATTTTACAGGCTGCTTCTGTGGGTGGCACAATCAGTGCTGAAGCCCACTAGCAGCATTTGATTTACAGGCCCTGGGCACACACAGTGCACTATACTAGGGTCTGACAAGTAAATCAAATAGGCCAATCATGGAATAACTAATCCATAACAACAATTTACAAAGGGAGCACTTGCACTTTGGCACTGGACAGCAGTGGCAAAGTGCTCAAAGCATCTAGACCAGCAAAACGGAGTCCAACACACAGCAAAAACACAGAAGGCAAAGGCAAAAAATGCAGGGGAGACCCACGCCAATGGTGCCATGTCTAATATGTGTCCCCACCAGCTGAAATATGGGGAGAACTACCCACCCTCTTGGGAGTTCTCCTCACTAAGGTGGAAAAATCTGGACAGACCATCAGCATTGGCGTGTTCTGTACCAGGGCGGTGTTCCACCGTGAAGTCCATCCCCTGCAGGGAAATGGACCACCTCAACAGCTTTGGATTTTCACCCCTCATCTGCATCAACCATCTGAGGGGCCTGTGGTCTGTCTGAACCCGGAAGTGAGTCACAAACAAGTATGGCCTCAGCTTCTTCAGCGCCCAGACCACAGCAAATGCCTGATGCTCAATCGCACTCCACCTCTGTTCCCGTGAAAGTAACGTCCTACTAATGAAGGCTACAGGTTGGTCTAGGCCCTCTTCATTCAGCTGTGAGAGCACAGACCCACACCATGCTCTGAAGCATCTGTCTGCACAATGAACTCTTCTGAGAAGTTGGGTGCCTTAAGCACCGGCGCTGTGCACATGGCAGTTTTCAGGGCATCAAAAGCTTTCTGGCAGGTGTCAGTCCAGTTCACTTTCTTGGGCTGCTTCCTGGAAGTCAGCTCTGTCAAGGGGGCAACAATGGTGCCATACCCCTTGATAAACCTCCTGTAATACCCTGTGAGTCCTAAAAAGGCTCTCACCTCTGTCTGGGTCTTGGGGGGTTCCCAAGCCAGAATGGTATCAATCTTGGGCTGTAGGGGCGCCACCTGGCTGCTCCCTACCTGGTGTCCCAAGTACACCACAGAACCCTGCCCTATCTGGCACTTGCTCGCCTTGATCGGGAGGCCTGCCCCCTGCAGAACCTTCCACACTTCTCAGAGGTGGTGCAGATGTTCCTCCCAAGTGGCACTGAACCCTGCAATGTCATCCAGGTAGGCGGCACTGAAATCTTCCAGTCCAGGAAAGGTGGCAGGGGCATTATTCAAACCAAAGGGCATCACCCGGAATTGGTAGTGCCCCTCTGGTGTTGAGAATGCTGACCTCTCCTTTGCCCCATCAGTTAAGGCAATCTGCCAGTACCCAGATGTCAAGTCAAACGTGCTGAGGTACCGGGCAGCTCCCAATCGATCGATGAGCTCATCAGCTCTGGGGATGGGGTGCGCATCAGTCCTGGTGACTGAATTGAGCCCTCAGTAGTCCACACAGAACCGGAGTTCTGGTGTGGCACGGGGTGCAGCAGCCTTTGGGACCAAGACCACTGGGCTGGCCCAAGGGCTGTTTGAGGGCTCAATCACCCCTAACTCTAGCATCGTGGAGACCTCCTCCTTGATGCAAGTCCTGACCCTGTCAGTCACTCTGTAAATTTTGTGCTTTACCGGAGAACTGTCCCCAGTGTCAACATCATGGACACACCACTGAGTGACACCAGGGGTTAGGGAGAACAGAGGAGCAAACTGTCCCAACAGTTGGCGACAGTCACACTGCTGTTCAGGAGTCAGGGCGGGGGAGAGTGATACACCGTCCACTGACCCATCGTGCTCCTTTGCAGACAGGAGGTCAGGAAGAGGCTCAGTCTCCTCTTCCATTCCAGCATCTGTTGCTAGGAGCATGCAGGACCCACAAAGGGTTCCTAGGAGACTGCAAGTCCACCAAGTAGGTGACGTTACTCTTGCGCTCCAGCACCTCAAACGGTCCGGTCCACTTATCCTGGAGTGCACAAGACTCCACTGGGGCCATGAACCATACTTTTTGTCCAGGCTGAAACTCAATCAGAGAGGCATTCTGATCATACCACCGTTTTATCTCCTCCTGGCTGGCTTCCAGATTCGCCTGAGCGAGTTATCTGAAGCGCTTAGTCTGGTTTCTGAAGGCCAGCATGTAGCTATACATCCTGGGGAGTTTTACTGGGAGCTTTCTCCCAGCCTTCTTTCACCAGACTCAGTGGTCCTCTTACAGGATGGCCGTACAGCAGCTCAAAGGGACTGAACCCTAAGGACTTCTGGGGCACCTCTCTGTAAGCAAACAGAAGGCATGGTAAGAGGATGTCCCACTTACGCCTCATGGGTTCACCAAGACCCATAATCATGCCCTTCAGGGTCCGGTTGAATCTGTCAACCAGCCCTTTACCTTTGGGGTGGTAAGGAGTGGTGAACTTGTATGTAACACCGCACTCCTGCCACAGGGACTTCATATACTTAGATATGAAGTTGGTACCACGGTCGGACACCACCTCTCTGGGGAACCCCACACGGGAGAAAATCCCCATCAATGCACAATCCACCACGGGGCCCGCCACAGTCCGGAGAGGTATGGCTTCCGGATACCGGGTGGCATGGTCCACCAAGACCAGGATGAACCTGTTGCCCATGCCTGTCTTGGGATCCAGAGGCCCCACAATGTCAATACCCACCCTCTCAAAGGAGGTGCTGACCACAGGGAAAGGTTGGAGAGGAGCCTTTCACTTCCTCCCACTCTTGCCACTTGCCTGGCAAGTCTGGCAAGACATACAATGGGCATGATTCACAGAACTAACTTACGTCAAAAACGTAAAGTTAGTACTTTTTGGCATTCACAGAATACACTTACTCATTTTGGTATTCACAGAATGAACTTACTCATTTCGGTATTCACAGAAGTTAGTAGTCCTAACTTTAGGACTCCTAAATGCCTTCTGTGAATACCGAAAAGTCTTAAAGTTAGGATTTTTCTCAGTTTAGGCGTAGTAAAGTTAGGATTCCTAACTTTACTACTCCTAAACTGAGAAAATCCTAACTTTAAGACTTTCGGTATTCACAGAAGGCATTTAGGAGTCCTAAAGTTAGGACTACTAACTTCTGTGAATACCGAAATGAGTAAGTTCATTCTGTGAATACCAAAAAGTACTAACTTTACGTTTTTGACGTAAGTTAGTTCTGTGAATCAGGCCCAATGAGTATCAGAGTGCTTGCCCATCTGGGGCCAGGAAAAGTGGGTGACAAGCCTTTCAAAGGTCTTGTCTCGCCCCAAATGTCCTGCCAAAGGCACATCATGAGCCAGACCCAGTAGGGAGGCTCTGTAGCACTGGGGTACCACCAGCACATGGGCTGACCCAGGCTCAGCAACCTTAGGCTCGCTATATAGGAGACCATTCTCCCAGTATATCCAATGTGATCCAGACTGATCACCTGCTGCCTGGTTTGCAGCATGTTGCCGCAAACCAACAAGAGAAGGGCACTTCTGCTGCTCCTGGCAGAATTCCTCCCTGGTGGGGCCTACTTCCTGCTGCCAATGGGTCAGCTCAGGCAGGTCCCCCAGTTCAGCCACTTGTTCCCCTGCAGGCTCCAGGGCATCCCCCTCAAGGTTTGCCTCCTCCTGGACTGTGGAAACTGCGGGGGCTGGTTTCCCACGCCCCCTGCTGCTTCTCTTTCTGGCAGGCACCTGGGCCACTCTTTCAGGCTCCAGGTCCTCTTGAATACCCTTAACGGCTGCCATTGACTGAGTGGTCGCGCATGCCCACTCAGGCAGACCGAACATCTCTAAATGAGACCTCCGCTCCACCTTCGCCCAAGGGGAGCTCTCCAAATCATTGCCTAGCAGATAGTCAACAGGCATGGCTGCCCTCACAGCTACTTTCAAGGTACCTGAGGCCCCCCCTCCACTCAAAGGGACCTGTGCCACTTTGCAGAGGCACTCTGAATTGTCAGCGGCAACTACTGGGTAGAATGCATTGGGGACCACCTGCTCTTCAGACACCAGCCGACAACTGACAGCTGTCACACTGGCTCTGGTGTCTCACAGAGCCTCCACACTATGGCCATTGATGGTCACCCACTGCCTGTACTTTTTAGTGTTATCAGGCAAGTGAGCCCTATGGACCATCTCACTGTCTCCTAAAGAGTCCAGGGACATCTCTGAGGGACCCCACCCACCTTGGGCACCCAACTCCTCCCCCAAGGCTATACTAGCCAGTTCCCTGGGCGGTGCACAAGTGGGTGCAGTGGTAACTGGTTTGGGACACTTAGGATCCCCCCGGAAGTGGCCCACCTGACCACAACTAAAACAGGTCTTGGGACCCTTCTGAACAGGCTTACCTGTCGGGACCCATGGTTTCTTCTCAGTGGGAGGCTGGGAACCCGTAACTTGGTTCCCTTGGGGATTACTTTGGGGCCCTTTTTGGAACTCCTTCTGATTACCCTGGTCCCCCCCACTCTTCTGCTGGGGACCCTGCCCACCTTTGGCGGAGTCTCCCACACAACCCTTTTGGACCCTGGTGCTGACCCAGCTGTCTGCCTCCACAGCAAGCTTTCTGGGATCAGTCAGCTTACTGTCAATTATGTGCTGGTGTAGCTCTGGAAAACAATTATCTGACAAGTGCTCCCATGCCACCAAATCATAGAGCCCCTGCAAATCATTCACCTTGCTACGCTTCACCCAACCATCCAATGCTCTGCAAAAATAGGACACATACTCCACCCAAGAACTTGACTCCAGCTTCTTGCAGTTTCTAAATTTCTGCCTATACAGCTCTGGGGTCAACCCATACCTGGCTATCAAGGCTTCCTTCATTGGGGCATAGGACATCTGATCCTCAGTGGGCAAAGCTAGCAATGTCTCCCTTCCTTCACTGACAAAGCGGCCCCACAACCCCGCTACCCAATCTCTCTCAGGGACCCCGTGGGACCTCATTGCTACTTCATAGGCCTTAAACCACTGCCCAATTTCCTCATGCTTCATGAAATCTTTGATAACATCATTGGGAATGTATACCTTTCTTTCCCGAGGCACTGATGGTGTGCTGCCACCAGAGGGATTGATCTCTAAACTCTTCGTTTTCAGATCCAACTCCCTCAACCCTCTCTCATCCTCTAAAAGCATATTCTTCTCCTCCATGGCCAATTTCTTCCTCTCCAACTCCAATCTCTTATTCTCTAAGTCACCCTGGCTCCCCAGCTTGAGCTTAGCAAGCTCCAATTCATGCACTCTGCTTCTCTCCCTGTCCTCCAACTCCTCTGGAGATAGCCCCTCTGAAGACACACTGCTGTCCAACCTGGAAGGCAACTTCCCCCAAGTCAGGCCCACTAGCCCCTCCTACTGGCCATCTAAAGTCTCTCCCTCCACCATAGGCTCTTCAGGATGCTCACTGGCATTCCTAGATTCCAACCAGGCCCTCAGGGCCTTTTGGTATTCCTCCTTTCTGGTGAGGCCTCTCACAGAGATTTTAAATGTTTTACAGACAGATTTGAGTTGTGGCACAGTGTAGGTATCAACCCTCTCTTCTTCAAATTCAATATCCACAGATGCAATGGATGCTGGTTTACTCATGGTGAAAATTAGCAGTTCTCAAGATGCCAAAAATTCCAAGGAAAAAACTCTACCAAATGTACGTGGTTGCGTAATGGTCTGCACTATGCTAGTAGTGAACACCAATCACTGTATGTAAGTCACAAATGCAAGTCCAGATCCTCACCGCTGACCACCAATGTTAGAAATGGGGGTCTCTAGATGGTAGAGGTAGGAACCTTTGCCCATATAGGGACCCTTGCTTCTAGTCAGGGTAAGGAGGATACACTCCTAAAATAACCCCTGCTCACCCCCTTGGTAGCTTGGCACAAGCAGACAGGCATATCTCAGAGGCAGTGTGTAAAGCATTTGTGAACTCATACAGTAACACAGTAAAAACACTACAAATGGACACCACACCAGTTTAGAAAAATAGGTAACCTTTCTCTAAACCAAAACAAGACCAAGCGACAAAAATCCACAATACAGTAATAAAAATAAGGCTTTTAAATGGTAGAAATAGTTCAGTTCAATGCAAATTGTAAATGCGACACGTTTCTCACAAAGTACCTTGGATGCGTCACGCAAAACAAACAAAATGGCCACAGGGAAGGTGATGCGTCAGTTCCTTACACTCAGGGAAGGTGATGCGTCGGTTCCTTGCTTCAGGGGAGGTGATGCGTCGGTTCCTTACTGCAGCGCAGGGGAGGTGATGCGTCGGTTCCTTACCGGAGAGGAAGTGATGCGTCGGTTTCTTACTGCATGGGGAGGTGAAGCGTCGGTTTCTTACTGAGTCCCCCAACGATGCGACAGTCTTGGCACCTCAATGCGATGCGTCGATCCAGTACGATGCGTGGTGTCGTGCAGCCGCACAGCCGGCTTGCGTCGGGATCGGTGCAGTGATCTCGGACTTCGGAGATCGTTGCACCCGATGCATTGCGCAGCAATTTCTTGAGCCGCGGCTGGCGCTGCGACGGTTTCTTCGGCGGTGCGTCGGAAATAGGTGTGGGTGCGACACGCTTCTTCGATGTTGCATCGATTTTCCAGCTCCCAGTGACAAACAGTCTCTAGAGGACCTAAACAGCAACAGGCACATTTTTGCAGGATGGAATTCCCAGCAAGGAAATTCAGGAAAGCTAGTGGTGTAGTCTTTGTGTCCCTGAGACTTCAGAACATGAGGCTAGCTCAGTTTCAAGCCCTTGGAGATCGTTTCTTCAAGCAGGAGACGAAGCAAACAGCAAAGTCCTTTTTCTCGTTTCCTTGGCAGCAATCAGCCACTGCAGGCCAACCCCAGATAGCAAACAGCACAGGGACAGTATTCCTCCTCAGCTTATCCGGCTCTTCTCCTTAACAACGTTTCCTCTTGATTTCCCAGAAGTGATCTAAAAGTCTGGGGTCTGGGGTCTGGGCCCCTCTTTTTATACACCAAAATCCTTTGTTCTCTGAAGGCAGAGAGTGTCTGTGTACAGCCAAAACCAGTTCTGTCCTCACTGGTGCAGCTTCCCGGCAGGAGGCGGAGACTGCATTGTTGAAGGCAGATCAGGCCCATTCAGGTGAAAGGAAATCTCCTCCCCCTACTCTAAATGCAGCCCAGGTCTATTCAGCCCAGCCCTGACTCATCAGACTTCTGGAGCCGCTGCCCCTCTCCAGCCCCTGTCATCCAAAAGCCAGGCATGCAATACACAAACCTAGCAGAGGCACACTGGATGGTTAGGCAACAAAATACCTACTTTCTAAAAGTGGCATTTTCAAACACAGAATGTAAAAATCCCCCTCACTAAAAGATGCATTTTAATATTCTGAGTTCAGGCATACTAAACTTTATTTTCCTACCTTGTTCCGAGGGCCAGTTATATTTATAAGATGTTATAAACAAACTCCCCATTCTGTCCTATGGGAACAGGTAGCCTTGCAATAGTGAATAACAAAATTGGCAGTAATTCACTATCAGGACATGCCACACACACCAGCGCATGTCCTACCTTTCACATACACTGCACCCTGCCCACAGGGGTACCTTGGGCCTACCTTAGGGGTGTCTGACATGTAGGAATAGGAAAGGTTAGGGCCTGGCAAGTGTGTGCACTTGCCAAGTCGACATGGCAGTCCCAGACTGCACACAGGCTCTGCAATGGCAGGCCAGAGATACATTTTACGGGCTGCTTCTGTGGGTGGCACAATCAGTGCTGAAGCCCACTAGCAGCATTTGATTTACAGGCCCTGGGCACACACAGTGCACTATACTAGGGTCTGACACGTAAATCAAATAGGCCAATCATGGAATCACTAATCCATAACAACAATTTCCAAAGGGAGCACTTGCACTTTGGCACTGAACAGCAGTGGCAAAGTGTCCAAAGCATCTAGACCAGCAAAACGGAGTCCAACACACAGCAAAAACACAGGAGGCAAAGGCAAAAAATGCAGGGGTGACCCACACCAATGGTGCCAGGTCTAACAGTCTGGTATGTCTATATCTTGGTATCTTCTAAGAGCAGGTGGGGTATTGCTGGTGGCCTTTTAGTGCATGTAATTAGACATTTTTAAGTGGGGTTATATTGCAGTTGGCCTGTTATGTTTTTGGGAACTTTGGGATGTATGTCTTTAAGGATTTTGCCTGTGGTTTCCTGAAAACTAGTGCTTGCCTCTCTTATATCTTGTAAAATTGCTCTAACATCTAGTTCAGTAATATTTGGAGTGTGGTTGTGCTCTTTTACATTAATTACAAAATTTTCTTTTGTAGTTGCCCTTCCATAGTATGCATTAGAATAATATTTAGTACATTTCCAGTTTATAGTTTCTGTTGAAGCACTTTCTTCTTTATATTTTATAGTTTAACTTTTGCTTGTTAGCTATTAATATATTTAAAAATGCAGTTAATTTTATTTTATTTACTTACTTGTAAGTTTTGTTGAGATGTTTTGCAGCTTTTGCTTTCAGCTTCTTTAAACATGGAGCAGGTATTTGTTTTCTGTTAAAGGAGGAAAAAATGAGAAATTTAAAATGGCATTTTTTGCTAGTTTGTTGAGGTTTAGGCAGTTAGGTTTATTTTTGGTCACTGTTAGGGTGAGTTTATTTTTTTTTATTTATGTATACTTACTTCATTATATATTCATGGTGCTTTGTCATGGTTGAGATTTTCTAGCAGTTTGTTGGTTTGGAAATGTTTAATTCTTGGGTGATGTATTATATTTGAATTTCATTATAGATGTTTATTGTCATTTAGGGTTTATTTGAAGTAATTGGTTGATGATAAACTTGTTTTTTGTTTATTTTTTGTGTATGTATTAGTTATTTTGATGATAACTATGTAGTTGATGACAATGTCATCTACATTGTGGTAATCGGTATTTTTGACATGGTATATCTTTACTTATAGGTAACAATATTTGTGTTTCCGGTACTTTTGTTATCGATATATGTAAGTAAGTAATACATTTATTGTTTTTGCTTAATTAAAACCATTACAAAAATACACTCTGATAAAACATTTTTGGTTAATTAGCCTTTTCAATCAGTACTCTATTAAAATTCTTACATATTAAAAAATACAGCAATGTTCAAAAGGAGCAGAGTTCCCAGTGTGTCCATTTTGCTCTAAGCCTCTGGAGTCTGTGCACAGATTACAGTTCGGAAGGATTTAAGTTTTTTGCTGTTTTTCTACGCCCACAGTATGCCACCGGGCCTTGCTTAGATGCTGCTAGTATCAGGAACTTGACTAGCTTCCCATTTAAATGCGGGTCTTTTGGATTAAAACAGGCAAGTACTGCTTGTCTCCGGGTACATATGCCTCGTTCGTTAAAGAGATCTGGCCTTTCCTCTTTTAGCTTAATGCAGGAGCATATTAAATGTTCAATATCTTCATTTCCGACTCCGCATAGCCTGCATAATTTCCCGCAATTCTCTCTCAGCCACGGTGGAAGATGAGGTATGGCTGGAAGGATTCCTGACCTGTATTTTAAAAAGGATTCTTTTGACTTCCTGGAATACCCCAGTTCGAAGTATGCCTGTGGCCCAAATAGTTTGTAGCTGCTCGGAGTCATCCATGCATGGCTCCTATGTGAAAAGGTGGCTTTGTCTTTTGTGAGGGAAAGTTTCTTAATAACCTTATTTACAATATCCTTAAAGTGCGAGTGCGTTGTTGGAATTTCCCATAAGTCGGCTAATCCGGTAGTGGCCAGTGATTCCTCCAAGTAGGCTTTGGCCGGTGAGATGGATGTATTGCACAGTTCCTGCCAGAGCCGGTGGTTCAGTGTATTCCTGGACAAATTCTTGATTTTATGCCAACACTTGATGTACGAGCCTCGCCTTGCGAGGAGTTGCTTTGTTAGTCCAAACTCGAGTTGGATCTGTGCTGGAGAGGTATATGACGGGAGGTTTAGCATAGCTCTGTATGCCTTTGCCAAGGTGGTATCCAGCAGTATGGCGCCCCTGCCTCTCAGCACTTCGCTGCCATAGGTGATTGACGGTGGAATTTTTGCTTGCGCAACACGAAGCAATGGTGAAAAAGTTGGTCCAGTCAGTTTTGTTTTAAGTTGCCTTAGCGTTGTTGCAATCATCATCCCTTTCCTCTTTATGGCCTCAAGCTGTTTTACGAATTGGCCAGCCTTATCAATTATGAAACCTAAGTATTTGAGTTTTTCCCAGGGACCAAGAATGAGACTGTTTTTTCCCATTGATTGTCAGGGTTTTAGTTTTGTTGATGTTAACTTCCAGGCAATTTGCGGCTGCATATTCATGCAATGTGTTAAGTAGCCGTTGTAGACCTACTTGAGTATTGCTTGCTAAAACAACGTCGTCCGCATATGACATACTGGGAATGGCTTCTCCCCCTAGTCGAGGGGCATGCGCATTGCAGGCACTTAGGGCTGATGTCATATCTGCTGTATAAAGGTTAAAAAGAGTTGGTGCGAGCACACAGCCCTGTTTAAGGCCTTTGGTTGTTAGTATGCGCCTCGAAAGGTGGGAGCCGTTGCCTAGCTTAACCTGTATCCATGTGTTGGAGTGTAATTGTATCAGAAGATTCAGAAGAGATGGAGGAATCCCCCAGAGAGACAATTTCCTTCACAGGTTAGCTCGGTTGACGTTGTCGAACGCCGCCTTAAAATCCACAAAGCAGAAATGTAGAGAATGTTTGCTTAATTTTGCCTTGTCAATAAGTAATGACATTGCTAATAGGTTTGTTGTTGTACCGGTCTCCCTGGAAAACCCTGTCTGACAAGGGGGAATTATGTTATGCTCTGATGCCCATTCATGCAGCTCTGTTAGTAGAATACCCGTAAAATATTTTGCCTCGACATCTAGCAGTGCGATCAAGCGATAGTTTTTTGGTTGGGTTTTGTATCCAGCTTTGTAAATTGGTGAAATAATGGAGCCCTTCCATGATGCGGGCAGGCACCCAAACTGTCTAACAGAGTTGAAGAGAGGAGTCAGAGTTTCTGACCAGTATTCTGGATCTTGTTTAAAAAGAGCTGGTGGAATTCCGTTTGGCCACGGGTGCTCCTTCTTTCCTCCCTTTAGAGATTTGTTCCCTAATCGTGGCGGCATCGATTTCATTAGCCTCGACCATATCAGTCATCACAGTTTGGGTTAAAAAAGCTGGCTAGTTATCCTTGAGAGCAAGTGATCCGGATACCTGTTGGTTAAAATGAGATTCTAAAAAAGATGTCCATGTGTTTTCTGTGATATGCGATATTAGACCGCCATGTGCTGGTTGTAAGATTTTATTTATCGTTGACCAGAATCGGGCACTATTATTTCCTTTAGAATCATAATAGAATTTGGCCCAGAATTCATTTTCATTTTGTCTGTTCGTGTCCCACTTAAGTTTCCTGAGTTCGGCCTTGCTATTGCAGAGCTGTTGGCGTAGGTTTTTGTCCCCCGGGCGTAGCCTCAATAATCTCAGTAATTTATTCACAGATTTTTTGAGGCATTTCAAGATGGACCTCTGTGCACTTGTAGCCTTCCTTGCAACCATAGGGTCGTTGAACGGAAAGTATCGGACTACAGATGAGTGGGGGTTCGCAAACAAGGCTGTGAAGGTTTCCCATATACAAGTGGGATTTCCAGTTGGATAGTCAAGCTCATTTAGCTGTTGTTTTTCTGCCAAGAGCACCTCCCTAGAGTTTGCTATGGATGACTTGATTCTTTTTAAATTTATGGTATGGCATGCGTGCATACCTGCTGGGTTTGGAATTGATTTATCTGGGAGTGCTTGAATTAGGACTTCCTGGGGCCGGTGATCGCTGTCCCCTTTATCTCCTAGGCAGTAGCCTATTATATGTTGAAAAAATGGAAGAGACACTAGGGTGTAGTCAATTGTGGAGGTCACGTGTCCCGTGTGAAATGAGGCGGCCGGCGGAGAGTCATCGACAAATCTACCATATAGCACCCTTAGGCCAATATGCTCAAGTTCTTCTAGCAGCTCTAAACCACTCTTAGAGGGTCTTCCATAATCGCTATGAGTTTGAGTTGGAATGTTCCAATGAAAAGACTGGACCTGGATATCTTCATTTTGAATGGTGCTTAGGAGGTGTTGATTAAAGTCGCCGGACAGAATAAGGTTTAGTATGGTGTGTGAACTCATTTGTTGAAGCAGATGTTCGTTTAGAATTTTTGATTCCTGTTTTTTCCGTATCGGATTTAAATATATTTTGAACAGCAGCACCTCCTCCTTTTTTCCTCTGAGGTTGAGTTGAGGCTTTATGGAGTTTGCAGCTGGGAGGAGAAAGGGCAGTTCCTGCGCGCTGTGAATTTTTGTTATTTTAATGTATGTAGCTAGGCCGCCAGATAGACGCCCATATTTACATTTCCTTAGGGCCGGAGTGTGGAAACAAATATATCCCTCTATTTGCAATGGCTCCTCTAACCATGTTTCCTGCAGGAAAAGGATGTCAAAAGATTTTAAGTAAACAAGGATCTCGGCATCTCCAGCCTTGTTAGTCAGCCCATTAATGTTCCATGAACATAACCTCAGAGGTAATTCATCGGGATTTCCTCGATTCCTCATTAAGTTGCTCTGTCATTGTCGATGACTGGATGTGTTGACAGTTCTAGTAATCCGAAGATGATCAGAATCAGCGGGGTTGTTAAATGAAGTGCTCATTTGTGAGTTCGACGCCTGTTCGCTGTGAGGCGACCGTCATCGGGCTCCCCTGAGTACCGAGGATGTTTTGTCTCTGTAGCAGGGCATTCCTTCTCGTGATCTAACAAGCAAAGGGAGTGGATATCCTATGTTATGATACACAGAGGATTGTATCCCCCAAGCTTTAAAGATTTCCTGTTCTTCCAGAACTTTGTTTGCGATGTAAGTGGACCTCCAGGTCGCTTTAGTGGATTCCCTGCCTTGTGCTTTGTCCGACTTTATAAATTCTATTGAGAAAAGGTCCATTGAGCTAATGCCTTTTAGTGTTGGTATTGCACCTAGGAGTTGGAGGATATTCCCTCTATTCAGTATGTCGAAGGAGCCTTTCGAGTCATATTCTGGCGTAAAGAGTGTAATAGCAGAGTTCCTATCTTGATTGGCTGAAGAGGCTGTTGCAGAGTTTAACCCCAAGTGATTGTCTCTGACGATGTTGGTGGGCTGCTGAGTTTGCCCACTGAGATTATCCGGAGTTGGGGGATCTGTACACCTGGGGCCTGTGGATGCTTCTGAACAGCGATCTAGGTTTTTATTTGGATTTCGCGTTGCGGAGGGGCCCAGGTGCCCAGTTATTGTTGTTGGCTCATAAAGAACTCCCTGCGCCTCATTGTTGACTTTACCGGTGTTGTCGTTTTTTTGATTTACTGCTCCTGGTGCCTGGGTTGAGGCCTGAATGATCCTATACGTTGGAGGATCAATTGGCATGGTTGATGTTTTGAGGTTGGCATCCTGTGGGGGCGGCAAAAGTAAGTTTGAGGTTTCAGCCAATGCCTGGTTTGGACCATGCATGAGAATTGGCTCCCTTTCCTCAGTTGATTGTGGTGGTCGGCTGATTGTGCTATCATCCTTTTTATGTCCAACTTTAGTTTTCCTATTGCCTTGGGTGTCCATTTGGCTGTTAGGTGGTGACAAGGCTACCCCAGGAGATAATATTTGTGCTTGTGCCGCGTTCTTATTTTCCTTATTTTCCTTATAGTGGGTTTCCTTTAGCTGGTTAGTTCTTCCGTCAGCTACAGGGGCGTGTGCTGGAGTAACATGCGCTGGCGCTGAGTGCTGTGGTGTTTTTGTTGCGAAAAGAGGGTAAACTTTTGTAAGGCTCGAGGAAGATGTTTTGTTACGACCTTTTCTCCTAAGTTGACGGCGTTGCTTTGCATTCTGGGTTAGGGTTTGCTCCTTGGGTGATGAAATGATCCCAAGGGCTGAGCTGCCCTCTTGACGACTCGTAAAATTTGTGCCAGCGAAGTTTTGAACAGCAGCATCCGTTTTCGATGACTCATTGAGCCCTACTTTATGTGGATTTACCTTTAATATCTCTTTGTTTGGGCCCTTTGGCAGGCCCTCTATGAGAGTGGATACAATTGAGGGAAGTGACGATAGTTTGTCAATGATAGGACCACAACTACAGTTCAGTTTCACTTCCTGCTGGGCTCTGCTAATTAGAAGGTTTAGTTTACCCAGTTTCTCATCTATCCCCCCCACAAAGAGAGCCAGAGTGTCTAGTAAAGTCAACTGCAGGTCCATTTTGTCTGACTGATAGTGTAACACATCGACAGTTTGTTGCATTGTGTTTAGTAGGATGTCCCATGTGTTCAGTGCCGGCTTCCCAGTTTGACATGGTGAGCCTAAAGTAGAAATGGGGATGGGGGGGCTTTGGCGTAAGATTGGGTTGTTGATCGCTGCTTCCTGATCACTGCCTTGTTTGCCTCCTTGCATGGTGCCAGTTCCACCAGTAAGCGGAGGCTGTTTTCCGGAGAATCCAGGACATAGGAGGCAACTAGATCCGCCCACTCCTGTGATCCCAGGTAGGAGAGGGCATGGGAGGCGACTGGATCCTGCCCACCTCCCCTGGAATCCAGTGAGGTTTCAACGGTTTCAACTGACTCTTTGGGGGTTACAGCCCTCCCCCTTATTTCCACTTCTGGACTCAAATGTGCGTTTGCAGGCGTGATGGCCTCATTCTGTATTGACAAGTTATAAGTACATTTTTGAGAGTCTTTTTGAGGCTGGATCTTATACTGGTGTTCGGGAGAGCGATTCAAATTAAATCTGCTTAACTCATCGTGCCCTGAATTTGTGCCCTTACCATCGTTTGTCGTTGTCGCTTGTGATAGTTACACTTCGTTCTGCTTATTGTGGTCAGTTGTTGCGGTTGTTGTGGTTATGGCGGTACAGGTGAGAGTGCAAGTGGGCAAAGATTGGCAAGTGGAATACTCCTCTACTCTCAATGCGGCTTCCCCCGCTTGTGGTTCAGTGGAGCTGCTTTTTTTACATTCCAAAATTTTGTCTGGTACATGCGGGGAGACCTTAGGATGGACTGATAGATGGACTGCTGGAGTTTCCTCTGTGCCTTGTACCATGACTGATGTAGTGAAAAGTTGTAAGGGGAGTAGAGGATCATGAAGGCCCTGAATTATGCCACTGGAGGAGAATATAGACGATTCAGGTGTAGGAGAGTAGGATCTGCCTCTTATGGTTACCCCCACTTTTTTGCTGGTGTATCACTGTTTTTCGACTTTAGTCTGGCTGGGGCCCTGCTATTCAGGACCCCAGCCTAGCTGCTTCCACTCTAAATTGATTTCATGTACTTTAGGTACATCCCAGATTGGATTCTGGGGTGCCCTTATAAGTCCCTAGTATATGGTATACTATGTACCAAGGGCATAGACACCCCAGAGGCATACCAGGGGCTGAAGCATGTATTGTGCCACCCCTGGAAGGCCATCCAAAATGACACCACAGGACTGCTACTGCAGCCTGGGTAAGGTGGTGCATGCACCCCTTACTGTGGTATAGGCTACCTATATCACTACCATTGCACACACATATAAACTTATAAGTCACTCCTATGGCAGGCCTTAACAATCCTAAAGGCAGAGTGCTTGGTTTTTAT
This sequence comes from Calotriton arnoldi, assembly GCA_963921515.1. Lineage (NCBI taxonomy): Eukaryota > Metazoa > Chordata > Amphibia > Caudata > Salamandridae > Calotriton > Calotriton arnoldi. Next base: position 81,447 of record CAWUFW010003815.1, read on the forward strand.
GTGAGAGGGTGCCCCTGCATGAGCAGAGCCCCTCTGCAGCGTTCGGAGTCAATCCTCTGGTGCTGTTTGTGGTGCAGCCTGACCATATACTCTTAAGTGCATTATAACCTCGCGTTAAATGCTAACTTTGGGATGGCTGCACGGAAACATGTCGCGTTTGGTGTCAAACATCTTGGAATACTACCCTTGCCAGTTCTGGCGGTGGGGGTAGCATTCCACCCTTCTAGAGGGAGAGACATGTACACACCGGCATACCCGGTATTAACTTTTCAGAGCCCTGGCATCACAAAATGGATGCCGCTGCACAGACACGGGTCTGGCCTCCTGCTGCTGACCGAAACTCCGGCAGGGGAGGCCTGGACAATAGGTTTCCTGTCGAAGGGAGGTGTAACCACCTCCCCAGACAGGATAGTGTGTATTGGGGCAGGGCGGGAGCACTCTCATGGTGCTTTGAAGTCCTGCACTGGGGGCACATTTGCTGTCCCTGTGCATACTCCAGTTCAAACCGGTTGCAGGGGCTACCTGCCCCTGCTCTGGCGCGAAACTGGACAAAGGGAATGGGTGTAACCACCCCTCTTCCCTGACCCTCCCATAGGTGGGTCCCCAGAGTATGTCCAACCCCCTAACTTAGTATAAGTATGGGACCCCAGTCCTTAGAACTTTAGATATCCCTGGACGAAACTCTGAAGCTGAATCCTGGACCTTCGACGCTCTACATCAAGATTAGAGGACTGAAGAATCTCCCTTGGGGTCAAGGAGTGACTCTCCTGCTTGGCAGGCACCAACAAAGCATATGTCTGGTCTGCATCGCTGAACCTCCTGCCGGATGCCGAAGTCTTTGCATCACCAGAGGTAGATTTCTAGACTTCCCTGAGACTGCCCTGAATCCCCAGCGAAGCTGAGGCCCGTAGCTATCGTGGGTAACGTGGAACCATGACCCCTGGACACCAAGCACATTTGCAAGTGCATCAACTTCCTGACATCTCTCAAAACTGTGCTTTAGGTTCCAAGTAGCCCTATCCCCGAGCACCAACTGCAGTGAAGATCACTGGCCTACACTCCACGAGTGTCCCGTGGGCCAGCTCCAAGTGCGACCGCTCGAGGCTCCTTCGTGATCTCTAGTCCGTTGGCTAGTGGGTCCCCACGAAGGCAACTCTTCATTTGCTTGGGCTTTTCTGGTTTCTCCAGACTTGTCCTGACTTACCCTCACTGGGTGAGTCCCTCAGACCTTGCTGGTTTGCACCGCAGCCTTTTCTTCACTTCCCCATGACTTGCCGTTGCCAAGGCTTGTTGGGTCCAATACGGTTGCTGACACCGCAGCACTCGACAAACTTTATGGGACAGCTCGAATCCAGCTCCTGGTTGTCGTCGACACCTCCTGGACCTCGTGGCTGAAGAGTCAAGGCACCTGTCAACTCACCTGAAGCACCCGACATCTGAGGGCATTCGACTATCGTGCCCCTGGTCACTGGCTAGTGACCCAGACTCTGTCCCCTCTGCTTTCAGGTCTTCCTTTCCCTCGATCCAGGCTTGGATCCCTCCGGACACTCTTCTTCTCCACGGCAGCAGCACTTTTCCAGTGGTCGCCATTGAAAACGACGACGATTCCCGACACCTTTTAACACGTATGCACCCGGCTTCCTGGGTGAGGTAACTCGAGTATTTCGGTACTCACGTGGGTGTGGGCCCTAGAAACTCTTAAGTTTTAAGGGGTTAACTGGAAGTCCTCTCCGAAGTGTCCCTTTTCTTTAAAAATCTAACCGCGACTTTCCCCATAGAAGTCAATGGTGGCTCGCGGCTGTGTTCTCACACTGCACGCGTCCCCCGTGGGTCCCCTGTGTCACTACCTTGGGCGGTTCCTTGGGGTCCAAGCACTTCTACAGGCTCTAGGCCTTGTGTCTAGCTCAGTCGTGGTTCTTATACCACTATTTTAGTATATGGTTTGGTACGCCCCTAGGGCTCAAACGTGTATTGTGCTAAATACTGCTGATATTTGACTTGTAACTTATGTACTTCGAACTCTAGCCTCAGAAAGAGACTAGAGGTGTGTGTTTAAGACTAAATACATATATTTTATATATATACCTGGTGTGGTCCTCTTTCATTTGGTCACTCAAGAGATTATAGACTGGTAAAACAAGCTGCTTTACATTCCTTCAAGACTTAGCCTGAAGGCTGCTCTCCATAGCTACCACTAGGATAGCTTTCCATAAAGGTTGTCTTTAACCTATCTCCATAAGGGGTTTTTGGACTGGTGCAAGGTGCCCACTAGAACTAGTGGACAGCATATGCCAGGCCAACTTCTCACATTGGTGTGCAGCGTGTGGGATTCCAGCTTGCTATTGTTTTACCAGATAATCTCAATTGAATTGATCAACTGAAAACCACTAAGGGTACCTAAGGTACATATAAATTCAAGCTTAGAAAAACAGTAAGTTCTACTGAACTTAGAGTTGTGTGTCAAGGGCTTGGCACACCCTTTCTACAACTCAAGAGAGTTTAGTAGGCCACACTAGAGTAGGTAGTGCATACACCACACCTCACTAGTAATGTCTTCACTGCCAGGAACCAGTGGGCTCCTGCCATCCAAATATGACAACCTCCCATTCTTGGAATTGAGAGAGTTGTGCAAGATTAGGAAGCTGAAGACAGGCAAAAGTGCCAACACCCAACGTTTCATGGAGATGCTCCTGCTAGATGATCTCAGAAGACCTATAGGGTCTGCAAGGGTAGGCAGAGAGAGTGGGGCAGAAGATGAGGAAGGGACCAGGGGTGAAAATACCCAGGACCTGACCTCTGAAACTGGCCAGGAAGGTGACAATGACCTTGCCCTGGAAAATGCAGCTCCTCCTGCAGATGAGGAGGAGGATCAGAATGACCTCCCCTTTGTCCCACCAGGAAGAGTTGTGAGTGTGGCCAGAAGGTCCAGATCTCCTTCTCAGGAGTCTAACCATTCTGACACCTCAGTAGGGACCTCTGTTTTTTCTCATAGGAGGGAATCCTCTCATGAAAGGAAAGAGAGACTGCTCAAGTATGAGGAAGCTCAGTTGAGAATCAGAAGAGAGCAGTTGGCTATAGACAGGGAGTCCCTAGAGCTTCATAGACAAAGAAGAAAGTTGGGACTAGAGTCCCATGGTGGCAGCAACTTTCCTAGTGGTAGGGAAAGGTCTTATGACCATAGAAACCTGAGCAAGATTGTCCCTCCCTACCAGAGTGGGGATGACATCCACAAATGGATTACTGCACTGGAGAGGGCCTGCAAAGTACAGAGGGTCCCTCAGGAGCAGTGGGCAGCAATCTTGTGGCTCTCCTTTGCAGACAAAGGTAGAGACAAGCTCCTCACTGTAAGAGAAGAGGATGCTGATGATTATCAAGTCCTGAAGAGTGCCCTAATAGATGGGTTTGGCCTAACCACTGAGCAATACAGGTTAAAGTTCAGAGATACCCAAAAGGCACAGACACAGGACTGGGTGGACTTTGTAGATTGTGCTACCAAGGCTCTGGAAGGCTGGTTACTGGGCAGTAAGGTGTGTGACTTCAAATGATTTTATAATTTAATCATGAGGGAGCAGATTCTTAATAACTGTCAAAATCAGTTGCTACATCAGTACCTGGTTGACTCTGATCTGACCTCTCCCCAAGAATTGGGAAAGAAGGCAGACAAATGGGTCAGAGCCAGGGTGAAGCAGAAAGTACAGAACCAAGGTGGTGACCAGAAGAAGCAAGATTCCAAAAACTCTGATAAGGGTGGGGAGAAGGGTAAAGACCAGAAGTCTTCTCAAGGTCCCCAAAAATCTGCATCTGGTGGGGAATCCCAATCTAATAAAGGAAAAGGCCAAAGGAAACCATGGTGCAAAGTCTGTAAGCAAAAGACTCACTGGACCAGTGATTGCACCAAGTCCAAAGACTCCACTCCAGCCACCATTGCCCCTAAGGCAACTGTTCCCCCTAGTCCAGCTACAAGTGGTGGTGGAAACACTCAGAATAAGGGTTTAGTAGGGTTGGCCCTGGGTACTGAGATGGACTCTGGCCTAGTCAGAGTGCCAACTCAGGCTGTCCTAGTCTGTGATGGGGGCATAGATATGTCCCCCTTTGTGAGTCCCAATAATTTGGGCAAATACAGACAGCAGCCTTTAATTAATGGAAGGGAGGCTTTGGCATTCAGGGACACAGGAGCAAGTGTCACCATGGTGACACAAGATCTCGTGGATCCTGGGCAGATTATACTTGGTGAAATGTACCAAGTGACCAATGCTAGCAATGTCAGAACAGACCATTCTCTGGCAGTTGTTAACTTCTCCTGGGGAGGGGTAACTGGCCTTAAGAAGGTTGTGGTGAGTGCAAACCTACCAGTTGAATGCTTGCTTGGCAATGATCTTGAAACCTCAGCTTGGGCAGAGGTGGAGCTCAGGAAACATGCAGAAATGCTAGGGATCCCTGCACATGTCTTTGCTTTGACTAGGTCACAGGCAAAAATGTAAAAAGCTGAACAGGCCCTGGATTCTGGAATAATGGACCAGGTGCCTCCCAAGAAAAGGAGCAGTAGGGTTAAGGCACTGCCTTCCCCCTTGGCTCAGGAGGCAGATCAGTCTTTTGAAGAAGCTGATCTCAGGCCTGAAAAAGGAACTGTCCCAGAGGAGCTTGAACCTGATCAAGTTGAGTTCTTGGGGACAGGGGGCCCTTCCAGGGCAGATCTGAGCCAGGAGCAGCTGAACTGCCCCTCTCTTGAACCCCTCAGACAGCAGGCTGCTGCTGAGGCTGCTGGGAATGTTAGTGGCACCCATAAGATATATTGGGATGATGGACTCCTGTACTCAGAGAGTAGAGACCCCAAGCCTGGAGCAGCCAGGAGGTTGGTTATACCTCTGAAGTTCAGGGGCTTCCTATTGACACTAGCCCATGATATTCCCTTAGCAGGTCACCTGGGCCAGAACAAGACTTGGGACAGAATTGTCCCTCACTTTCACTGGCCCCACATGTCTAAAGACACCAAGGAGTTTTGTTGCTCCTGTGTAACCTGCCAAGCCAGTGGGAAGGCAGGTGGCACCACAAAGGCCCCCCTGATACCACTACCTGTGGTGGGGGTTCCCTTTGAGAGGGTGGGGATTGACATAGTTGGTCCCATGGATCCCCAAACAGCATCTGGGCACAGGTTTATCCTGGTGGTGGTGGACCATGCCACCAGGTACCCAGAAGCCATTCCCCTTAGGACCACTACAGCTCCTGTGGTGGCAAGGGCCCTCCTGGGAATTTGTTTTTCAAGAGTGGGCTTTCCTAAGGAGGTAGTATCTGACAGAGATGCAAACTTTATGTCCAGTTACTTGACTGCAATGTGGAAGGAGTGTGGAGTGACTTATAAGTTCACCACACCCTATCACCCACAATGCAATGGTTTAGTTGAGAGATTCAACAAAACCTTAAAGGGCATGATTAAAGGGCTCCCAGAAAAGCTTAGGCGAAGATGGGACATTCTCTTGCCCTGCCTTTTATTTGCATACAGGGAGGTGCCTCAGAAGGGGGTTGGCTACAGCCCTTTTGAACTTTTGTTTGGCCATCCTGTCAGGGGTCCATTGTGTCTGGTGAAGGAAGGTTGGGAGTTACCTCTCAAACCCCCTAAACAGGACATAGTGGACTATGTACTTGGTCTCCGCTCCCGGATGGCTGAGTACATGAAAAAGGCAACCAAAAACCTTGAGGCTAGCCAGGAATTACAGAAAGCCTGGCATGACCAAAGGCTGTGCTGACTGTTTACCAGCCAGGACAGAAGGTGTGGGTGCTGGAGCCAGTGGCCCCAGCAGCCCTCCAAGACAAGTGGAGTGGCCCCCATACAATTGTTGAGCAGAAGGGAGAGGTTACCTATCTGGTAGACCTGGGAACTCCCAGGAGCCCCCACAGGGTGCTCCATGTCAACAGGCTGAAGCCGTATGTGGACAGGGCTGACATGGGCTTGCTCATGGCAACTGATGAGGGCCAGGAGGAGGAGAGTGACCCTCTCCCTGACCTGCTCTCTCAGAACCCTGATGATGGGTCAGTGGATGGTGTAGCCTTGGCAGGCAGCCTCACTGCCCAGCAGCAAACTGATTGTAGACAGGTGCTCAATGAGTTCAGACACATGTTTTCTCTGACTCCAAGTCAGACCACCTGGTGCACTCATGAAGTGGACACTGAGGACAGTCTGCCTGTTAAAAGTAAGATTTACAGGCAACCTGACCATGTCAGGGACTGTATCAGGACATAAGTCCAGAAAATGTTGGAACTGGGTGTCATTGAACCTTCAGATAGCTCTTGGGATAGTCCAGTGGTCCTGGTGCCAAAACCTCACACAAAAGATGGTAAGAGAGAGATGAGGTTTTGTGTGGACTACAGAGGCCTCAATGCAGTCACTAGGACTGATGCCCATCCAATCCCCAGGGCAGATGAGCTAATAGACACTTCGGCCTCAGCCAAGTATCTAAGCACATTTGACCTAACAGCTGGCTACTGGCAGATCAGACTAGCTGATGATGCAAAGCCAAAGACTGCATTTTCTACCCCTGGTGGGCTTTACCAATTTGTGGTGATGCCCTTTGGTTTGCAAAATGCACCTGCCACTTTTCAGAGGTTGGTGAACACAGTCCTTACAGGTCTGGAAGCCTATCGTGCAACATATCTAGATGATATTGCTGTCTTTAGCTCCACCTGGGAGGATCACATGGTCCACCTCAGAAATGTTTTGGAGGCCCTGCATAAGGCAGGCCTAACTATCAAGGCCACAAAGTGCCAGATAGGGCAGAGTCAGGTTGTGTACCTGGGCCACCTTGTGGGTGGAGGCCAGGTTCAACCATTGCAGAGCAAGATCCAGACCATCATGGACTGGGCTGCTCCAACTACCCAGACTCAGGTGAGAGCCTTTTTAGGCCTGACTGGGTACTACAGAAGATTTGTCAAGGGGTATGGATCAATAGTGACACCCCTGAATGACTTAACCTCTAAGAAAATGCCCAAAAAGGTTCAGTGGACAGTTAGCTGTCAAAAGGCATTTGATGACCTGAAGCAGGCCATGTGCACTGCTCCCATTCTGCAAAGTCCTGATTACTCCAAAAAGTTCATTGTGCAAACAGATGCATCTGAGTTGGGGGTAGGGGCTGTACTGTCACAGTTGAATGATAAAGGTCAGGATCAGCCAGTAGCTTTTATTAGCAGAAGGCTGACCCCCAGAGAGAAACGTTGGTCAGCCATAGAGAGGGAGGCCTTTGCTGTGGTTTGGGCTCTGAAGAAGCTGAGGCCATACTTGTTTGGCACTCACTTCCTTGTTCAATGGCTAAAACAGATGAAGGGTGAAAACCCCAAACTTTTGAGGTGGTTCATTTCCCTACAGGGGATGGACTATACAGTGGAACATAGACCTGGGAGTAACCATGCCAATGCAGATGGACTCTCCAGATATTTCCACTTAGAACATGATGACTTAACTGGTCAAGGTTAGTTTAATGTCCCTGTGTTTGGGGGGGGGGTTGTGTAGGAGAGTAGGATCTGCCTCTTATGGTTACCCCCACTTTTTTGCTGGTTTATCACTGTTTTTTGACTTTAGTCTGGCTGGGGCCCTGCTATTCAGGACCCCAGCCTAGCTGCTTCCTCTCTAAATTGATTCCATGTACTTTAGGTACATCCCAGATTGGATTCTGGGGTGCCCTTATAAGCCCCTAGTATATGGTATACTATGTACCAAGGGTATAGACACCCCAGAGGCCTACCAGGGGCTGAAGCATGTATTGTGCCACCCCTGGAAGGCCCTCCAAAATGACACCACAGGACTGCTACTGCAGCCTGGGTAAGGTGGTGCATGCACCCCTTACTGTGGTATAGGCTACCTATATCACTACCATTGCACACACATATAAACGTATAAGTCACTCCTATGGCAGGCCTTAACAATCCTAAAGGCAGAGTGCTTGGTTTTTATGTGAGAGGGTGCCCCTGCATGAGCAGAGCCCCTCTGCAGCGTTCGGAGTCAATCCTCTGGTGCTGTTTGTGGTGCAGCCTGACCATATACTCTTAAGTGCATTATAACCTCGCGTTAAATGCTAACTTTGGGATGGCTGCACGGAAACATGTCGTGTTTGGTGTTAAACATCTTGGAATACTACCCCCCGCCAGTTCTGGCAGCGGGGGTAGCATTCCACCCTTCTAGAGGGAGAGACATGTACACACCGGCATACCCGGTATTAACTTTTCAGAGCCCTGGCATCACAAAATGGATGCCGCTGCACAGACACGGGTCTGGCCTCCTGCTGCTGACCGAAACTCCGGCAGGGGAGGCCTGGACAATAGGTTTCCTGTCAAAGGGAGGTGTAACCACCTCCCCAGACAGGATAGTGTGTATTGGGGCTGGGCGGGAGCACTCTCATGGTGCTTTGAAGTCCTGCACTGGGGGCACATTTGGTGTCCCTGTGCATAGTCCAGTTCAAACCGGTTGCAGGGGCTACCTGCCCCTGCTCTGGCGCGAAACTGGACAAAGGGAATGGGTGTAACCACCCCTCTTCCCTGACCCTCCCATAGGTGGGTCCCCAGAGTATGTCCAACCCCCTAACTTAGTATAAGTGTGGGACCCCAGTCCTTAGGACTTTAGATATCCCTGGATGAAACTCTGAAGCTGAATCCTGGACCTTCGACGCTCTACATCAAGATTAGAGGACTGAAGAATCTCCCTTGGGGTCAAAGAGTGACTCTCCTGCTTGGCAGGCACCAACAAAGCATCTGTCCGGTCTGCATCGCTGAAGCTCCCGCTGGATGCCAAAGTCTTTGCATCACCAGAGGTGGATTTCCAGATTTTCCCGAGGCTTCCCTGAGTCCCGTAGCTATCGTGAATAACGTGGAACTGTGACCCCTGGACACCGAGCACATTTGCAAGTGCATCAACTTCCTGACATCTCTCGAAGCTGTGCTTTGGGTTCCCAGTAGCCCTAGCCCCAAGCACCAACTGCAGCGAAGATCACTGGCCTACACTCCACGAGTGTCCCGTGGACCAGCTCCTAGTGCAACCACTTGAGGCTCCTTCGTGATCTCTAGTCCGTTGGCTAGTGGGTCCCCACAAAGGCAACTCTTCATTTGCTTGGGCTTTTCTGGTTGCTCCAGACTTGCCCTGACTTACCCTTGCTGGGTGAGTCCCTCAGACCTTGCTGGTTTGCACCGCAGCCTTTTCTTCACTTCCCCATGACTTGCCGTTGCCAAGGCTTGTTGGGTCCAATACGGTTGCTGACACCGCAGCACTCGACAAACTTTATGGGACAGCTCGAATCCAGCTCCTGGTTGTCATCAACGCCTCCTGGACCTCGTGGCTGAAGAGTCAAGGCACCTGTCAACTCACCTGAAGCACCCGACATCTGAGGGCATTTGACTATCGTGCCCCTGGTCACTGGCTAGTGACCCAGACTCTGTCCCCTCTGCTTTCAGGTCTTCCTTTCCCTCTATCCAGGCTTGGATCGCTCCGGACACTCTTCTTCTCCACGGCAGCAGCACTTTTCCAGTGGTCGCCATTGAAAACGACGACGATTCCCGACACCTTTTAACACGTATGCACCCGGCTTCCCTGGGTGAGGTAACTCGAGTATTTCGGTACTCATGTGGGTGTGGGCCCTAGAAACTCTTAAGTTTTAAGGGGTTAACTGGAAGTCCTCTCCGAAGTGTCCCTTTTCTTTAAAAATCTAACCGCGACTTTCCCCATAGAAGTCAACGGTGGCTCGCGGCTGTGTTCTCACACTGCATGCGTCCCCCGTGGGTCCCCTGTGTCACTACCTTGGGTGGTTCCTTGGGGTCCAAGCACTTCTACAGGCTCTAGGCCTTGTGTCTAGCTCAGTCGTGGTTCTTATACCACTATTTTAGTATATGGGTTGGTACGCCCCTAGGGCTCAAACGTGTATTGTGCTAAATTCTGCTGATATTTGACTTGTAACTTATGTACTTCGAACTCTAGACTCATAAAGAGACTAGAGGGGTGTGTTTAAGACTAAATACATATATTTTATATATATACCTGGTGTGGTCCTCTTTCATTTGGTCACTCAAGAGATTATAGACTGGTAAAACAAGCTGCTTTACATTCCTTCAAGACTTAGCCTGAAGGCTTCTCTCCATAGCTACCACTAGGATAGCTTTCCATAAAGGTTGTCTTTAACCTATCTACATAAGGGGTTGTTTGGACTGGTGCAAGGTGCCCTCTAGAACTAGTGGACAGCATATGCCAGGCCAACTTCTCACAGCAGGGTCCTTTAAAAATTGAAACTTTGAGGACATTTTTGGTTGGTAGAGGTGTGTTGGGTGACCTCCTGATCGCTGTGTTGCCAGCCGCAGGGGGCCTCTGTTTCCTTGGAGGGCGAGACCAGTTTTGTAGTACTTGGTGTTGTCTTCCCCGTTTGTTTGGATTTGCACACAGGGTCCACAGGCTGGCCCCTTTTCTTACCGGACCTCATGATGTAGAATGCACCAAGACCTCCGGTGCTCCTCTACTTTCTTGCACCTCGCGCTGTGTGTTTGCGGGGACTTTCCAACCGGTACTTTAACTGCCTGGTTTTCACAACCCGTACAGAGCGTGCAGGCTTTGCGGGACGGCGGGCAAAGGACAGAGAACGGTGGTCAGAGAGCTACGCTCGCTCTCACGCACCCGTACTCCAAACCCGCCTCAGCCGTGCCGGTTATGGCGGTCTTCTAACTTCTGGTAACTACTAATGACCCCCGCTAGTGGCACGCTTGTGCCGTATTTGCTGCTTTTTACCGCTTTTACCGCTATTACCGCTTATACCAGACAGGGCTGGTGGAGCTCTGTAAATAGAAGCTTGTCCAATGTCCAGTGTCCAATATCTGATGTCTTGGTGTTGATGGTGGCGTTGAAATGAGGGAGTTGCGGGAGCAGGAGCTAGGCAGGAACTAGGCAAGAGTAGTGGCATGAGGCGCGAGGCAACTGGCAGAGGCAGAGGCAAGACAGAAACGGGGCAAGACAAGAGCAGGGGCAAGGGCAAGGGGCAGGGTCAGAGCGAGTGGTTAGGAGGAAGACCTTGAGGTTAAAACAGAGCAGGCGGGAGCAGGCAGGGCAGGAGCAGGGCACACTAGCGAGCCGCAAGCCGCACCCAACCTAGTTGGGTCGCTTCTGTGGGTCTCGCTGGGCTCACACTCTGCGGCCGCACCTAATGGTGGCCGCGCTCCCCGCACATCCGTAAAGCTACGCTGCCCCACCTGATATGGTTAGCCTGGCGATTCCTGATGAATCCTGGTGTTGGTATCGCTGGCAGGGATTGCTGATTGCTGAAATTGTCAAGCCGAACACCGGCACTGGACCTGGGCCCGCTCGCTGCTCCTTGCTGACTCATTGGAATGCCGGCTGAAACGCCGGCTCCAAACCGGCAACAGCGTACTCGCGTGTTCGCATGCTCGTACTCCGATTCCAGCTGTCAAAAATATATCGATATATGAAAAATCTGTATTTTTGTTAACAATATTTGTGTGCATAGTTATGTATATGGAGTCTATTTTTTTGTTCTCAATATTTAATTTACGATATTTGTGTTTCTTGATATTTGTTGGATCTCTATTACGTCACTGACCCGACAGCACAGCTGAAGCAGTCAATCACATCCCGCTATTGCAGTGCTGATGAGCAGTTTGTGGGTTTGGGGAACCCCTAAATTGTAGACCCCCAAAAATTACCTCACCAGCACACCACAGGTGGATGAATCAGAGACAGTGTTAAACCTCAATTTCATGAGGAAATGTTTTCCATAGATAAGACACCTTCCAGCATGTCACATTACAGTCAGTTAAGTAAGGACAGACTCAATGAATAAGTTCTGGAGCAGGAATAGGAATTTTAAGAGATTTATCACAAAAATTTTAAATGCGCGGTACAGAATTAGCAAATGCATTAAATCATTACCATGGAGACTGTCAGTAAATAGGGCAATACAGAATAAGGTGCAAAATCAGAAAACGTCTAAGTCCCAAATGAGAACCAAAACAAGAAGAAATTGGGATGCATCTCTAGTAGCACCCAAGAAAATCAGGAACCTCTTATGGCTCACCCCAAAATTTAGGTGTTATGTACATTATTTTCTGCAAAATCATCATGATGAAGCAAGAGAATTTCAATTTTAGCAAATATGTGCATGGTTCTATTAAACGTCATATCCCCTTACCATCTTAGCACTATCCCACTACATGCCCACTCTATGCTAATATCATCAAGAGATTGCAGAATTAAAACTAGAAACAAAAACAATACCAAACTATTATGAGTGAATGCAGTACAGTGAGCTAGTGGAAGGGCCTTGGTAAACTACAACATTACAGTGTCCAAAGTTTTCTTAGAGAAAAGCAAGAACAGCATCAATGGAAATAAACAAACATAACTTAGCTGGACTGCATGTTGTAGAAATGATGAACTGTGAAAATGCAGGAGGAGACATCCATTTTGAATAAGATGGTGCTGAGGCTTAATTAAGGCCTAGTTAGCATACACCAGAAAATGCACTTTAATACATCACTGCAAATTTGTTTCGAATGCAATAACACCATGATTAGTGTGTGTATATATAATTCAAGAGTATATCCATGTTCTGCACACTGTTAATAATGCATAAAATATAGATTGCACAAAATCTCTAACAAGTCTAAGATATTTTATTACAGGTTATGTTTTAGGGTCTGGGAAAGGAACAAAATCATGCACATTATATGTAAGCATAATGAAGAAGGCCTCACTGTTGGCGCTAATTAGTTGCATAACAACAGCAGAAATCCATCAGAGCAAATTCTGCCTAAATAATGGAGAACATATGTGTTTAGAGAAGATCGGTGACTTAAAATGTGATTTGCAGCAATATTCTAACCCTGCTGGTTCAGATGATTTTGGTGATTACATTTCACCATATCAACAAGGACAATTATAGTTATTGATAGGGCTGTGGCAGCTGCCTTTCCATAGCCACATGTCAAAAGAAATACACTAGAGCAGAAATTTTTAAAAACTCTACTTTTATAAGTGATGGCAAAAGAACAGAAGGGTGTGAACGTTTCTGGTTGTCCTTGGTTCCTGTCAAATAAATATTCTTAGTTTTGAAATTGACTTTCTGTCTATTTAAAAATAATGTCTTTGCAGGCTAGTTTTCCTAGAGTGTCTTCTATTTCATTGGAGAAAGCTACTTCTCCAGACCCAGGTGACTGGACATTAGCTTACAAGGATCCTAATCATCTAAGGATTTGTTTTTGTGTGCTGGATTGTATACTGCATAATCTGATCAAATATTGGTAAGAGATTTTCAAGTGTCTGTGCTGATGGCCTGGCTTTGGTGAATCTGATAAAAAAGAACATTTGTCCGACATTACCTTTGATTGTTATTGGTCAATACCGATAGCCTCTCAAACTTCTGGTGAAAACTGTGGATGTTGAAAAGAAAATAAGAGAGCTCTTATTATGCATCTTCCAATATTAGGACCTAAATGATTTGATTCTGAACTTGATGAATTTTGTGAAATAGAGAGCAGAAGTAAAAATGAATTACAAATTTGTTAGATCAGCAGATCCCCAAAGTTTGTTTATTTCACAATGAAAGTGTGAAAGCCAAATCAGTTGCAACAACATTCTAAAAGAGCACTTTCTTGGGAGGTGCCCTAGTTGAGGGGAACTTATCTAGAACAAATCCTGACACACAACTGGGATCAGTCAATTTTAGCCACAAGCATGATTGTGGCCTCAAGCAACTTCTAGTAAGAGAACAGCAGTAGTACATTACCAAATAAACCATAATTCAAAAGGTCTTGGTTTGGCAAGTTGTATTCAATCATCCTCCTTCAATATTCTTTTTTAGACCAATTCTATAATGCCAATTGAAAGTAGAAGCCATTTATGCAGGTCGGAAGGTGATGCAAGAAAAGAAAACGGGTTGTCGTATTCCAAAATCAAAGATGGATCAAAACTGCTATTCAATTATTTTCTTACAGTCAATAACTCTGGGCAGTTATAAACCTATCATTGAACTGAGGTACTGATGACTTACAGATCATTCTGTATGGCGTCTTTGCAGATGATCATTATATTTACTGAAAAAGGCGGCTTTCTAAAATCCATTGACCTCACCAATGCATACTTGCATGTGATGAGCCATCTAAACACATGAAATTATCTAACATTTGTGGTAGAATGAAAACATTTTCAGTTCTAAGTTCTGCTTTTTAGTTTAACAGCATCTCCAATGGCCTTCAACAAGGTAGTGACTCCAGTGCTAAAGATACTTAAAAAAGGTGTATCATTTTTTCCATATCTTGATGATTGGTTATGGCTTACTACTTAGGGCCCTATTACAAGTCTGGCGATCTGAGGAACGCCAGACTCATGGTGGTGCAGCGGGACCGATCCGACTGCCTGATTACGACTCGGGCAGTCAGACTGCCCTAGGACTGCTGGCTCTGCCAGGGAACCACCGTTCCCAGGCGTAGGAGCAACAGTCAGAGACAGCAATATGCTTGTTGGGACCGCCACGGTCCCACCCAGCATATTACGAGCTTCCTCTCAGCAAAGATTTTTATCGCGGTACCACAGCCATGAAAATCCTGGCAGAGAGGAAACAAAGGGGGCCGTACAGGGCCCCCCTGTGCCTCAAACATATGTGGATGCACACAGGGTGGTATAACGTGTGCCCCCTGTGTGCATGCATATTGGTTCCTGCACAGCATGGACTTTCATGTCTTTGAAAGGGCACCGCAGCGGGAACCATCACGCCGCCCTCCTGCCAGACCACTGAAATGTAGTAATCTGGTGGACGGGCAGCAGGGACCTTCAGTGGTGCGGTGGCGCGGCGGTTAGCACATCAGCTCCATTTTTCTGCTGAAAAGGTCGTAATGAGGCCCTAAGTGTGGATTATGTGTGGGGAAGCAGTAATATAAATCATTTCAGCAAAGGAAAGGCTAAATATCCTCACAGAGTGATGGTGTTATCTGGATTCAAGCTGTACTTTGGGGAGGACATGCTGTACAGAGGTGCACTAGCAGTGATCTATGATTTCAAGTATGTTGCATGTCTAGAGAGATGACAGCGATCTTGGATATTCAGGTATATTTTTCTTCATAGTTTGAGGTGTTCTGTGCTAGGCAATCGTGATAAAATGTTTTTCTAGCCAGGGCCTTGCTGGATGAATCACGGATTTCAATTGCCAAGTCCTCTTACTTCAAAAAGGATTATTCTAGGGACATTTTGAATTAGATAAAAGCATCCATGAATTTGTGTGTTGTTGTAAACAACCTTTGATATTATTTCTTGAACACTCATTTGCACTCTTAGGACTGTTTTATATTTTTTTTAACTCTTAAGAGCGGACTTGTGTTCTTCTAAAAGTCCCTGTGAAGGAACAGAAAGGATTCATAAGAGGAAATTGTACATGCATATTCATATATGAATGTCATCTATAAGGTATGCGATTTCCAGTCTGTTTATATGTTGCTAGGAGTAGATAACAGTGGATGTCAATTGTATTCATTATTCTGTAGTTCCACAGAAGTCAACTAGAAACTAAGCACATCTTCCACAAAAGAGTATATAGAAACAAATCTAGAGGTATGTGCTCAAAACGTGCTACTGCTGTATTTTTAATATAGTTTTGTTTACATATGTTTATTTTTCAGGAATTCCCACTATTTCCTATCAAATACAGAGGCTTCATTATGCAGAAAATTTGTTTAGCGATATCTAGTCACAAAATACAGTTATAGTTAGTATCCCAAATGACAGGTTACATAAGATATCTCTTTAATTTGTAAAGATCCACTACAAACTGTGGACCTTCTTGACCTCAGAAGTGACAAGGCAGAGTATGAAGTCCTGTGTCTCTCTATTCTCTCTTATCCCATTCCCCTTTCCCCACGTATATCACTGGCCTTCATAACGTTGTTTATTTTGTGATTGGTGGAAGCAGTGAGGGCTAAAAAAGAGCATCACTTCTGTTAGATCCTGCACTCAAGGTTAGTGAAACCTGATGTTGGAAATTGATTAAAAGCTTTGTGGTACCCAGAGGAGGCCAAACAAATGCCCTGTTTGAGGCAGACAACAGCAATATGAAAAGCCCTCCATGCTTGGATTCCTCTAATTATGTGTCAGGCAGTTTTAGTAAGGACAGACAATTAAGTAGCCCCAACGAAAGTCAACTCTCAAGGAAGAGCTTAAAGTATGTGTCAGGCAAATTCTGCTCAAGAAATGTGTTCTTGGGCAGAAAATCATCTCTTTTTCTGATGACAGTATACATTTTGTGGAAAGACAATGTGAGGTCAGCCCACTTGCATCCAGTCTCTCTATCCTCAGTGACTTTCAGACTCCCTCCTCTAGCCTTTCAGTTAGTCGGTCAGAACTAAAATGAACCATGACTAGAACCTGCTTTGTGAACACAACACAATTTTCTAGTTTTGTACACAGAACCAGGGAGTGGTGAGAAGGTGGTCTATCCTACCTTTGTTCTAGAGTCAGAAGGAAGTGACCCAAAAAGGGTCACCCGGGTTTCCTACAACCACCTTATACCCTTCCCCAAAATGAAGAGTCGGTCAGACAGTAAAGAATACAAAACAATCGTTTATTACCAGTACTGTGCAGAGGAGTCCAATCTGACCTGCACCCTAAGATGTCTGCCAAGGGACTGGCCCCCCAACAGTCGGCAACACATAATCATTCCTCCCAAAGGTCTCCTAACCACGCCCACAATGGAAAGTTACCGGCTTAGGCCGAACATGAACAAAGGAGGCACATGGGGATGGACTACCACCCGCCAGATGGGTACATGTTATCACCAGCTCAAGGTTGCCGTGCTGGGTTTTGGCAGCTCCTAACGTGGGAGCTGAGCTACACACAAAGATAGGTATGCGAGGGCAAAATGGCCTATTCATTAGTAAGGCAGAAGGCAACCTTGAGCAAAAGAGAAAATAATAACTGCATACAGCGTTCTGCTGAGACAAGCAATACGAGCAATGAGGCCTGGTACAGACATAGCCTGATTGGGATTGCGAAATACAAAATGGAGTCACACTTGCTAACTAAAGCCCGCACATTGCATGGATAACTCACTGGGTTACATGACATGAATACGAATGGTGTCTCATTTAGCCGCACACTGCTAACCTAATATATTGTAAAACGAGTATATAACGAGAATGGGATTTTCAAATCTAACACGTCTAGGTCTTCCTTATCCCAATCTTGATTTCCACCTCCTTTCCTTGGTTATCTTGTTAGGAGAAAAGTTTGGATAATACTAAAATAGTCTCAGCACAAAAATGCCCTAAAACCCTTTTTCAAGTAATGAAAACATTATCAGATCCCTCGAATATTGCTCCAGTTGCCTCCAGGAGTGGCCCGTGCAGGTAAGAGCGGTGGGGTGGTGGGTCCGGGTTGGAGGGGATGACCTCCAGGGAAAAGTAAATAAATAATTAATTTCCCCTCGTTATTGTCTGTCGAAATCCCTCCCTACCCGGCCCCACCGCTGTTACCTGCACGGACCACCGCTGGTTGCCTTCCTTTTGCAACATCAATGTGAATAATTAGCAAGATTTTCTTAAACAAAGCTGTGGACATTCAGACTTCTTTTTCCTCTACACTCGAGCCTAACTGCTGTCAGTTATGACCTGCTCTACCATGTTCTCTGAGTTCCTTTCCGCCTCTGGATATCCAGACCTTTTTGTTGCTTCTTAACGTCATCAGGCTCACCTTTAGACTCCTGTCCACCTTTGGTGCTTCACAAACTTGCCCAAATATCTGGATCTGCTAACTCAGCTTCTGAATGCATCACTGTCAGAAGGAAGTGTCCCAAAAGATGTGGGAACATGTAATTGTCATGCCACTGCCCCTGCTGAAAACGTTGAATCTTCACCCTTTCACCTGGTCCAATGATAGGTTGATCTTCCTTTTGCCTACTTTGACCAAAGTTCTGAAAAAATACGTGAAAGAAAAACTTATGATGTATACAGAACTATATAGTCTGCTACACCTCTGCAATAAGGTTTTAGAGCAGGCCATAGCACAGAATCAGCTCTTCTCGGCGTCACTGAATATCTAAGGTACCAGTTAGATAAAGATGGTACTGCTGCTTTAATTCTCTTCGATTTCAGTGCCGCGTTTAATGCAGTTTACCACAATATTCTTCTCCAAATATTAGATGAGATAGGTGTGCAGGGCAAGGCCTTTACTTGAATAGGTTCTTACCTGCAGGACCATGTCTTCCAGGTACAATCAATCAAACAATCAATTTTTATAGTGCGGCTACTCACCCGTGAGGGTCTCAAGGTGCTGGGGAGACAGGGGGGGAGGGGGCTGCTGATCCGTCTGGGTTCAGTAGAAGAGCCAGGTCTTGAGATCCTGCTTGAATTGGGTCATCGACGGGGATTGCCTGAGGTGGAGGGGCAGGGTGTTCCAGGTCTGGAAGCGAAGTTGGAGATGGATCTTCCTACAGTTCTTGTCTTGTGGATCCGAGGGATGGAGGCAAGGACTAGTTGGGTGGAGCGTAAGTGTCTGGAAGGAATGTGGAATGTGAGGCAGTGGTTCAGGTATGCTGGCCCAGCGTTGTGGAGGGCTTTGTAGCATGTGTGAGGAGCTTGAAGGTGACTCTTTTGTTGACTGTGAGCCAGTGAAGGTCACAAAGGTGTTCAGTGATATGGTGTTGTGTAGTTCCTATAAACCTATATAGGATCTGCATGTTTAGACAACATATACTTTAGGATTGGGGTCAGACTGATTATGGACACCCCTACCGAATATGTCAGCCTGTATACCAGCTAGCTCACAGTGCCACTAGAAACTACTCTTACCAAGGAGAGAATAGTTCTTGGCAACTATCAAACATGACAACCCTGATCCCTCAGGATCGTGGAAACAGTGGACTACTTTTCGCTGAGTCACTCGTGCCCACTTCGTCTCAGAGATACAGAGAATAAACGGTGGGGACGTTTTTCAATAAGCATTTATTGAACCAGCGTCATACTAGTGTAAAATAGGTGTGCTGAAACAACCACTAGACAGTAACAGATATATATGATTATAAGCACTAACAGAGTAAAAGGATGGTAGATTTCTACCATCGTGCTAAAACAATGAATACAGGCAAGTATATAAAATACATGACAGTAGAATGCGAACTCCTACGATGCAACCCTAACTAGATGTACCTAAGTGTACCTAGCATGTGTATGGGTGTGAAAGCCAAGAATACATCTAGGATAAAGTCAACCCCATTACCGGAAGTGAGAGACTGTGGTACCCCGTCTTCATCTCGAGATTGACACCCCGCAAGGGATGTCAGACCACTGCGAGCTGGAGTGTCTGCATGCAGGAGCCTCAGCGTCTCGCGTCAGTGTGTCGGCATGGAAGTCCTTTTCTCCTCTCACTGTCTCAGCAAGATATGGTGTATATATACCCAAAGTGGTACCCTCTGGGGATATACCTTGCTGTGTCATGTCGGACTAGGATGATGAAAGGAATGACCCTAATACATAGTTATTATGCAGGAGATGGTAGGCCTGCTGTCCTGCTGTGATTCCAAGAATCCTCATGCATAATGAATGAGGCTTAAGCTTTTCGTAGAAAACCTCATGTCATCTGTGGACATTACCGAACTAGGTAAAAGGTCAGTACTAAGAACCATTATGCAGTGTAATGGTAGGGGAGAATATGGGTGAAAGGTTAGGTGACTACCTGAGCCTATATTGGGGTACCTATATGGAACATAAAACCCACTCCTCATCTGACTGGACAACATACTAAAAATTCTACGTACAGCTAAACATGGTACGCAACTATTAACAAGTCTATTAAAAATAGTACTTAAAAATGAAAAATTTCTAAAATATTTTTTTTAAAAAGAAAAATAGTGCATGCGATAAAAGTCTGTACCAAATAAGTTTGTATATATAGTCCGAACAATGAGAGACTGAAAGTCATGCAGTTTAGACAAAGTGTCTTGTTTAAAATTCCAAATTTAGTTGTTTTCGAAAAAGGCCGAATTTTCCCAGCACACGATGAGCCAAATGTTTGTGTCCTAGCTGGGAGACGCAACATCACTGTTGCCTGCAACCACGAGACGACGGCCCCTGCACCACCTCGCAGATCAGGTCAATCGAGCTCAGATGTTCCTCCGTATTCACCACAGCTGGTGCTGGGGATGTACTAGTGTCATCCGAGGCCTGAGTATTTGTTGAGGAGCCGGTATCCTTCCCGCCAGGAGCTGAAGCATCCCGTGGTGGCTCTAAGAATGCAGACATCAACATTGGAATACGCTGAGGACACTACAGAACATGGGCCGTTATTGGGTCCAGTAAAGCATCAACATCCGGTGGCACATTTGTTGGAATTGTTA
Organism: Calotriton arnoldi; assembly: GCA_963921515.1. Taxonomy (NCBI): domain Eukaryota; kingdom Metazoa; phylum Chordata; class Amphibia; order Caudata; family Salamandridae; genus Calotriton; species Calotriton arnoldi. The sequence goes on from CAWUFW010003815.1 coordinate 101,798, forward strand.
GACATAGATCCAACATGCATTTTTGTCCACAGAACAGGCATCGGAGGACAGTCAGAATACAGTCAATACAGACTTGTCTAAATGACAAGAACCAAGACTCGCTCAGTTCTCGAAGACGAGGTGTGCCCAGATGGAGTACCAAGCGATCATGGTATCGGCGCTCCAAGAGCATTTTTTCCATCTCCTTGGTGACTGGGACGTCCATTGCGTAGCAGAAAAATTACAGCCAGGATACCCGCTATTAGAAACAGGATCAGCGGAAACCCCACAAAAATGCTTCCGAATACGGAGTGTATAAAGTTGGGAACAACTCCGAGGATTGTCTGAAAGGTGCTTAACAGTCCAGAACCTATGGTCTTAAATAGGTCGACAATACCCGTCGTATCAGACATGTTAAAGATATGTTATACCATTTCTGTGAAATAGAAAGGGCAGTTTGTTCGTATCAGTGCCTGTATCTCAGCCAAGGACCTTGCAACCTGGCGATCATAAGTTTCTCGGGCGGAGGTTAAGGGCACGGTTTGCAGTAAAAGCATGGCTTTCATTCGCCTCAGAGTATCAAACCATATAAAGGAAACATTCAACGAAGGCCATAATGGCGCCTCCCTAATTGTGTGGGTCGGTGGAAACAATACTTGCATACAGCAAGAAACCCTGGAGCTTACAGTGACAAGATATGCGATGCCCAGGAGCATCCCACAACAACCTTGATCATTCAGCATCAAGTAACTCCCATTGGAAAGTAATTCGAATACCGGATTAATCACGGCAGCCGGGGAACCTTTCAAGTGGCAGGATAAGTTAGCAACCGAACAATTACAGGCCCCATGAAGCAAGATATCCTGGCATATGAGAGATCCACTTAAGGAATTCTTGAAGTTGGTACCGCTAAGAAATACATCCGTGTCCCCATTCCTACATCAAAATCTGTATGGCAATTCCCAAGATTCCTTGATGATTTCCTTACCCATCGCTTCATATCTACCTGCCTGGTGTTGCTCTAGGCAATACTGAAACTGGAAAGTTGTGAACGATAGTGTTATATGGCCATGGATTAACCATTCCATGGACGGTGACTCTGTCACAGTAAAAGGTAGCTTGTCCAGTTTTTCACTACGCAGCATTATATATTTTGCTCCCCTTTGTGCCATCGTTATCTGCTTTTCAGTTAGATTGTATGTAGAAAATAATGACGTACTGTTGACAAATCGCCAAGGCACATAACCAGTGCTCAATGATTGCAACGTCCAGCTTAATGACATAGTAGAACGCAATTGTGATTGCCTGTGTTGTAGTATGGACAAGTCTTGCTCTAGTATATCAATAGCAGAAGATACAATGTTGCCCAGTGAATAAATCCTGGATGTTAATGTAGTCAGACCGTTGTCAACTACTGCTAACGCTTTATCTAGGTTAATCTTATCTATTTCACGAAGTCTCTCCGCAGCTTCTTGTTGAGAGATTTTCCAGATTTCATTATAGACAGCATAATAGAAATGTTTCTGACGTGGCTTTTGGGGACCTAGTAAAAAAATCCCTTAGATCCACCTCATCTGAGAGTAAGGATAAGTGCTGTTTCACCTGGGACAGTGTCAAGGTTTTTAGCCAATCGAGGCACAACTTCCCAACACTGTATGATGTCACTACCCCCGGATGTTCTCTTTGTACATATCGTGGGTCTGGCCTATGTATACTAAACCCTTCGGTGGTACCCTTGAATCTTGATTGACAATCTGTTTGTGTCTGTGGGCCAAACTAACCATCGCTTCCAATTGGGATCTGATGTATTGTACTACATGATGTAATCTATTGTATCTCCTCCACTTGATGTACAATTGATGTGTGAAGGTGTGGGAAACCGTGGTGTGTTCAAATCCTTATTCTTAGCTAGTCCAACACAGGAAGTCTGTTGCACAGTTTCATTCAGAAATATCATCTGTTGCGGAATGAGGCATGCTCTAAATAGTGCTTCAGTTCCCTGAACTTGCCATTCTTTAGAACCCCAGACTGATTTTGTGTCTAGAGTGTCCATCCTTAAGTCAAAACCCTGTTCATACAGTTGGGCAATAAAGGATGCAGAATAAATCTGTTTGGTGTTAGTCAGCATATTTTTCTGTGTAGGTGCAACCTTATAGTAATATGAGGTCGGGTCAGAAGTGTTAAACCCTGAAAAATATGAGATTTTTTGTGCAAAAGTTTTCGAACTAACTTTCGGCGGTGTTGGGCAATGCTCCCATTGGTGGTATGTGAAAACATTACTTGGGATACTGGATTTGTGTAAAAAGTGATGACCATAATGGTGGTAACAGTACATACTATCAAAGTCAGATGTGTCTTCTAACATTTCATTGCTTGAAAATGCAGCAGATTTTTCTAAATCAGACAACATACTATTTACAGTTTCAAAATCCCAATCGTCAGAAAATGTACTGGAGATAATGATATAATTTAGAGAGATTTTAAATAAATGTGGTATTTTCAAAAGTTCAGTAGGGCCAAATACATCATAATCAACTTTGTCCCAAACTATACCATCAGGAATTGGAACGGCTGTAATGTTCATGGAAAACAAGTCTCTTTGTTCACGATGAGATGATGTATGAGGTTTCAGGACCAAGTTCACATTAGATACTGCAGAGCGTTGTGGGAGATATTTTCCATTCACAAGTAAGCAAAAGACAGTTAGTAGGCCAATCCAGAACTGAAAAAATAATATTCCAGTTATGATCCAGAGCTGGAGCCAAGGTGATACTAAGTAAGTCTTTTTCAGAAAAGTGTAGAAATCACAAATGTGTTGCTTACGGGAAACTGGAGCTGGCATTGTCTCAGGTTTGCTGGGATCAAGAGAGAAGGTATCAAATAGATGAAGTAGCCAGATGCAGTTTGATCAATCTGTGGTAGCTTGGCAGGTTGTGTTGAACCGGCAGGTGTCTCTTGTCGAGGCATATTGATGTAGATGTTGGTGTTTGGCCAAATTGATATTTGTCTTTCATCTGTTTCTTGAAGTTCTTTTTCCAGAGGAACGAGTTCCATTTCATTGTTGGAAATTCCATCATTACGAATTGGCGACTCCTCCAATGTTATGAGTCTTTCTGTCTGTACTTCCTTTATGGTAGCTACCCAGGAGCCCACGGGGCCTACTATTCAGTATCGGCCACATAGTGTGGTTTGATCAGATCAATGGAGATGAATCTCTTTTCTTTTTTGCCTGCAAGAGGCAGAAGAAGTACTGTTCTTGTTCCTTCGACAGCCAGGACAGGTACAGGCTTTCTGCATGATGGCCCAAATTCTTTTTTGTCCTCGATCTTTTCTCTGACCAGATCCCCGACCTTTGGGATCCAGACAGGTCTTGCCGTAACTGATTTGACTTTCCCAGTGGTGGTGCGCTTGACCTGGACGTTGCTTAGTAGTGCTCTGGATTCGTTCAGATCATGTAAAACAGCCAAGCGTTTATTGATGTCAAATTGTTTGTCATCCACCACTGTGCTTTCATTATCGAGATCAGGTACCCACATTCTCGTCCCAAAAGGACCTCATATGGAGTGACACCCCCTAGAGAACTTCTTGGCATGTTATTGAGGGCGCGCTGTACCCCATATAGGTGATTGACCCAACTACCACCCGAACCTAATACTCTTGCTTTTAAAGACTGGTTTAAGTCCTGGTTTTTCCTCTCCACAACCAAATTTCCCTCTGAATGGTGTGGAGAGGAGTACCGCAATGCTACACCCAAACCTTCCATGGCTTTCTTGTAAGCCCTAGAACTAAACGCGGGGCCACGGTCAGAATGTAATGTGCCAACTGCGTATGTCCCTATGAAGACTCGTAAATCTTTCATAACAGTTCAAGCATCAGCCAAGCATTGTGGCCATACCCATAGGAATCTTGAGCATGAATCCACTGGCACCAAGATATACTTGTAAGCCCCATCCGAGTGTAGGGGGCCGCATTGGTCCAGATAGACACAACCCAATGGTCTATCGGATATTAGTAAGGGTGTCTGCGCTGGACGTGCTACGGTGGAACCCTTCATCTGCTGACAGATGTCGCATTTTAAGACAAATTCTTCTTCTGCTTAGTTAAACCTGGCCACCAATAGTGTTGTCTCAATAAGGAAACCTTTGCGGTAATCCCTGCGTGTGCAGAACCTAGACCCTCGTGTACCGCTAGTATTAAGCCTGATCTGTGATCCATGTTTGGTATTACTCTATCCCCAACTCCTGGAACGTGAGAATACGAAATGTTGTTTACATCTAACTTGTAGGAGTACTTGAGTGGAAAACCTTTCGGTAAGGCGTTGCTGTTTTTGCTTGAAGCAATGACAGCTACCATTATCTGTCTGTCTATTCTCGTTTTTAAACGAGTGATTGCAGCTACGGAAGCAGTACGTACTACCCCTTTGCGGATTCATCAGCCAATGAATTCCCTTCAACGTGAACGCCATCACGTTGATGACTCTGCGTGTGTATCACGTGAGCTCTTGGTACTCCTCAACTCAGCTACCTGTTCCCATAGCAACTTATGCTTAATAGTGCAACCTTTAGAGTCTCTGAACCCATTCTGACCCCGGTAGTGAAGATATTTGTTGTATGACTGGACACAGTAAAAAGAATCGCACACTATAAGTGTGGGGAAATCTCGATCCGTATTTATTAGTGCCAGTAATAGGGCTTTTAGTTCTGCCAGCTGAGCCGCGCAATCTCCTAGAGACTGTGTCTTCGTATTGCTGGGATGGAACTTGTCATCCCGCATAGACCTTTTACAATCGCACAAGCAGCGCTGTATTGTTGTTTACTTCCTATGGCCGGCTGAGCAGATCCGTCAGTGTAAATAATGTATTCATACTGATCTAGAGGCATTATTTCATTCGGGAGAGGATATTCTTGTTCATATTGCGGGAATGCTTGTGTTTTCAACTTTGGGTCATATCTGTATTCTACATTCGTTGCAGTGAGAGAATTAGTATCCATCTTGGATGTAAGGCTTTAGCATAAGGAACGCTAGCCTTTGTAGCAGTCTCTAAGGATGAAACTGGAGTTACGACAATTATTTGTTTCTCCTGAGCCAGTGCTCTTCGAATTACTACAGCGGTCTGTACTGCTGTCAGTATTTTTTCTGTAGAATCAAAGCGCATTTCAGTGTTTGTGTACAAATGTGATTTGTAAGCTATGGGTACCATTTCGCCTTCATTGAAGGTCAGGTAAGTGTACCCAGATTGACCCGCTACAATGTGGATCACTAGATTGCGTACGTTTATGCGTGTCTGCAAGTGTTTTGAAGCTATCATGTCAGCTTGTAGGGAACGAAGGATATCTGTGTGTTCCTGTGTCCAATGCCTAACTGAGAAATCAGGTCTTATTAAGTCGTAGAAAGGTTTTACTCTTTCTGCGTAATCCAAAATGTATGTTCTGCCAAAATTAAAAATCCCAATATGGACTGTAAGTTCCTCAAAGATTTATGAGGTTTGAGCAGCGCACACTTTTCCAAAAAGTTTGCTGCCAGGCTTTTTCCTTCACTTGATAGCTCGAATCCCAAATATAGTTGAACTTGTAGCCCTCAGAGGCAAAACCCAAAATTATGGTGCTCACTCTGGTCAAGTGATCCTATAAATCATCCTCCGTCAGATAAATATCATCTACATAGGACAATGAATCTTCATCCAAATTCTGAAGTAATTCTGTTACCCTAGTGCTGAACAACCCGGGGCTATTCTTATACACTTGGGGGAGTCGACAAAATTGACGCTGGGAACCTAGCGCTGAGAATGCTGTTAAATACCTGCTTTCAGGCACCATATTTTGGCAGAAAAATCCATTTGAGATGTCTAATGTTGTTTTGTATTTTTGCCCCACAATGTTATTCATTAATGCGGCACTGTGTGCATTCTGTACTGCAAATGTTTTTGTTCATGTGTTCAGATGTCTGTAGTCTAAAACTAGACGGTATGAATTATCGGGTTTAATTACGGGATACAAAGGATTATTCATTGGAGAGGTGCATGTTTCTATTACACCCTGGTATTCAAGTTGATCTAAGATCTCCGTGACCAGCTTTATCACTTCCTGTTTTATTGGGTACTGTCTCTGTGGAGTTGGAGTAGTTTTTACTGCAATTACATGGTGTGGTGACTCAGCATCCCACCCAACATGGTTGCGATAAAGTGCTGGAGCGAGGGCTATCGCCCACTCCCGTGCGTATGTGTGTTTTAAGTATTTTGGAACGTGGTCGGAAAAGGATGTTAAAATTACCTTTCTCCCTTTGGGCAATCCATAACAATTTCAGGTGTCCGATTTTTTTCAGCTAAAAGTATGTCATAGCCTTAAGTCAAGTTCTCCCAAAAGAGACCTTTAACTCTTCTGGGTTTGTCCCCCTCCATTTGGAGTGTTATCTCATGTAACCTATGTGGGACACTTACCCTTGTATCAGGTATTTCCACCGTGATGTGCTCATTCAACTCATTCAACTCTGCTGTCACCAGAAATTCCATCAGGTTCGGGCTATTGTTACTTCTGCTGTGCTGTCTAGCATCGTCAGAGCCCATTCCCCGTTCAGTAGTTGAGTCATCAGAATTCTGGGCATATCTAACTTTGACACCTGCGACTTTCTTCTTTTTAAATTGAGGTTTAGATTGTGGCTTGACTTCTTTTTTAGGAGGTTTGCTTGAAGCGCGAGGCGTGTCTCTGGACTTTGTATGCTCTTCTTTTCTGTGTTCTGACCGTCCTTCTCTCTCAGAGTTTCTTGGTGAACCCTGAAAGGAACGAGAGGTACGTGTAGAGGTACGTGTATCAGTATCCTGATACCTGTCAGGTCTTTTAATGTTATCTCTATTCCTAAGACTGCATCTCCTTTTGGAGTGTTCCTGCTGAGGAGACCCACTCCTAGATAGAGATCTATTTTCTCTAATCGTTTGGTTTTTATTGTTATTATCCCATTTCTTCTTAGAAGAATCAGGTGCTTGCTTTGTGTTATCCTTCTCAGGACCACCCATGAGTTGAGGTTTTGTTGCTCTAGCTCCCAAACTATCTCTACCTAATTTAGCATAGGTGTCTGTGATAATTTTAGGTAATTCGCGTTCCTGTTGTAAACGAGTGAAATCCCTCAGGCGTTGGCGTATTGCCACTGCTGCTTCCTCCCTTTTTATATTTGCTAATATTATAGCTGATACCTGGGCAAAATTCCCTAATAATTTCATCCCTAAGTTCAGAGCAGGTTCTGCTCCATACTCAGTTTGTATTTGCCTTAATATGTCTGGTATTACTGCTAATGACAGGATACCATGTGTTCTGGTGTATATGGCAGCAAAAACTGTACCGCAAGTGGTACAATCCTCTGTCTGGGGAGCTATCCCCATTGGCAAGCAGATTGTTAGCATTCTGTGCTTTTCTTGAGGGTTTGTTAGTGAAATACTGCCTCTAGCTGTGTTATTTTCTGAGCTATCCAGAATGGCATTTGTTCACATTTAGTGGGCATTCTACCCATAACTGCGTATAGCGTTTGTGGTGTAATTTTAGTTGTAGAACTCTGAACTTGATTTGTTTGTGTAGCTCTTGTTGGCTGACGTGTGAGTGTTCTCATCACGAACTGTGTCAGGTTTCTGTAAAGTTTTATTATTTCTTTGTGAAGTGTACGTAAGTCTGCTACAGGCATTGTGTCAATGTTTGGATGCGGTGTGTAAGCCGCAAGGACAGGCCAAGTGGCCCCATCTCTTCCGAGCTGACCTAGTCTTATTTTGTTTCTTGTATGAGGGAGGGCGCCTTTAAACCAGTTTATAAGCTCCTGGTAGGTGAGCGGAATTTCAATGTCCTCATACGGACTGTATTCATTTGGTGGTTTATCTTCAGTGTAAGAATGAAATGTATTTGATTGTGCATCTGCTTGTGGGAATTTAACCCAATAATAGAATACCTCTGTTCTATATGATTCGTAGCCCCAATCACGAAGGTTACTGTCCCACCCCTAGCTGTGACTCCGTAGTCTGTTAGCTTTTGAGTTAATGTCACCTTCTTCCTCCTCCCTCACTGAGGGTGCACGTTGTGCTGGCGCAGCGGCGTCTTCAGTCATTGTTGAAAAAGATTTTCGAGGAAGGGTTTCAAGGAAACTGAGATAAGGTTTTATGCACAATAGGAACTATTTGTCATTCAAGCTTGATAAACCTACAGCCAGTAAATAGGATTTTTGACTACTCAGCTGTGGCAAATAAGTCCCTCCCACTCCAGACGTCTCTGGGGAAATGTGAGTAGGGGTCTCTGAGAATAGCATGACTGAACTACTCAGATTTGACTGTTAAATAAGTACCAAACCAATTTTGGCGGCGTCATGTCGTGTAGTTCCTATAAACCTATATAGGATCTGCACGTTTAGACAACATATTCTGTAGGATTGGGGTCAGACTGTTTCTGGACACCCCTACTGAATATGTCAGCCTGTATACCAGCTAGCTCACAGTGCCACTAGAAACTCCTCTTCTCAAGGAGAGAATAGTTCTTGGCAGCTATCGAACATGACAACCCTGATCCCTCAGGATCGTGGAAACAGTGGACTACTTTTCGCTCAGTCACTCGTGCTCACTTCGTCTCAAAGAAATACACAGAATAAACGGTGGTGACATTTTTCAATAAGCATTTATTGAACCAGCGTCATTCTACTGTAAAATAGGTGTGCTGAAACAACCACTAGACAGTCACAGATATAAATGATTATAAGCACTAACAGAATAAAAGGATGGTAGATTTCTACCATCGTGCTAAAACAATGAATACAGGCAAGTATTAAAAATACATGACAGTAGAATGCGTACTCCTACGATGCAACCATAAGTACATGTACCTAAGTGTATCTAGCATGTGTATGGGTGTGAAAGCCGAGAATCCCTCTTGGATTAAGTCAACCCCATTACCTGAAGTGAGAGACTGTGGGACCACGTCTTGGTCTCGAGATGGACACCCCACAAGGGATGTCAGACCACTGCGAGCTGGAGTGTCTGCATGCAGGAGCCTCAGCGTCTCGCGTCAGTGTGTCGGCATGGAAGTCCTTTTCTCCTCTCACTCGCTCAGCAAGATATGGTGTATATATACCCAAAGTGGTACCCCCTGGGGATATACCTTGCTGTGTCTTGTCTGACTAGGATGACGGAAGGAATGACCCTTATACATAGTTATTTTGCAGGAGATAATAGGCCTGCTGTGATTCCAAGAATCCTCATGCATAATGAATGAGGCTTAAGCTTTTCAGAGAAAACCTCATGTCATCTGTGGACATTACCGAACTAGGTAAAAGGTCAGTACTAAGAACCGTTATGCAGTGTAATGGTAGGGGAGAATATGGGTGAAAGGTTAGGTGACTACCTGAGCCTATATTGGGGTACCTGTATGAAACATAACAGTGGCTTTGGTGGAGGAGTTGAGTTTGAGGCAGCTGTCCTTCATCCAGTGGCAACGGCCTTCATCCCGCTGTGTAAGTTGATTCTGGAAGCTGAGGGTTCATTGGTGATGGAGAGAATCATCTGGGTGTCGTCAGCATAGGAGATGATGGTGAGTCTGTGGTTTCTTATGATGATGGCGAGGGGGGCCATGTAGACATTGAAGAGGGTGGGGCTCAGGGAGGAGCCCTGGGGCACTCCGCAACTGATCTATGTAGGTTCAGAGCAGAATGGAGATAGTCAGACTCGTTGAGTTCGGCCGGAGAGGAAGGAGAGGATCAAATCCAGGGCCTTGCCGCCGATGCCGGCGTCATGGAATCTCATGATTAGGGTGCTGTGTGAGACTGTATCAAAGGTGGCGAGGGGTCTAGCAGGATCAGGACTGACGTTTTGCCCCGGTCGAGGCGGGTGTGCATGTCATCAGTGGCTATGAGGTGTGGTCCAGGATCTGCTTCACTTAGACCAATTCGGAGAGTTGGGTGTTGATGGCCTTCTCGGTAACCTTTGCTGGGAAGGGGTAGATACTCAAAGCCTTTCTCTTTATCATCTGGTGTAGCTCAGGGCTCTACCCTCAGTCCTACCCTTTTCATTCTTCATGTAAGGCCAATTGTGGATATAGTTAAAAAATCTGCAGTCTCATACTTTTTTCATAAACTAACAACACCCAGATTGTAGTCTTCCTGTCATCTCAGGAGAATTGAAGTGCTGATGCTTCGAAAATATGCCTTACAAACGTTTCATCTTTGATGAACGCTAAGTCCCTTAAGTTTAATGGGTATAAGACTGAGGTTCTGCTGGTGGGAAACTACCCCCACCTTTGGAGACCCCATCTGTGGCCTGAGGCTCTGGGTTCATCTCAGACTCCTGTACCTGTTGTCGAGAATCTTGGTCTTTGGCTTGACAACAAGTTGTCTATGAGTTATCAGATCACCAAGGTTGCATCTATCTGTTTTGGAATTTTAAGATGGCTCAAGAAAATGCTTGGATATCTTTCTGTCCCAGCCAAAAGCACAGTGTTTCAGGGATTCATTAACTCCAGCCTGGACCATTGTAATATTCTTTACATAGGCATCCCAAAGGTCTTGCTTAAGCGGCTTCAGATAGTGCAAACTGCCACCGCAAGACTTTCACTACACCACCCCAAACTCAAATCCAAGGTCAGCCTTCTCCATGATCTTCACTGGGAACAATGAGAGCAATTTTGGGGAGAGGATGTAGCCTTATGGCTAGAGCTGTCGACCTCGAAGCTGGGGAACCAGGTTCGAGTCTCGGCATCGACGCTCAACATCCTGTGATTCTGGGCAGATCACTTAATCTCCCCGTGCCTAACAAAAGTGAATGTGTTCATCTGTAACGAAACTGTTGCTCATGTAAAGCCCTCTGATACCTGATATCTTCAAGTCTACTTTACGCTATATAAAACTCTAAAAAAATTAAAACACTATGCTATATGCATAAATGTACATCAAGTTCTGGCCCCCATCTATCTCAGATCCTTGGTGTCATCGTACAAACCTAATCATTCTTTGTGTTCTAGCAATTCCAGAGTGAGGAAGTCCCTTCAAAGAGGTCAAGGTCTAGGTCCTAAGCTGTGGAATTCCTTACCTTCTTCTATGAGAGTATGTCGTTCTCTTTTGATTTTTCATAAACTGCTAAAAACTTGACTGTTCTCATTTCTGTGTGTAGTGAAGGCATGACTTGTGGTACCTGGAGGAGCATAGCTCTGGCAAATCCTTTCTGGGTGGCCATGCACTCAACAAATCTGTACAATAATTATTAACAATAATAATGAGGATGGAGCAATGTATTATTAGTGATAGGAGAAAGACCGTTCTGTATCTGTGATTGAAAGTCTTTCTTTAGATATGATTTCAGAGATACCTGTCTCAAGGCAGTAAGACTCAAAATGTAAGTACTGGTACAAGAAGAGCTGGACACAAAGTGATGTAGATCACTGTTAAGCAATAAGACCATCAGCATAGAAAATAATCTGCACAGCTAATTTGCCTTGTGATGCAATAAGCACAAATCAACAATTTCCATAAATAAATAAATTGCAACAAACAGTAGTATACACATAGGTGTGGTTACACAGAAAGGAAGAGGAAATTAGGCATGAGCTGTGCTGTGAAAGCGAGCAGCAGATAAAAGCCATATAGTGAAAATTGATTAAAGAGGGAAAATGGAAATTATGGGTATAGATCAGAAACTCTGGTGTTCCTTAACAATGAAATTGTTGTAAGAACTTGGGTTGCTGGATGACTGGGGTGTGAGCCCTAGTCAAGCAGTAACCACAAACCTTGTCAGGGTAAGGCACAGGCAATGCCCAAGTTAGCCTGTGCTAAACCCCCTGGTAGTTTGGCCCAGAGCAGTCAGCCTGAACTTAGAGCAGTTCTTCAAACTGGAGGGCGGGCCCCTCTGGGGGGGGCATCAAGTGATCTGGGGGGGGGGGTGAGGCGCCAGGCTCTGGCTGAAAGAAGCATTATGCTGATGACAGTGCTTTGTTTTCAGCTGAAAAAATGAGCGGCAGTAAGCCCCTCTGAAACTGACAATCACTAACATCTTCTGTTATTTAGATCCTGGCTGGGGGAAGATATCAAAAAGGGAGGGGACTCCGAATATTCTTCAAAACCCCCACCCCCATTTCTAATAATCACACAGTGGAAACTTTTACACATTAGTAAGGCCTGCCTGGCCAGAATAGTATGTTTGGCAATCATGTATTTGATGCACTTAACTGCAAAGTTTAAATAAATCTAGGCATATTTAAATATTGCCAGTTTAATAAAATAATTGTATAAAATTTTGAGGGGGACGCGATTATTACTTTTTCACTGGGGGGGCACAGCATTAAAAAGTTTGCAAACCACTGACTTAGAGGCAATGACTGCCTGTTTCAATTTCGCTATGGCGCAGTAGGGCTTGGTGCTCGTTGTTCGGGGCGAGTTGTGGGGCGAGCTGAAGCACGGCTGTACAGCTGCTGAGAACCTGGGGCCTGGGAGATGGAGCCCAGCTCAACCTGGCTGCACGAGTGTGGGTCTGTGTGTGGCCCAGAGGCCCGGAAACCGAGGTGGTTGCTGAGGCAGGGAGAGTGTGTTGTATCGTCTCTCCTCTACCATCTACACCTCAACCACGTTTGCAGCCGCATCCCTCCTGGGACCCGCCACCCCACTCCCCCAGTTCGCCTGTTTTGGCTCCCTGCTTTGCCTCCCATCCCTCATCTCCGCCTTTCTGATTTTGCAGCTTCTAAAGGCATGAGGGTCCATCACTCCGACCTGCCTGTCCCCGGGGTGATCATCCTGTAGACTACGGTCCACGGTCAGAGGTGAGCAGTGGGGCTTAGGCAAGCGTTGAGGCTCTACTCAGCCCTCGCAAAGTGTGAGCCCGGACACCTGCCGAAGCGGCCCAGCCGGGCCTGGTGCAACTTGCTCCCGCTTGCCCGCCCTGCTATAGTTAACATCATACAACAACTTAGACACAGAGGTGCCCGGAAAGACATCCCTTTTTGGGAATTTGGTGAACTTGGGAACACGCCAGGTGCCCTTTCAGAAGTGGGTGGACAAGTGGCATTTCTCCCTCAGTAGGGGGTAACTGCAGCTTCCAAGCAGACTGAACATGAACACAGTAAAAGCATAGGCAGCTGCCCACTTGATGTGGTGAGTGAAAGTGGGTGTGAGCTATAGAGGGGGCACTGGGTAAGAGCTCATTTTTAATTTTCTAACTTTCAATTTTTAACTGGTCGACCTCAATTAAACCCCTTACATGCCCCTGGATATCTTCACCTGAGGCTCGGCCCACCCAAGGGAGTAAATTCCCTCATAGGGCAGTTAAGGCCCCTAATAGAGATTCGATCAGGAGGTCAAAACCCTTTCTACAGGGGTGGAAACTATCACATAGATTATTTTACCAGTGACATGCCAACGCTATGGCAAAAAGAAGGGGTTCAAAAACCAAGACACAGAGTTCAGGCATAACACCATCTGATGCATCTGATGTGCCGACATTTCCCCAGGAAGGATTATACACACCTCTAGTTCCCTGTCCCATGATTAACCTTAACAAGAAGGCCACAGCGGCCTCAGAGGTCACTAAAACCCCTAAAGATGCAACTTGTGCACCCTACCCCAATTCATTAACAATTATACCTACAACCACATTTACAGCGAAGGATAGCAAGGATAGAAATAAGGACAGCAGCATCTGCAAGGGTGGTATTCTACAACCAGTGAAGAAAACATCAATAGATGATTACTTCAACAAAAAACCATCCCAGCCAGTCCAGCCACACACCCCAGATTCAAACTGGAAACAGGATCTTAACGGAGGTCCAGCGGCAACATCAAGTTCCCTGTTAGATATAATATCTCTTATAACATCATCCCCCAGAGCCAACAGCAGATACAACCAGGTGCTTCAGGTGTCAGGAGACAGCACCGTAATAGAAATCTCCCAGGAAAGTCCTCCCGATAGTATGCTGGCTGAAATCGACCTGACAACCAATGTTACGGGAAAAGACTAGAGAGGCAAGAATGCTATTTGTACTACAACCAGCCTTACAACCTCTACACATAGCCGGCCGCAAGCCCAAATCCCATTTAAAATAAACAGCACTATCTCGGTCACTCAGATCCACAGCCTCTGGGGAGGGGGGAAAGGCGGCACCGGACAGCACGGCACAACAGGTGGCAATCTAAGGACAGCCGAACATGTCGACCCAGCAGGCATAAAATGGGACCAATGGAGTCTAGAATCACGTCAGGGCCCACGTGGCCCCGCCTTCCAGGAAGGGTCACAAAAGATCTATAAATAATGCAGAGATAGAGGAAGCAACTCAGCAGCAAAAGCTACAACCTCATTTTGACCAAACCTCCATACAGAGAGCAAGTATTTTGGAAGATCTCTTATCATCTGCCACTAAAAACCACAGTGAGCAAGACAACTTATTGGCGTCAATTAATGCGACCCTAGCCACCACAGTGAATACCTTGACATGTCAGTCATACAAATTAAAACTGCAGCTTGATTTAATCCAAGCTTTGGTGACCTGACTACTTAAAATGGAGGAAAAAGTCAGCTCCCTGGAAGAGAGGTTAAAAACCCTGGTTTCCCTGGAGGCACACAAACTTCGTGTTCTTCATGTGCCAGATTGCGGAGAAAGTATGTACCTTGCCAGAGGTCCTAAATTTAATACATATTGCCCTAGAGTTAGAATTACAAGTAAGAAGCAGCCCTAGGAAGCCAGGCCAAAAACCAATAGATATGGGAACTGGACAAACTGAGCCAAGAGCGACCCACATATTGGAGCATGACGGCAAAGTAATAGCAGTAGCATCCTCACAGCTGGACGCGACGGCATCAAAACAAAACCTATCAAACATCTCCTTGCCCACTCCATTGGGAAATATTAATAAGGGCGCCTACCAACACCCCATAGAGCATGAATCAGAATCGCAGGAGAACACCCTACAAGGACTTTTTAAAGATAGAACCACTCCCAAGGATAATCAAGGATCCATTGCCCTATCAAAGAGAGCAAAAAAAAGGTAAAAGAAGTCGAGAAATAAAGTTGAGAAAGAACGCCTCTCAACTTTGCACTCAAAGAATAAAAAAATCCAATATAATAACTTGCCCAGTGTATACCCAAAGTTTAAAGGCAGAGAAATGTTGGAACCAGCTACCTAACCATATCCGTCTTGAGGATAACTATTTGTCTTTTCGAAAACTTCTTAAAACCTTTCTGTTTCATTGATGACTAGCCGTAGTTCTGTGATGATGCTGCTCCTAGCGCTGGGAGGCTTTCTGGTAGCCATGCGCTTTAGAAATGCAAATTCATTCAGAAAATGAGAGAGCGAACTAAAATCAGTGTAACCGATCGCATCCTCATCTCAAGCAGCCTTGTGTTCAGCACTCACTTTAATAAAGTCTAATACAAAACCCACCCTCGCCCAAAGCACAGCAATATCACCTACTGTTCTTGGTACCTACTTACAGGGGACGCAGCAACTATTCACGCTGGACCAGATGGAACATCTGTTTAAGGACAGAGAAAATGAGAAGAGAGAACTAAAATAAGTGCAGCAGATGGCACCCTTATCCCAAGGTGCTCTGACATCAGCACTCTCTTCATTCCAGCATAACACAAATTCCAATTTTTGCCCAGAGCACCTCAATATCGTTGACTGTGCCTGGTATCCACACACAGAGGACGCAGCAATCACCCAAGTAGGGGTCAATGGAAGTCCTGCCTGATGATAACTCCCTCAGAAGTAAAAAGGATGAGTTACAAGGAACACTGATCCTGCCTGATAGGACCAGAATATCCTTTTATGAACGCTCTACCTTAGCCCAAACTTGTAATGAAGGCCAACTTAGCAAATGGAAGAGAGAGGACAGACCGACAAAGTTGATGCTCATTCAATACTATCCGTCAGAGGGGAGCAACGATGTCCTGAATCGCTCCAACCTATTAAGACTGTTTCACGATACTCCCAACCAGTTAAAAATTACACCTGAGGACATTTTGAGCGTTGAGTTTAAATCTACCCCAGAGTGTAGTAATGGCAGGGAAGCAACAGTTTTAACATTAAAAACAAATTCACTGGCAGAAAGAATATTGGAATGTAAGTCTATCCTTGAGGAATGGGCATAGGAATGTATAAAGTCTTAGCCCCAAAATATCTGGCGCCATTAAAACAGCTAAATGACTTGTCCAACTCTAAAGTTCACCCCTAGAGTATCCTAAGAGTGACCGGGCACTCGTTTTGCCACCCATCTTCAGGGGGCATACATATAGCTCGCTCCTACTCACCAACAAGGAGCCCCTTTAGGAAAGTCGCACAAGGACGAACCGGGGTGGAACATACATCTGATTGGACTTGGGTACCACTTGTACCACTTGTCCTGTCCAGAGAGTCAATGAACTGCTCCTAGCATTGAGACGTGCTCAGCTGAAAGAGAGCAATATATAAAGCTCCTGACATGGAATGTCTTTGGGCTATCAAGACTATTAAATTCAGAAACTGCAAAATCACTGCTTATGGCATCTGACGTACTTTGCATACAGGAAACATGGGGGCATATTATCAAGCGGCAGCGATAATTATCGCTGCCGCGCTTAGCGTGAGATTTTTTATCGCCGGCTATCGCTGGAAATTATCGCCATGCTAGCGCTGTATTAACAACGCATAGCGCAATGGCGATAATTATTCCAGCGATAGCGGTGTTCAGCGATGTTCCATGGAAAACGGCGATAACCTTGCTGATACGACCCTGTGGTCGTATCAGCATAATCCACCTCCCATGCAAAGTATGCCTAACACTGGATTTTAGAAACGTTAAAATCCAGCGTTAATGGCCGGTTAGTGCGATTTTGTTTATCGCTACGCCGGCCGGGGCATTGTTGTAAATATCGCGAAGCTGCCTTCGCGATATTTACCCATGTAGCATATTGAGGCACGCCTACTTTGCATCTCATTAACGTTGAGATGCAAAGTGGGTGCTAAATCACGGAAACACGCGCTAGCGTGTCCTTGCTAATCTTGCGATAAAATTATCGCCGCTTTTCGGCCGAAAAAGGACGCTAAAGCGGCGATAATTTTATCTCCCCCTCTTGTTAATATGCCCCATGGACACTAACCCCACTGACAATGTCCGGCTTCAATGGGGTCCATCAAGCAGCAAGAAAAAAACGACATCTTTGTGAGACCATCGGGGGGTCTATCGATTTACCTTAAAGTCAGCCTGAAATTAAAAGTAACAGAAATGCCAGTTCAATCTGAGATGCTTCAAGTGCTCGTACTTGAGAGATTCAACGCAACTGCCTCCCGAATTAGGACTCTTTTTATTTTTTATTTTTAACTGCTTTGACTCAGTGCAAGTGAAAAGGCTGAGTCAGCTAAGTGATAACCTGGACAGAGTCCTTTGTGACCATGTGACTTATGAAACAATAATTTGTGTGGATTTCAACTCGCGACAATAAGAATCTACTCCTGCCAGCTGCTTACCCACAAATTTCTTAAGCGACCGGCTTCACAAAACCTTAATTAAACATGCCCATAGCTGAAAACTCAGAAGCATCACCTTAGTTTTTGAAATCTTTCAAGGGGATCAGTACAAATGACTATGTTTTTGCTTCAGTAAAAGTTGTGGAACACCTCGAGAGTTTTGAAGTACTCTCCTTATCCGAGAGTGACCACCTTTCACTCCGCTTATCCAAACGTGAAGGTCACAAGACATTGGGCAACTCTTACCAGAATGAATTTGCATTTTTAATCCGGAGAATAAAATGGGCCTGGTCTCTTTGCAGAAATTAAAAGCATGGGAAGCTACTGCCGGCCAGTCCCTGGGGGCCCAAAATGGTGAACATCATTTTGTCCACTGGGAATCTATAATCAGGGACATTGACAAATCACTGGACTCTGTTCAAGGTTAATGGCGCTCTTGGCAAAAAATTCTAAAAAAAACAATCCATTCTGATTGGCTCACTGAACATTTACAGGTTGACGAAAGCAATGTATAAAACCGCAAACCAACTAATTAAAGCTGCCTTGTAACATGAAATGCTGGGGCATATTTACAAGCCCCTTGCGCCACTTTTGCGCCGCCGTTGCGTCACGCATGTGACGCAGCGGCGACGCAAACCATGCGCTCGCGTTGCGCTATATTTACAACGTGACGCATCTAGGGAGATGCGTCACGTAGTAAACCCCTGCGCCACATGAAACCTGCGTCAGGTTTCATGTGGGCGTACCGGCGCAGGGGGGCGTTCCGTCGCAGGAACGCCTCGGAAAAGTGACGTAGTGAAATCTACAAGATTTCACGCAGTCACTTTTCTCGGCGCTGGTGCGTCAAATCCTTACGCCTGCTTCAAGCAGGCGTAAGGATTGACGCACCATGTTAGGGATAGGAAGGTTGGAACAGTGCTGGAGTTGCGTCGCGCTTGCGACACAACTTCAGCACTGCGCCAACCTTCCGCCGGCAGATGCGTCACGCATCTGCTTATCCTGCGCCACGATGCGCCGCATTGTAAATGCGGCGCATCGGACGTGGCGCAAGGGTAAACTTGCGTGACGCATTTTCCCTGGCGCATCCCTGCTGATATGCAGGGATGCGCCAGGGAACGTAAATATGCCCCGCTGGGTTTAAGAAAACAACACAAGCAATTGGTATGGCTGGTAAAAAAACCAGCAGAGGGACAAGGAGTGGCTATACGTATATTCACTTATGAGCAAGCGTAATCAGACCGACCTTTGGAGGTATATTAAAAACAAAACACGAAAGTATGCCACCAGATCTAATGCCATTGATTAAGATTTGTGGACCCAGCATGTAAAAATATTATACGTAGTCGAACAATTGAGTGCTTTCTCATCTGAAACTCTAGACCCTTCAGATAACCCAAAGCGATGCGACCCTAAGTACACAATCAATTTAATTCAAAAAGCTATACGTAAAACGAGAACATCAGGCATGCCAGGCCCAAACGGGCTTCCAGCTCAGCTGTTCAAAGAAGATCTCGAACTGTAGCCCCGCAATACTTTCTCCACTGTTCTGCATATGCTTCAAGTCTTGCCAAGTTCCTGATTGTTGGAGAGGCTCAATACTGCACCCAATCTTTAAAAAAGGCAATAGGCAGAATCCCTCCAAGTATCGCCTGATTGCCCTGTTGGACATCGAGGCAAAGATATATGTTTCTGCCATCTTGAAGGATCTTGAGTGCTAATGCGATAATTTCTTTTTGGCAAACAGGGTTTAGACCAGATTCTTTCACACTGGATAACATAGACACTCTTTCTTACCTCATCCACCAGGGGACCAGCCAGAAGTCATCCGCTCTTCATGCATGTAATCTTCTGCATTTGACCTGCTGGACAGGGGTAATCTATGGAGTAAACGTCAGACGTGGGGCATTTCTAGCAACCTGCTTAATGCTATTATATCATTGTATACATCAACTTGGGTGAGAGTCAAACTGTCTGATACTGCGCCAACCAGGAAACAAATCATGGGCTAAAGCAAGGATGTGTCTTGGTTTCAATGCTATTTAATCTATGCACAGCAGACATGTCCATGGCCCTAAACCACGCCAATTTAATCACTCCAAACATAGGAGAAGTCAAGATTACGAATTTGCAATATGCGGACAATATCATATTGCTTGAGCACTCCAAAATAGGGATTCAGAGAACCCTAAATGCCCTTCACAGATACAATATGGCAAACAAGATGATTCTAAATGACTCAAAAATAAAAGTGATATCCTTTAGGAGGATGCTCAAGAAATCAAATTGTTATTGGTCCCTCGGCCCCCTAAAAATAACAGGAGCAAAATCTTATAACTATCTGGGCCTATGGCTTTTGGTAAATGGCGGCATCAAAATACACTTGACCCACCTAAAGGACAAGGTTGCGCTAATTACTACAAGGCTCTGTCAACTAAATGTTGCCCGCAAAAGCCCCACTTCAACTCCAACGCAAAAAGTGCTCAGGGCCGTCTTACCTTTCGCAATCACCTACGGCTTCGATGACTTTCCAGGACAACTCATCAAAACCATGGAAAGGTTACACCTGAAAGAGAGTGTTCAGGTTGCCGGATTACATCCTGGTATCTCTGGTGAGACTTTAATTTGGTCTGGAAGGTCTACTGTGGGCTAATATGGGGGCATTTCTAAAATACTATTATAAATGCATCTCGGCCATGCCCTGCATCCTTAAGTTTGTTCTTCAAAGCATATTCAAAACAGAAAACAGCCCTTGGTCTGTCTAACACCTAACGGTGGCAACAGACACCCTCCAAATAGACTTGTCTGCACTAAATACTCTATCACTCATGCATATTGTAGTGAAAAATATTGCCGATATGGAAAACATTACGGGGCATATTTACGTTCCCTGGCGCATCCCTGCATATCAGCAGGGATGCGCCAGGGAAAATGCGTCACGCAAGTTTACCCTTGTGCCACGTCCGATGCGCCGCATTTACAATGCGGCGCATCGTGGCGCAAGGATAAGCAGATGCGTGACGCATCTAGCCGAGCGGAAGGTTGGCGCAGTGCTGAAGTTGTGTCGCAAGCGCGACGCAACTCCAGCACTGTTCCAACCTTCCCTATCTCTAACATGGTGCGTCATCCTTACGCCTGCTTGAAGCAGGCGTAAGGATTTGACGCACCAGCTGCCGGAAAAGTGACTGCGTGAAATCTTGTAGATTTCACTACGTCACTTTTCCGAGGCGTTCCTGCGCCGGAACGCCCCCCTCTGCGCCGGTACGCCCACATGAAACCTGACGCAGGTTTCATGTGGCGCAGGGGTTGACTACGTGACGCATCTCCCTAGATGCGTCACGTTGTAAATATAGCGCAACGCGGCACATGGTTTGCGTCGCCGCTGCGTCACATGCGTGACGCAATGGCGGCGCAAAAGTGGCGCAAGGGGCTTGTAAATATGCCCCAAAGTCTACTAAAATGATAGCGAGCGTCACATTGGCTTGCAGCCACAACCATATCTTAACTCCGCAAATAGGAAAGTCTGTCTTACCAAAATATTGGCTGCAAGGTTGATGGCACTACAAATTAAAGACACTAATCCAAACTGCCCGTTCCTTTCTAATATTGTTAAGTTCAGGCTATGTGGCTACAAATCTGATCATTTTGCTCATCTATTATGTTGTTGGCTGCTGCTGCTCCACTTTAGGCGGTGCCTGCTAAAGCCACATGGCATAAGGACTTGCAACAAAGCCACAAGCTGGATCTTCAGCACCTATGTCCCTTCTGATCTGGCAAGACGGCAAATATTTTTAAAGTGGTGCAGGATTTTCTTAAAAAACCTAGAGAAGATCGTCGAATTTCAGACTCTTCCACTATTGTTTAACTTTTTAACACAAATTTTTGCTCCTTGGAAAATATTTATCTTGCACCTAGACTTTACTTGCATTTGACTTCAAATTGCAACACAGCTTTTAAATCAACAATAGCTCATTTTTTATCAACAATTGTTTTATACTTTTGTATTTGTTTCCTGATATCATATGTCTGCGTGCATCAGATGATTTTATACTGTTTTCTTCTTTTATACTGTTTTTCTTATAGCAGGTCTCTTTTAAATGCCTATATTGTCAAGGTTTTAATTAACCATTACAATATAACTTTTTAAACTAGAGGCAATGTGCAAGTAAAGTATTTGTGCAACGCTTCAAACAGTAACACAGCATAAAAGAAGCCCACAACAGCGTTCGAAAACTAGAACAAAATGTAATAAATAAAACAAGTCCAAATAGATACAAATCCAATTAGTAAAACCAGAGATATTGATTTTTAAAATGTTTAGAGAAAATAGTGCCAAAAGGCGCAAAACACCAACAGTAGTTATCTGGTTGTGCCAGACCCGAGCAAACTCATAAGTTTAATCCGACCATGATGGAGCATGGGCCAGCTACAGGAACCCAGTTAGGCCCGCTGAACAGAGTACCTTAAATCTTGGTTTGCATAGTGTTGTGTGAATCCACACGGAAGAGGTGTCGTGCAGCGGAAGCGATGCATCGGTTCCAAGATGAGGGGAGGCTGCAGTGTGAGGTCCTGTTGTGTTGATTTCAAATATCCTATCCATGAGGACTTGCGATGTGGAGTCCAGAACCGGGGATGTGTCGCCCAGTCGGGCGATACCTCGGTACTGAGGACCTGCGAGGCTGTCATACGGAGTCTGTCCTTGTCGTCGAGGATGCCATCGACGAGAGATGCAAGGGTCTGCACCAATGATTCTTAGTGTAGCAGCGGTTCCAACCGCAATGGGGACTGTGGCAGCCATGCTCTAAATCATCTGCCTATGCCTATGTCCAGATCTCCTCTCTGGATTGCTTCTTTGAAGTCAGCTCTGTTAAGGGGGCAACAACGGTGCCATATCCCTTAACAAACCTCCCATATTATCCTGTGAGGCCCAGGAAGGCTCTCACCTCAGGCTATGTTTTATGGGGTTGCCAGGCCAGTATAGTCTCAAACTTGACCTGGAGGGGGTGCACCTTGCCTCCGCCCACCATGTGACCCAGATAAACCACGGAACCCTGCCCTATCTGTCACTTACTGGCCTTGATAGTCAAGCCTGCCTGTTGCAGAGCCTGGAACACCTCCTGGAGGTGGTTCAGGTGTTCCTCCCAGCTGGAGCTGTAGTAAGCTATATTGTCCAGGTAGGCAGCACAGAATGCCACATTCCCAGCCAGGACCCTGTCAACCAACCTCTGAAAGGTGGAAGGGGCATTCTTCAAACCAAAGGGCATCACCCTAAACTAGAAGTGGCCCTCTGAGGTCGAGAATGCAGACCTCTCTTTTGTCCCTCAGTCAGAGCAATCTGCCAATACCCCGATGTTAAATGAAAAGTACTGAGGAACTGGGGATGGATCTCGCCTGGCCTGAAGATGGCTGCCTTTTAGGTGAGCTCCTTCTGCCTCTACCTATCCTATGCAATCCTGGTGCTGTTTTCCATTTAGCGATCCGGGATCATCAGTGGTATAATCTCCTGCTAGCCCTGCTGCTGCTGCAGTAAGGAATCCTCATTGGATTGCCTCCAGAGAATGAGCTGGGAGGGATTGTGAGGATGAGCTGTCATGGCAGCTGCACAGACCATCTGAGCCCAGCAGTGAGTGGCACTTAGGGAGTGGATGGCAGAGCTGGCAGCGGCTGAGCAGCGGAATCGGGGCTCAGTGTGACTGACTTCAGTTGAGCTGAGCTGTGCAGAATGGGTGCCTAATTGATGGCCTTGGCGGGCCGGAGGACTGTGGTGCCTAGAGTGGCACATATAGCCTGCCCCTACTGATACTGACTAATCCACAGCGCTACATGCGAACAAGCTACTGAGGACTACCTACCGCATGTAGCAATGAAGCAGTTGACTGTAGAGCATAGAGAGAACCTTAGGGCCCGCTCCATCCAGCTGAGATAGAGGCAGTGCTTAAAGATATGCTGGGTGGGCAATCACCTGGTACTGACAGCCTAACAGTTGCCTTTTACAAGGAATATCAGATGAAATTATTGCCCCACCTAATCACACTCTTTGATGAAATGGTCAAAGGGGTCTGTATGCCTCCTACAATGTGTGAAGCACTCATTGTCACCCTATTGAAACTGGGCAAATCTGCTGACTTTTGGGCCCCTATCGCTGCTGAACACTGATAATAAAATCTTTCCAAAGGATCTCACCATGAGACTTGCGCCCCTACTCCCAGGCATAGTTGTACCAGAGCAGGCTGGTATTATACCAGGTAGATTGCAGGTATACAATCTTAGAACCCTATTTGGTGCTATTTCTAGGCTTGACCCGGAGGTTCGCACTACTGTGGTATTTCTGGACGATGAAAAAGCATTTGATTCTGTCGAGTGGGGGTTCTTGATGGCAGAGTTGAGGCGGATAGGGGTGGGAGATGTCTTCCTGCAGCTCATACGGGTACTTTATACAAAGCTGACAGCGTGGATTAGGGTTAATGCCATCATAACAGAAAAGCGTCACCAGGCAAATTTGCAGCATCACTGCTGTTATACACCCTGGTTGCCGAACCCCTGGCTTGCACACTTCCCGAATATCATTGACAATGGAGGATCTGCTTTCTCCATTGCAACTTGATTATCTCTGCATACGCGGATGATACTCTCCAAGAATATGGAGCATAATCTGACTCCCATTCTCCGTGAGGTTGTACTGTTTGTTGGGCATTCTGGCCTGCATATTAATTGGGACAAATCCTTAATATACCCCTTTACAGCACCCGTAGTATCCCTTGCACTGGACTAAAGACCCATGGAAGTACTTAGGTAAACATCTTCACCCTGACTCATCGGTGGTACTGGTAGACAGTTAACCGGCTTACGGAGGCTGTCGACAGATTGATTAAGCTTCCGCTGTTGCTTAGAAGGTGCATCCCCATAACGAAGATGATGGTGCTGCCACATTTCCTGTTCCTATTCATGAATATTCTGATCCTGCTTCTAAAAGCCATTTTCCACACCCTGCAGACATTACTGGTGCATCTGGCCTGGGCTGGCAAGCAGCTCCATTTAGGTTGAACTACATTAACTCTCCCTTATGAAAAAGGGGGGGCTGGACACCCCTTAACTATGTTTATGTCTACGTATGCAATTTATAAAGCGTGACTGTTACTCCGAGGAGTGTCCTGGCGCTACTGTAGAAGGGACATCAGCCAGTCAGGAAAAAAGAGAGGAACTAGGGACAGGCGAAAAGCCAGGTCTTAAGTTTTTTTCAGAACAATGGTGTCGCCTTAATGCACCTGAGAGACAGCGGAAGCTTGTTTGAAAAAGAGGGGCCCAGGAAGGAGACTTAAAACAGGGTGGCACAATGTATGTTTGCCCATTATTGGCTGCATGGCCCGCGTGACCTTCCTCACGTGTGGCTAGAAACGGGCACTGCCTCCCGCTTTTACTGCCTAAGAAGCTGTTGGGCAGGCCTATAATGCAGTATAGCACTCTTGACTTGATTAACACTACGGCATATGCTTGGAAGAGTCTGGCTGAGCTCCAGGCAGTGCCACTTCTTTATTTACCGCTGCTGCCAATGGACTGGTGCATGCAGCTTCCCCTGGGAAAGGAGAAGAGGAC
Organism: Calotriton arnoldi; assembly: GCA_963921515.1. Classification (NCBI taxonomy): domain Eukaryota; kingdom Metazoa; phylum Chordata; class Amphibia; order Caudata; family Salamandridae; genus Calotriton; species Calotriton arnoldi. Next base: position 126,809 of record CAWUFW010003815.1, read on the forward strand.
AACAGGAGTATTGCATGTCTTGCACTTGCAGCATATGATTGACTTCTTTCTGGTTGGGATACTGCATAACTGAGAACAGGTGCATGCACATGAGGGCACTCACACAGCATTGGCCATGTTCCAGTATTACAGCTTATGACACACCATGCGGGATTTGTGAGGGGAGAGATTGAAAGAGCCTCATGAGCTTGCAGCCCTAACATATATGCTGCAGATTGAAACCCCCCAGCACCTTATCATGAAACTTTACGCTTGCTCGCAGTGTACATGGCAACCAGGAGTTTGCTAAGGCGATACTGGCTTGGCAAGAAGAGATAGGGGTAGCCATACGTAACCAGCAACGGACATATTGCTGTTCAGTTATTAAGACGACATCCTTGAACAGCTGACATCAATTAACACACTTTAAGTACCTCAACAGAGTCCATTACACCCACCTGTTCCGCTATGGTTTGCATAACAGTTCCGAATTCTATAGATGTGGTGAAGAAGAGGAAGTGTTTGCCCATGTGGTGTAGTTCTGCCCTGGAATACGGAGATTCTGGGATGCAGTTTTGGGAGAGGTACTTGAGATAATGGGGGAGCAGATTGAGCTGACTCTCCTTCTGAAACTACTAAGTTTATGATAAGGACCTCCCGAAGACTGTTAGGCAACTGGTAGCATTAGGACTGCTGCTGATGAAGCACAAAATAGCTATGCAATTGGCAAAGGAGCCGCACCCTGTGGTAAAGGGAGCACGTTGACATGATGTAAATACCCAGTCTGATACTTACCATGATCTAATGCCAATTTGAAGCAGGCCACAGGACATTCGAGGACCGAACCAGGCAAACCTGGTTGCAATTGTGTATGCTGAGAGTGAGAAGACAGAGAGCAGCGATATGGCAGCGAGTGGTGCTGATCCAGAGTTCACGTGTTAGATGACTGGAGCGACCCTTAGTGTGCTGAGCGCATTTCCAAAATGACTGCAAGCGGGGAGTGTGAGTGTGTGGCCCAATCTCTTTCACCGAGTAGGGAGTAATAGGTGAGATTTGCCACAGAACATGCGAAACGTCACTGCGACCTTCCAGGATGCAACATGACGCAATTTTGTTGATTGTGCAATTTGTCTGTTTCATTGTGTTCTTTATGTGCAACTTGTCACTGTATTTTGAATGGTTGACTAAAAATGAAAATAATGTGTTAAAAAGTGCTGAGGAACTTGGCAGTGCTAAGCCTCTCTATGAGCTCATCAGCTCGGGGTTGGGGTCTGCGTCAGTTTTTATGACAGAATTGAGACTCCGGTAGTCCACGCAGAACCTAAGTTCTGGAGTGACACCTGGTGAGGTAGCTTTGGGTACCACAACCACAGCAATTGAACAAGGACTGTTGGATGACTCAATCCAGTATCTTGGAGACCTGCTCCTTGATACTTGCCCTCACCTTGTCTGACAACCTGAAAATCTTATATTTAACAGGTGGACTGTCTCCAGTGGTTATGTAATGGATGCAGAGATATGTGAGTCCAGGGATGAAGGAGAAATAAGATGTGAACTGCCCCAGTAACTGATGACAGTCACTCTGATACTCTGATACTCTGGGGTCAGAGCAGGGGAGAGGTTTACACCCACTACTAACCCATTGTGTTCCTGGGAAGACAGGAGTTCAGGGGGAGGCTTGCTCTCCTCTTCCACTCCCTCATCTGTCACCAGGAGCGAATGTATGACGACACAACGCATGCATTCACATCGCATGCCATTAGATCGCGGTTTTTACAACGCAAGTCGTTACAACGACTTGCGTTGGAGGGCGCTGGACTTAGGAGTAGTTTAATTTACTATTCCAACTCCAGCTTACGTACAGTAGGGAAGGTGTTGGATATTAAATTAAACTATTCCTTGTCCTATAGCACCCTCCAGCGCAAGTTGTTGTAAAAACCGCGATCTAATGGCATGCGATGTAATGCATGCGTTGTAAAGGTTGTTTCCCCCAGGAGCATTCCCGACCTCTCAAAGTGTGGTTTGAGGTGGTCCAGGTGGAGCATCCTTAAAGGGTTCTTAGGAGTCTTGAGATCCACCAAGTAGGTGGACTCCACCTTTCACTCTTTCACCTTATATAGGATTTTCCAGAGATCTTTTAGAGCTCTGGGCTTCACAGGCTCCATGATAGGGGTGGACGATAAATTCCACTCTGCCGGCGGAGTTCGCAGAGTTTTGGCCACTCTGTGTAATGCTTGTAATGCAGAGTTACAGCCAAACCCCGCCAACCGTGGCAGAATTTGTTCTCACGAGCGGGTTGCCAATGGTAAGTTGGCCAGCTTGAGCGAGTATTGGTTTTCCCTAGCACCTTTTTTTATGGGCTAGGAGGGCACATGGTGAGATTTTATTAATGCGGGTGGTTGCAACCATTCGCGTTGAGAAAGCTGCAGCTCAAGTAGAAAATCTACTCGAGCGGCAGCAAAGAAGCCACGTGGTGATTTTGCAGCACGGAATAAGCTCCCGACATAAAAAATCAATGCAAGCAGCGCGACATGATGAGCTGATTTCTGCCTATCTGCTGAACTCAGTGGAATCTCGCTGAGTTTTCATGTAACTCTGAAGAATTCTGTGGAGTGAAACTCCACGAGTTCGGCCCACCCCTACTCCATAAATCACATCTTCTGGCCAGGTTGAAACTCTAGCAGAGTGGCCTTCTGCTCATACCAGAGCTCCATAGCATCTTGGCTGGCTTTAAGATTACTTTTCACCTATTTCCAAGAGGGATGCATCTGGTTGCAGTGAACCAGCATGTTGCTGACCACATACTGAGAAGGATTCCTGGGAGCTTATTGCCATCCCTCGCTCTATAAAGGTTAAGAGGTCCCCTAACAGTGTAGCCATAGAGGAGTTCAAAGAGTCTAAACCTCAGTCGATTCTGTAGCACCTCCTGTAGGCAAAGAGAAGGCATGGAAGAAGGATGACCCACTCAGTTAGGCCTATTATCATGCCCTTCAAGGTCTTGTTGAATCTTTCCACAAGTTAATTTGGGGTTGATAGGGTGTTGAGAACTTATAAGTTACCCCATACTCATCCCACATGGACTTCATGAAGTTAGTGCCTCTGTCAGACACTACCTATTTAGGGAACCCCACATTTGTAAAAATCTATATCAGGGACCTGGACACAGCTGGTGCAGTCACCGGCCTCAGAGGGATGGCATGATCCAACAAGACCAGAATGAACCTGTCGCCTAAAGCTGTCTTGGGGTCCAAGGGTCCAACAATGTCAATGCTTACCTTCTCAAAGGGAGTGCCAATGATAGGTAATTGGGTCAGGGAGCCTTGAGCTTTTTCCCTGACTTCCCATTTGCCTGGCAGGTGGGACAGGACCTACAGAACGCATCCGAGGCTATCTTTATTGGGGGCCAATAGAAGTAGGCAACAAACTTGGCGAAGAGCTTGTCTTGCGCCAGATGTCCTCCCAGGGGTACATAATTAGCCAAACCCAGTAGGAAGGCCCTGTAACACTGGGGGACCACCAGCTCATGGGCTTCCCCAGATCCAGGAGCCTTAAGCTCGCTATATAGGAGATCATTCTCCCGATAGATCAGATCTCCAGAGGTGTCACCTGGTGCATGGGCCTCAGCTTGCCACCTGTCATACATAAAGAATGCTGCTCGATAACTTCTTGAGTTAAGACACGTAGGTTTATTTGGAGAAACAGCTGAGCGAACACTTCACCAGCTGACCAGACAAATAACTGACATCTGTAGAATCTCAATATCAAGATGCTAGAATACTCGCAGGTATTCTAGAAGGGGAAAGGAAAAGAAACATAGAGAAAAGGCTTTACAATGGCTGAGCGCCATGTTGAGAAGGGCTAAGATGTACAACACCACCCCAATCAATCAATCACAGAATTTGTAGAGCGCACTACTTACCCGCGAGGGTCTCAAGGCGCTGGGGAGAGGGAAGGGGGGGGGTTGCTGCTACTGGTCGAACAGCCAGGTCTTGAGTAGCCTCCTGAAGGTCAGCAGGTCTTGGGTCTGTCGTAGGCTTAGTGGAAGGGTGTTCCAGGTCTTGGCGGCGAGGTGTGAGAAGGATCTGCCGCCGGTGGTTGTTCTTCGAATGCGAGGGACGGTGGCGAGGGAGAGGTCGGCGGAGCGGAGCTGGCGGTTGGGGACGTAGAAGAAGAGTCGTCTGTTGAGGTAGGCTGGGCCAGTTTTGTGGAGTGCCTTGTGTGCGTGGATGAGGAGTTTGAAGGTGATCCTCCTGTCGACGGGGAGCCAGTGCAGGTTCCTCAAGTGGGGGGTGATGTGGCTGTGGCATGGTACGTCGAGGATCAGGCGTGCGGAGGCGTTTTGTATGCGTTGCAGTCTCTTGATGAGCTTGGCCGGGGCTCCCGCGTAGAGCCCCGGCCCAAGCCCTCTAGAGCGGGGCACTCTTTCTGCATCTTGTAGAATTCTTCCCTGTTAGGCCTACCCTCAACTTTCCAACTAGCAAGCTCAGGCAGGTCACCCAGGGCGGCAATGTCCGTCCTGGTTGGCTCAAGGGCATCCTCCTCAGTTGCCCTGTCAGCCTCAACCGTAGGAACTTCAGGGGCTGGTTTCCCCCTCCCCTTGGTCCTCTCTTTCTTGGCAGATGTTTGAGCCATTGTTCCAGACTCCAGATGCCCTTGAATTGCTTCTCGGGCAGCAATGTACCCTGTCATCTTACAGACCCATTCAGGAAGTCCAAACATCTCCAAATGTGACCTGGGCTCTACCTCCCTCCAGAGAGTGTGCTCCAGGTCATTGCCCAACAGACAATCTATAGGCATGGCAGGGCTCGCAGTTACTTTTAGAGAACCTGAGACCCCCCACTCAATGGGAATCAGAGGCACCGGTAGATAACCCTCACGAATGTCGGAGAATATGACTTGGTGGAATGTGTTAGGGAGGACCTGCTCTGAGTACACCAGCTGACATTTCACAATGGTGATGCGGGCTCCTGTGTCCTTCAGAGCCTCAATCCGTTGCCCATTGATGGTGACCCACTGCCTGTACTTAGAAGTATTGGCAGACATATAGGCTTTTGGCACCATTTCCTTATCTCCTGAGGAAACTAGGGTTGCCTTTGTCTGCTCCTAAAAGCTAACTGGGACTACCTCTTCCCCGAGCGCTGCAGTCACTAACCAAGATGTCTGCCCACCAGTGGGGGGCTGTTCCATCTTGGGACATTTGGAGTAGCCCTTGGAATATCGATATCAGTAGCACTCTGTGCATTGGAGTGTAAAGCTCTCTGTCTGCTTGTCACAGAACCCTTCTTTTTAGGCTCAGACTGCGACTTGTTAGGTTACCACTACTCCCTTGGGAATTTGTTTGGGGCCTTTTGAGAACTCCTTATTTTTAGGTTTTTCTCCCCACTCTTTTGTCTGGTGTAACCCATGACCACCCTTGTGGGAGTCCCCTCAGATGGATATCTGGTGCTGACCCAGAGGTCTGCCTCCTCAGCAAGGTTCCTGGGGTCAGTCAGCTTGCTGCCAACTAGGTGCCGGTGCAGCTCTGGAAAACAAATACTGAGCATGTGCTCTCTCAGAATTAGATTGTACAACCCATTCTAATCCTTTACCATGCTACCCTGCACTCAACCATTCAGTGCCTTGCTGGAGTAGTTTACAAGATCAACCTAGTACTGGCTAGGGAGATTCTGACTGTCCCTGAAACTTTGGTGGTACCTTTCAGGGGTCAGCCTAAACTTAGCAATCAAGATGGCCAACATGGGCTTATACCTGGTCTGGTCACCAACCTCTATAGTAAGAAGGGTGTCCTGCCCTACTGTAGGCATGTTTTTCCACAAACCACCCCCAGTGCTCTTCTGGAATCTTGTGAACCCTCAGGCATACGTCATAGGCATAAAACCATTTGTCAATGTCATCTGTCACAACATAACTGGGCACCAAATCATTAGGGCTGCAGACATTTTTATCTCCCTCAGACACTGCAGGTATGCTGCCACAAGGGTTGCTGGAATCTGCCTGCCTTGCTTTCAGTTCCAGCTCCTTATGGCTCTTTTTATGAGCCAAATGCTCCAAAGCTAATTTCTCCTCCATGGCTGGTTTCTTCTCCTCCATCCTGAGCCTGGCCATCTCCAACCTGAACTCTGTCTACTCCCTATTCTCCGCCAGCTCCTCTGTGGGCAGGCTGTGGGAAGAAACACTTCTCCCTGCTCTGGCAAGGAGCTCCAAATTAGGGGTCAAGTCATCCCCTTTTGCAGGCTGTTGGCCCTTAAGACTGAGATCCAAATCCTCTCCTTGGCTGTCAATCTCCTGACCTCCTTCAGTTGCTGTAGCAAGTGACTGGTGGACATTAGCCTAGGCTCTGAGTGCCTTTTGCAATTGTGTCTTCCTGGTGGTGCTCTTGGTTGGAAGTCCCCTCTCTTTACAGAACTCTTTGAACTGGGCCATAGTGTATGACACCATGTTTGCCTACTCAAACTCCATGATTCAAGAGGTGAATTCAGGTACAACAGAAAGATAATTTTGAGAAATCAAAAGCCAATTAGGGACAATTTAACTCTAATTGATCTGAGATCATTTATGTGGGGTGATAGTGTAACACAAAATGACTGTATGGCACTACACAATCACAAGTGCAATCCTCACCACTGAACACCAGTGTAAGAAATTGGGTTGTTGGTTGACTGGGGTATTAGCCCTGGGCAAGCAGGAACCACTAACCTTGACAGGGTAAGGCATAGACAAACCCCAGATTAATCTGTTTTCAGCCCCCTGGTAGTTTGGCACCAAGCAGTCAGGCTTAATTTAAAGGCAATGTATAAATTATTTGTGCAACAATTCAAACAGTAACAGTACAAATACACCACAAAAGGAGCCCACAACAGTGTTAAAAAAGAGCAAAATGTAATAAATAAAAAAAGCGCAACACAACAAAAATTCAAGTAGTAGTACCAGAGATATTGATTTTTAGAGAAAATAGCGCCAAAATGTGCAAAGCACCAACTGTTGATGTCTGGTTGGCCAGACCTGGACAATGTCGCAAGTTCAGAATGACCGCCATAGAGTGCTGGCCATTACAGTGACACAGTTAGGCCCGCTGAAAAAAGTACCTTAAATCCTGGTTTGCGGAGCACTTTGTTGACCCACATCAAAGATGTGACGTGCAGCCGAAGAAATGCGTTGTGTCCGGGATGCAGCGAGGCTGCGGGGCGAGGTGCTGTTGCATTGACTTGGGGATGTGGGCTGAAGAGATGCTGGTCCAGTCCTTATCACTCAAACAAGAGGGCATCAGGCAGCAGGTCAGCACAGCACAACAAAGCAGGAGTCCAGCAGAGTACAGTCCATCAGAGTGGTAGTCCTTCAGAAGCGCAGCAGTCCTTCTTCCTGGAAGAGTATCCACATGTCCAGAATTATACTGAAGAGTGTTTGAGGTCCAGTATTTATACCCAGTTGTGCATTTGAAGTCCCCAGGCAGCCTGTCTCCCCTGCCTGTGCTCCAGACTAACTACAGGGGCTATGCAGCCATTTGTGTAGAGGTTGGGCACATCCTATTCAGGTAAAAGTAGGGCGGTACCCACCTTCTCTCTCCCATCCTGCCAGTGATGACCCATCCAGGCACACCTAGGTACCCTATTGTGTGTGGCTGGGTAGGATGAATGCACAGCCCAACTGTTAGCTACACCCAGTCATGTGACCAGCTACAGGCACTAAATGGACAAGGCAAGAAAATGCAAGCTTTCTAAAAGTGGCATTTTTAGAATTACAATTTAAATCTGACTTTAACATGTTAGAATTTTAAATTGTGATTCCAGAGACACTACACTCAGTTTATCTCTTCCCATTTGGAACGTACACTTATACAATGTAATAAGGCAACTCCAATGTTATCCTATGAGAGAGATAGGCCTGGCAGCAGTGAGAAACTACCAGGGGATGGAAAACTTAAAAGTACATGTCCTGCTTTTTAAATACATTGCACCCTGCCCTCTGGGCTCTCCAGGGCCTACTCTAGGGATGACTTATATGTATTAGAAAGGAAAGTTTGGGCCTGGAAAAAGGCTTTGGACTATGTAATAAGTGGATTCCAGGCGTAGAGGTGATACAGCAGACGTAGACAAGTAGTGTCTTTCAAGTTATTTATTTAGTTCTTAACATCCATAGTAACTACCCCACCAGGAGCAGCCTGCTAGCTGTCCAGCCCATCTTCCAACTGTCTCACTCTCACCAGGCACCCAAACATTCCACTCATGTCAACATTCCACACAGAACACTCACACTGGCTGAGCAGCTAGTTACAAGGTAAAGGGGAACACTATAAACATAACATGAAGATACTACATTATCTTCTCCCTTTAAAATTGAAAATTAATTAAACCATACTAAAATGAAAGACAACTATACACAAAATATACAAATGAAATCAATTGTCTAAAACCCAGGGGTAAATGGTAAAAACCACACCACGAGAGGGAACACAGACTACACAAAGGAAGAAAGAAGAGTGAAAAGATATACACAAACTATTACCATCCTCCTCCTTTAATAAAAAAAAACACAAAAAGAAAGAGCAAAGAAACGTTTAGCTCACTGACAAATAGTGAGAAAACACATGACAACAAATGTACAAGTGAAACAATGTGCAGAGCAACACAGTAGAAAAAAAAATGTGAGAACTCTACACAGTGACGAGACACATGGTAGTGAAACACCCCCAGAACTCAAACACAATGGGTGGATCACACCCATGTACGTACACATAAATTTGAACCAGACACTATGGGTGGACCGCACCCATGTACGTACTTACTATTATAACAAAAACTATGGATGGACCGCACCCATGTACGTACTTACTTACAATGGGTGGACCACACCCATGTACGTACACCTAACTATGGGTGGACCGCACCCAAGTAGGTATTCCTAAGTGAGGAACACAACCAAGAAAACATACCAAAAATGGGACTCTAACCCATAATTCAGACTGTAAATAGTACTGACACCCATTACAAATTACATAGGTGGGACTAACACGCCCTATAAACAGAGTAAATGGGACTAAAACCCATTACTAAAAACGTAGGTGGGACTAACACCCCCTAAAAGCTGAGTAAATGGGACTAACACCCATTACGACAAACAAAAATATGAGGCACAATGTGACTAACACACACACAAGAAGACCAACGTGCAGCACAATGTGACTAAAACACGCTACAACAACAAAGTGATGTGCGGGGCGACTTACACACAAACTGACAAAACTTGCCACACACATAAGACAGCGTAAACCGTGGCATCAAAAAGCATTACTAAAAAAAAATTATACTTAAGTCATGGTAACACTTCTAGAAAACCACTAATAATTTTTTTTAAACCAATGACCCTCTCCGGTGAGCGACCTCTCACCCGAGTTATACTAGAATAAAACATCCCTTGCGTAAAAGTAGGAATGAAAACAACTAAATGGAAACCAAGGTGCATACCAGACGACTTGCTGAAACACCATAAACATTTTGCTTAGACTTTTCATTTTAACGACGATGGAATCAATATTCAACGAAACAAGTCCTCCAGTGAGCGATGACTAAAAGACTGTTTACCATCACAAGAAAACATTACCCTTTTGTACATCAATGTAAAAAAAAACGAATCCGTGGAACATGAAGTGCCGGCAAAAAGATGCTGCTGACACAGAATACAGTGTCCCAAAAGTAGAGAAGGTAACTTTGCTTTTTTGACTCTCTTAGTTATTAAGACTGTCTCCACTTTTTAGAAAAGATATACCTATATTAATAAATCCATTGCCAAACCGGCCAGTGAAATACAATAGCTGCTGGGATCACCCACGAAGCGCATCAGGAGAAAGCACCAAACGACACCCATAACGTAGAGTCTGCCTCGTACAACGATAGCACAGCAAAATGTACATTACCCAGCTCCAATGTTCTTCACAAATTCATTCCGTCAATGACATATGCCATGGAAACGTCTCTTCTGCTTTGCGTGCTTACAGGTTAAGGCAAAGCTAAAGCGTGGTTGGCCAAGTGTGAACGGAGCCAAAAACAGTGAAAACAAGAGTTACCAACCACAAGATGGCGGCACGTGGAGTACGCCGTGCCGGATGGCTCACGGCACGTCTTTGCATGCAGGTGTCCAGAAACAGCAATTCACAGCGAACTGCAAGGAACGTCACAGGGGATCCATGGAAACATCGCAGGACACTATGATGCAGGTAAGACTCCGCGCGCAGTGAAAGACACGCGCTGCTTTTTCAAAACGCACAGAGCGGTTAAACAGTAAAATGTCCATAAAGACTTCCCAAAAAAAAAAAAAAAACTGGGTGAAAAATGAATGGGCTCACCAGTAAAGTCCATGAAACGTACAGTACCATACCAGTTAAAGGCACGAAAGTTAACCAATTGATCCCTCGCAGACCGACTTCAAATAAATCCACAAGTGAAATTAGACACAGTTGGGACACAGCTGAGACATAGTGCCCCCGGTTTCCAAATGTCAGCAAAGTCCACGATCCTTGAAGACTACGCACAAAGACAGGATTAACCTTCTCAAAGACCAAGTAATTAAAAATCAATATTGCGCTTCAGTGGAGCCACTGGTTAGTGCACTCCGTGTACCTGCAATCAAACGCTGCCAAGTCCACATCAAAAAGGCACAAACTGATATGCAGTTGAGAATTAATAGCTGCCAATACTTGTTGTAGACAAAACGCACCTTGTCCCAAAGTGCAACTCCAAAACTGAATGACCAAAATAAAAATCTTGAGACAAAATTAATGCCAGTCCAACAACCAAGATATTTGTGAGCAGAGCACGCTTGAGCTGGGGCTGTCCGGTGTGAGGGACACTGGTGGGGCTGCGAGGCGTGTTGCTCCAGTTTCTCTTGTTTCTTGATGAATCGTTTCATTTGTTTCTTGTGGAACTTTTCCCTTCTGTGTCCACACATCTTCTGTTGTCTCTTTTGTACCATTTCCTCCATGAAATGTACTTGTGCTGTTTTTGTCATTATAAGATAACCTTTACATGTTCTTTGTGCTCTCTGGGCTTGTGGTTTCTTTAAGTTCCATTCAACCTGAAGACATCTTTTGGCTTGTCATCTTAAACTTCCTTGAGATCCCTTGTAGAGCGTGAATAAGTCTCCAAATCGTCGCCAAATGTAATAAGTGGATTCCAGGCGTAGCGGTGACACAGCAGACGTAGACAAGTAGTGTCTTTCAAGTTATTTATTTAGTTCTTAACATCCATAGTAACAGCCCCACCAGGAGCAGCCTGCTAGCTGCCCAGCCCATCTTCCAACTGTCTCACTCACACCAGGGACCCAAACATTCCACTCATGTCAACATTCCACACAGAACACTCACACTGGCTGAGCAGCTAGTTATAAGGTAAAGGGAAACTCTATAAACATAACATGAAGATACTACAGACTACCTCTGGGTGGATTATGAACTAAATAAGTTAACAAATACCCATACCCTACTGATCTATCCCATAATTTCCATTTCCTTTCTTTAATCCTTAATGTAACCTAGGATCTATGGAGTTATTTGTGCAAACTCCCTTCTCCATATATAAAGTGAAAAACAGCACAGAATTGTGACAGGGATAGGAAGAGCTTTACAGAGCATTATATACACAGGGCAGTTATGCAAGAGTATGCTATGGGAAATTTGGTGTGTTGTAGGAAAATGGGCCTGCCAACCCTGAGCAAAAGACAATAATTAGTGAGAGGATACATGGGACAGTGAGGGTTTGGAATGAAGAGCAAACTAAGAAGTTGGAAAGCAGAGGGCAGGGAGCTGCACCAAGAGAAGGAGCGTTCCAGATTCTGGGAGCATTGTTGGAGAAAGATGTACAAAGCCTGGACAGATATCATCTGTCTTTGCAACAAACAGAGTGAGACTCTTCAGAAAAGGACAGCTACTGAGAGAGATATTTTGAAATTAAGAGGTTCTTAGGTTTTGACTTTAGGCTTGTTCTCATACAGCAGCAGGATTTCATATTTGATGTAAGCACATGCTTAATGTTGTTTACTTAACCCTTAGTGTGTGTGAAACAACTGCAGCATGCGAGGGCAGGCCAGTGGGAAGAAAGAGCCATATTCAAGGTGGGAGTTTGCTGTGATCTCAGTTACTAGCTTCAATACGAGGGGAAGAGGATACTTTTGAGCTTTAGCTTGAGTATAAGTTTATGGAAGTAAGACATTGCAGATTTAGGCAACATTTAAGAAATTAGCAGAGGTGGTGTTAAATATAAAACACATTATGTTAAAGAGCCTAAATTACATCCACTGTTTAATGCAATACAGCAGGCACCATAGCAAAAGATAGTAGACAATTGGCATTTCAACTGACCAATGCCCCCAATAAAAACAGTCATTTGGAACTAAGCGCTAAAATTCATGTAAAATCAACCTAGTATACATGCAATTTTTCTCAATACAAATGAATGTTGTATAGCCATTTGACAGAAACTTCAAGCTCTCAGCAAAATCTTATCTAATGTGTAGGTGTCAGGATATTTCCCTCAAGGAAGCACAGAATGAGGGGAAGATATCATTCATGTATACAGTTATATCCCTACTAGTCTTACAAAATCCAGCTTCCCTTACCAGGTCTAATAACGAGGTTACACTCTTGGAAACTTTGCAAAGTACAACACTAAGCACTATGGCTTACGGGCAAAAGTCTTGCAAACAATTCAATGCCACAGCAACCTTCCAACAAATAGAACAGCCTCATTTTATTATTAGTTAATGAAGTCAGGGCTACATATATGGCTGTTAAATTAGCATTTCATAGGTATCTATAAACATAATAAAAACAGATTTTAAAATTTTCAGTGGCAAATTTGGGAGTGATGCTTGCTGATTTGGCAGTTTCAAGGCAGAAGAGATGGTAGATGGGCCAAGTACTTGGGTGGTTTCAAAAGATTTTATATTGGAAATTGAAAAAGCCGGGTCCTGTTTGGGAAAAACCTAGGAGCAGATTTACAAGCCCCCTGCGCCACCAGTACGTCACTTTTCGTGACGTACTAGTGGCGCAGGGGGCTCCTCCATATTTACAAGGACAGGAAAAGCCACTCGGCGTGACTTTTCTTCTCCTTGTAAATACGGCCCCTTCACACGCAGCATTTTGCGTTGAAGGGGCGTTCCAAGGCACATCTCCAGATTTACGAGAAATCGTAAATCTGGAGATGCGTCTGAATGCTACGCCACCTTTAGAGGTGGCGTAGCGAGGCGCAACGAGGAGAAATGGTTTCATTTCTCCTCGTTTTTTCCTCTTTCAATGCGTGCTGCATTCTACAGCACGCATTGAAAGAGGAAAATGCCTGTAGTGATTGTTTTTGTGCAGGAAGGTGCCCCTTCCTGCACAAAAACAATCTCCCCACGACGCAGGCATCCTTGCACCATGGTGCCTGCACAAGGCGCATGGCTGCAGTTTGTGCTCCAGTGCAGGGGGAAGCACAGAGATGTGACAAATTCTTGTAAATATGTTGCATCCCTGTACTTTGGAAGTGCCGCAGCGTGGCGCAGCCAAAGGGCTTGCGGTGCCGTGTTGCGGCACTTCCTTGTAGATCTGCCCCCTAGATTTTTTCCGTCTATCAGTGGATTAAGATGCCAAGGCCTTTTTACCCAGTGTTACGACATAGATATTGAAACAAATTGGTCCTAGGATAGTTCCTATAGGACACCATGTGAGACAGATGATAGATGGGTGATGGATCAGTAATCAGGGATACCAATTTTAACCAGTTGAGAGTGAGCTTAGAAAAAAGAGTGACAGCAATTCAGGGTTGGTAACTCCAGTTCCACCATCAGGATTTTTCATGAAGGATGCAAAACATGCATTATACAGTTAGTAATAATGGAGGTAGAAGTAGGAATGTAGCGCTCAAAATAAGAAGTATGGTGTAGGGTTTACTATGGGGATTTTGGGATCTAAAATTGCTCACTGTCTAGATCTGACTGTAACCTCCATGTCTTAGGTTCAAATACCCACAGTGCCAGTTCATACTTTCATCTCTAGCTACATAAATGAGCACTTCTGTGCCGGTTAATATTAGTATAGTTTGTTGGCATTGCTACACAGCAGCAACACTGTGGAAAATATTCTTACATACAAATCTGAAGTAATTATGAATGGAGTGACTCTGCGCTGATACAGATTGGGCTTTCATCTGCCCAGAGGTATTTAGCAATTATTTATTCTCTATCAAGTGATGCCTTCTTACAAATGGAAACTGAAATTATGTTGCATGTCGCATATTCTGTTCTTGAATGTGATATTTTCCAGGTCAGTGCTTTTAACCATAAAATAGACCTTCAGGTCACATGTTGCAGCATTAGGTTTACAGTAATTGAACATGCCTCCTAAATTAAATTTTACAGAAGGGAATTCTGTGGCCCGTCGAACACATCAACTAGCAATAACATGCAGAAAAATCTCATTTTGTAATGGGTCATTTCTCTGCAATTTTTCATAAAGGTCCTCCTTAAATTACTCAACATAAAGTCATGAACACATTGAGTGGAAATTAAAAAAAGTAATATTGTGTTAATTGTCTCCACTTGCAACATTATATGTTACGTCTACATATTAGTCCATGAGCTTTACATTTTCCTGAGGTTCAGTCACTTCACTGAACCTGCATCGTTAGCATATCGCAGATTTATTTTTTATTGCTAAGCCACCACGCTTGTTTTCCTTTGAAATGAAGTGAAACAATTTAAAGTAAAGAAATTGAATAGATGTATGTAAAGTTGTAACAATCATTAGTTTAGGTATACTTCAGTAGCTCCCACACCCACACATTTTAAACAGAAAGACAGTTTAAAATACCCATAAAAATGTTTGAGAAAAATATTTCGGTTTTACATTAGCTTTTACATTTTAATTACCTTATGGCAGTTGTGGGGTGATGCCCCAAAACCGGTCCCAGGATGCTTGTTTCCGGTCCAGGGAGGACCTGGCTGGGCATTTCCGGCTGGACTGTTCCTATGAGGAACAGGGTCAAGACTGATTTGCATATGGCTGGGTCTAAACTGGGGTGGCATGGTGAGCAAAAGAACGATGGATTTAACCCAGATCTCCTGACTGGGGGTGAATGTTTGATTTGCTCTGCATTCCGTCCATCATCTGTGTGTCTTTTGCTTTCTCGCCCTAAGTGCGCCAGGTATGCCCAGATGTGGGTCCCGGGCTCACTGTATCACTGGATTCAAGCTAGCCTTGCTGATGAGGGGTGATGCCCCGAAACCGGTCCCAGGATGCTTGTTTCTGGTCCAGGGAGGACCTGGCTTTGCAGTTCGGGCTGGACTATTCCCATATGGAACACGGTCAAGACTGATTTGCATATGGCTGGGTCTAAACTGGAGTGGCATGGTGAGCAAAAGAACAATGGATTTAACCTAGATATCTTGACTGGGGGTGAATATTTTGCTCTGCATTCTGTCCATCATCTGTGTGTTTTCCACTCTCAGAGTTGGCGTAATGCAGAGTACCAGCTAAATTCCCCCATCCAGTGCATGACGGAATTATTTTTCAATTTGCCTGTGCGAGCCTTGGATTGCCGCATGCTGGTGAGTGCAAAGAGATTTCCTGGCCACTAGCAAGCATGAGCTGGATTTGCTGTCCCCTAGTGCGGCTTCCGTGTGCCATTTTTGTGACGCTAACAAGCATGAGGCACCGAGGCTGCATCTCAAGCAGATTCTCTACTTAAGAAGCAGCTAAATCTACTTGAAATTTTTTGAGGGGTTATTATTCTACTGAAAAGACACCAACTTTTCAATGCTTTGTCCATCTCCTGGTCACTTTTCATTGGGATTTTGAGGTGGAAGGATTACTTTCCTTTTCTGCTGCATGTATACCATTGGATTTAAGGACTTTGTTTTTGTGATATCACAAGTAAGTTCAAAAACTTTTGTATAAGGGTGTTGTTTGTTTGATAGAGGGCATGCACCAGTATTTATTTGTACTTTTATCCGATTTTTTCATTTTATCGTGGTGGGTAGCCTGCAGTTTGATTAGGGGCCTAGTTATTTTTTTGCATTTCATTTTTTATCTTTGTAACGGAAACGTTTGCATACTTTTGTACATTTTCTCCATGTTTACTAAATTTGCACTATTCATTTATTTTACTATGTGGCCTAGTCTGCCCATGGGCTATCCAGTCAGTAGGCCCGTACTAGTTATAGGTACAAGGAATAACTTTTTCTGTGGTATATAATGTTTTAAAACATAATTTAGGGCAGGGATGGCATTGGATTAAACAAAAAAACATTATTTTTTTTATTTCACATTTTTTCTGCGAAAAGTGTATTTTGGTGGGGTAATATTTGATGCCTGGGAAGATGTGTGTTGTTGAATTTTTTTTTTAGCTCACTCAATTTTCATTTTTGACATTGCTTAATTAATAGTAGTGTTTTGTTTCAGTGTAGCCATGTTTCCTTTGTCTTGTCAGTGTGTGCATGTGTGTTTGCCATAGGCTACCATTTGCCTTTGTTCTCCATGCCATGCGGCCGGGGGCCATTTTGTGTAGTCAGAGTCCATAGGCCTGCATGTGTTCTTTGTTGTTCATGCTTCCTTGCTTGATGTTTGACCTTGTGGCCGGCAGCCATTTTGTGTAGCCAGCCAGTGTGCTTTTGCCATAGGCCTGCATGTGTTCTTTGTTGTGGCCAAGGTTTCTTGCTTACTGTTGTTGTTTGACCATGTGGCCAGCGACCATTTTGTGTAGCCATCCAGTGTGCGTTTGCCATAAGCCTGCATGTGTTCTTTGTTGGGGGCTACTCCTCCTTGCTTGCTGTTGTTACTTGACTATGCATTCGGCGTTCATTTTGTTCAGTCTGCCACTTTGTAAATCCTTTTTTACCAGCCATTTTCTAGGAAGATTGATGGGAGAGGGCTATGCCTTTTTGTTCTTTTTTTTTTACTTTTCCCTGATATCAGTTTACTATGCTTGAGGATCACTGTACTATGTGTATATATGATAAGTGTTTCAAATTATATGCATTTTTTTGCATTTCTCCCCTGCACTTCCTTGCCTCCCAATGGGTTTTTCATAGTCCCCAACTGCAACACCAATTAATTTTCTTTATTCATTTTTCATTATTTTCATTTTTTGTCTTTACTTAAAAAATATATATATATTTTTTCACTGAAAAAAACAAAGGTTACAGGGACGTTATATTTAGGCTGATATTTCACTCATACAAAACCAGAGAAATTTAGTAGTTGTAGTTAGCTGAGCTAATTATAACTCGCACCCTCGCAGTGCACTGCTTATGACCTCACATATTACATCACTCATGACATGGTCCGTGACATCTCTGATGACATCACTGATGACATCTCAAATGCCATCACTGATGACATCACTGGTGACATCATCCATAGAATCTCTGACACTCCCACTCACACCCCAATATAACCATTAATATACCGACACCAATTTCCACACTACCACTGTCAAACCAATTGACACACCGATACTAGGACTTACACACCCACTCAATGATTCATAGGTCTACACACACTACACACACATCCATTAATTTTATTTTTCAATTCTATTTCTTAATTGTAATGTCCATTTTTTTTAAGTGAGCTTCTAAGATTTTCGTATTTTCTTTCTATAATTGGATATTGTACGTTAGAAATATATTACATACCACTCATTTTTTTTATTTGGTATATCAGAAAGTACATAATACCTGTTTTTAATCTTAAGAATTTTTTGAGCCGGCACAACATTGTCGCATTTACTGTGGAAAATCTGTGATCAGCAAATGTGTTTCACATCCTAAATATACACTAAAAGACATTTTTTAAATAAAGTTTATGTCTAGATATTTAGTAAGATATTGTTTTAACTTTTCTTTTTCTGATCAATTTGTGGAGAAAACCATCTTTACAAAATTATATTCACGACTACCAACGTCATCGCAGTGACGTCGGTAGTCGCAAAGCGCTTTTTGTACACATAGTGTACAACCTATATAGACACATTATACAGTACATTTAAAAGTAGAGCTTTATTAGTCTACTTTTCAAAGTCATATTTTTGTTGTAAGTTTCCAGATAGGACAGAGCAAGGTTGTGTACTTGGGCAACCTGGTAGGTGGAGGCCAGGTTCAACCACTACAGAGCAAAATCCAGACCATAATGGAATGGGTTGCTCCAACTACCCAGACTCAGGTCACAGCTTTCTTGGGCCTGACTGGGTATTACAGAAGATTTGTAAAGGGATATGGGTCCATAGTGACTCCCCTCAATGAGCTGACATTTAAGAAAATGTCCAAGAAAGTTCAGTGGACAGTTAGATTTCAAAAGGCATTTGATGACCATGTGCACTGCTCCCATTCTGCAAAGTCCTGACTACTCTAAAACATTCATTGTCCAAACAGATGCATCTGAGTTGGGGGTAGGGGCTGTGTTGTCACTTCTTAATGCAGAGGGCCAGGTTCAACCAGTAGCTTTTATCAGCAGAAGGTTGACCCACAGAGAGAAACGTTGGTCAGCTATTGAGAGGGAAGCCTTTGCTGTGGTCTCGGCCCTGAAGAAGTTGAGGCCATACTTGTTTGGCACTCACTTCATTGTTCAGACAGACCATATGCCCCTCTTATGGCTTAAACAGATGAAGGGTGTGTAGGAAAGTAGGATCTTCTTTTATTGTTACCCCCACTTTTTGTCTGGTGCTAATCTGTTTTTGACTAGTCTGGCTGGGATCCTACTAATCAGGACCCCAGTCTCTCTGCTTTCTCCCTTAAATTGCTATTTTCAGTACTTAGGTACATCCCAGATTGGATACTGGGGTACCCTTATCAGCCCCTAGTATATGGTACTAAGGTACCCAGGGCATAGGTACTCCAGAGGTCCCCCATGGGCTGAAGCATGTATTATGCCACCCAGAGGAGACCATTCAAACTGTAACTACAGGTCTGCCATTGCAGCGTGTGGAAGCTGGTGTTAGCACCACTTATGACAGATATAAGTTTCCTATATCTGGGGTCACTGCACTTAAAAACTATAAGTCACCCCTATAGCAGGCCTCATCAATCCTGAAGGCATGGTACTTGGTTCTGAGTGTGAGGGTGCCCCTGCATGAGCAGGACACCCCTGAAGCCTACGGAGTCCATTCTCCCGGGTTGTAAGTGAAGCAGCTGATGGAGCAAGGACTCACAAATGAGACTTGCTCGGATGCAATCTTCTCAAAAGTATTAATGTATTAAACTTGTATTGTTCGTACTAATAACTGCACACACAAATATAAGTAGTAAGGAAGCTTGCTTATGTGTTTAAACTAACAAGTAACGCTTGTCTATTCTAAAATGGCCGCTAAAACGCGGGAACTTTACTGCGCATGTCTCAACCATATCACGTGGTGTGACATCTTTCTTTGCTTGGTGGGAAACTCTTGCTTCTGCGCAGTGTGCATTAAAATGGCTGCTTCATATTTTCACGTGCTACAGCTTGCTCTTGTGTTGCAATTAAAGTGTGGTATTTTAACGCAACTAATGCGGGATAGAATTTATAATAAATGGGAATAGAGTAGAAAGAGTGGGTATACCGTGAAACATTTTATTTGTGATTTTAATATTTTCTTCTTTGACTTTTATTAGTTCGTAAATTGGGCCTGGGGTTGGTGAACTGAAAACTCATGTGACAATGGTTCTGCGCATGCTCCCTGAAGGCTGCCCAGAGAGAGAAAAGGATGAAGTCAACCTGGACGTCGTCCAAGGCCGTGACCTGATGGCCAATATTGCTGTACATATAAATGTTCTCACTAATATGCAACAATGTACCTGAAGAATGTATAAAACTTTGTCGTGAGACGGGTGGGAAATAAAGCAAATGTATTAAAATTGATGGGCAGTATTTTAAAACAAAGGGCTTTCAGAAAATGAATTAAATCAATATGGTGTGAGGATCAACCCCCTGTCCCTGTCCAATCAGAAGTAGTGGCCCCATAATTCTGCAACATTAGGGGAGGTACATGGGCGTAGAAGGGTATAATAGATATAGTACTAGCTAATTAGTAGAAGTTAGAGGTTCGAGATGCATGACGAGCAGATCGATTGTAGACTGAACCGCTGTCCAGAGAGGTCCTGAAGTGGGGGCGGCGGAGCACATTAGAAGGAAAATTTGGGAGAATTCGAGGAGAAGCGAAGTACCAGAGAGGGGAACGACGCAGGCGTTGTTGATAGAGAGGTCACCGGTCCTGTCCTGATCCGGGAGGAGGTCTTTGCTCTTCATCCTTCCAGGGTCCTATCTTTTCCAACTCCTAGACCAAGGGGTTTGGTTCTCACACTTTTGGTAAATATAAATGCGGCGGAGCACATTAGAAGGAAAATTCGGGAGAATTCGAGGAAAAGCGAAGTACCAGAGAGGGGAACGACGCAGGCGTCGTTGATAGAGAGGTCACCGGTCCTGTCCTGATCCGGGAGGAGGTCTTTGCTCTTCATCCTTCCATGGTCCTATCTTTTCCAACTCCTTGGCCAAGGGGTTTGGTTCTCGCACTTTAGGTAAATATAAATGCAAATCTTAGTTGCACTGCTGTCTCTATCTTCTCCTTTCCTAGGGACCGTCATTAATCGATAATTGATTATTATGCTTCATCCTTGATATGCGATTTAAGTATCATGTGGTTCTGTATTTTATTCTGCTAAATCTTTAGATAAACAATTTTAAAAACTTCTTGACTCAGTGATTATTACATGAATAGTAATGAACGTCACTCATTTTAAACTTCCCAATTAGCAAAGGATTCATTGGTAAGTCATTACTCTTCAATCGGAAAGTAAGTGGTAGCAGGGATTTTGATAAGAGTACAACTGACCCACTCAGCGGAAATTACTAGCGTAGTATGAATGAATGGGCCCAAGTGAGTATTTTGTGTATGAATGCTCATTGCTAGTAACCCGCTGGATCAGTTTTCTGGTTATCAGAGGATGGTTGTGCTTTGTTAATTGGGCAATGAGAATTTTATTTTATGAACTAACATCCGTTATTTGTTTAAAGTCGTTTTATGTTGTCCAGAAATCCCCGGGGAAAATTGAATAGCGGATGGTAAGTGGAAGCCATACTGCAGTGAGGTTATCTGTCAGGCAGAAATAGTACTGAAAAGTTAAGTAGGGCTATCAGTACTTGTTAGGGACTCTATGCATGTGAGTGACAGCCAAGGAATATGCTAGTGAAAATTTGATGTTATATCACCTAGAAAGGTTAACATTGAAGAAGTAGCAGGTATTTCTGAAGCTTGTGTGAAGAGTAAACGGAAGGGTTTTTTACTCATAGTATATGTATAGTAAACAGAAAGGTTTACTAAGTGTGAGAGAAACTATCTTTTTCAATTTAGAGAAACTGGCACGATAGCGAATGTTTTATGTTGTTACTGAATTTTAATAAGAAGCGTAGAGAAAATAAAGTTTTGCGTACGAGTTTGTAAGGGAGGGTCAGCTACCGGAGAGGAAGCTGAAGTCACAAAACGCCGCGCTGGGATTGGTTGAAACCACGGGCGTAGAAAGACTCTTGTAAAGGAGGGGTCAGTAGTCAGGAGTAGTACTGACGTCACAGGTACCGTGCTGGGATTGGTTGAAACAGCGAGGGACAGAGAAACGCAGATTGTAAAGGAGGGGTAGACAGAAAATTCGTCACTAAAAGGCCGCGCTAGGATTGGTTTAGAGACAAAAGGTAACTGGAATCTGATTGGTTGTTACCATAGAAGCTGAAAGCCTACTGGATAGTGGAGATTGTATGTTAAAACGTGATCCGACTTTAAATAGGAGTTCGTCCGGATAGGAGATTCCTAGGTTTTGCCGAATATAAATTTATACATCGAGATTTACCCAAAATGTACGGAGAGAAGAGGAAAATGTCAGTTCTACAAAAGATTAAGAATTATTTTAAAAAGGACAAACCAATCAAAACTAGGGAAGGAATTATCATTCCACCGGCTAAAACACCCGCTTCATTCATGATGATGGAGAGAGGTTATCACACTTGTGTGTGGATAGAAAATTGGATGGAATATACAAAAAATGATGGAATACTAGTTTTTCCCGAGAATGGTACTTTCAATGGGAGAATTCTTCAAAATTTGAGATTAAGAATGAATGACCTAGAACCCAGACCTAGATTAACTCAATACGAAGCCCTAGAGGAATGGGAAACCGAGGTATTTGAACGTGACCGATCCAGAAGTAATAGGGGTTATCGGGGATTTTTTTCCCAGATACCAAAATGAGTCGAGGGACGGTCAGATGAAACAGTGGAGACGAGCAATGCTTACAGAGGGTCTGTATCCGATATTAATGGCAGAAGAATCATTAGGGAGTAAATGTACAGAAAAGACAAAGCACTTAACTAGATTTGGAGATTCCGAAGATGAATTTATGGAAGATATATTAAAGAATCCACCACCATATCAGGAAGGGACAAGTGGATGCACCCCAAGTGCACCCTTGTTAAGGACACCCTTGGTACCACAAGTATTGCATGATTCACCAGTTAGTAGAGTACTTCACGATAAAGAAAAGGAAGCAATAGATAAAAACAGAGCAGAATTAATTCAGAAAGTAACACAATTGAGTATTCATCCTGATTCATTGACCATACCTGTAACAATTGGTCCAGTGGTTCCATTGTACGGTGACAAAGTAACTTATCCCAAACCTTTAGTTATGCCTACACCTGTGAATGTTCCTAAACCTGAAGCAGTAGTAATGGTTGAGGATCACTTTAGTGATTGTGAGTCTATGATTTCATTAATGGACTTACCCATTCGAGATTCTGTAAATAGTACCCCTAGAAGAGTAACACCTGGTTGCTCCAAAGATGTAAACATAATAACCTCATCAGGAACGAAAAGTGCCACAGTAGTTACCCCAGAAGACTTAGAAAGATGGGCACAAGGATCAGAAAAACAGAGTTCACCACCAAAGATCATGGACATTTATAAATTAAAAGTTGAATTAGAAGAAATGATAGCAGGAAATGTAGGAGTAGATCGCCTAAATACCTACGATGAAGAAGACTTATTGTTCGGATGCAGAAGCATTATTGTTCGTATGCAGAAGCATCACAAGAAATGCACAAATATTTCATGAAAAATTATCAGACTTAGCTCAACAGATGGGAATTGAAATAGGGAAGTCAAAGGTATTACAAAAACCCTATAGAGCAGAATTTTCAGATAAGGATTTGGAAAACATGAATGCCTCTGGAAGAAAATTACAAGTAAAGGAATTAATGACAGTCTTGCAGAAATGGGGAGAACTAGATAAATGGAAGGTTAGATGGACAAAGAAAAAGGAAGAGGCCCGATACAATAGAACAACTTCTGAATATTTAATGAAGGAAACAGGGAGAGGAGATCAAATGTACCAGATGCGAGAAGTTCCAGGAGGGGGATATGTACATATCCCATGGAGCAGACAGGATATTTTGTCATTTACAAATGATTTTCCAAAGTTGAGGGAAAAGCCAATTGAATGGTATTAGCAGGTTGAGAGGTTTGTGAAGGTGTCAAAGGTATTGTTGAAAGACTTGGATGGATTGTTTGACATAGTGGTACCTGCCGATTTGTGGACAGATTACAAAATCACAGTTGATTGGCCCAGTGAAGAATATCCTAGAGATCCAAAGACAGGTGCTCCGTCAAATGATGTCATGAAAAAGTATCAGCAGGTAATAACTTACCTGAAAGGAAAAATACCACCAAAAGAAACAGACTGGGTGAAAATAGACAGAACTACCCAAGAAGCCAGTGAATCGGTACACGCCTACTATGAACGTTTATTGCAGGTATTTAAGCAGTATAGTGGATTTGAGGACATGGGAGATAAAAACATGAAAAATACACAAGATGATGGACGGAATGTTGCACATTGGCAAACATTCACCCCCAATCACAGATCTGGGTTTAATCCATCGTTATTTTGCTTCACCACGCCACCCCAGTTCAGACATAGCCATATGCAAATCAGTCTTGACCCTGTGTCTCATGGAAACAGTCCAGACCGAACTGCCAAGCCATGTCTTCCCTGGACCGGAATCAAGCATCCTAGGACCGGTTTCGGGCTTTCAGCCCTCATCAGCCAGGATAGCTTGACTCCATTGGCGTAGTGAGCACGGGACCCACGTCTGGGCATGCCCTTCCCACTTAGGGCGAAATGCAAAACACACAAGATGATGGACGGAATGTTGCACATTGGCAAACATTCACCTCCAGTCAAGGATCTGGGTTTAATCCATCGTTATTTTGCTTCACCACGCCACCCCAGTTCAGACATAGCCATATGCAAATCAGTCTTGACCCTGTGTCTCAAGGGGACAGTCCAGACCGAACTGCCAAGCCATGTCTTCCCTGGACCGGAATCAAGCATCCTAGGACCGGTTTTGGGCTTTCAGCCCTCATCAGCCAGGATAGCTTGACTCCAGTGGCGTAGTGAGCACGGGACCCACGTCTGGGCATACCCTTCCCACTTAGGGCGAAATGCAAAACACACAAGATGATGGACGGAATGTTGCACATTGGCAAACATTCACCCCCAGTCACAGATCTGGGTTTAATCCATCGTTATTTTGCTTCACCACGCCACCCCAGTTCAGACATAGCCATATGCAAATCAGTCTTGACCCTGTGCCTCATGGGAACAGTCCAGACCGAACTGCCAAGCCATGTCTTCCATGGACCGGAGTCAGTTTGTCTACCGATTTGTTTACGGTTTGAAGCCAGAGATTTGTCAGATGATTAAGCAGCATATGTTATGTTGGCAAGGGAAGCCCATAGACGAGATTCTGAAATATGCAAAATATTGTGGAGATGACATCGAGGATAGGCACAAGAAATTACAGGAGAAAGTAATGTGGGCTCAGGTGAAAATGGCTGAGAAACAGGGAATTCATTTGGATAATCCAAGTGATAATCAGGGAAAAGATTCTGGACGAATGGTGACTCTGGGAATGGAGGAAAATTGAGAGGACGAATGAGCAGAGAAGAGGCTAAAAAGAAGTTTCCTTGTCACGGGTGTGGAAAATTGGGGCATTGGAAGGATGAATGTAAAAAGATTCGGAATAATAATGGCCCAAATCAAAATTTAAATCCACAGACGCAGAATGACTCACAGCAGGGTGTAAATCCTCAGAGTCAGTTGCCACCTGCACCTATACAGGGTAATGTAAGCAGAGCAAAGCACGGTACAGACGTCGGATATCAAGGAGGAAGTGGTAAGAATAATTATGTAACATCACAATTTCTTTTACAGGACGACTTTTGTACCTATAGCAATTGACGGTGCCTAGGAGATGGGGAGAAGGAGTGCATACTTGGTGCATCCTTACCGGTAGATCAGTCAGGTCCATATGTTGAAGGAAATGTGAAAGGTAATGATATTACTTTCCTTTTGGACACTGGTAGCTACCAAGTCTACTGTGAGAACAGCAGACATCCCAGACCTTCCTCTCTCTGGAGAAGCTATCCAAGTTGTGGGGGTGGCTAATCAAAAGATTAGAACACCTCTTACCGAACCAATGGAAGTAAAAATCGGAAACTTTAGAGAAATGCATCAATTTGTAGTATGTGATTCCAGTCCAGTAAATTTATTGGGCCGGGATTTGTTATGCAAAATGAATTGTACCATTTTCTGCACGCCGGATGGTGTGGCAGTTCAGACCCCAGATGAAGACCATGTATATAAATTTATGATTGCAAAGCAAGGTACAGAAGTAGATGAGATGTTTTCTTTGATAACAAAAGATGAGTTACCAGAAGAACTGAAAACTACAGTGAATTCCATGGTATGGGATTTCACGGGAAAGGAAGTAGGACTTATGGCCAAAATAGACCCAGTTAAGATTACTGTAAAAGAAGGTGCAATTTTCCCAAACACCAGACAGTACAAAATGAGTGCAGAAGTAAAAGCAGGAGTCATTGAAGAAATAAACAGAATGGTAAATCAGGGAATACTAAAAGAAGTAATGAGTAGCCCTTGTAACTCACCAATCATGGGTTTGAAGAAACCTAGTGGAAAATATAGGATTGTTCAGGACCTACGCAAAATAAATAAGATTGTGGAACCCTGTTGTCCTATAGTGCCCAATCCTGCCGTAATTTTATACCATATACCTTGGAGTGCAGGATGGTTTACTGTGATTGATTTATGCCAAGCATTCTTTTCGATACCCTTGCATCCAGATAGCCAGTATCTATTTTCATTTACATTTGAGAACAAAGTCTATGTATGGAATCGTGTTCCGCAGGGGTAGACGGAAAGTCCTTCCATCTTCAATCAGATATTGAAAAAATGCCTAGAGAAACTAGTGATGCCAGGAAGCTCAGTTTTAGTACAGTATATAGACGATTTACTGGTGGCATCTAACACCAGAGAGGACTGTGTTGTCGACACCATTGCATTATTAAATCATTTAGCTGAAAAAGGGCATAAAGTTTCACCTGAAAAATTGCAGTTCTGTACAACAGCTGTTAAGTATCTAGGACACCAGATTGAGAGGGGCAAAAGGAGAATAACAGCTGAAAGAATAAAATTAACAAAGAAAATGCAAATGCCTGTTTCTCAACGAGAAGTGAGAATGTTTCTTGGAATAGTAGGTTATTGTCGACAATGGATACTAGGATTTTCACTGTTAGCAAAGCCCTTAATACAAATGACGAAAAAGAAGGCAAAAGACCCAGTTGAGTGGGATGATGAGAGTGTAAGAGCTTTTGTAAAATTAAGAAATGCTTTGTGTGCAGCACCTGCCCTAGGCATGCCCGATTATAAAAGAAAATTCGCATTATTTTGCCATAAAAGAGAAAATTGTGCACTTTCAGTCTTAACCCAAAGACATGGTTTAGACAGACGTCCTATAGCATATTTTTCTGCTACATTGGACCCAGTGGCAGCCGCGTTGCCAGGCTGCTTAAAAGCAGTAGCGGCTACCTGTTTGAGTATTGAACAAAGTGAGTCAATTGTAATGGGACACCCTGTAAAAGTGTTTGTTCCACATGCGGTTGTGATATTGTTGACAAGAACCCGAACTCAGCATCTTACTCCTAGTCGGCTGACTAAATATGAAAGAATAATACTGGCTGCTGAAAATGTGACCATTGAAAGGTGCACAATAGTAAATCCTGCTACCTTACTACCAGACCCATATCATGAGGAAGTTAAAGATGATGAAGAAGAACACACAAGATGATGGACGGAATGTTGCACATTGGCAAACATTCACCCCCAGTCACAGATCTGGGTTTAATCCATCGTTATTTTGCTTCACCACGCCACCCCAGTTCAGACATAGCCATATGCAAATCAGTCTTGACCCTGTGCCTCATGGGAACAGTCCAGACCGAACTGCCAAGCCATGTCTTCCTGGACCGGAATCAAGCATCCTAGGACCGGTTTCGGGCTTTCAGCCCTCATCAGCCAGGATAGCTTGACTCCAGTGGCGTAGTGAGCACGGGACCCACGTCTGGACATACCCTTCCCACTTAGGGCGAAATGCAAAACACACAAGATGATGGACGGAATGTTGCACATTGGCAAACATTCACCCCCAGTCACAGATCTGGGTTTAATCCATTGTTATTTTGCTTCACCACGCCACCCCAGTTCAGACATAGCCATATGCAAATCAGTCTTGACCCTGTGCCTCATGGGAACAGTCCAGACCGAACTGCCAAGCCATGTCTTCCCTGGACCGGAATCAAGCATCCTAGGACCGGTTTCGGGCTTTCAGCCCTCATCAGCCAGGATAGCTTGACTCCAGTGGCGTAGTGAGCACGGGAC
Organism: Calotriton arnoldi; assembly: GCA_963921515.1. Lineage (NCBI taxonomy): Eukaryota > Metazoa > Chordata > Amphibia > Caudata > Salamandridae > Calotriton > Calotriton arnoldi. Next base: position 154,568 of record CAWUFW010003815.1, read on the forward strand.
CCACGTCTGGGCATACCCTTCCCACTTAGGGTGAAATGCAAAACACACAAGATGATGGACGGAATGTTGCACATTGGTAAACATTCACCCCCAGTCACAGATCTGGGTTTAATCCATCGTTATTTTGCTTCACCACGCCACCCCAGTTCAGACATAGCCATATGCAAATCAGTCTTGACCCTGTGCCTCATGGGAACAGTCCAGACAGAACTGCCAAGCCATGTCTTCCCTGGACCGGAATCAAGCATCCTAGGACTGGTTTCGGGCTTTCAGCCCTCATCAGCCAGGATAGCTTGACTCCATTGGCGTAGTGAGCACGGGACCCACGTCTGGGCATGCCCTTCCCACTTAGGGCGAAATGCAAAACACACAAGATGATGGACGGAATGTTGCACATTGGCAAACATTCACCCCCAGTCACAGATCTGGATTTAATCCATCGTTATTTTGCTTCACCACGCCACCCCAGTTCAGACATAGCCATATGCAAATCAGTCTTGACCCTGTGTCTCAAGGGGACAGTCCAGACCGAACTGCCAAGCCATGTCTTCCCTGGACCGGAATCAAGCATCCTAGGACCGGTTTCGGGCTTTCACCCCTCATCAGCCAGGATAGCTTGACTCCAGTGGCGTAGTGAGCACGGGACCCACGTCTGGGCATACCCTTCCCACTTAGGGCGAAATGCAAAACACACAAGATGATGGACGGAATGTTGCACATTGGCAAACATTCACCCCCCAGTCACAGATCTGGGTTTAATCCATCGTTATTTTGCTTCACCACGCCACCCCAGTTCAGACATAGCCATATGCAAATCAGTCTTGACCCTGTGTCTCATGGAAACAGTCCAGACCGAACTGCCAAGCCATGTCTTCCCTGGACCGGAATCAAGCATCCTAGGACCGGTTTCGAGCTTTCAGCCCTCATCAACCAGGATAGCTTGACTCCAGTGGCGTAGTGAGCACGGGACCCACGTCTGGGCATACCCTTCCCACTTAGGGCGAAATGCAAAACACACAAGATGATGGACGGAATGTTGCACATTGGCAAACATTCACCCCCAGTCACAGATCTGGGTTTAATCCATCGTTATTTTGCTTCACCACGCCACCCCAGTTCAGACATAGCCATATGCAAATCAGTCTTGACCCTGTGCCTCATGGGAACAGTCCAGACCGAACTGCCAAGCCATGTCTTCTCTGGACCGGAATCAAGCATCCTAGGACCGGTCTCGGGCTTTCAGCCCTCATCAGCCAGGATAGCTTGACTCCAGTGGCGTAGTAAGCACGGGACCCACGTCTGGGCATACCCTTCCCACTTAGGGCGAAATGCAAACACACAAGATGATGGACGGAATGTTGCACATTGGCAAACATTCACCCCCAGTCACAGATCTGGGTTTAATCCATCGTTATTTTGCTTCACCACGCCACCCCAGTTCAGACATAGCCATATGCAAATCAGTCTTGACCCTGTGCCTCTTGGGAACAGTCCAGACCGAACTGCCAAGCCATGTCTTCCCTGGACCGGAATCAAGCATCCTAGGACCGTTTTCGGGCTTTCAGCCCTCATCAGCCAGGATAGCTTGACTCCAGTGGCGCAGTGAGCATGGGACCCACGTCTGGGCATGCCCTTCCCACTTAGGGCGAAATGCAAAACACACAAGATGATGGACGGAATGTTGCACATTGGCAAACATTCACCCCCAGTCACAGATCTGGGTTTAATCCATCGTTATTTTGCTTCACCACGCCACCCCAGTTCAGACATAGCCATATGCAAATCAGTCTTGACCCTGTGCCTCATGGGAACAGTCCAGACCGAACTGCCAAGCCATGTCTTCCCTGGACCGGAATCAAGCATCTTAGGACCGGTTTCGGGCTTTCAGCCCTCATCAGCCAGGATAGCTTGACTCCATTGGCGTAGTGAGCACGGGACCCACGTCTGGGCATGCCCTTCCCACTTAGGGCGAAATGCAAAACACACAAGATGATGGACGGAATGTTGCACATTGGCAAACATTCACCCCCAGTCACAGATCTGGGTTTAATCCATCGTTATTTTGCTTCACCACGCCACCCCAGTTCAGACAAAGCCATATGCAAATCAGTCTTGACCCTGTGTCTCAAGGGAACAGTCCAGACCGAACTGCCAAGCCATGTCTTCCCTGGACCGGAATCAAGCATCCTAGGACCGGTTTCGGGCTTTCAGCCCTCATCAGCCAGGATAGCTTGAGTCCAGTGGCGTAGTGAGCACGGGACCCACGTCTGGGCATACCCTTCCCACTTAGGGCGAAATGCAAAACACACAAGATGATGGACGGAATGTTGCACATTGGCAAACATTCACCCCCAGTCACAGATCTGGGTTTAATCCATCGTTATTTTGCTTCACCACGCCACCCCAGTTCAGACATAGCCATATGCAAATCAGTCTTGACCCTGTGCCTCATGGGAACAGTCCAGACCGAACTGCCAAGCCATGTCTTCCTGGACCGGAATCAAGCATCCTAGGACCGGTTTCGGGCTTTCAGCTCTCATCAGCCAGGATAGCTTGACTCCAGTGGCGTAGTGAGCACGGGACCCACGTCTGGACATACCCTTCCCACTTAGGGCGAAATGCAAAACACACAAGATGATGGACGGAATGTTGCACATTGGCAAACATTCACCCCCAGTCACAGATCTGGGTTTAATCCATTGTTATTTTGCTTCACCACGCCACCCCAGTTCAGACATAGCCATATGCAAATCAGTCTTGACCCTGTGCCTCATGGGAACAGTCCAGACCGAACTGCCAAGCCATGTCTTCCTGGACCGGAATCAAGCATCCTAGGACCGGTTTCAGGCTTTCAGCCCTCATCAGCCAGGATAGCTTGACTCCAGTGGCGTAGTGAGCACGGGACCCACGTCTGGGCATACCCTTCCCACTTAGGGCGAAATGCAAAACACACAAGATGATGGACGGAATGTTGCACATTGGCAAACATTCACCCCCAGTCACAGATCTGGGTTTAATCCATCGTTATTTTGCTTCACCACGCCACCCCAGTTCAGACATAGCCATATGCAAATCAGTCTTGACCCTGTGCCTCATGGGAACAGTCCAGACCGAACTGCCAAGCCATGTCTTCCCTGGACCGGAATCAAGCATCCTAGGACCGGTTTCGGGCTTTTAGCCCTCATCAGCCAGGATAGCTTGACTCCATTGGCGTAGTGAGCACGGGACCCACGTCTGGGCATGCCCTTCCCACTTAGGGCGAAATGCAAAACACACAAGATGATGGACGGAATGTTGCATATTGGCAAACATTCACCCCCAGTCACAGATCTGGGTTTAATCCATTGTTATTTTGCTTCACCACGCCACCCCAGTTCAGACATAGCCATATGCAAATCAGTCTTGACCCTGTGTCTCAAGGGGACAGTCCAGACCGAACTGCCAAGCCATGTCTTCCCTGGACCGGAATCAAGCATCCTAGGACCGGTTTCGGGCTTTCAGCCCTCATCAGCCAGGATAGCTTGACTCCAGTGGCGTAGTGAGCACGGGACCCACGTCTGGGCATACCCTTCCCACTTAGGGCGAAATGCAAAACACACAAGATGATGGACGGAATGTTGCACATTGGCAAACATTCACCCCCAGTCACAGATCTGGGTTTAATCCATCGTTATTTTGCTTCACCACGCCACCCCAGTTCAGACATAGCCATATGCAAATCAGTCTTGACCCTGTGCCTCATGGGAACAGTCCAGACCGAACTGCCAAGCCATGTCTTCCCTGGACCGGAGTCAGTTTGTCTACCGATTTGTTTATGGTTTGAAGCCAGAGATTTGTCAGATGATTAAGCAGCATATGTTATGTTGGCAAGGGAAGCCCATAGACGAGATTCTGAAATATGCAAAATATTGTGGAGATGACATCGAGGATAGGCACAAGAAATTACAGGAGAAAGTAATGTGGGCTCAGGTGAAAATGGCTGAGAAACAGGGAATTCATTTGGATAATCCAAGTGATAATCAGGGAAAAGATTCTGGACGAATGGTGACTCTGGGAATGGAGGAAAATTGAGAGGACGAATGAGCAGAGAAGAGGCTAAAAGAAGTTTCCTTGTCACGGGTGTGGAAAATTGGGGCATTGGAAGGATGAATGTAAAAAGATTCGGAATAATAATGGCCCAAATCAAAATTTAAATCCACAGACGCAGAATGACTCACAGCAGGGTGTAAATCCTCAGAGTCAGTTGCCACCTGCACCTATACAGGGTAATGTAAGCAGAGCAAAGCACGGTACAGACGTCGGATATCAAGGAGGAAGTAGTAAGAATAATTATGTAACATCACAATTTCTTTTACAGGACGACTTTGTACCTATAGCAATTGACGGTGCCTAGGAGAGGGGGAGAAGGAGTGCATACTTGGTGCATCCTTACCGGTAGATCAGTCAGGTCCATATGTTGAAGGAAATGTGAAAGGTAATGATATTACTTTCCTTTTGGACACTGGTGCTACCAGGTCTACTGTGAGAACAGCAGACATCCCAGACCTTCCTCTCTCTGGAGAAGCTATCCAAGTTGTGGGGGTGGCTAATCAAAAGATTAGAACACCTCTTACCGAACCAATGGAAGTAAAAATCGGAAACTTTAGAGAAATGCATCAATTTGTAGTATGTGATTCCAGTCCAGTAAATTTATTGGGCCGGGATTTGTTATGCAAAATGAATTGTACCATTTTCTGCACGCCGGATGGTGTGGCAGTTCAGACCCCAGATGAAGACCATGTATATAAATTTATGATTGCAAAGCAAGGTACAGAAGTAGATGAGATGTTTTCTTTGATAACAAAAGACGAGTTACCAGAAGAACTGAAAACTACAGTGAATTCCATGGTATGGATTTCACGGGAAAGGAAGTAGGACTTATGGCCAAAATAGACCCAGTTAAGATTACTGTAAAAGAAGGTGCAATTTTCCCAAACACCAGACAGTACAAAATGAGTGCAGAAGTAAAAGCAGGAGTCATTGAAGAAATAAACAGAATGGTAAATCAGGGAATACTAAAAGAAGTAATGAGTAGCCCTTGTAACTCACCAATCATGGGTTTGAAGAAACCTAGTGGAAAATATAGGATTGTTCAGGACCTACGCAAAATAAATAAGATTGTGGAACCCTGTTGTCCTATAGTGCCCAATCCTGCCGTAATTTTATACCATATACCTTGGAGTGCAGGATGGTTTACTGTGATTGATTTATGCCAAGCATTCTTTTCGATACCCTTGCATCCAGATAGCCAGTATCTATTTTCATTTAAATTTGAGAACAAAGTCTATGTATGGAATCGTGTTCCGCAGGGGTACACGGAAAGTCCTTCCATCTTCAATCAGATATTGAAAAAATGCCTAGAGAAACTAGTGATGCCAGGAAGCTCAGTTTTAGTACAGTATATAGACGATTTACTGGTGGCATCTAACACCAGAGAGGACTGTGTTGTCGACACCATTGCATTATTAAATCATTTAGCTGAAGAAGGGCATAAAGTTTCACCTGAAAAATTGCAGTTCTGTACAACAGCTGTTAAGTATCTAGGACACCAGATTGAGAGGGGCAAAAGGATAATAACAGCTGAAAGAATAAAATTAACAAAGAAAATGCAAATGCCTGTTTCTCAACGAGAAGTGAGAATGTTTCTTGGAATAGTAGGTTATTGTCGACAATGGATACTAGGATTTTCACTGTTAGCAAAGCCCTTAATACAAATGACGAAAAAGAAGGCAAAAGACCCAGTTGAGTGGGATGATGAGAGTGTAGGAGCTTTTGTAAAATTAAGAAATGCTTTGTGTGCAGCACCTGCCCTATGCATGCCTGATTATAAAAGAAAATTCGCATTATTTTGCCATGAAAGAGAAAATTGTGCACTTTCAGTCTTAACCCAGAGACATGGTTTAGACAGACGTCCTATAGCATATTTTCCTGCTACATTGGACCCAGTGGCAGCCGCATTGCCAGGCTGCTTAAAAGCAGTAGCGGCTACCTGTTTGAGTATTGAACAAAGTGAGTCAATTGTAATGGGACACCCTGTAAAAGTGTTTGTTCCACATGCGGTTGTGATATTGTTGACAAGAACCCGAACTCAGCATCTTACTCCTAGTCGGCTGACTAAATATGAAAGAATAGTACTGGGTGCTGAAAATGTGACCATTGTAAGGTGCACAATAGTAAATCCTGCTAACTTACTACCAGACCCATATCATGAGGAAGTTAAAGATGATGAAGAAGAACATGAAACCACGTCCTGATATTCAGGAACTGCCCCTCAGGAAGCCAGACAGGGAACTGTTTGTTGATGGTTCATGCCAAAGACATGAAGATGGAAAACTAACTGCAGCGTATGCAGTGTGTGAACTAACTGGAATAGTCAAAGCATCCTATTTACCGGGAGTCAAATCTGCACAAATAGCTGAATTGATCGCATTGATAAAGGCTTGCAAAATTGAGAGGAATCAGAGAGTAACTATATTTACAGATAGCCAATATGGTTACGGGGTTGTGCATGATTTTGGTCAACTATAAAAGATGCTGTGCTATATGCATATGCAATCTGGTAGTGATGCTTATAGTATGGTTAGTTGTGATCGTAGCAATTCCTTACCTTATGATAATAGATAAAAAGATTAACAACGAAACAAAGGAAAAGACAGATAACGTGAAAAGTAATAGAGTAGAACTAAAGGCAGAAGATGAACCAGAATTGCATCATGAAGTAACAGATAACGACACTAGTCTGAATGTTTTCACAAAATTATTATTTCAGTATGTAGACACCATGGAAGTTAGTAATTGTTATGTCTGTATGAAACTACCTGAATCAGTAGCAGAAGGTTTAACGTATCATCACTTGCCATTAACCTATGGCATATCATGTAGTGTACTGACTAGTTTATTTTATAGAACAGGGCGACTTCAGTATTATTATTCAAATATAGATGTGATATTTTCTGAGGTTCCGATTCGAAAGAATATGAATCCAGTGCTTAGTAGTAAAGATGCACAGTTTATGGGAGAATTTTTCTTAACCATGAAATCAATAGATATAACACATGCACATAGAAGCAATCTAACATGTTCATTACATGAAGAAGAAAAGATATTTTTGAATTTAGTGGAGAGTAGAAGACAAGATTTTCAAAGGAAAGCTTCTGAGCATAAGGCTCATTTGCCACCTTGGGCTGAGAAGGAAGGTAGTTACACATCTGGCAAGGCTCAAGCTGCTATGGCTCTAGATTTTGTAAAGACAGGGAACATTTGTCTACACAGGTTAAAGACTGAGTATAACAATATTTTCATCGGTACCAGTGAATGTGAACAAAGGGGCATATTATCAACGAGGCGATAAACAATTATCGCCGCTTTTGCATCCGTTTTCGGACGAAAAGCGGCGATAATTTTATCGCCTAATCAGCAGGTCACGCTATCGCGTGAATCCTTGCATTATCGCTCCTTTCTCAACGCTCCATCTTTGCATCTCTAATGAGATGCAAAGTGGGCGTTACTGGGCGTACCCAGGATGGACTACGTTGCAAATATCGCTGATGTTCACATCGCGATATTTACAAGGCAGCCCACATGATTTTAGCAGAGGTTAGATTTTGGCGAAAACGGCCGTTTTTGCCAAAATCTAACGTCTGCTAAAATCCTGACTTAGCCATCCCTAACATAGGGGGTGGATTCTGCTGATACGACCACAGGGTCGTATCAGCAAGGTTATCGCTGTTTTGCAGGGAACATCGCTGGAAAACCAGCGTTGTTCCCTGCAAAACGGCGATAACCTCGCTATCTCTGGAATTTTTATCGCCCTGGAGAAGCGTGTTGTTAATAACGCGCTACCAGGGCGATAATTTCCAGAGATAGCCAGCGATAAGAAATCTATCGCTAAGCACGGCCAGCGATAATTATCGCTGGCCGTTGATAATATGCCCCATAATTTCTTAATTCTTGGAGGTTGGGGACTCAAAGGAGGAACAGATTCAGTTTTTCCTGGAATCTATTATGTGTGTGGGAATAAAGCTTACTTTAGGCTTCCTGCACGGTGGTATGGAAGTTGTTATTTTGGAATAGTATTTCCAAAGATATACCACGTAAAAAGAAACACTGGCAGCAATGAAAATACTAGTGAATTAACACGTAAGAAAAGAGCTAGTTTTTCAGAAATTATAGGTGATATATTTGGTGCATTGATACCTTCAGTGGGAATAATTCTGAACTCAAGGAAAATATGTAAATTATCTACAGTGGTTGATCGTTTATCAACAGATACTGCTGGAGGATTTCTAATGATTAATGCGGAGATGGTTGCGATTAGATCTATGGTAATGCAAAATCGACTTGCTCTTGATATTATATTGGCAAAAGAGGGTGGAGTCTGTAAATTATTGAAGACTGAAACACTGTTGCACTTACATACCTGATAAAAGTGCAGAAATTGGAACGTATATACAGAATATAACTAAACTTGAGAAGGAACTGAAACCACTGGAAGTTGATAGTGTATGGGAAAGATTGACCAATAGTATTAGGTCAATTGGTACCTGGTTTGCTAAGGTAGGGAAAGGACTTATAGGTCAAATATTAGTACCCTTAGCAGGGATAGCAATAATAGTAGTGTCAATAACAATATGGTGCAAATGTTGTAGAAAGAATGAATCATATAATGTCACAGGAAAAGGAAAGAAGAGAAAGTTTGATGAAATCGAACTTGAAGATTTAAGAAGTGAATTATACAAGAAACTGAAAGGGGATGTGAAAAATAGAAAGTGTAAAAATGAAAGTGAAACTATATTATGCTAAAAGTTGGCAACTGGTTGTGGGTAGTAATTGATGGCTCAGAAACGCCATCAGAGAGGGGATTGATGGAGCAAGGACTCACAAATGAGACTTGCTTGGATGCAATCTTCTCAAAAGTATTAATGTATTAAACTTGTATTGTTCGTACTAATAACTGCACACACAAATATATGTAGTAAGGAAGCTTGCTTATGTGTTTAAACTAACAAGTAACGCTTGTCTATTCTAAAATGGCCGCTAAAACGCGGGAACTTTACTGCGCATGTCTCAACCATATCACGTGGTGTGACGTCTTTCTTTGCTTGGTGGGAAACTCTTGCTTCTGCGCAGTGTGCATTAAAATGGCTGCTTCATGTTTTCACGTGCTACAGCTTGCTCTTGTGTTGCAATTAAACTGTGGTATTTTAACGCTACTAATGCGGGATAGAATTTATAATAAATGGGAATAGAGTAGAAAGAGTGGGTATACCGTGAAACATTTTATTTGTGATTTTAATATTTTCTTCTTTGACTTTTATTAGTTCGTAAATTGGGCCTGGGGTTGGTGAACTGAAAACTCATGTGACAATGGTTCTGCGCATGCTCCCTGGAGGCTGCCCAGAGAGAGAAAAGGATGAAGTCAACCTGGATGTCGTCCAAGGCCGTGACCTGATGGCCAATATTGCTGTACATATAAATGTTCTCACTAATATGCAACAATGTACCTGAAGAATGTATAAAACTTTGTCGTGAGACGGGTGGGAAATAAACCAAATGTATTAAAATTGATGGGCGGTATTTTAAAACAAAGGGCTTTCAGAAAATGAATTAAATCAATATGGTGTGAGGATCAACCCCCTGTCCCTGTCCAATCAGAAGTAGTGGCCCCATAATTCTGCAACATTAGGGGAGGTACATGGGCGTAGAAGGGTATAATAGATATTGTACTAGCTAATTAGTAGAAGTTAGAGCTTCGAGATCCATGGCGAGCAGATCGATTGCAGACTGAACCGCTGTCCAGAGAGGTCCTGAAGTGGGGGCGGCGGAGCACATTAGAAGGAAAATTCAGGAGAATTCGAGGAGAAGCGAAGTACCAGAGAGGGGAACGATGCAGGCGTCGTTGATAGAGAGGTCACCGGTCCTGTCCTGATCCGGGAGGAGGTCTTTGCTCTTCATCCTTCCATGGTCCTATCTTTTCCAACTCCTTGGCCAAGGGGTTTGGTTCTCGCACTTTAGGTAAATATAAATGCAAATCTTAGTTGCACTGCTGTCTCTATCTTCTCCTTTCCTAGGGACCGTCATTAATCGATAATTGATTATTATGCTTCATCCTTGATATGCGATTTAAGTATCATGTGGTTCTGTATTTTACTCTGCTAAATCTTTAGATAAACAATTTTAAAAACTTCTTGACTCAGTGATTATTTCAGGATTATGAATAGTAATGAACGTCACTCATTTTAAACTTCCCAATTAGCAAAGGATTATTGGTAAGTCATTACTCTTCAATCGGAAAGTTAGTGGTAGCAGGGATTTTGATAAGAGTACAACTGACCCACCAGCGGAAATTACTAGCGTAGTATGAATGAATGGGCCCAAGTGAGTATTTTGTGTATGAATGCTCATTGCTAGTAACCCGCTGGATCACAGCCATATACCATATAGAGGGGCACTGCGTAATTACGCAATCACCATCTCGAAATTGGCTGCAACTAATCCTATCATATTTGGTGTCAAACTTGTTGGAATCATACCTCCACACCATAAGCGGTGTGGGAGGTATGATTCCAAGCACTGGAAGAGCCCTCCGTTAGGCTCTCATTGTCCCTGGTGCCAGCCTTCTAGACCCGGACAGCACAAAAAGGTTGCTGCCGATCAGAGACACAATTCTGCCCTCCTGCTGCTGAGTCAGAGTCGAGCAGGGGAAGGCAGAACAATAGGTATCCTGTCACAGGGAGGTGTGACCACCTCCCAGACAGGATTTAGTTTCTTGGGACCGGGTGGGTGCGCTTTCCAGTGCCACCAAGTCTGCATGAGGGGCACCTTTGGTGCCTCCTTGCATAGTCCAGTTCAAACCAGCTATGGGAGCCATTGGCTCCCGCTCTGGTGCAAAACTGGACAAAGGACATGGGAGTAACCTCCCCACTGTCCAGACCTGATTCTGGGAGGGTCCCCTGAATCGTCCCAAACCTTTCCTGAGGGTACTTAAGGGCTTACCTGTGGGTGGGTCCCTAGATTTGTCATGGAACAAGATTCAGATCAGACTCCACTTCTTCTTCTACCTTCTGGGCACTCTGGACTTTGCTGGACTTTGTTTGGGCTCGACTTTGTCACCCTTCCAGTCTGCTGCATTGTCTGTGCCTGTGCACCATACAGGAACCTTCCAAGGCCTGTGGGCATCAAAGACACCTGAAGGAATCTCCCTTGAAGTGAAGGAGTCACTTCCCTGCATTCGCAGGCCCCGCAACTAAGTCGACCAGTCTGCTGATCCTGAGCTCCTCCAGACGCCGAAAGATTCTGCAACAGAGGTGGTAGTTCATCACAACTTTCGAGGCCTGCCCTCTCAACAAGTTTGAGGCCAGTATCCCTCGTGCGGGCTGCAATAACCAAACCCCTGTGCACCCCGTCAACTTGCAGTTGCAAAGGCTTGTTGGCTTCCTTCCAAGAAGATCTTTGGGCTCCTTGTAGCCCCAACCTCAAGCATCTCCAGTGACCAGAATATTTGGCCACACTTCATCGCTTGCATCGTGGACTGCATCTTTCGGTGAGCTGCTTGAGGTTCTCTCGCGACTTCAGTGCCTCCGGCCTATGGGTTCATTTTAGGGTCACCTTTGTTTCTTTTGGGCTCCCCTAATTGCTCGGGGCCTGCCCTGACTCCCCTGCTTGTGGTGAGTCCCCTGGACCTTGCTGGTCCCAACATTGCACCTTCTTCGACTTCTGCTTGGGTTGCATTTGCAGAGGATTGTTGGTGCTCCCGCCGGACACTGACCCCTCAGCACACGACATCCTACGTGGGACAGCTAATACATGGCTCCTGGTCATCCTCAGTGTTGCCTGGGCCTCACAGCTGCGGAGTCAAGGTCCTCATCAACTCTCCGGCATCTCTTGACATTGGTGGGCATTCGTCTTCCAGATCTCCTGGTCACTCCTGAGTGACATAGACTCTGTCTCTTCTGTTTGCAGGTACCTCTCAACTAGAATCCACTTTAAGATTCCACCGGACACTGTCTCCTTCATCAGCAGCGGCACTTTCCTGAAGTCCTCCATTGGGTTCGACAGCTGTTTCCAACACCACTTCTCACCCATGCACCCAGGCTTCCCTGGTGTAGGTAACGTGGGTGCTAGGGTATCCACAGGTGGGGTGGCTCTCCAACCTTCTGTCTTCCACGGGGTTTCTTCAGGGTCCACTGGGAAGGGTCCTTTTTCTTTAAAACTCCAACCGCGACTTACACTTTGATTTGTACGGAGCAGGCAGTCGTGCTCCCACACTGCACACGCTCTCCGTGGGGTTCCTAGTCACTCACCTTGGGTGGTTCCTTGGGTGCCCAGCACTTCTATGTCCTCTCGACATTGTCTTGGCCCGAGTCGTGGTTCTTATACCACTCTCTTAGTATATGGTTTGGTCCCCCCCTGGGGTCCACTGTGTATTTCGTGCTATTTACTTGATTTCTACTCAAAGTATTGTGTGCATTGTGCATATCTTCGGGTAGGAGATATTTGTATGTGTTAGAGAGTATTATATAATAAATACATATTTTTATAAATACCTTTTGTGGTTCTTTTTCACTTAATCTATACATATAAGATTGCATTCTGGTAAAACAAGCTGTTTTACACTACTTCTGGACTAAGACTGAAGGCTGCTCTCCACAGCTACCACTTAGAGAGCTTTCTACCGTTGTCTTTGTACCGTTGTCTTACATCACCATAAGCGTTGTCTGGACTGGTGCAGGGTGCCCACTTTCATAAGTGAACATCATATATCAGGCCAGCTTCTCACAATTATTTTGTATGATAAGTAACCACACCAAATTTATATTCTGTACTATGAATAATTTAAACTGCAAAAATACCATGTTTCAGTAAATGTTTTTCTTGCTTACTTGCTTTTAGGTGCACAAGAGACATCACCCACAGTACTGCCAGACAAAAGGCCTGTACAAAGTGACATGACCATAACACGTGACATGAGTCCTCCAGGTTCTTCCTCTAATTTAGCTAAGTGCCACTGCCAACTGACAGCTGCAAGAAGGCCCTTAAGCAAGGTGCTGCCAAGAACGTGTCAACTACGAGGAGAAGAAGAAGCATATTGTCACCACTGGCGTGCAGCCCCAAACATTTTTCAGGAGACAAGTGCCTGCCATACCATACTCCCGGGAGCAAGATGGGAGCAGCACTCCCACATCAATGGAACCACCCCATCCTAAGCCCAAGACCATGTCTCAGCAAGGCAGCCACTGCAATCATGGCAAGGAGCAGTGACTCTGAATTGGATTTCTCTCAGCCACAAAACTAGTACCCAATCGTCGCAGGAAACTGGGTAAAAAAAATAACAGGAGCTGGAGCCAGCATTAGTAGATCTTCCTGAAGTAGGAGCAGAGCAGGAGGTTGAGCTTCCAGCTCAGCAAGATGTACCTGTTGTTGAACCATTGGCTTCCAGATCTTCAGCAAGAAAAAGGAAGGGTACTCCACCATGTTCCCCAAGCCCCCCTTTTGATGATCTGGACATGGATTGTACCTAGGCTGAACAGGAGACATGCCAGGAGAGACAAGAGGAAAGGAAAGTTCCTGAAAGCCTTACAATTATGGAAGGGGATGAGGATGATGAGCCATTCATTGTCAGGGAAGCTGGCGCAGATGACACCGGTATTACACCTCTTATTCAACCTGCTCCGAGGGATGTGGCACTGGGCTCAACACCACTACCACCACCAGCTTACATATTTGTAAGGCCCCAGCTGAGACATTTATCCACCACTACCTCAGTTGAAGTACGCACTGAAGAGAGAGAAATGATGACACACCCACCTACCTCCAGTTCTTCTGCAGGCATTGGCAGTGGCATTCTATGAAAGTTCTTGTCCCCAGTTTGGGACTTCTTTACAGTTAACAAACAGGAGGATAACATTGCAATATGCTCAATTTGCCTTGTGAGTGCTCATCGATGTAAGCCTGGTTCACATTATGGCACTGGAGGCCAAACGACCTATTCGAAAAAACATCCCGCAATCCAGTGGGTGGTGTTCCTTAAAAGAATTGCTGCAGGTGGTGGTGATGATGAGAGAGGGGAATCAGCTCTGATCATGGTAGGAGGTGATGCTGATGAGGAGGAAGAGGGTGACAGCTTTACACAAAGCAGCCCTGTACCCAGCAGAATGCCAGTATCGCCTGCCTCAGCAACCTCAAAATAGCATGAGAGTCATATGGAGACACCACCTCATACAGAGACTGCCCCAAGAAGCACATTGAGTCTACCACCTCCTGGCTCTCTGTGGAAGTCACATGTGTCAGTGGAACCACAAAAGAAAAAAATCCAAGCTACTATTATGAACATGTTTAAGCAGGAGGGGCCCTACGCATTCAACCACCCAATGGCTTGTTTCTACACTGGGAAGCTGGCTAAAATGTTAGCGCTGGACCTCCTCCCTTTTTCTTTTGTAGAGGGTGTAGGATTTTTAGCATGTGTGGTTGCCATCTGCCTTTAGTGGAAGGTTCACAGCCGGACCTATTTTGCCAGAGTTGCTGTTCCAGCGCTCCATCATGATGTGCTGCAATTGGATGGACAAGCTTTGCAGCAAAGTGTCTTTCACGCTATCCACCTGAGAACAGTCATGTGGACTAGTTTTCAAGCCACTGATTACATGTGCATCACTGCACACTGCATCTCTTTTGTGAGGGTTAAGCAACAGTTATCTACAGGTCTCAGCGCTGAAGAAACTCTTAAAGGCGCTCGTCGTCATTCAACAGTAGCCATGTTCGCCATGGAGAAATTCCATACAGCAGCAAACATCTTGGAAGACTTTGACAGCAAGGTGTTTGAATGGCTCCAACCCACAGGTCTCTGAGTTGGATTTTTTGCCCCGGACAATGGCAGTAATGGTGGCTATTTCAGGGTCCTGTATTTGAGGCATTGCATCAAACTAATTGTGTCAAAAAAGAAGACATAGTCAGCAACATACTGAACACCTGCCGAATAATCTTCACTCATTACAGCCATACTTTTAAAGCCTGGAAGTAATTGAGGGTCATTCAGCATGTTAATAGAGTACCAGTTAAAGTCTTCATACAGGAGGTGCTAACAAGTTGGAACTCAACCTATCACATGTTGCAAAGTCTGTTTGAGCAGTACAACCTAATCAATGACTATGTCATTCAAAGATGAGGAGTTGCAATTCGGAAAGCATGACCTTGGAGATGGACAAATGGGGTGTGAGAATGTGGCCACGCTAGGTGCCCCAGGCCCCTCCCTTCCTTAAATAAAGTACTTTATGCTTCTTCTTTGTAGAGTCAGTTATTGATAAACTCTTCTCCCAGTCTGGGTTTAGTTTGTACTTGACGTGGATAAGGGGAATAAGGGCAGTCAAAAACACAAACCAGGGGGAGGGAGATGAAGAAACGCGAAGAGAAAGTGGTCGGTGTTGTCTTCCTTTCTCTTGTTCCGGAGCTTTCCCTTCAGTGTCGAGGTGTCTCCTCAGGAGGGAAAGGAAACCATAAAAAGAAACAAAAGGAACAAGGTCAGGCTGCTGTCCTCATGATTTTTAGTGTGGGGGTGTGCTCCCTTCACCAGTGCCCTAATCATGGGGTCCCTAAGTGCGGGAAGTAACAGTGTGCCAAGACGGTGTGGCCCGCAAGCCCGCCCACCATCCATTAAATGAAAACAAGCGTGCGTTGGGCACTTGCCTGAGCCCACGACCCTCCGGGGCCATGGTGAGGGGAGTCCCAGCCTCCATCTCCCTCCCTGGAGTACTGGTCTCTAGTGCATTGCTCCTAGAGCCTCTGACCTCTTGGTCCTCCTCCTCTCGCGGCAGAGTGTACAGTGGTCCCAGTGTCTACACTTCTTGTTGCATTCCGGTCTTAATCCTCTCTCGCTCCTCTGGGTCAGTACTCTCTCACGGCTCCTTCTCCTCTCACCGTCCTTCTTTCAGCGAGCCTTTTGCATTCCCGGTCCCGCCTTCTTGTTCCGGGGCTGACGTCAGGAGACTTCCGAGCTGTGCCTGCTCGACTAGAGCGGGATGCTCTTTTTCAGGTCGGGCTGAAGCCACCGCCATGTTGGGGTCATCGGGACACTCATTGGCGTCATTACTGGAATGCTCACATGGGGCCTATTCAAATGCCTAACACAAATGTTATGTTATGTTACATTGTCTGTACTTATAGAGCGCATGGCTGCCCCAGCAACGGAGGGTCCCAGCACTAACACAGATAGAAGTGGACAGAGAGGCAGTTAGATAAAGGTTACAGAAAAGCCATGTCTTAATCATTTTTCTGAAAAAATGCTACTGCGTTTTGAGGTTTTCACCCGGGAAGTCAGCAAGGAGGACAGCATGATTAGCCAAGCTATTCTGTTGTTGCTACAGAACTGGTTAAAAAAGGTGTCACAAAGATTTTCAGATGTGGACGGCAATAGAGAAAGGCATGGCTTGATTGAGAGCTTAATCCTTTGCGTGGCTGTTAATCTAAGGCTGCAAAGAGATATCATATCGTCCCAGGAGTAATCTGTCCCACAATGCTTGATTCATGGTACAAACAAAATACTGCCTACTTTCATTCCTTTATCTGAAAAGGATTTTTCACTAAACAAGACATGGGTTGTTGATAAAGTGAGAGACCCTGACGAAGAATGGCTGGAAATTAGAGTCGCAGGCAAAAGTTCTGGGGTGAAGCCTTCTACTTCCAGAAAGGGTGGTGATGTTTTCCTGAAGGTGATTGTCCCTTTCACATTTAGTGAGACTTACTTGCAGGGTCCACTACTTTTTCTGGTTCTTCAGAGAACAAACCAGTCAGTTAAGTTAACAAACACAAGCCTACACAAAATACTCAAATTCTGTTTCTGTTCTTGTTCATCTTCAGCGCCTTCTGGTACTCCTCCTTCCTAGAGAGACCTATCAAGGGGACTGCGAATTGCTTACAAAATGACTTCAGCTGTCTGGCAGTATAGGTATCTAATCTTTCCTCCTCAAAGGTGAGATCCTCCGCAGCATTGGATGTTGGCCTTCCCATATTAGCAGTACTCATGGCTGCGATCAACAATTCAATACTAGAACAACCAATAAAAAAAAATTCGAAGAGGGAAAAAAAACCTGTGCTTGGCTGCGCTTTGGTAGGTACTCACTAGTGGCGTCTACCAGTTATTGTAGGTGGATCACAAATGCAAGTCCTGATCCTCACCGCCGACCGCCAATGTTAGAAATGGGGGTCTCTAGTTGGCAATGGCTGGCGCCAATGTCCAAATAGGCACCCTTCTTCCTAAGTCAGGGCAAGTGGGCTACCCCCTTTGATAGCCCTGCTCAACCCTGTGGTAACGTAGCATGAGCAGTTAGGCCTATCTCAGAGGCAGTGTGTGAAGCATTTATGACCATGCACAATAAGGCAGTAACGACACCACAAAAGGACACAACTCAAGTAGGTATAGAAAAATAGTATCTTTATCTAAGGTTTAGCACAAGACTCTCAAAAGCATTTTAACCAGTCACAATGCACGTAAATCAGTAGGGACTTAAAAAGGCAATAACGTATTCACCAGAACGTGGCACTGACTGAGTTCAAGGCCTGGGTCTACGCGACCCGTTGCGCACCAGATACCTGCCGTTGGACGGGGACACAGCACGTAGCTTCTCGAAGAAGCGGAGACGGTGACAGGCGGACTCCCAGCGACCACTACACTTGACTGCAGTGGTCCGCAACGTACACTCACAATGATTCGGGCACTCGGGGACAGGTGGGCTCTCAGCAGCAGCAGCACGCGGCAGCCCGGGCTGGTGGTGGCGATGACTCTCGTCGTGCAGCTCCGTGGGGGCTCACAGTGGCAGCAGCTCTCTCTTAGCTGCGGCGGCCCACAGGACGACTCACGATGATGCAAAGTTGGCAAAGGTGCGGGCACTCAGCGGCAGCAGCTCTCTCTTAGCTGCGGCGGCCCACAGGACAGATCACAATGATGCAAAGTTGGCAAAGGTGCAAGCACTCAGCGGCAGCAGGTCTCTCTTAGCTGCGGTGGCCCACAGGACAAATCACGATGATGCAAAGTTGGCAAAGGTGCGAGCACTCAGCGGCAGCAGCTCTCTCTTAGCTGCGGCAGCCCACAGGACAAATCACGATGATGCAAAGTTGGCAAAGGTGCGAGCACTCAGCGGCAGCAGCTCTCTCTTAGCTGCGGCGGCCCACAGGACAAATCACGAGGATGCAAAGTTGGCAAAGGTGCAGGCACTCAGCGGCAGCAGCTCTCTCTAGCTGCGGCGGCCAACAGGACAAATCACGATGATGCAAAAGTTGGCAAAGGTGCGGGCACTCAGCGGCAGTAGCTCTCTCTTAGCTGCGGCGGCCCACAGGACAAATCACGATGAAACAAAGTTGGCAAAGGTGCGGGCACTCAGCGGCAGAAGCTCTCTCTTAGCTGCGGCGGCCCACAGGACAAATCACGATGAGGCAAAGTTGGCAAAGGTGCGGGCACTCAGCGGCAGCAGCTCTCTCTTAGCTGCGGCGACCCACAGGACAGATCACGATGATGCACAGCTGACACAAGTGCTGGCACTCAGCGGCAACAGCTCTCTCTTAGCTGCGGCGGCCCACAGGACGAATCATGATGATGCACAGCTGACACAAGTGCGGGCACTCAGCGGCAACAGCTCTCTCCTAGCTGCGGCGGCCCACAGGACAAATCACGATGATGCACAGCTGACACAAGTGCGGGCACTCAGCGGCAACAGCTCTCTCCTAGCTGCAGCGGCCCACTGGACGAATCACAATGATGCACAGCTGACACAAGTGCAGGCACTCAGTGGCAACAGCTCTCTCCTAGCTGCGGCGGCCCACACAGATTCAGCGAAGGTTCCGAAGGTTCAAATTAAGGCGGGCGCTCAGCGGCGGCAGCTCTCTCTTAGCTGCGGCGGCCCACACAGAGTTAACAAGGGTTACCAGTCCGCGTTCCTCGCAGTAGAACTAGAGGTTCCAGATTGCTCGACGGAGGCCTCACCTGCAAGTAGAATCCCTAGCACAGGAATTCAGACGGCTGACGGGGTGAAGTCTAATGTCCCTGAGACTTCAGCAGGAGACGCTCTATATTCAGGCCCTCGGGTAGTTTCTTCAGCAAGCTTGGTGAAAGTTTCAAAGTCCTTTCCTCTGTTCACTAGGACAGAGTTTCGTCTTGACATCCTGAATGAACACACTTGAAAAAGGTTTCAGCGCAGCGTTTTATACCTAAAAAGTCTTTGTTCTCTACAGTCACAAATCACTGAATCCAGCCAGAACCAGTTCGGTGGGGTCGGGGAGCACTTGGTTTACGAGGCGACATCCTGCCCTTTGAGAATCCGGGGGTCTGCTATCAGACGCCCAGTGGGAGGTGGAGCCATCATTCACCTTGCCAGGCACGGCCCTGCTCGGATCAAAGACTCACCCCTCCCCATACTATAAATGCCGATCTCTCTCTCCAGCCAGGTCTGACCCAGCTGGCCCTGCTGTTCCAAAACCAGACGGCCAATACACACAATAGCAAAGCCTACAGGAACATTTAGGCAAGAAAATACCTCGTTTCTAGCAGAGGCATTTTCGAACACGGGCTATGCGAATGCTCCTTACTAAAAGATGTATCTCAATGTCCTGAGCTTAAACATATCAAATTCGAATTTCCTATCAGGTTCCTGGGGGCAGGTAGGATTATGGGATGTAATACTCAGCCTGCCCATTCTGGCCTATGAGAACTTATACTAGGGACTGACAGGTAAACCAACCGAGCCAATTATGGTTATCCCAATTCATACAGTTATCTTTTACACAGGGAGCATTCGCGCTGTGGCACTGATTGGCAGTGGCACAGCGCCCAGAGCATCTAAATCCAGCCAACATAAAAGATAGGAAGCTAAAAGAGGAAGGGAGACCCGTGCCAATGATGCCAGGTCTAACAATGATGATTCTAAGAGGCTTACTCAGCTCTGTGAACTGGAGAGGTGTGTTGATTTGAGAAATGCTGCTGAGTGTGTATGCTTGATCAAATGTGAAACTCATCTAATATGTTGTTGTAGTCGGGGCAGCCTGTTTTAACTGGAGACAGACACATGATGAACACATGGCTAAATGTTATGATGACAGTTGTGAGATTGATAAGCCTGGTGCATGCTGCTACTAGTCCGTAATTGGTTGTGAATTGCTCTCAATTCTAAGTTAATCGCATATGAGTCATAAAATTAATGATTGCAGCAGCCTATGCTGTTGCTGTGCCTCTGAGTCTTGGTGTACTCCTCATGAAGCTTAAATCCTGTCTTTCTCCTTGACTCTTCAATATCGTTTCTGTTTTACAATTCAAACTCCTTCTCTTCTCCTGCACGAAAGGTGAAAGCTCAATAACACTCCTGCTTACCTTATCGGACCAGTTCAGCCAGGCACACAAGACAGACATTGCGAGTGGAATGCAGATGCAAAGCACAATTTGGCATTTACCATATCATTTTTCTTTTAACAATCATTAATTTTCAGAGCTGTGTGGGTTCACGCCTCCTGTATTTTTCAAACCTAGATGACAGAATATTTAGATACCTAAAAACTTGGGTCCCTGGAGCTGAAGGACTGTTATTCCTTCATTTACTTCCACAACAGATTTGATGATGATGATGTACTGCTCATCACCCTGATGATTATTGTTTGCCTTTGCCACACCTTTACCAAGCTCCTCTTTCCCATTCATTAATCAAACCCTTAAACCCTTTCTCCCTGGCTTTGTGGGTTATTGAGGTGTGACTTAATTTACACCATATTTGGATCACACAATTGGTGAGGTGGCTGTGGTGAAAGCGGCACCAACTCACTGCAGAATCTTCATTACTTGAGCAATAGCCAACCACAGCCCAACTCACCCACCCACGCATAAAAAATATCCATAATTTATAGATAACATAATTTGACAACAGCATCATGCAAGACTTATGTTGCGTAATCGCTTCATCTTGTTCACTCCTAACTCCCTGAGTCCACTTCTACTGACTCGAGGATTTTGTAAGTTTAATCCAGATCCCCATTGCTCATAAGAAGTTACTATTGCTAGATTTGTTAAAATATCAGGTCTTTGTGTCAGGGTGGTAGTCTTGTCTCAGTATTTGTAAAGTTATGATATAAATATAACCCACTAACTCTGTGTTTACTTACAATCTAGTTGCTTGTAATGGATAATCCTTTTGATTAATCCTACAGTTTCAGTTCACCTAGGTGGGACTGGAGTGTGACCTTGCTTGTGATGCCTTCCCTGCTAGCGCACTAGCCTGCTACTACTACCACCACCATCAAGAAGGCACCTTTGCAAACCTTGCAGCAGGGTTTTGGAAGATTGAGAGAGGTAGCAGCCATCGCTTTATCTATTCACTTAAGAGAACTATGGAATTAAGTGAATTAGTTTAGTTAGTAACTAACTAACTTCTACTGCAGATAAGATGTTGTTTATCTAGGTTGTTGTACGCAATATAAGCCATGCCAGCACCCCCACTAATGGTCAATATAGTTACACAGGGTAGTAGGACAAGGGTATAACTAACTATAACTAACTGGTATAAACTTTGATAAACAGATTAAAAGACAGGCTACGCTAACAGCCAGTGGTGCAAAGTAAAAGTAAAAGTTTATTACAGGCAATTCGTCTCAGAATAATTTTTCCCTTTACTTATTCATGAAACCCACCCTCTACTTCCACCACGGGCTCACCCCCTCCCCAAACAAATCACCCCATCCAAAACCAATGTCCAAAACGTCCAAAGAAAAGTCCAAAGTCCTGTTCCCTTCCCAATTCCTACCCTCTCCACCCACAACAAAAGTCCCTCACACCAAAATAAAAAATAAAAAAGGATGTCAGAAGAAGGAATCATGAATGCGGGTGCCACCTCCTGGTGAAGCAGTGCCAGCTCGCGCAGCATGCTACGTTGGAGGCAGTCTGGGTAGGAGAATGAGGCAGCAGTGGTGGTTCAGGTGGATCTCAGCTGCCGGCAGTGCTGGTGATGTTGTGGCCGGGATGGAGGCTATGGCGGCTCTGGCGGCTGGCTGGAGGAATTGGGGCCCGGGTCAGTGCCAGATGCCTCCTCCTCCTCCAAAGCCACCAGCTTATGGTGTTCGGATTGGATGGCTGCTATCTCCTGCAGAGATGGTGGTGGTGGTGGTGGACCAGTAGGAGTAGCTATATCAAGAAAAAAACAACAACCAAAAAACAAATTGCAAACATTGCTCTGTGCAAGCACTTGGATAATATTATATAGTGGCACAGTAGCAGTACATTGCGGGTCCCCTAGGGCCATTGGAATTTTTGATGTGATTAGTAGGAGTCACATGGTCAATTTTTATGCACACATTTCTCACAAAAAAGCACTGACTGGCTGCAAGCAATTAAGCTAGAATACCACCAGATTACAAAGAAACTAAGGGGCATATTCATAATCCCCTTTGCATCACCTAGCACCATTCAACATGGTGCAAGAGCAACTCAAATTTAAAATGAGATTCATGAAGCCATGCACGGCCACCTTGCATGGCCTTTAGTGGCTTCATAAATATTGAGTAATGCAATGCAGTGCAAATTGCTGTGTCGTATTGCTCTGCTCCAGGGTGGCGTTCCCATGGGCATTGCAAGGGTTTTCCCACGCAACATCCATGGATTTTGACGCATTCCTAGATTACCAGAAGTGGCAGACCTGGGAATGCACCAGAACCCTACCCTGCCCCAGGTTAGGCATAACCAGGAGAAATATTTTTATTTCTCCTTGTGTTTTCTTCTTTCTATATGTGCTGCATTCTGCTTTGTAAAAGCCGCATTAACTGAAGCAGACACACATTGCACAGCCAACACTGCAGTGCCGAAATGAACCATGCTGCAGTTAGGTCATGGGCAGGGAGGTGATGAATGATGAATGATGATGGGTGGGTATATGTCTTCTTCACTTAACAAATACAGTGAGTATACTAGTTTGTCAATAGGCAAGCATTGTGACTTACTAAAGCCCGTCACTCCCACCGTTGGAACTCTCCCTCCAACCACCTCCTCTGCCATGTCTGTCATACTTGTGGTGCTGCTGGCCCCAATGCTGGTGGTCTGTGCGGCAGGAAAACAAATTACACATTTTAGATGCCAGATACGCCTCTCGTTATGATTTTCTTTAACGCAATACAACTGTAATACCTCACTACAGTATCTTCTATCGAAAATATCACTTTGGGCACTTTGTTAGTTGACAATGTTAAAAAAGCCTGGTGGTCAAACCAACTAAAAACATTTCTTAATTGAGGGGTAGAGCTATGATGACTCTGAGTCATTGAAGCGCAATGAAGGGGTTGAATAAGTTGGTCATTGAAGGACATATGGTCTTGGTTGGCAAATGCAATGGCACCTCATACTACTTTTCTGCCATGCTGCACTGTCATGGAAACTGATGGTATACTGTATAAATGAATGATAACACAAAAGAACATTGGGGGTGGGGGCCCACCATGACCATAGCCACTCTCTTGTTTTACTGTTTGAGCATGAACAAGAAAAGGAAAGCTTTCTCAACAAACATGCGTAGAGAAAAATAGCCTACTTGGGCCTGCAATCTTCACAGTAGAGTACCTGGAATCGGCTATCTTAGTCTTCCGGGTACCAGTCCACAAGATATAAAAGGGGAGAGGGAAAGCTTACTAACAAAGCAGAAGAAAGCTACAGACCAGTACCAACATGAGGAAGTCAGCTACAGAAACATGAAATATAGAACAAAAGGGTAATGCAGGAATAACAAGAATTTAACAAACACTAGATAGAAGAAGAGTTGGAAAAAAGGAGACAGTATCAAAAAATAAACAAGGCAAAATTCTACTAGTGGGGAGAGGTAAAAGTTAGGGAAATAATATTAATAACAGGACTTATTGGGGCCAGCAGATGGTGGTGGTGGTGGTACCTCTACCCACCACCACACTGGTGGTGGCAGACCTTTCACCGTCACCCCGATCCACCTTCGATGATGCCCTTTTCTTGCCCTTGGGTGCTGATGGAAGAAATAAAGAAGATAAAAAAATATTAATGGTACAGTTAATCTCCCCAAAAATATTTTGACAGGCAAAGGCAAACGCAGTAGTATTGTACTTCTCTAAATCAGATCTGCTATAGTACTAGTATTGAGTTGACCTATTCCTAATTTCCTAATCCTAAACCCTAGTCCTAATTTCCTGAACCAAAACCACATTTGGAACTTCTAATGCATTGCAATGAATGATCTTTGCTTCTAAACCCTCTTTGATGGGCCAACTCAGTGTCTCTTTTCAATGCATAGATGCATACTACACATCACTGAGAGATTGGGGCTTTATGAGCTAAACAAAGAAAGGCACAGAATATGCTAACTCAATGATATTACTACTACCACTGTCTTATTGATTGGATAGAGGAGTCTGTAGGACTTCTTAAATAATCAGCTCAAGCAAATGCCAGCTAGTATGATTAGGTAGCGCAGAGCACCTGGCTAATTCAAACTGGATCACATAATATTCATAACAGAAACTTAATGTACCTGTGAGTATGAGCAGCATGCTATTTGAAAAAAAATGTCAGCATAGTAAAACACAAAAATATTGACCAAGCCTCGCAACCTTGACACCCAGCAGGTCGAGCAGGTCCTGTTCCCCAATCAAATACGTGGGCCCAGTGGTGAGTCAGCTGCTGCATGGTGCGCTGGAACCCAGTGATCTGGCGCATACAATGACATACTCTCCCCCAAGCAGCCATCGATCCCGCAGGTCATAGCTCCTCTCAGGCCGTCTGCCCGCATGGAGGGAGGTTGCACTGCACATAAAAAATAAGTGTGACCACCTTGATCTCAGAAAAAATGGGGCAGGGCTGCACTCCTTGGTGGTGACCACACTGGCATTGCTGCTTCCTGTTCCTCCGAAATGGCGCTGGGTAGGAAAGGAATAGAAAAAGTAGAAAGGAAGTAAGAGAAGAGGGAGAAGCAGAAAGGAAGAACTAAAGAAGTAGAAAGGGAAAGCAATAAAAAGTACAAAGGGTCATAGAAAAATAAAAAGGAGAAAAACATAAAATGCACAAATACAAAGAAACACACTAATACAAAATAGTACATGAGGGGTGGATGGATGAGATGGTGAAGGATAAATAAGATATTAGAGGGATACAAAAAATTAGGCAAGCACCATGCAGAGACCAGAAAGCAAATAAAGAAAATTGCTGCAGCCATGCAGACCGTGTGGTGCCGTTCACGCTGATTTTTTAATGTAGAATGCGCTTCTGACCCTAAAAAGCAGTGGAACTGGCAGCCGAATATTCTTCCGCCCTTTCGTGGAGTTCAGCGGAATCTCGCTGACTTTTTTTGGAACTCTGTGGAATTCCGTGGAACAAAACTCTGTGAGTTCCGCCCAGGGCAACCAATAAGCTGTTCTCTTACATTGTAGAAATGTTGTGTGGGAGAATTGTGTATCTGTATTTAAATATTATGTATTAGTATTATATGTATTGATCATTATATAGTATATTCATGTTGTTTTACTGATCATATATTGTTTATTGAATTGTTTTAGTGTGATATTATTATGCCATGAATTTATGCCACAGATTTTTTGTTTTAATTTCATCTTTATCAATTATGATTTTATTAAAATATTTTTATTCTGATTTTCATTTTGTTTTAGTGCACATTTTCCTAATTATTTCAGAATGAAAAAATGAATTATTGTTATACTTTAAAAAAAAAATAGTTTTTGGATATTGTATTAAATTTTGGGGTTAGCTTGATAAAGTAGTATATAGGTTTCTATGATCTGTTTTCTTCATAGCCGCATGCAAGTAATTGATTCAAAGTAGTATAGTCCTTGATTGTGTCAAACTGAGTTGTTCGTAGTTTTGCTCTTTTTGGTGGTCTCTATAAATTAATATAGTTTTGGGTAGTTCTTTTCAAGTGTGCCTTGGAAGAGCTTGTGGCACCCTTAAGAAACATTGTTCATTTTGGCTTGTTGTGAAAGTGTACTATTGTAAATGTTCCACCATCGAATTTGAAAATTCGGTTTTCACTCATGACCTAAATGATGCAGGCATCCAATCCAAGTACATTGGAAGCTGCTGTGTAGTAGAGATAGTCTTTGTCTATTGTTTGGTAGAAGGCTATTTTATTAACCTTTCGAGGTACCTCTAAAAATATATGCATAAATACACAATATAGAGGAACGTTATAATTAGGTGGGATAAAAGGATCTGCTTTTTTAAAACCAAAACTTAAAAATTTACGGAAAAAACAAAGGTTAAATCAATGGTATAGTTAGGTGAATATGTCAACAACAACATTAAGTTTTCAACTAGAAAACCACACAAATTAACCAGTTATAATAACCAGAGCTAGCTATAACTTGCGCTCCCGCCATGCACTGCTTATGACTACACATATGACATCACTCATGACATATTCTATGACATAATTTATGACATCACTGATGACATCTCAAATGATAGCATTGATGACATCAGAATGCTCTATTTTTTAATTTAGCAATCACGTGAGAGTCTCTGAGACTCTCGCAAGCCAATGTCCAAATATAGACATTTTTTTGGCCCTTAATATCTCAAAACTACTGAATGGATTACACAAAAGCACACTCTGCTGACCAAGCTCTAGCAAGAAGTTTAAAGTAGTTATTGAAAAATGCATGAGGATTCTGCATTTTGGGACCCATCCTTTATTCTCGGACCCCGCTTGACAGATCACCCCAAAACTTTCCAGGTAGGAGATGAGGTGGATGAAATTTACATGTGAAATGTTTGATGAAGATTGGGGAAATGGGGCTAAAGTTATTAGCAGATCAAATAAAGCTTCGAAAAGCAAACCTAGTTGTAACTAATTAGTAAATATATATATACATATATATACATATATATATATATATATATATATATATTCACTGCAAAAACCATAGGTTTTAGGGACAGTTATAGTTAGTTGGACAAAACCGTTCAAAAAAGTCGTACAAAACCCGTGAAATTCCCCTGTTATAGTTAATTCAGCTAACTATAACCCGCGCCCCCGCAATGCACTGCTGATGACGTCACATATTACATCACTCATGACATGGTCAGTGACATCACTGATGACATCACTGATGACATCTCAAATGACATCACTGATGGCATCACTGATGACATCATCCACGTGATAATCTGATGCACCTCCTCACACCCTAATATAACCTTTGATAAACCCACTCTAAATTACAGACTGCCATTCGCAAAACCATAGACACTCCAACACCAATAACTACATACCAACTCACTGATTCTTAGGTCTACACGCACACATCCACTCACTCACCCGTACAGTCACTCATACTTATGGTCACTCAGTACAGGTCTATCATTTGCACTCATACTCCTATATAGACACTCAAACACCGCCACTCATCCATAGAGGTACTCACACACCTAGTCAGTCATGCAAATAATTAAACACACTGCCATTAACTCACCTATACAGTTATACACACACCATCTCACTTACTCATACAAATACTAGCACATTCTTACGCTCTTATACAATCACTGATACAAGCACACACTCATCCATACAGTCACTCTCACAATCACACACTCTCGCTTATAGCTATTTATATACTCCAACACACATATATACTGGATAGGAATAATGGTCTGTGGTATAATTCTTAGGACAAATGGCACCACACAGGAGAATGGCACGAGTATTTTTGAATCTGTTTATCTATTGTGACGGTGCTACAAGGTGAGGAGAACCACTGACCTCCGAAGCTAGTGACCTTAGTCAACTAAACACATAATCAAATTAATCCTCAGCACACGTCTAGGATGTCACAAATATTTTTAGATGCACAGTGTGAGCATAAATAATATACAAGTGAGTCCTTTTTTTTGGTTCTTTAATCTCAGGGTCTTCACACAGCCGACACGTGTTTCGTCGCAAACATGGGAAGTCGTCCCGCGACTTTATCAAGGCTAAGTCTTCATGAGATTTAATCGTTTGTTTGTGGTGATAATTCCGACCCACAAGTGGGTTCTGTTTCAAAACAACGTTAAAAACGGACGTGTGTATGCCTCAGGGAAGAAGTGCGTCCCCTCAATCTCCGGCTTGATTCTAAGTACAAACAACTCATACGCCGTTCTCCCGATGTGCTCCGAGTACGGGACATGTCACACGTCCGTTTTTAACGTCGTTTTGAAACAGAACACACTTGTGGGTAGGAATTATCATCACTCAGCAACTACTGAATGGATTTACACCATTTAACAAAAGGGTTCTTTCTGAACCAAGAACTACCTCTTTGCCAAATTTGGTGTAATTCCGTTCAGCAGTTCGGGCTGTAGCCGTGGCTAAAGTTTCCTATGGGAAAATGAATGGGGAAAACACGTTTTGGGACCCCCCTTTTTTCTCGTCCCTTGCTTGACGAATCACCCCAAGACTTTCAGGATAGGAGCGGACCGGAGTGGGCCACAAAGTTTGAAAATTTCGCGAAGATTCGTCAACCGACGCAAGAGTTATTTCAAATAGAATGTTGTGGATTTCCTATGGAAAATAGGTCCAAACTATATCTATCTACTGGTGACCGCCAGTAGATAATATATATACATATATATATATATTCACAAAGAATGCCCTGCATTCAGAGACGCACTCCTCCAGCTGATAAGTTTCACAACCATTTATTAAACAGGAACAGGATTACAGCTCCGACTTTTTAAATCCATTGCCTGACGCGTTTCAGAGCATTCGTGCTCTTTCTTCAGAGGCCATTTAAAATCACCACAGTTCTTTTGGAATCCCACAGTTCCCTGCATGCTTGATTAATTTTAAGGCTTCCGGTGTGCCCATCTTGATAGAGTTAATTAAGATGCATGCCGGAACTTGTAGTTTACATTCCGTGAAATCTTTACCTCCAGTGGTCGTGTGCATTTTAAATCATTTTATGGATCAATTACTGCCCTCCAGTGGGCCTCAGGACTGTAAGCCTATTCCGAAATTCAAAGCATCAGCTGCGCCGTCCTCACAGCCCGAGTAGTTCATGGCAGATGATCCCTTTCAGAATTAATGGGTGGTGCGAACTCTCACGGCTGGACCTGCTGTGTACAAATCTTCACAAAGAATGCCCTGCATTCAGAGACGCACTCCTCCAGCTGATAAGTTTCACAACCATTTATTAAACAGGAACAGGATTACAGCTCCGACTTTTTAAATCCATTGCCTGACGCGTTTCAGAGCATTCGTGCTCTTTCTTCAGAGGCCATTTAAAATCACCACAGTTCTTTTGGAATCCCACAGTTCCCTGCATGCTTGATTAATTTTAAAGCTTCCGGTGTGCCCATCTTGATAGAGTTAATTAAGATGCATGCCGGAACTTGTAGTTTACATTCCGTGAAATCTTTACCTCCAGTGGTCGTGTGCATTTTAAATCATTTTATGGATCAATTACTGCCCTCCAGTGGGCCTCCGGACTGTAAGCCTATTCCGAAATTCAAAGCATCAGCTGCGCCGTATATATAACCTACTGGCGGTCGCCAGTAGGTAGTTATAGTTAGGACCTCGTTTCTATTCAAAAAGCATTTTTTCTTTTGCCAATATCTTTTGCGCCATTTGACGAATCTTCGCGAAATTTTCAAAACTAATGGTTCACTCAGGTGAGCTCCTGTCTTGAAAGTTTCGGGGTGATTTGCTGAGCGGGGTCCCAAAACTCATTTTCTCCATGTTAATTTCAATAGGAAACTTTAGACAAAGCTACAGCGAACTGCTGAACGGAATTACAACAAATTTGGCAAAAGGGTAGGTATTGGTTCAGAAAGTGTGCTTTTTTTTAAATGGTGGAAATCCGTTCAGTAGTTCCTGAGAAATTCAAAAATAAAAAAATATTGATATCTGGTGACCGCGGTGGATCTGCAAACCCTCCCGATCACGAGCTTCATTTTGATTGGCTGTCAACACTCCAAACCAAGAAGTGTTGGCAGCCATCTTGTGACTCGGTAAAACCAAGTCACCTGAAAAAAGGTAAGAAAATGGTTAAGAAAAAGAAAAGGGTGCAGGGTAGAAACACCCTGACCCCCTAGGCCTGGTCAAGGGTTCCCACAGGGACCCCCAGGGCCAAAAAAAGCATATATTTTTTTTCTGCAGGATTTGCGCTGGGTGCGCGTATCCGGTCGAGAACATTTTAAAAAAATGAAGCGCGGTATCCTGTGCTTCGTTTTAATAAGCCCCTGGGTGGGCCAGGTCCCGGGACAATGTTGATAATGTATGCGGGGGCCACGCGGGCCACCGCAACCCTGGGACCTCCACGGGGCTTCTTTGAAAAAATTGCGTGGGGGGCTCCTGCCCCCCGCTGCCCTGGGGACCGCCACCTCACCGGGGCATTTATGATAATGGGCGGGGGGCCTCGCGGGCACCCCTAAACCCCAGGGACTGCCAACTCCCCCGGGCTTAAATTACAAGTATTAAGTGTGGGGGGGGGCTCCTGCTCCGCCCCACACTGCCCCGGGGACCACCACCTCCCTGGGGCAATTTTAATTGAGGGCAGACTACCGGCCCCGGGGACCACCACCTCCCTGGGGCTTTTTTCATGTTGGGAGGGGCCCCCTCCTGGAGCCCTCTATGGCCCTTGGGACCGCCACCCACCAGGGCCGGCTCCAGCAATGTGTCAGGGTGCCAAACCCCAGGACATTGCAGTTTGCTATGGCAGGGCGGTCATAGCAAACTTCTGGTTTGCTTCGTGGGTGCGAGAGCAGGAAACCTGCTCTCGCTTCCGCGAAGCAAAGCAGAGTTGCTTTTGGACAAGGGGAGCTGCATGTCAGCAGCTCCCCTTGTTCAAAAGCAGTGCCGGCTCCCGCAGGAGGTGGGGAGCTGGCAGGGACCGTGGTGGCATTGGTGCTCCCCCGTGGTCCTCAATGTGAGGGCTGGCCCCGGGGATGGGGTCCTTGGGCTAAAAGTGGCCCAGGGAAGGGGGGCCACGCAGCCACCCCCCCAAAAAAAAAATAAAAAAAAAAAATAAAGGAGGCGATGCCCCGGGGGATGGGGTCCCTGGGGCCGAAAAATGCCTCAGGAGGGGGGCTTCTTTTTACACCACTCTGCAAACGTGCCTCTTGGCGCACTGCTGGTGGGGTGATGAGGTCCACATGTGTCCTGGGGACCTCAGGACTAAAGTGGACTTCATCCCCCGAGCAGCAGTGCGCCAGGAGGCGCGTTTGCAGAGTGGTGTAAAAAGGTGGCGTGGCCTCGGACCACTCTCAGCAATCCAGCTGTGCGGGGCTTACTGGAGATACCTGGTGGGCTAGTTGGCCAACTAGCCCCCAGGGACCCTCAGGAGGCAGGGGGACTTCATCCCCCAACAAAGAGTGCACCAGGAGGCGCGTTTGCAGAGTGGTGTAGAAAGGGGGCGTGACCTGTGTGCAGCGCTCAGCAATCCCGCTATCTGGGGCTTACTAGAGGTGTCAGGTAGGCTAGTTGGCCCCTAAAGACCCCCAGCATCGAAGGGAACTTTAATCCTCATCCAAGAGCATGCCAGGGAGTGCGTTTGCAGAATGGTGGGCAAAGGGGGCATGGCCTGCTATGAGAACTTACCAATGCTGCTGTGTGGGTCTTACTGGAGGTAATAGGAGGGGTAGTTGGCCCCCAAAGATGTCCTTGGGGGCCAACTACCCCTCCTGTTACCTCCAGTAGGTCCCAACAAAGTGGGATTGCTAAGAGATCTTCAGTGGCCTCGACCCCCTTTCTCCACCACTCTGCAAACGCACCTCCTGGCACACTACGGGTTGGGGGATGAAGTTCACTTTATTCCTAATGGACTTTGGGGGCAAAGAAGCACTCCTGGTACCTCCTGTAAGCCCTACGCAGCCGAATTCCTGAGCGCTTGGGAGAGGGATTAGTGATTAGGCTACTTTGTATGAGTTGGTGGAAAGGTACAGTCACAGAAGTCCTCTTTCTGCACCTCTGTTGCTTCTTTCTGCACTTCTCTTGCTTCTTTCTGCACCTTTCTTCCTCTTTCTGCACTTCTCTTGCCTCTTTCTGCATTTCTCTTGCTACTTTCTGCTCCTTTCTTCTTCTTTCTGCACTCTCTTGCCTCTTTCTGCACTTCTCTTGCTTCTTTCTGCGCCTTTCTTCCTCTTTCTGCACATGTTCTACCTATTTAGGCATAGTTAGAAATTAGCAGTTAAAAAACCTTAGAAATTCACTGCAAAAAACACAGGTTTTAGGGACCTTATAGTAAGAAATGAGCATTTGAAAAACCTTAGAAATTCACTGAAAAAACCAGAGGTTTCAGGGACTTTATAGTTAGGAATTTGCATTTTATAAAACCTTAGAAATTCATAGAATAAACCAAGGGTTACAGGGATGTTATAGTTAGGGTGATATTTCACTCACACAAAACCAGAGAAATTCAGCCGTTATAGTTAACTGAGCTAACTGTAACTCGCGTCCCGCAATGCACTGCTGATGACGGCTCATGTTACATCACTCATGGCATGGTCAGTGACATCACTGATGACATATCAAATGACATCACTGATGACATCATCATCATGCACCTACTCACACCCCAATATAACCTATCATACACCCACTCTGTTTTTTTCTGTGAATATATATATATACATATATATATTTTCACAGAAAAAAAAAGGTTACAGGGACGGTATAGTTAATATAATTTAAAAATCCTGCATGCGCAGTTTTCGCAATGATCACCCAGGGACGGAGAGGAGGAGGGCAGCCCGGGGACGACGCAGTACAGGTAAGTGTTTTTTTGTTTTAGTTTTAATTAATGTCTAATTAATTGTTAATAGGGGGGGTGGAGGCGGGGGCTGGCCAACTCTGCTCCGCTGCGGAGTGTGCAGAGATTTGCCTACTCCGCGGAACGCGGAGTAGGCATATCCGCACACTCCGTGGGCGGAGCGGAGTTCTCCACCCGCGCCTAGGAACCAGGTTCGAATTTCGGTGTCAGCTCAATACATCCTGTGATTCTAGATAAATCACTCAATCTCCCCATGCCTAAAAACAAAATCAATGTGTCCTTGGTTAATGATGCTCACGTAATGCACTCCAATACTTCCGGGTCAAGTGTGTGCTTTATAATACTGCAAAAAAACAAACAAAAAAAATGTTTTGCACACTTCTGACATTGGGCTATACTTGGGCTACATTTGGGTGACATTTGTGCTATATTTGGGCTCTTTTGTCTCTAATGACCATCTCAGGAGACTTATCTGTTATGTGGCTCCCTAATAAAAAATTTCCTACCTAACGAGAAGGAAAGTTTCAGTTCTTTTAAGGACTAGGAGACAAGGATTATGCATTTCTTTTGTCACTTTACTTTCACAGCAGTATTAAAAGAAACTTTAAACAAAACAGCAGTCTCTATGGTAACCATAGTCCAATCATAGATCAGTCCATTGCATATAATCACATGATGACATCCCTTCTGTTTCCTCTTGTTCACTGGAGGATGTTAAGCTGGGATCGCTGACCCAATCAAACTTTTGATCATTACTTACAATTCAGAAAGAGTCCCGTTACTGTATTCTTCCGAATGTCAATATGCCAGCACCATTCAATACATTCATTCAGAGTGCAATATTCCAACTGCATAAATTCATTGGAAGTAATGTTTCAACAAACATTTATTAGCATAGAAGTATAGTACTTACTGATAACAACTTCTCCTGGAAGGGACTGAGATTGAAAGGATTCTCAGGGCGGGATAAAACTCGCCTTCTAGTCCTTAATAGAATAGAACGTTCCTTCTCGTTAGCTAGGACATTTTTCATTCTATGTCAGGACGGAGGCAAGGGGTATGCATGTTCAAAGCTTACTTCCAACCAGAGATGCCACTTCTGAAATGGGTTTGAAAAATAATTT
The DNA here is from genome assembly GCA_963921515.1 of Calotriton arnoldi. Classification (NCBI taxonomy): domain Eukaryota; kingdom Metazoa; phylum Chordata; class Amphibia; order Caudata; family Salamandridae; genus Calotriton; species Calotriton arnoldi. The sequence goes on from CAWUFW010003815.1 coordinate 188,464, forward strand.
TTTAAAGGTAGATTCAGAAGATAAATTAGCTGCATTCATAATATCTTTATGCCTACCCCCTACCTCACTGGCATTTGATGCCATAGCACCTCTCGTGGAGTGTGCATCAAGTCTACCCACATCCACACCTGCCTCTGCCATTTTGCATCGTACCCACCTGGAAATGGAAGGAGAAGAAATCCCTTCAAAAGGTTTCTGCATGGCGATAAGGAGTTGCCTTTCCCCAGGGGGTCGGAGTTCCGAGGTCATCTCTTCATATGCCTTATTGCACCTAACCACACACAGCTTAGGATGTTTGGGAAAGGAACATCTTAAGGATTTTGGGGACCCTGGGCCAAATGTATTTTGGGGGCCTTGTTCGAAAATACTTTGATCAAATGATCCAATGCGAGCTCTTTCATGCCCTCTTTGGCCAGGTCACTGACAGTGCACAGGCAAAGCCGTTCAAATTTGAAATGTGTTTACATTGAATACTCAGGGATAGGGACATGTTTTTAATATTGTAACACAGCAGCAGCTCACTAATGGTATTGCAAATAATCTAGGTGACACCTTTCAATTTCTCATATGTGAGGTTCTGTTTTGATCCCCAAAAATTTTTTTTTATGGATGTTGCATGAAACATAAACACAACATCTGTAACAGACTCTCACATATCACCCACAGTAAAAATAAATGAAAGAAAAACAATCTGTTTAAACATTATTCAAGGTCATTAGGGCAAGCCTCTCTGCAGAATAGGGCAGGATCCCCCTGAAAAGCTGGAGCCCTGGGCTAAAGCCTACTTTGCCCATGCCTCAAAACGTCTCTGGGATAAGATACCGACCTGTTATTGGTTTTTATCCTTGATGTAGTGGAAAACAACTTTTATTTGCAGGGGTGCATTATAACCACACGCGTAGAGCACACCTGCATATATTCCTTTGTCGTACTAACGTGAAGTGTTAGAATTTCAAAATGTAAAAACATGAAACGTGATATGTTTAGGCCATAGAATAGTAACCTGGAGAATTAATGTAGAAAGTGAATGTAACTAGCAGAAAACATTACCATGAAGAGTTCATGTTGTGAAACTGACAATTATTCATTTATTAAATGCGTTATTAATCGTGTCATTTTTAATGTAGGCAAATGCATTAATCAAATGTGCCTTATTTCCTTATGCAATTTCATAAAGCTTGCATGCCATTTTTCTTAAATTAGCCAAATCTTGTAGGCCTGAACGTATTGTCCCTGCAAGCTCTCGCTTTAGAATCAACAGTATGAATTTCATGTGTGCTGTAGAGTTTGTTCTTTCTCACATTTTGTGTTGCAGGTGAAAGAAGCGCTCTTGTTAGGTAGAATAATATCTTTGTTTTCTTAGTCAGGAAAGGAGAGAAAAAGTTACATTCTACTGTCTGAATCGATAAAAAAAGGCTGTTGTCCTTCGCACAGGAGAAGGCTTGGGAACCAAGGACAAATGTGGCGAGAAGAAGAACACCATTATCCCATGGAAAACTACCTTTAGGATGGTACCCAGAGCGGATGGCATGACCTGCAAAGGATCTTGAGAAACTTCTCTTCAATATTGTGCTGTTGGAAGAAGGAAAAGCCAGACTTTTCCTTCTGCATTCGGAGAGAGAATAATCTATGTCTCAATAGCTTTATGCTATTTGACCAATCAATGGTGGAGAGGCTTTGTAGGAAGACTCCACATGCTGACACATTTTTATTTCTTGTCCCTGAAGATGCTTAAGTAGAGATGTCACTTTAGCGTTAGTGTAGGGATAGATTAATGCTTTATATTCATAAACCCTCGATGCAGGGAAACTTGGACTCATGCTTTCTGATCCTCTGTATTCTGCTTTTTGAATTAATTGTTTTGTTTATGCTGCACCGTTCAAACTGGATATGCAGATTTGGCTTTATGTTGATTCCGATGTATTTCTACACTCTCATCTTGAGGTGTCTTTATGTCTAGTTATTTTTGGCTTTGTAATAAATTAACTAACCTTACGCAGTTGTTTGTGGTCCAGAGAAATTCCAGTTGAATTGATTGACAATAATAACGATTTTATCCCCTCTACGCTTACATGCTGCTAAAAAAAAACATGATTGTGATTCTAGGATAGGTCCAGAACTTATGGGCCCAGCCCTTTCAGTTGGTAGCAGAGTAGGATGGTTAGCACATGAATCAAGGGGAGAATCCAGAAATTAGTCTAGAAAAGTGGAAACGTGAACCCCAAAGTCCTAGAATAGAGCCCAATGACCAAGAACGGAGAGCAACGGAATTCGGCGGAGACTGACAGGGTCTGATGTTCGGCAAAATCAGCTGTGAGCGGAGGAATGGTTATTAATAGGGTGTATGTTGTGTGTTAGATTGCAAAAATTAATTGATTGTGTGATGTCTGGCGAAGTTGGTGTGAGATTGAAGTGAATATATTTTTGGGCCGGACGTGGTCCAAGAATTGAGATTTGAGATTCAGGTCTCGAAGTGGCCTAAGTTCTCGCGATATATTAAATGGTGCAGAAGATACCGAGACTGATTGTGATTGTCTGACCGAAGAATTGAGGAGTTGTCTTGAGACGTCATTGGCAGTTCCACCTAAGAGCGGGACCTTTGTGTGGATGGGACGTATGGGAATCATTTCGTAAACCTTGTGTACCGAGGTGAGCTATACTGATTCGGGTGATCAGCACAGATCAAGGGTCACCCTGTGAATGTTCTTTGGTGATTGAATTCTATCAATCTTTTAGATGGCAGACAATTACGGAGTTTAAGATTGTATGAGTGAATGGGTACAGAGAAATTGTGAAGGAGGGTGAGCCACTGTGAGGAGCGAAGGTGACGTCAGAGTGTGCCACGCTGAGATAGGTTAGTTGGTGTAGTGCCACACTGGGATTGGTTGGTATTCATTGGGAAGTTGCGTTTGGAAAATATTGTTCCGCCGTCAAAATTTGAACAACTTGCAATTGAATTATGCAATGTTTCAGGGTGTTGAAGGATCTTTTCAGGGGTGACCAAGGAGTTGTTACTCGAGTGAGCGAAGTGCACCTCCCGAGGATACTCCAGCACATCACATGGTGACAAAGGTTGGCTCCACACGATAATTTGGCTTCAAAATTGGCATTAAATCACTGAAAAAGAGGCGGAATAGACATTTCCCTGTTTTGGTTCATTTTGGTTGGATGTATTGCACCAGCTGAGGGGAGTGATGTTTGTGCTGCGACCCTTGCCTAGACTAATACAGTTTGAGGCACTAGATGCATGGATGCATGCAGCACATGCTAAGAAGAAGGAGAGATGTCAAGTGAAGATGAGGAAAACTTTGAGGGCATGTCAGGAAGTGCAATGTGCAGCTTAAGAGATGGAGAGCGGATACTATTGAGGGAGAAAGGTTGTACCCAATGCTGGTAGGAAAGGGAGATTCTCAGAATCGGAATAGAAGGGAAAATGGAAATTATGGGAGTGATACAGCTTGTTGGATGTCGTCAGTGGCGGACATGAAGAGTAAGCAAGCCCGTGTTGCTACCCGCTTTTCTCGGTGCGTATGTGTGTACTTACTAGTTTTATTTTTGCTGTGCGCACTACTGCGCGTTGCAGGGTGCACAGTGAGGGGTTGGGACTACGCTATTTATAAATATTTTAAGTGTTCTTACTGTGGTAGTGTGAAATCGCATTTTAGTATATTTGGCATATTTGCACATTGCTCATTTTTAAACTTTACTTACCTGCCGAGGTCGACCAGACAGGTCCTTCACTGGAAGGACCTCCAAACTCTGGAATGCCTTGCCTTATCACCTTCGCTTGCTGAATTCGGAGCACGAGTTCAGAAAAGCATTAATAACCTGGCTCTTCAAGCAAGGGGATTAGCTGTGCAAGCTGTCAATCTCTCCTGTCTGCTTTACTAGTACCAGAACACCTCATCGGAGGTAGCCGTGCGCTTTATAAATGACCTTTGATTGATTTGATTTATTGATGGGTTGTTATCTGAGCATCTACCACCTTATAATACACAATCGGAGGATGGGAGGCGATATTTGGTGAATGCAGTAAATGTGGAAAATGTGTCAACACCTCAAACAGGTCCTAGTACAGGATTTGTTGAAATAATATCCACAGGAGTAGGGAGACAGGAGTATCCACCTCAGGAGGTATGGAACAGAACGGAGTCAATGAGACTTCACGTTTACCGGAAGCTCTTACAGTACTGGTCACTATTGGCCCTGTTGTTCCTGTGTATGACCCAAGCTCAGTGGGAAACCTTAGTCAGCGACAGTCCGTTCAGGTGGAAGGAACTGGATTGGGAAGGTCAGCGAGCATGAGTGGAAATCGTCCATCTCTAGTACCTGTGGAATCTAGTACCCCTTTACCGGCTACTGCTGATCCTTCTGGAGTACGCATGGGTTCCAGTTCTACACCATCTATACCTATGGCAAGCACTAGCTCAGACTTGAGGATGTGGGAAACACCATTGAGAGGACCAATGGGCACAGCTTCAGAAGCAAGTGCAAGTCAGGGAACCGCTGGAAATCATCATGTCGTAGATGTTGCAGGCTTAGAGACTTGGTTGAGAGCTCACATTTACAGCAGGGAAGGTCAGAGTAGTACATCAAGTCAAGGAACCATCAAGGCTGCAGTAAAGGTGAAAACTGTTGGATGTGGTGAGGTTGAAGGCTGAGGTAGACAAGATCATCAGAGGGGAAAGAATAGAGACCTATGAGCCATCTGGCCTGTTGTTTATAGAGTAGGATATCACCCGCAAAGCGAGACGAGCGCATGAGATCAGAACCAGCTCAGAGGTAAGGAGTAGACCCCTCTCGAACAAAAATGTTACAGGGAAATCATAGGCTTAACTACAGTGACCAGGAGCTAGAGGAAAAAAGGGTGACAGGATTGAAAACACATATCTGAGAGTTGGTATATGAATACAGGTGTGTAGCATGCTGGGTAAGTGGGAGGAAAGGTCATCAAAGAAGAGAAACACCACCTTCAGCAGGGGGAACACAGGGAGTTGAGGCATACCCACTGCGGGAGGTGCCTATTGGAGGGTATGTGCATGTCCCGTGAAGTAGAGGTGACCTTGCTGTATTTACGAATGACTTCCCCAGATTGAGGGAGAAACCTGCTGAATGGTACATGCAAGTTGATTGGTTTGTTAAGCTCTCGAATGTGTTGTGGATTGACTTAAATACTCTGTTTGAAATTGTGGTTCCTAGTGATCTATGGTCTGCATGTAAAATTTCTATTGAGTGGCCTGCTGCCGGGATCCTGTAACACATGGTCCATCACCCTTGGTTATGAAGAAGTATGAGCAGGTGATAACATGGATGCAGTCCAAAATAGCCCCTCAAGACATTAATGGGGTTAAGATAGATCGAATGACCCAGGAGCCTAAGGAGTCCGTACATGCTTATTACGAAAGGTTCTTGCAAGCCTTTAAGCAGTACAGTGGGTTGGACACACTCAACCCTAAAGACATAGGCCAATTTGTCTCAAAATGTGTGACAGGACTGAGGCCGGAAATCAGCCTCATGATCCAGCAACATGTGATCTACTGGCAAAATAAGTCCATGGACAAAATTCTACGTCATGCCAGGTATTGCAGTGATGAGGTGGATTCTAAGCATAGGAGGATAAACAAAAAGTTAATGTTAGTTCAAATGTGAAATGCACAGAAGGGAGAACAGGTACAGGCAACCGGAGGAACGGTAGTTCACAATCAAGGGAATGTCCTACGTGGTGTTTAAGTTACATCAGTTGCAGGTCCAGCGGGACAGGGAATAGGAAGAGGTGTCTCCTAAAACCTAAAACAGGAATAGATGTTGCTACGCTGAAAAAGATTACTGCCTATCATTTTTGTCACAAGATCAGGCATTGGAATCGCAAGTACCACTTAAATCCAGCGAATCAGGTGCAGGAGGGAGAACTCGTGCAAGTGGCAGATGTGGCAAATCAGTCACCAACAGTGAACTGTGAAATCGAACATACCATCTTAATGGAAGCTCTGGATGGACCTTATCAGGACCCATCCTTATGATGGTGTCTAAGGGGGGAGGAAGACTGTACACTTGGCGCAGTCTTAGAGATAGACCAGAGTGGAGCATATGCAGAAGCTGACATAGATGGTCATCCCATTATATTCTTTAGTGAAACTGGTGCTACCTGTTCTACTATGAGATCTGCAGTAGTCCAAGACCTACCCTCTTGGGAAAATCGATCTAAGTTGTAGGAGTCAATAACAAAAGTATGACCAACCTCTGATGGAAGAGTTGCTGGTGAAAATCAGAACCTTTCAGGATCATCACCAGTTTGTAGTATGTGATTCGAGTCCAGTCTGTTTGTTAGGGTGTGATCTCTTATGCAAATAGAATTGTACCATCTATTACACGCTGAAGGGAATTGAATTGCAGACTAATGATGAGGACATTGCCTTCAAATTGGCAAATCAGAATCATTACACAGCTATGTTTCCTTTACTGACAGTGGAAGACATGCCTCTAGATTTGGGAGACACTGTCTCTCCAGTGGTATGGGACTTCACGGGAGAAGAAATCGGACTAATTTGAGGAGTTGACCGGTCCACATACAGATCAAGCCTAATGCGGAATTCCCAAGAATTCCTCCGTACAACCTGACCCCGGAAACGGTGGCAGGGATTACACCTGTGATTGAGTCCATGATTACGCAGGGCATACTGAAGGTGATCATAGCAAGCCCTTGCAGTTCGCCCATCATGGGATTGCAGAAACCGAGCGGAAAGTATAGCATAGTTCAGGACCTTAGAAAGGTGAAATAAAATCGTGATTCTATGGTGTTCTGTGCTATTCCAGATACCCTGTGAAGCTGTCTAGTTCACAGTGATTGACCTCTGTCAGGCATTTTTCTCCATTTCATTTCACGAGGAAAGCCACATTTTTTTTTATTTCTGTCTGGAGTATTGTGTCTTAACATGGTGTCGTATACCTCAAGGGTATATTGAAAGTCCATCCATCTTCACTCAGGTCTAGAAGAAGAACCTCATTGCATCTGAAACACGGGAGAATTGTATGGATGATACTATCACTTTCCGAACCATCTGAACCATCTGGCTGACAATGGGCATAAGGAGTCACTGAGCAAATTGCAGTGCTGTCTGACTGAAGCTCAGTTTTTGGGTCATAGAATTGAGAGAGGCAAAAGGAAGGTGTAACCAGAGCGAGTGTAGGCGATCATGAAAATGAATCTGCCTACTACCCAGAAAGAGGTCAGGATGTTTTTGGGAATAGTTGGATATGGATTCTGAATTTCTCCTTGATGGCAAAACCTTTGCAGATGCTGACCCACAAGGATGTGAGTGATCCAGTACCTTGGGATAACAACTGCTTACTAGTCTCCCTGGTGCTGAGAGAGTGCCTTTGTCGCGCTAAAGCTATATGAATGCCTGATTACAACAAAGTGTTTTCGCTGTTCTGTCATGAAAGGGAGGGTTGTGCTCTTTCTGTACTCACCAAGACGCATGGAGGTGTCCGTAGACCAGTGGCCTATTTCTCAGCTACATTAGATCCTGTAGCTTCAGCGTTGCCCGGATGTCTCAAATCGGTTGCTACAACAGGTGTCAGTATCGAACAGTGTGAGAGCATTGTGATGGGTCATCCACTTACTGTATATATACCGCACTCAGTTCAACTCCTGATGACGAGAACCAAAACACAGCATTTGAATAATAACAGGCTGAAAAGATATGAGCAGGTGTCGCTTGCCACAGAGAATGTCACTCATAAGCACTGTTCTGTTTTAAATCCTGCTACCTGTTCCAAATGCTGAGGAGAAAGATTGTGAAGGCCATGACTGTCTGGATGTTACTGAGCTTTGCACCAAGCCAAGTCCTGACTAACCCTGGGCGTAGTTCGCGGAGTTGCACTACGCGGCACTATGCGAAATGGAAAAAAAACTCTGCCACACTACACAGAGCTCCGCGAGCGGTGGAGTGCGATAGAAAAATGCTACTCGCTGTGATTGCATGGTGCCGAATGCTTGTCCGCACTGTGCAATCATTGCGAACGGCACCATGCACAGCGCAAGCTTTCCTTTTCTGCCGCTCAAGTAGATTTTTACTCGAGCGGCAGCTTTCTCAATGCGAACGGGCAGTTTCTCAACGCGAGCGGTCGCGAGCATACGCGACCACTCCCAATGAGAAACCTGACCCCCGCGTTGAGAAATCTCGCCGGGAGGTTTATTTTCCACGCTCGCATTCGCCAACTTGATGTTGACGATCGCGAACGAGGAAAAATCTCAGCGGGAGGTGGATTTTCCTCGCTCGTGCTCGCCAACTTGACGTTGGTGAACGCGGGCGAGGAAAAAAACTCCGCTACGCTGCGCAAAGCGGAGTTTTTTGGATCTCCGCGAGCTCCGCGTAACGCGGGGTGCACAAAACTCCGCAAACTCCATGAGCGGAGTGGAGTTCACCGCCCAGGCCTAGTCCTGACATTGTCGATGAACCATTGTTTGATCCCGATCAAGTACTTTTTGTTGATGGTTCATGTCTATGAGAAAATGAAGGTTACCTGAGAGCAGCATTTGCTGTTTGTACCATCTCTGAAGTTGTGAAAGCTGCTTGTTCCATCCACTCCGGTTCACCGCTAGACCCGTGCCCTCACCACATCTTCAACAAAGCCAGTACAGCCATCGCGCCCCATCTCCGGAAAATAATCAACATCTCCTTCGAGACAGCAACCTTCCCGGAAAGCTGGAAGCACGCCGAGATCACCGCCTTACTCAAGAAACCCAAGGCAGACCCCAAGGACCTCAAGAACTTCCGACCCATCTCTCTGCTCCCGTTCCCCGCGAAGGTCACCGAGAAAATCGTCAACAAACAACTGACCCGCTACCTCGAGGAGAACAACATCCTGGACCCTTCCCAGTCCGGCTTCCGCAGCAACCACAGCACCGAAACCGCCCTCATCGCTGCCACCGATGACATCAGGACCCTGCTAGACAACGGAGAAACAGCAGCCCTCATCCTCCTGGACCTATCAGCCGCCTTCGACACGGTCTGCCACCTGTTAGAGGGAACGTTTGTGGTTGGTCACACTCTTCTGCGTACCTCTCCCCTCTCAGAATCTCTTTCACACTTTGCTCGGTCACTTGGCAAGAAAGAACCATTTGTTAAAATATCATAGTTTATTAAACAATTCAAAAGCATAAAAGAAAATACTTCAATTAAAGTGTGCCCATCAACATATGGGTAAGATCAGAAATAACTGCATCAACAATGTTAAAGATCAATTGGTTCAATTCAAACAGAAATGTATATCTATCAATTAATCCATGAGCAGCCGATCAAGGGGCAGCCCTGAATTCAAGAGTGATACAAATGATAGCATTCAGAGGACAAGCTTCTTGTTGAGATAAAATAACAATATTCAAGTCTACACATTTAAACTGAAATAAATGCAATTGCTTGGGTACAGATGACCTGAAGTAAATAATCTGTCAAAGCCAAAAGGCAGAATTATTGAGTCAGATAGTCTGACACAGTCAATAGGCAAAATTATTAAGTCAGATAGACTGACAAAGTCAATAGGCAAAATCTGACAAAGTCAATAGGCAAAATTATTAAGTCAGATAGACTGACAAAGTCAATAGGCAGAATTATTAAGTAGGAGCATTATCACCTTGGCAATAGGAGCTCTGGGCCCAGTCAGGAGAACGATTGATCAGTCGGGAACCCTCACACAGCACCTGGGTGCTGGTTTGAAGAGAATTCGATGCCACACCCTGGGTGCAGCTGTTATATATGCTTGAATGCAGAAGTTTTACCCTTTCTGACGTATGTCCTGACGCAGCCCTTGACCGCCCTCTTGTAACTATGGAAAATTCCACCCATAGGACTGAGAAGTGGTATCATGGTGAAATTAGGGGCTTTTGACAGGTGGTCAGTGCTCCTGACCGCAAAAAGTAAACAAAGGATAATTTTTACCATAAGAAAGCTCAGAGTTAACATTTTAATACATTAATTCTTTGTCACGCAGCCCGTCTTTCACAGGTTCGATTAAGCAAGCGCGGAAAGTTTCTTAACTAAAAATATTGCACATGTACTTGTGAAACCGCCAGATGTACCAAAAATGTCCTACGTGTGTGGGCTAATCTAATTCTCGTAACTGTGGAAATTTACAAGGGGGAGGGGGAGAGTTTGTCGCGGAGGATGGCGCAAGCCTCTGCTGTCAGGTTAGTGAAGTCTATGAGACCAGTTCTTAAGTTATTGGGCCTATACATATCTCTTACAAAGGTATGGTTGGTCTTGTATGTAGGTCTGTGAGAAGGTGAACTTGGGCCTATGTGTGGATTTGTAAGAAAGTGAAGGACCGTGGACAACTTAAAGACCCTTTATCTAGGCCTCAGTGGTGGGGCTTATCTAGGGATGCCAGGTTTGAAGGGTATTGCAGAATGGGGTGTGGGTGTCTGTTAGATGGTAAAACGGGACCCTCCTACACATCCCTTCTCTTGTTCATTATTGAACACTTCTGTGACACAGTACTTTGCTGGACCCTCAGGGGCTTGGTGCATACCGAGTGGGTCACTAATATACATGCATGCTGTCTGTGGTGACAATTCGGGTGTTATAGTAACGTATTCTCCCCCATCCTCGGGAGCTAACTCATCATACCCGTTAATGTCATGCTCCTCCCTTAAGGCGTATCTAGGTGGTGGAACCGGTGGAGCTGTAGGTGTGTTTGAAGAGGCATGAGGGGCAGGTTGTTCTAAGAGTTGCACATGGATCTGCCCATTCCCATCCCCGGGAGCACGGTCCATGTCCTGATACTGTGCATTGTTATTAATTCCAGTGTGAACGTAATTCATTCCTACTGCTTTGGTGCTGCATCTGTTGACACATTTAATTACTAGCTGTGCACCGCAACACATTACCAGGACAACACAACAAATAGGTAGCACAATTTTCAAGATAGCAGATAGCCATGAAGGCATCCAGTTCAAGTTGAACCAGTCCGTGATAGGATCTGCAGCGGCACCGCTTTCGTCACGCATCTTTTTCCCAGGTTGCCCAAGTCCTCAATGGCCTTAGCGAGCGACCCGTTTGTGGCATCATTAGCCGGTATGAAAGTGCAGCAGCTCTTTCCAAGGGCACTGCATACACCACCCTGCATAGCTGTGAGTTGATCTAGAACATATCTATGCTCTAGAACCATAAGCCTTAAAGGCCTTAACTCTTCCTGTATGGCGTTGAACCCATCTCGGGTGTTATTTATCAGAGTCATTAGTTCGTATCGGGTGACCTGTAGCCACCTGGCATTAGCTGATGTTTGCCAAATGGGCCACAGGCCTCCAAAGAATTCCTGGGCACCATTGAACAGGCGAAATTCTTCAGGAATTTCGGCGAAGGCATCGTTAGCGAAGTATTGAGCCTTCCTTCGGTGCCGGTGAAGCAGGGTGACGTCATTTGTCATGGGGTGCTCAAACACTTGAGAGATGTTGGATGCCGGGACAACGAGATGCAGCTCGTGCATGGTAACCATGGTGCATAGGCCCTTCCATCGAGGAGGCAACTGGGGGTAGATGCGTTCTCCGCATGCCCAAAAGATGTCCATGAGGCTGGCGGTGCCGTCTTGGAGGTCCAAATTAAAAATTGTTGTGTTACAGTTTGTGTTGCTGCCCACAGGGCGAGTACCGTTACCTAGGAAGCAAAGAAGAGGATGTTTTAGTTTATATGCTCTCTTCCATTTGTAAGCTGTTCCCTTCCCAAAGGTGTACCGTCTAGTTTCCTCTGCCCACACCTCCTCACACTGAGTCTCAACATCCCAATCAATATTCTGTTGATATTCTGTTTTTGCAAAGGGTTCTCCCAAGGAAGCTGCCTTACATACCAGGGCGTCTGGGCCATGCCATTTGTTATCAAAATACACATGGGCCTGCAAGAGCAGCACAGACCTATATTGACATGGACAGTTGGCAACGTGTGAACTGTTATTTTCGTGTATCGGGGGTTTGTTATGGAGTTGTTTGTTTATTGTCTCCTTACATAGTGCCGGGGGGATGTGAACATAAAAAACCCTGATGCTTTGAATTCATGCTCATGAGTTGTGAGCGGTGTCTCCCATCTAGGTGATTCCCATCTATACAAATTCTCATTTTCTGTCTCGAATTGCAATGCATTAGTGACAACCATGTGTGTTAGATAGTTAGAATCCCACGCGGTGGTGTTTACAAACACAGTGTCTATCTCTGCTGAGAAAAGCTGTATTTGGCCGTAGATACGGCAAAGAAACAAATGGAGGAGGCATTTGGCCGTTGGGGGTGGTATTTCTTGTGGGAACACCATTTTGTCTGCGCCAACTGCATGCGGGATGTGTGAGCACACAAAGCATGCTTCTTTTGTTACCTTTTTCCCTATTTGAAACATGTGCCGGTACCACATGTTATCTAGCAGGGCACTATGGGCTTCATTTTCGTTATTAGGTGTGTCAGGACGTATGGAGTGGAAATCAGGTCTGGGATGTTGGCGTGCAACGTGGACCATAGTGTCCTGGAGAGCGGTGGCCAAATCTTGTTTGTCATTATCTTTTGTTGGTCTATGACTCCTCCAGAACCTTGGTCTACCTCTTCTAAATCTGCGAATGTTGCGGGAGTTGGGACTGCGGTTCACTGGGGGACCTACTGTAATCTCTAGGAGCCTATCCCATGGAGTAGTAGTAATACTTGGGTCTGTGAAAGTAGCTATGCGTGTGGGGTGTGTACTAGTGTGTGCACTATCAGTGGTATGCTGTGGAAGTGATGAATCTTCAGTGTGGGGCGGGAAGTGTTTGTGTGCAGTTGTATTTTCTGGCACAACTGGTTGTTTTGAGAATGGTACAATAATTTTAGCAGACAAATGTGGCTTAAAAGTTGCAACATAAAACAAGTACCAGTTAAGTGCGGCCAACGTTATAGTGGAAAAAGGCAAAATGTTAAGACAAGTGAAATACATAACTTTGCATTCCCACTCAGGTCCTCGATATTATGCTCATGGCGGTTATTATCTTCGTCATCAAAGGAGGATGGAAACCCGCTGTCCTCGTGGAGCTGTACCAAGGGTATGTCCTGTCCCTCCTCTAGTCGATTGGCGGAGGTGGTGCGGGGTCCAAGCGGACGTGACTGCGATGGATCCATGCTTTTCTTTCAGCTATTCGTACTGCAGTTGGTGACGAGTCGACCACCTGGAATGGGCCCTCGAATTTAGGGTCCCTCCAGCGTCTGACGTTTTTCCGGATGAAGATCTGCGTCCCGGGACAGATTGGTGGGAGCTCAGGATCGGTGGGGCCCTTCCCCTTTCTCTTGGATATCTGGATAGAAAGGAACTGCGCTGCGCTGGTTAGTTGGCACAGATAGTGGTAAAGTTCTGCCTTAACTATCTCAGATGATGACTCACTATCTGATTTGGGGCGTGTGGATGGAACTGTTACATTTATGGATCGTCCAGTGACAAGCTGGTGGGGTGTGAGGTGATGATCCGAACTTGGGGAGTTTCTTAATGCAAACAGTGCTATGGGCAGGCAATAAAGCCATTTCTTTCCTATTGTGGCACTTATTTTACTTATTTTGTTTTTGAGCAAGCCGTTAAGGCGCTCACAAATGCCGTTGCTTTGTGGGTGGTAAGCTGAGGTCAGCTTGTGTTTGATGCCTAGCATTGTGGTCAGGAAGGAAAAGATGGCATTTGAAAAATGACTGCCGTTATCGGTCCGGATGGAGTCTGGGATGCCCCAGCGAGGAATGACATCACGTAATAGAAATGTGGCAGCTGCTTTGGCATCGCAGTGGACGCAAGGTCCACTTTCGATCCAGCGTGAGAATGGACATACTACCACAATGAGATAGCGATAGTTTTGGCAGCGATCGATCATATCGACATAGTCAATGTGTAACTCTTTGAAGGGGCCTGATGGTCTAGGAATTGTAGAGACAACAGTTTTGAGCGTAGGGGCTGGGGAGTATTGTTGGCAAATGAGACATTTATTAACATACAATTGTATCTGTTCATAGGCATTGGGGATGAACCAGTCTGTTTGCAAGGTGACAGACATATTGTCTCGGGTGACATGTGTGGGAAGGTGGAGTTGATCTAATGCCACTTGTAACAAAGCCTGTGGCATCACAGGTTTCCCTGTTACTGTTTGTCTGTATACGAAGTCGGCGGAGTCCTGCTGTACTCCCCTCTTCTTCCATAACTCTTTCTCTTGATCTGGTGCACTTTCTTGCATTTCTCTGAGGTGTAGTTGTGCAGTATGATCGTATTGTCGCGTTTTGTCAATATCAAATGGTGTTGGTAATTGGGATGGTGTGTCTGAACTGTGTTCACTGCTGGTGTCGTGCTCTGTCGGAGGTACTGTTTGGGACAAAAAGATAGGTGCAAGTTGGACTTCCGGTGCTGTTTGGATTGATGGGCCTGCTACTGAGGGGCCTCTGGCTGCAGCTTTAGCTGCCCAATCAGCCAGAGCGTTACCTCTGGAGACAAAATCTTGGCCATTAGTGTGCGCTGTGCATTTTACTACGGCTACTTCAGCTGGTAGTGTAAGGGCCTCAATAAGTTCTTCAAGTAACATTTTGTGAATGACAGGTGTACCATCTGATTTAAGGAAGCCGCGCCTTCTCCAGCGGAGGATGCTGGAGTGAGTTGTTGTAGTGACATATGCAGAATCTGAATAAATTGTAACGCGGTCCTCAGCTCCAATGTTTAGGGCAGCTATGAGTGCTACCAGTTCTGCTGCCTGGGCAGAATAATGTGATGGGAGTGTAAGCTGCTGCACGATGTCTAAGGAATCAGAGGAGTCATTTTGCTGTGCTTTAACTACTGCTGCTCCTGTGTATCTTATGCCTGTTTCTTGATCAATGGTAGAGGAGCCATCAACAAAGTATATAGTACTATTTGGTAAGGGATCTTCTTTTGCTGCTCCTGACTCATCTGGTGAATAAGTGGCACAATCATGGTTGTCATCATCTGAGGTGACAATTGGATGGGCAAAAAATGTGGCGGGGATTACGGTGTGACATTTGACAATTTTCAGAGAAGGTAATGACAGTATGACTTCGTAGCCTGACACTCTTTGCGTTGTCAGTGTTGTTTTAGCTTTCTGTATTATTGCAAAAACAGCATGTTCAGTGTACATTGTTAGTGGGGAACCCATCACAATGGGGGTACTTTTTCAACAGCAAATGCTGCGGCAGCAAGGGCCTGTTCGCAAGGGTAATGGCCTTTCATGACAGAGTCCAGCATTCCGCTGAAATAAGCAATTGGCTTATGGCCCATGGGGTATTTTTGAGTGAGTACTGCTGTCATGACTAACCCATCACAGTGAGTGAAGAGGTAGAATTCTTTTGTGTAATCAGGTGATCCTAACACTGGTGCATTTGTTATCTCATCTTTGAGCTGGGTGTAGGCTGTTCTCATTTCAGGTGTCCATTCAATTTTATTATGTCTGTCTTTGCCCATTTTCACAGCTTTCAGCAATGGGGCAGTTATTGTTGCGAAATCAAAAACCCATTGGCGGACATAATTAACCAAGCCGAGGAATTTTTGCATGTCTTTAACTGTCTGGGGTTCAGGAGTGCCTTTTATTGCCTCAACTCGACCTGGAGTCACTCGCCTGCCTGATGCAGACAGTAGCTGTCCTAGGTAGTGTACCTCTTCCTGACAATACTGTACTTTTTGTTTGTCAACTTTATATCCTCTTTGTGCCAGCGTGGTGAGCAAGAGGATGGTGTCTTTCCTACATTGTTGTTCGGTGGGGCTGCAAAGCAGTATGTCATCGACATATTGCAGTAAGGTGCTGTCACATTGGAAATTGGACAAGTCTTCTTTGACGACCCTGTTAAAAACACTAGGGGACTCACAGTACCCTTGAGCTAACCTTGTGTATGAAAATTGCACATTTCTGAATGAGAACGCCAGGAGGTATTGACTATCTGGGTGCAAAGGAATGCTGAAAAAGGCATTTTTCAGGTCGATGACAGAAAAGTACTGTGCATCCGGGGGGACATTGGTGAGAATGACAGAGGGGTCTGGGACAATAGGGAATTCTGGTATAACTATGCTGTTAATTGCGCGAAGATCGTGTATCAAACGCCATTGATTTGTTTTCCCCTTCCTCACAGGGAAAAGGGCTGTGTTACACGGAGAGATACAAGGATAAATTACTCCCTGTTCTAGTAAGGCCTGTATAGTGGGGGCTATGCCCTCCTCTGCTGCTTTAGACAAGGGGTACTGTTTTATTCTGGGCAGGATAGCACCTTGTTTGAGTGTTATCTTAAATGGCCTGGCAGATCTAATAAGGCCCACATCATTTGGGCCTGTTGTCCAAAGATGTGGTGGTACCTGAGCCAAATCAGCTTCTCGCACAGAATCATAGTCAGGGGTGATCGTTGGTGTTCTAATTTCCACTATCACTGAGACGGGCACATTGTTATCATAGATAATCTCGGTTTTAGAATATTCCTCAGGGGATCCAAATAGCTGAGCATCTGAAATGTGTCTGACCAATCCTTCCTGTTCAAGGAAGATGACACAAGCCCATGTGTGAGCATTGTCATCGCATGCCAGGAAAGCACCATAGGTGGGTGTTATTTCAAGGGCGCAGATGTCAAAAATCAAGTTTTTATCTAACGCCGGGGAGTCTGGAACTTGGGGTCTAAAGAGAAATTCTTTTGGTAGCTGAACTGTGCGACCTTGTAATTCGGGAGTGGTGGCGACAATCGTGTGAACAGCTGCAGAGAAGGCCTGCTCATTCACTGGGCGTGCTCTGACTTGGCTATCTAAGGAAGACTGTGCAGTGACTGCCATCATCCTAGTTAGTGGAGTACCTGGAATGGAGCAAATCATTGTTCCATTGTCATCAAAGTGGATGGTCATGTTTAGTTTGGCCATGAGGTCGCGTCCTAAAAGATTGACTGGGGAGCTGGGTGAATAGAGCAGAGGCTGCTCCACTGTATGGCCTCCTATCTCCATTGAAACTGGCTTGGTGAAGGGGACCCTTGCTATTGCCCCAGAAAATCCCTGTGTGTCCGCTGTTTTGTTTGAAATGGGCAGAGGGCCACCTGTAATGCAGGAGTATGTGGCACCTGTGTCAACAAGAAAACTGTATATTTTGTTATTTATCATAACACTTGCAATAGGGTCCTCTTCAGTATTGCTTGTGCATGACAAAATTGGGCACACAAGAGTTGTCTGTGGGCTGTCCTAGCCAGTGTATTCTCCATGCTGATATTGCTGGATGGTGCCCTGAGTAAAGGGGTTGCTGGAGGCAACAATTGTTCCTCCTAGAGGTACATTGTTTTGTGTTTGGGGGACCATCTGGTAAGTAGCCTGTTGCTGTGGCTGTGATTGTTGCATTGGAATCTGCATTTGTTGGGCCGCTGGCTGAACCTGAAGCATTGGGGGCGCTTGGAGCTGCACTTGCTGTTGCTGTGTTGGTTGCACATATGAGTATAGTACTTGGGGCTGCTGGGGGGTTGCTGTGTGCGCTGTTGTTGTTGGAATGGTGCCTGTGCTTGGTAGCCAGGACGCATATATTGCTGACCCATATCGCGCTTTTTACTGTTACAGTCTCTCTGGATATGGCCTTGTTTCTGGCAATAGTAACAGATTATTGGTGGTGCCCCTTGTCCTGGCTGTTGTGGAAACCTTTGCTGTCCCATCCCTCGCCCCCTTCCTTGTCCACCCGTGTTCCAGTTCATATTCGGTCTGTTATTGTAATAGGGCTGTATGTTGGTGCTGTACTCAGGTGGTGCTGGCATGTATTGTGTCATTGCCTGTTGTGGCTGCTGGACATACTGTATGGCTTGTTGGGGTTGAGCTTGTATGTACTGTACTGCAGGTGGTGCTTGTACCTGCTGAGGTGCAAGTTGGGCATTGCCTGCAAGAGCATTCATGGCAGCCTGAGGGAAGGATGTTACTGCTGTCATCAATCAATCAATCACGGCATTTATAGAGCGCGCTACTCACCCGGGAGGGTCTCAAGGCGCTGGGGGAGGGGGTAAGTTACTGCTCGAACAGCCAGGTCTTGAGCTGCTTCCTGAAGGCGAGATGGTCCTGGGTTCGCCGAAGGTGAGTGGGGAGGGAGTTCCAGGTCTTGGCCGCCAGGTAGGAGAAGGATCTTCCTCCGTCATTTGAGTGACGGGTGCCGCGAGCATGACTGTGTCAACATTGTCTTTTTTCTTATTAAGTTTCTGCTGTACTAGTTTGGCAGCGGCATTCTCTATTGCTAGCTGTCTATTCTTCTCCTGTTCCTGTCTCTTTTTACAGTAATGTACAATGTGATCTTGTATCTCTGCCCATGGCTTGCATTCCATTGCTACAATGCCATCTAATTTCTCCTGTACTTCAGTTGGCAAACCTTTCTTTACTGTGTGGTAAAATAGTCTCCCATATCCTCCATTTGCGTCCCATCGTTGCCCTAACTCCTGGTACCATTTTTCTTTCATTCTAGAAAGATAGTTGGCAGGGTCTTCATTTGGTTGCATAGTCTGTGACAACAGAGCCCCAATGTCAGGAACATCAGGGAATTTCCTGCGCAACTCAGCCCATGCTACTGTTCTAATCTCGTTGAAGGAAACACCATCATGTTTGGTGTTTGTCTTGGTAAGATTTTTATGAATACGTATGAAAAGATCTTCTGCATCTTCTCCAATGAGGGAGATCAGCAAGCTTTTTACATCTCCTATTGCTATGTTGTTGCCCGTGGTGCAATTTTCAAAAGCTGCAATCCATTTTCCCGCACCCTCTGTGAGGGGTGGGAGCGCCTTTTTGACATTTTCTTTGTCTAATGTAGACCAGGGGATATAGATGGGGGGATCAATGATGTTTTTATAGATCAGTGGCATCTGGCGTGTTACCCCAGGGCGTTGCGCTGTGGGTCCTGTAGAATCATACTGGCGAGCATATCTCTGCCAGACTTTGAGGCTCTCCCTCATGTAGTCATAGTCCCAATCCTGATCTCCTAATCCTTTGAGGATGCATTCAACTGCTGTTGCCATGTCCTGAGGTTCAAAAGAGCCTTCCCTTGGCCAAGGGCGCATTTGTGGCGCCAAGGGCTCTGACCAACCTGCCAAATCGTCTGTAAAAGGGTTAACTGCATAATCTGAACCTTCCCCCAATGTCACTATCTCATTGGGAGTGAGGTCATTACTAGCTTTTGGTGGAAGGGGTCTACTGAGATACATCATGTTACGTCTATTTTTCATCCTAATGGTGCGTAAGGAAGCAGAGCCCGAGACGTCATATAGTATGTCGTCGGGGTGTCCATGTGTCCCCAAGACTTTAAGTCTCTGTGCCTCGGTGGTCCTTTCCTTTCTTCTTACCACTGGGTCATGTTCCTGCGGGTGTTCACAATATATTGGGATGTCACCAAACATTGGATTGTGGCCTTCTAGCACCCGTGGAGGTGTCTTTTCCCGCCCTAATGCTGTTGGGAATTGGAGGTCTTGGTGTATGTTAGTGAATGTTTGTGTCATTCCAGAGACGGCAGCGTCACGGTGGGAGGGGTGCTCATTAAAGCGATATTGTCTGCTCCCTTCCCCATTCCTACTGATATTTGTCTTTGGGTGGTGTTTCACGAGGCGGTGCAGCGTGGGTGAGGGTGATGTTGGGGTGTTGACCTTATGGAGCATGTCCACAACGCTTTTGTTCATGTTCTCTAATTTAAATGACAAGCGTCTTATGGAGTTCACCTGATCTGCGTGACTAGGTGATTGATGCATGTGTGACTGTTCTTCTTCAAGGTGCTGTGATGAAATACTTTCCAGGCTGGTGCTTTTGCTCAAGTCTGCATTTTGTCTATAATTGCCATACGCGGATGGAAGACCAGTGAGAGGAACACACTGTCTGTCTGTTATGTCCAGTGGTGGCGGGTCGGGGAACTCAATGAACTGTCGCTGCTCTGTCATAAGGCCAGATCCTGGTACCTCAGCATGGGGGGCAGCAGCCATGAAAGGCATGTTATTTTGCAATTGGGGGTGCGAATTTGAACCCAGGTGTGTATCGGTGTCGTGGAATGGGTTGGGGTCATGTTGTTGTTTAGTGTCCGTGTCACGGAAGGGGTTTGATTTAGAGGATTGTTTAGTGCTGAGATCATAGGTGACAATAACAGGTGAGCGCGAGGGACAGGGCAGGGCTTGAAAGACGGAGTCATGCGAGTGACGAGATGATGTCTGAGAGACAGAGTCAGAGCCTTCCTCATCGTCTCCACCTGGGCGGGGGTGTGCAGTATTGACTGTTGGTGTAAATTTTAGTGACAGTTGTGCATCTATAAGACCTGGGATACCAGATACTGCTGTGTCCCTTACTGTGTCGTTAGGGAGAGGCAAGTGCATGCTGCTCAGTTCCGTGAGGTGAGGGTATACATGCCCGGGGGCATGGGTGGGGTCAGTGATCTGGTCATGTGGTGGTACGGGTGACTAGGTGACGTGTGGGAAGCCTGAAATTCCTCAACCTGTGTGACGTGTAATTCTGGGCCGAGGTGCGGTGAGGAAGATGCCTCGGTGAGTAATGGCTGAAAACCTGCAGCCGGGGAATTATTAGTGGTGACTGGTAGTTCCAGTTGCTCCTTGTTAGTGAGCTCGGTATACATACCGCTAAAGTGATAAGGTGGTGGGGGCGGAGCATTGGGTACAACCGGTGATGTGGGGTCAGAGTGTGTTCTAACCTTATCTTTAAAAATGCGCCAAAGGTCTAGAGTAGCCTTTCTCTTCTGTAGTTTAGTACCGGAGTACTTTGTATCTAGAAAGGTGGTGGCATGCTCCAATATTATAGGGTCAAAGCTTCCCTCTGACGGCCAAGGATGAGTCATTTTTGCCGTATGCTTATGAAGCTCACTGCAGTGCTTTAAGATATGGTGTTCCTGGCCTCCGAATGTTCTTGAAACATGTTGGAGTGGAGTCGCCATGTGGATATGCGTAATCCTAGGCGCTTTAGGCAAGGCCTAAATTACAGGAGCGCGTTTTCTCAGGTGCTAGGGACAATGTCTCTGATGAGTTCTTGCTGTACTGCCTGAATGACAATATCATATACCCCGTCCTGTAGGTCCCGCTCTTGTGCTGGAGTATAAAGGGGGAAGCGAAGCTGGCCGTCGAAGCAGGCTTCAGCAATATAACTCTGGAGTGGGTGCCTTGGCCATGTGCTAGATAATATGGCAGTCAGTAGCGACCCATGGGGACGTATAATGAAGAAGATGTGAAAGTGGGTAGAAGTTTTATACACAGTAGAGCTCAAAATGCCATTCATGAATGTTGTTTTAAAAATACAATGTGTTTGAGGGTGAAGGTCAATTTTTGTTGGAAAGGGATGCACTTAGATGTCAGGTGAGTATTCAGCTGTAGGAGAGTGAGTGTCAAGGGTAGGGGTAGGGACATCTTCTACTAGCTCCTCTCCTATGGCGCTAATAATAAAGTGACACAGTGCTTTCCTCAAGTCCTGTTCGTCTGGTCCGGTGTATATCCCGTTGGGGGAAAAATCAGGAAATTGGAGTTGGTCGTCAGAGAGAGATGCAATGATCTTGCTCTGCAGTGGGTTGCGGGGGTAGGATGAGGTTAAGGTAGTAGGTATCTCTAAGCCTGGTGCTATTAAACGAATACGTATGCAAATATAATGTGGTGTTTTATGAACAGAGGTACTCAGGATTCTGTTCATGGGGACTAATAATAATTGAAGAGACTAGAGTGTTTCCTAAAGTGTCAGTGCTTGCAATGTTTTTGTTCTTTGACCTTGGTGACGATAGGATGCGGAAAAGCTGGTGCAAGCGAAAGCGTTATTTGCTGTGCTTGAGTATAATCGATCCCTAGGGCTTGAAATATAGTGAGAAGGACAGTGTTTGCTAAAGGTGTGACGTAACAAAAAGACGATGGGTGACCAGTGGAGAGACCTACCACGTTGTTGTTCACTAAATACACGATGATGGGAGAGGCTGTAGTATCAGGGGATGGGTCATTCATTCCCTATAATGAGTGGAAGTGCGGAGATGGACAGGTCGGGGGATGAGCAGTGGGAACGTCAGGTGCAGGGTCCTGTAGGTCTACTGAGTAGTCCTGCAGGAGTGCCACAAGGAGTGGGGACTCATCAGTTGAAGACAATGGTTGAGGGTGAGCACTACTGGATGCTGATGCTGTGGGAGATGCAGGAGCGGAAAGACGAGGGAGTGTTGCTTCTTCAGAAAGTGCTGTAGAATGTGCGGAGTTAGACTCGTCGTCTGTGTAAATGACGGGGGGAGAATTAACAAAATAAACAGACGAACTTAATGAGGGTGGGGAGGATGAAGAGGAATTAGAGGAATGACCAGGCCACAGCAGATCCGGGCGGGTGGTATCTGGTGGAGGCAGTGACTGGGAGGAGACGTTGAATGAGGGCGGATAGTCTACGAGAGACAGAAGGGCAAGGCGTAGCTCAGTACTGGGGGTAAAGGTGATTCCTAAAGTATTCCATGCGGCTGCAAGAATGTCACTTTGATGGCGTGTAAGAGGGGTAAAGCGGTCCAGGGAGGTGTGATAGACAGCAGTGGCCGTACCACGGACTGAATGAATGAGAAGACTTATGATCTGTGGGGGGTCAAGGGACATAACGGGGGTAATCAAAAGGGGACAATACAAGAGAAGTGGGGATACACCACCACCCCTCCTTTTGGCTGCCACTGGACGCAAGGCAAGAGGCAGACAAAATGTGTGAGAGACAGAAAAAAGGCGCAAAGTGCGTGCAATGAGGGCCGAAAAATAATGCAACTACTTAGCGGGATCACAGCTAAAATTAAAAGGCAAAGCAATCCAGACAACAGCTACTTAGCGCAGTCGCCGCTAAACCGGACCGAAGAAGGTGTGTGTGGGCAACTGAGCACCAAAGTAACTGGCAGTCTGCCACCTTGGCTAGGGATGACAAAGGTGGCAGAACGGCAACAACTGGGGGGGGCCTAGCGTGGAACAACAGGCAGAACTATCATCAAAAAGATGAGACACAAAAAACAGACACAACGAACAAAAAATAAACAAATATTAAATAAATGAAATGCATTTCAGAAGAAAAACGAAAACCATCAAAGTGAGGAAGAACAGAGTGCGAGGAAACAAAGAGAAAAGGCGGGGCTAGGGGAGCTGCAGGGCAGCAGCGACCGTTCGACAGAGACTTCCTCTATCCGCGTTGGCAGAGAGCCGAAGAAGGCTGAAGGCACGACAGAAAGTGACAAACGATCTGAAACAGGAAACTCCTCAATCCGGAGTGGCGCAACTAACAAAGGAGAAAAGCGCCTACCAGAGACCGAAAAAAACTTAAAAGACAGAAAGAGAAGAGTACCCAAGCAGTGCAGGAAAGAGTCAGAACGGGACCAATCAGAGAGGGTGAAGAATGAATGTGTGAATACACCCATGAACACCACCTACAATGGTGGGCAGAGCACACCCCAAGAGGCACGCGGGACCCTAGAGGACCCGAGGGCAGGACAACAGTCACTGAAACCAAAGAACCTCAGAACCACAAATGCGTGACCACCGCATACCAGAATGTGGGCAGCCAGCCACGGAGAAACGCTCCAAATAAAACAAGCACACGACGCAAACCCCAAATATCAACCACTGATGGCAAAATCGAAAAAAAAACAAACACACAAATTATGCGGTAAAGACCTCAAATGCAGGCATTAAGCAGCAAACACACGCCAAAATGCGGCCAGGCACATAAGAGAGCTGGCACAGGACCCAAACATCAAATAGCAACCACAAATGGCAAAACCGAAAGAAAAACCAAACATACAAATTATGCGGTAAATATCTCAAATGCATGTATCACGCAGCAAATACATGCCAGAATTCGGCCAGTCACATAGGAGAGACTCGGCGCAGGACTCAAACCTCAAATAGCAACCACAACTGGCAAAACCGAAAGAAAAACCAAACAAACAAATTATGCGGTAAATATCCCAAATGCATGTATCACGCAGCAAATACATGCCAGAATTCGGCCAGTCACACAGGAGAGACTCGGCGCAGGACTCAAACCTCAAGCCATACATAATTAAAAAGAAACACAATAAAAAATAAACACACAAATCATGCGGCAAATACCTCAAATAACAATATACATGAAAAAAGGCAAATACACGACACATATGGCAACAGAATAACAAGAAAGGTGAAGAGACCCCACGCAGAACAAAGCAAAACGCGAAATAGGACAGTAGAGAGGGAAGGACCAAAAAGATGCCCCACAAAATGTGACCAGCCACAGAGGACGCCGTGGCAAGACAGCCAGCCACAGGGGAACAAGAGAGCAGACACAGGGGAAACCCCAGAGGACACGACAGCCGGGACGGACCACCCCACAAGCCACAACCTGAGGTAAATTCAAGGAAGAAAAACAAAACCATCCCTGACTTACCCAGGCGGGCGGGGGCAGCGGAGCGTCCGAGGTGCAGCCTGGAGGGGAAACCCGTGCGTGTGTCCCGAGACCACACTGTGGATGACTCGCCGACCGAGACCCCCGTTCGTGGTCGCCACTGTGTTAGAGGGAACGTTTGTGGTTGGTCACACTCTTCTGCGTACCTCTCCCCTCTCAGAATCTCTTTCACACTTTGCTCGGTCACTTGGCAAGAAAGAACCATTTGTTAAAATATCATAGTTTATTAAACAATTCAAAAGCATAAAAGAAAATACTTCAATTAAAGTGTGCCCATCAACATATGGGTAAGATCAGAAATAACTGCATCAACAATGTTAAAGATCAATTGGTTCAATTCAAACAGAAATGTATATCTATCAATTAATCCATGAGCAGCCGATCAAGGGGCAGCCCTGAATTCAAGAGTGATACAAATGATAGCATTCAGAGGACAAGCTTCTTGTTGAGATAAAATAACAATATTCAAGTCTACACATTTAAACTGAAATAAATGCAATTGCTTGGGTACAGATGACCTGAAGTAAATAATCTGTCAAAGCCAAAAGGCAGAATTATTGAGTCAGATAGTCTGACACAGTCAATAGGCAAAATTATTAAGTCAGATAGACTGACAAAGTCAATAGGCAAAATCTGACAAAGTCAATAGGCAAAATTATTAAGTCAGATAGACTGACAAAGTCAATAGGCAGAATTATTAAGTAGGAGCATTATCACCTTGGCAATAGGAGCTCTGGGCCCAGTCAGGAGAACGATTGATCAGTCGGGAACCCTCACACAGCACCTGGGTGCTGGTTTGAAGAGAATTCGATGCCACACCCTGGGTGCAGCTGTTATATATGCTTGAATGCAGAAGTTTTACCCTTTCTGACGTATGTCCTGACGCAGCCCTTGACCGCCCTCTTGTAACTATGGAAAATTCCACCCATAGGACTGAGAAGTGGTATCATGGTGAAATTAGGGGCTTTTGACAGGTGGTCAGTGCTCCTGACCGCAAAAAGTAAACAAAGGATAATTTTTACCATAAGAAAGCTCAGAGTTAACATTTTAATACATTAATTCTTTGTCACGCAGCCCGTCTTTCACAGGTTCGATTAAGCAAGCGCGGAAAGTTTCTTAACTAAAAAATATTGCACATGTACTTGTGAAACCGCCAGATGTACCAAAAATGTCCTACGTGTGTGGGCTAATCTAATTCTCGTAACTGTGGAAATTTACAAGGGGGAGGGGGGAGAGTTTGTCGCGGAGGATGGCGCAAGCCTCTGCTGTCAGGTTAGTGAAGTCTATGAGACCAGTTCTTAAGTTATTGGGCCTATACATATCTCTTACAAAGGTATGGTTGGTCTTGTATGTAGGTCTGTGAGAAGGTGAACTTGGGCCTATGTGTGGATTTGTAAGAAAGTGAAGGACCGTGGACAACTTAAAGACCCTTTATCTAGGCCTCAGTGGTGGGGCTTATCTAGGGATGCCAGGTTTGAAGGGTATTGCAGAATGGGGTGTGGGTGTCTGTTAGATGGTAAAACGGGACCCTCCTACACATCCCTTCTCTTGTTCATTATTGAACACTTCTGTGACACAGTACTTTGCTGGACCCTCAGGGGCTTGGTGCATACCGAGTGGGTCACTAATATACATGCATGCTGTCTGTGGTGACAATTCGGGTGTTATAGTAACGTATTCTCCCCCATCCTCGGGAGCTAACTCATCATACCCGTTAATGTCATGCTCCTCCCTTAAGGCGTATCTAGGTGGTGGAACCGGTGGAGCTGTAGGTGTGTTTGAAGAGGCATGAGGGGCAGGTTGTTCTAAGAGTTGCACATGGATCTGCCCATTCCCATCCCCGGGAGCACGGTCCATGTCCTGATACTGTGCATTGTTATTAATTCCAGTGTGAACGTAATTCATTCCTACTGCTTTGGTGCTGCATCTGTTGACACATTTAATTACTAGCTGTGCACCGCAACACATTACCAGGACAACACAACAAATAGGTAGCACAATTTTCAAGATAGCAGATAGCCATGAAGGCATCCAGTTCAAGTTGAACCAGTCCGTGATAGGATCTGCAGCGGCACCGCTTTCGTCACGCATCTTTTTTCCCAGGTTGCCCAAGTCCTCAATGGCCTTAGCGAGCGACCCGTTTGTGGCATCATTAGCCGGTATGAAAGTGCAGCAGCTCTTTCCAAGGGCACTGCATACACCACCCTGCATAGCTGTGAGTTGATCTAGAACATATCTATGCTCTAGAACCATAAGCCTTAAAGGCCTTAACTCTTCCTGTATGGCGTTGAACCCATCTCGGGTGTTATTTATCAGAGTCATTAGTTCGTATCGGGTGACCTGTAGCCACCTGGCATTAGCTGATGTTTGCCAAATGGGCCACAGGCCTCCAAAGAATTCCTGGGCACCATTGAACAGGCGAAATTCTTCAGGAATTTCGGCGAAGGCATCGTTAGCGAAGTATTGAGCCTTCCTTCGGTGCCGGTGAAGCAGGGTGACGTCATTTGTCATGGGGTGCTCAAACACTTGAGAGATGTTGGATGCCGGGACAACGAGATGCAGCTCGTGCATGGTAACCATGGTGCATAGGCCCTTCCATCGAGGAGGCAACTGGGGGTAGATGCGTTCTCCGCATGCCCAAAAGATGTCCATGAGGCTGGCGGTGCCGTCTTGGAGGTCCAAATTAAAAATTGTTGTGTTACAGTTTGTGTTGCTGCCCACAGGGCGAGTACCGTTACCTAGGAAGCAAAGAAGAGGATGTTTTAGTTTATATGCTCTCTTCCATTTGTAAGCTGTTCCCTTCCCAAAGGTGTACCGTCTAGTTTCCTCTGCCCACACCTCCTCACACTGAGTCTCAACATCCCAATCAATATTCTGTTGATATTCTGTTTTTGCAAAGGGTTCTCCCAAGGAAGCTGCCTTACATACCAGGGCGTCTGGGCCATGCCATTTGTTATCAAAATACACATGGGCCTGCAAGAGCAGCACAGACCTATATTGACATGGACAGTTGGCAACGTGTGAACTGTTATTTTCGTGTATCGGGGGTTTGTTATGGAGTTGTTTGTTTATTGTCTCCTTACATAGTGCCGGGGGGATGTGAACATAAAAAACCCTGATGCTTTGAATTCATGCTCATGAGTTGTGAGCGGTGTCTCCCATCTAGGTGATTCCCATCTATACAAATTCTCATTTTCTGTCTCGAATTGCAATGCATTAGTGACAACCATGTGTGTTAGATAGTTAGAATCCCACGCGGTGGTGTTTACAAACACAGTGTCTATCTCTGCTGAGAAAAGCTGTATTTGGCCGTAGATACGGCAAAGAAACAAATGGAGGAGGCATTTGGCCGTTGGGGGTGGTATTTCTTGTGGGAACACCATTTTGTCTGCGCCAACTGCATGCGGGATGTGTGAGCACACAAAGCATGCTTCTTTTGTTACCTTTTTCCCTATTTGAAACATGTGCCGGTACCACATGTTATCTAGCAGGGCACTATGGGCTTCATTTTCGTTATTAGGTGTGTCAGGACGTATGGAGTGGAAATCAGGTCTGGGATGTTGGCGTGCAACGTGGACCATAGTGTCCTGGAGAGCGGTGGCCAAATCTTGTTTGTCATTATCTTTTGTTGGTCTATGACTCCTCCAGAACCTTGGTCTACCTCTTCTAAATCTGCGAATGTTGCGGGAGTTGGGACTGCGGTTCACTGGGGGACCTACTGTAATCTCTAGGAGCCTATCCCACGGAGTAGTAGTAATACTTGGGTCTGTGAAAGTAGCTATGCGTGTGGGGTGTGTACTAGTGTGTGCACTATCAGTGGTATGCTGTGGAAGTGATGAATCTTCAGTGTGGGGCGGGAAGTGTTTGTGTGCAGTTGTATTTTCTGGCACAACTGGTTGTTTTGAGAATGGTACAATAATTTTAGCAGACAAATGTGGCTTAAAAGTTGCAACATAAAACAAGTACCAGTTAAGTGCGGCCAACGTTATAGTGGAAAAAAGGCAAAATGTTAAGACAAGTGAAATACATAACTTTGCATTCCCACTCAGGTCCTCGATATTATGCTCATGGCGGTTATTATCTTCGTCATCAAAGGAGGATGGAAACCCGCTGTCCTCGTGGAGCTGTACCAAGGGTATGTCCTGTCCCTCCTCTAGTCGATTGGCGGAGGTGGTGCGGGGTCCAAGCGGACGTGACTGCGATGGATCCATGCTTTTCTTTCAGCTATTCGTACTGCAGTTGGTGACGAGTCGACCACCTGGAATGGGCCCTCGAATTTAGGGTCCCTCCAGCGTCTGACGTTTTTCCGGATGAAGATCTGCGTCCCGGGACAGATTGGTGGGAGCTCAGGATCGGTGGGGCCCTTCCCCTTTCTCTTGGATATCTGGATAGAAAGGAACTGCGCTGCGCTGGTTAGTTGGCACAGATAGTGGTAAAGTTCTGCCTTAACTATCTCAGATGATGACTCACTATCTGATTTGGGGCGTGTGGATGGAACTGTTACATTTATGGATCGTCCAGTGACAAGCTGGTGGGGTGTGAGGTGATGATCCGAACTTGGGGAGTTTCTTAATGCAAACAGTGCTATGGGCAGGCAATAAAGCCATTTCTTTCCTATTGTGGCACTTATTTTACTTATTTTGTTTTTGAGCAAGCCGTTAAGGCGCTCACAAATGCCGTTGCTTTGTGGGTGGTAAGCTGAGGTCAGCTTGTGTTTGATGCCTAGCATTGTGGTCAGGAAGGAAAAGATGGCATTTGAAAAATGACTGCCGTTATCGGTCCGGATGGAGTCTGGGATGCCCCAGCGAGGAATGACATCACGTAATAGAAATGTGGCAGCTGCTTTGGCATCGCAGTGGACGCAAGGTCCACTTTCGATCCAGCGTGAGAATGGACATACTACCACAATGAGATAGCGATAGTTTTGGCAGCGATCGATCATATCGACATAGTCAATGTGTAACTCTTTGAAGGGGCCTGATGGTCTAGGAATTGTAGAGACAACAGTTTTGAGCGTAGGGGCTGGGGAGTATTGTTGGCAAATGAGACATTTATTAACATACAATTGTATCTGTTCATAGGCATTGGGGATGAACCAGTCTGTTTGCAAGGTGACAGACATATTGTCTCGGGTGACATGTGTGGGAAGGTGGAGTTGATCTAATGCCACTTGTAACAAAGCCTGTGGCATCACAGGTTTCCCTGTTACTGTTTGTCTGTATACGAAGTCGGCGGAGTCCTGCTGTACTCCCTCTTCTTCCATAACTCTTTCTCTTGATCTGGTGCACTTTCTTGCATTTCTCTGAGGTGTAGTTGTGCAGTATGATCGTATTGTCGCGTTTTGTCAATATCAAATGGTGTTGGTAATTGGGATGGTGTGTCTGAACTGTGTTCACTGCTGGTGTCGTGCTCTGTCGGAGGTACTGTTTGGGACAAAAAGATAGGTGCAAGTTGGACTTCCGGTGCTGTTTGGATTGATGGGCCTGCTACTGAGGGGCCTCTGGCTGCAGCTTTAGCTGCCCAATCAGCCAGAGCGTTACCTCTGGAGACAAAATCTTGGCCATTAGTGTGCGCTGTGCATTTTACTACGGCTACTTCAGCTGGTAGTGTAAGGGCCTCAATAAGTTCTTCAAGTAACATTTTGTGAATGACAGGTGTACCATCTGATTTAAGGAAGCCGCGCCTTCTCCAGCGGAGGATGCTGGAGTGAGTTGTTGTAGTGACATATGCAGAATCTGAATAAATTGTAACGCGGTCCTCAGCTCCAATGTTTAGGGCAGCTATGAGTGCTACCAGTTCTGCTGCCTGGGCAGAATAATGTGATGGGAGTGTAAGCTGCTGCACGATGTCTAAGGAATCAGAGGAGTCATTTTGCTGTGCTTTAACTACTGCTGCTCCTGTGTATCTTATGCCTGTTTCTTGATCTATGGTAGAGGAGCCATCAACAAAGTATATAGTACTATTTGGTAAGGGATCTTCTTTTGCTGCTCCTGACTCATCTGGTGAATAAGTGGCACAATCATGGTTGTCATCATCTGAGGTGACAATTGGATGGGCAAAAAATGTGGCGGGGATTACGGTGTGACATTTGACAATTTTCAGAGAAGGTAATGACAGTATGACTTCGTAGCCTGACACTCTTTGCGTTGTCAGTGTTGTTTTAGCTTTCTGTATTATTGCAAAAACAGCATGTTCAGTGTACATTGTTAGTGGGGAACCCATCACAATGGGGGTACTTTTTCAACAGCAAATGCTGCGGCAGCAAGGGCCTGTTCGCAAGGGTAATGGCCTTTCATGACAGAGTCCAGCATTCCGCTGAAATAAGCAATTGGCTTATGGCCCATGGGGTATTTTTGAGTGAGTACTGCTGTCATGACTAACCCATCACAGTGAGTGAAGAGGTAGAATTCTTTTGTGTAATCAGGTGATCCTAACACTGGTGCATTTGTTATCTCATCTTTGAGCTGGGTGTAGGCTGTTCTCATTTCAGGTGTCCATTCAATTTTATTATGTCTGTCTTTGCCCATTTTCACAGCTTTCAGCAATGGGGCAGTTATTGTTGCGAAATCAAAAACCCATTGGCGGACATAATTAACCAAGCCGAGGAATTTTTGCATGTCTTTAACTGTCTGGGGTTCAGGAGTGCCTTTTATTGCCTCAACTCGACCTGGAGTCACTCGCCTGCCTGATGCAGACAGTAGCTGTCCTAGGTAGTGTACCTCTTCCTGACAATACTGTACTTTTTGTTTGTCAACTTTATATCCTCTTTGTGCCAGCGTGGTGAGCAAGAGGATGGTGTCTTTCCTACATTGTTGTTCGGTGGGGCTGCAAAGCAGTATGTCATCGACATATTGCAGTAAGGTGCTGTCACATTGGAAATTGGACAAGTCTTCTTTGACGACCCTGTTAAAAACACTAGGGGACTCACAGTACCCTTGAGCTAACCTTGTGTATGAAAATTGCACATTTCTGAATGAGAACGCCAGGAGGTATTGACTATCTGGGTGCAAAGGAATGCTGAAAAAGGCATTTTTCAGGTCGATGACAGAAAAGTACTGTGCATCCGGGGGACATTGGTGAGAATGACAGAGGGGTCTGGGACAATAGGGAATTCTGGTATAACTATGCTGTTAATTGCGCGAAGATCGTGTATCAAACGCCATTGATTTGTTTTCCCCTTCCTCACAGGGAAAAGGGCTGTGTTACACGGAGAGATACAAGGATAAATTACTCCCTGTTCTAGTAAGGCCTGTATAGTGGGGGCTATGCCCTCCTCTGCTGCTTTAGACAAGGGGTACTGTTTTATTCTGGGCAGGATAGCACCTTGTTTGAGTGTTATCTTAAATGGCCTGGCAGATCTAATAAGGCCCACATCATTTGGGTTTGTTGTCCAAAGATGTGGTGGTACCTGAGCCAAATCAGCTTCTCGCACAGAATCATAGTCAGGGGTGATCGTTGGTGTTCTAATTTCCACTATCACTGAGACGGGCACATTGTTATCATAGATAATCTCGGTTTTAGAATATTCCTCAGGGGATCCAAATAGCTGAGCATCTGAAATGTGTCTGACCAATCCTTCCTGTTCAAGGAAGATGACACAAGCCCATGTGTGAGCATTGTCATCGCATGCCAGGAAAGCACCATAGGTGGGTGTTATTTCAAGGGCGCAGATGTCAAAAATCAAGTTTTTATCTAACGCCGGGGAGTCTGGAACTTGGGGTCTAAAGAGAAATTCTTTTGGTAGCTGAACTGTGCGACCTTGTAATTCGGGAGTGGTGGCGACAATCGTGTGAACAGCTGCAGAGAAGGCCTGCTCATTCACTGGGCGTGCTCTGACTTGGCTATCTAAGGAAGACTGTGCAGTGACTGCCATCATCCTAGTTAGTGGAGTACCTGGAATGGAGCAAATCATTGTTCCATTGTCATCAAAGTGGATGGTCATGTTTAGTTTGGCCATGAGGTCGCGTCCTAAAAGATTGACTGGGGAGCTGGGTGAATAGAGCAGAGGCTGCTCCACTGTATGGCCTCCTATCTCCATTGAAACTGGCTTGGTGAAGGGGACCCTTGCTATTGCCCCAGAAAATCCCTGTGTGTCCGCTGTTTTGTTTGAAATGGGCAGAGGGCCACCTGTAATGCAGGAGTATGTGGCACCTGTGTCAACAAGAAAACTGTATATTTTGTTATTTATCATAACACTTGCAATAGGGTCCTCTTCAGTATTGCTTGTGCATGACAAAATTGGGCACACAAGAGTTGTCTGTGGGCTGTCCTAGCCAGTGTATTCTCCATGCTGATATTGCTGGATGGTGCCCTGAGTAAAGGGGTTGCTGGAGGCAACAATTGTTCCTCCTAGAGGTACATTGTTTTGTGTTTGGGGGACCATCTGGTAAGTAGCCTGTTGCTGTGGCTGTGATTGTTGCATTGGAATCTGCATTTGTTGGGCCGCTGGCTGAACCTGAAGCATTGGGGGCGCTTGGAGCTGCACTTGCTGTTGCTGTGTTGGTTGCACATATGAGTATAGTACTTGGGGCTGCTGGGGGGTTGCTGTGTGCGCTGTTGTTGTTGGAATGGTGCCTGTGCTTGGTAGCCAGGACGCATATATTGCTGACCCATATCGCGCTTTTTACTGTTACAGTCTCTCTGGATATGGCCTTGTTTCTGGCAATAGTAACAGATTATTGGTGGTGCCCCTTGTCCTGGCTGTTGTGGAAACCTTTGCTGTCCCATCCCTCGCCCCCTTCCTTGTCCACCCGTGTTCCAGTTCATATTCGGTCTGTTATTGTAATAGGGCTGTATGTTGGTGCTGTACTCAGGTGGTGCTGGCATGTATTGTGTCATTGCCTGTTGTGGCTGCTGGACATACTGTATGGCTTGTTGGGGTTGAGCTTGTATGTACTGTACTGCAGGTGGTGCTTGTACCTGCTGAGGTGCAAGTTGGGCATTGCCTGCAAGAGCATTCATGGCAGCCTGAGGGAAGGATGTTACTGCTGTCATTTGAGTGACGGGTGCCGCGAGCATGACTGTGTCAACATTGTCTTTTTCTTATTAAGTTTCTGCTGTACTAGTTTGGCAGCGGCATTCTCTATTGCTAGCTGTCTATTCTTCTCCTGTTCCTGTCTCTTTTTACAGTAATGTACAATGTGATCTTGTATCTCTGCCCATGGCTTGCATTCCATTGCTACAATGCCATCTAATTTCTCCTGTACTTCAGTTGGCAAACCTTTCTTTACTGTGTGGTAAAATAGTCTCCCATATCCTCCATTTGCGTCCCATCGTTGCCCTAACTCCTGGTACCATTTTTCTTTCATTCTAGAAAGATAGTTGGCAGGGTCTTCATTTGGTTGCATAGTCTGTGACAACAGAGCCCCAATGTCAGGAACATCAGGGAATTTCCTGCGCAACTCAGCCCATGCTACTGTTCTAATCTCGTTGAAGGAAACACCATCATGTTTGGTGTTTGTCTTGGTAAGATTTTTATGAATACGTATGAAAAGATCTTCTGCATCTTCTCCAATGAGGGAGATCAGCAAGCTTTTTACATCTCCTATTGCTATGTTGTTGCCCGTGGTGCAATTTTCAAAAGCTGCAATCCATTTTCCCGCACCCTCTGTGAGGGGTGGGAGCGCCTTTTTGACATTTTCTTTGTCTAATGTAGACCAGGGGATATAGATGGGGGGATCAATGATGTTTTTATAGATCAGTGGCATCTGGCGTGTTACCCCAGGGCATTGCGCTGTGGGTCCTGTAGAATCATACTGGCGAGCATATCTCTGCCAGACTTTGAGGCTCTCCCTCATGTAGTCATAGTCCCAATCCTGATCTCCTAATCCTTTGAGGATGCATTCAACTGCTGTTGCCATGTCCTGAGGTTCAAAAGAGCCTTCCCTTGGCCAAGGGCGCATTTGTGGCGCCAAGGGCTCTGACCAACCTGCCAAATCGTCTGTAAAAGGGTTAACTGCATAATCTGAACCTTCCCCCAATGTCACTATCTCATTGGGAGTGAGGTCATTACTAGCTTTTGGTGGAAGGGGTCTACTGAGATACATCATGTTACGTCTATTTTTCATCCTAATGGTGCGTAAGGAAGCAGAGCCCGAGACGTCATATAGTATGTCGTCGGGGTGTCCATGTGTCCCCAAGACTTTAAGTCTCTGTGCCTCGGTGGTCCTTTCCTTTCTTCTTACCACTGGGTCATGTTCCTGCGGGTGTTCACAATATATTGGGATGTCACCAAACATTGGATTGTGGCCTTCTAGCACCCGTGGAGGTGTCTTTTCCCGCCCTAATGCTGTTGGGAATTGGAGGTCTTGGTGTATGTTAGTGAATGTTTGTGTCATTCCAGAGACGGCAGCGTCACGGTGGGAGGGGTGCTCATTAAAGCGATATTGTCTGCTCCCTTCCCCATTCCTACTGATATTTGTCTTTGGGTGGTGTTTCACGAGGCGGTGCAGCGTGGGTGAGGGTGATGTTGGGGTGTTGACCTTATGGAGCATGTCCACAACGCTTTTGTTCATGTTCTCTAATTTAAATGACAAGCGTCTTATGGAGTTCACCTGATCTGCGTGACTAGGTGATTGATGCATGTGTGACTGTTCTTCTTCAAGGTGCTGTGATGAAATACTTTCCAGGCTGGTGCTTTTGCTCAAGTCTGCATTTTGTCTATAATTGCCATACGCGGATGGAAGACACACACTACGAACACGCCTTCACGACGCCGGGATCCAAGAGAAGGCCCTGGACTGGACCACATCCTTCCTTTCCGGCAGAACACAAAGCGTCCGCCTCGCCCCCTTCCGATCCAAGGCCACCAAGATCATCTGCGGCGTACCCCAAGGCTCCTCCCTCAGCCCAACGCTGTTCAACATCTACATGGCACCCCTCGCCCACGTCGCCCGACAGCACAACCTCAACATCATCTCCTACGCCGACGACACCCAGTTGATCCTCTCCCTCACCAAAGACCCTCACACCGCCAAAGCCCACCTCCACGAAGGAATGAAGGCCGTCGCCGAATGGATGAGGACCAGCCGCCTGAAGCTGAACTCGGACAAGACGGAGGTCCTCATCCTTGGTTCCAACCCTTCAGCCTGGAACGACTCCTGGTGGCCAACATCACTGGGAACAGCCCCGCCACCCACCGACCACGTACGCAACCTAGGGGTCATCCTCGACCCCACCCTCTCCATGACTAAGCAGGTCAACGTCGTTTCCTCATCCTGCTTCAACATCCTCCGAATGCTCCGCAGGATCTTCAAGTGGATCCCCACCGAAACAAGAAAAACAGTCACCCAGGCCCTCGTCACCAGCAGGCTGGACTACGGAAACGCCCTCTACGCAGGAACGACGGCTAAGCTCCTGAGATGGCTGCAACTCATCCAGAACGCCTCTGCACGTCTTATCCTCGACATCCCCCGACGCAGCCACATCACACCCCACCTGAGAGACCTGCACTGGCTCCCTGTCAACAAGAGGATAACCTTCAAGCTCCTCACCCACGCACACAAAGCACTCCACAACTCCGGACCAGCCTACCTCAACAGACGACTCAGCTTCTACACCCCCACCCGCCAGCTCCGCTCGACCAGCCTCGCCCTCGCCACAGTCCCCCGCATCCGGAAAACGACCGCCGGCAGCAGATCCTTCTCCCACCTCGCCGCCAAGACCTGGAACACCCTCCCCACCAACCTCCGACAGACCCAAGACCTACTGGCCTTCAGAAGACTCCTCAAGACCTGGCTCTTCGATCAGTAGCAGCACCACCCCCCTCTTCCCCCAGCGCCTTGAGACCCTCGCGGGTATGTAGTGCGCTTTATAAGTGACATGATTGATTGATTGATTGATTGATTGATTGATTGTTTACAGAGAGTGCACTCCGTGAAAGTAGCCGTACTCATTGCTTTGACCCATGCATGTCTTGTCTCTGAGCAGATCGAGTCACCATCTATTCCGAGAGAAAGTACGGTTTCGGTGTAGTTCATGAATTCGGACAGCTATGGTCGCAGAGAGGGTTCCTAACGTCATCAGGCTCTCCCATTAGGAACGGGGAATAAGTGAGACAATTGTTAGAAGCATTGCAGTTACCAAAAGAAGTGGCAGTCGTTAAGTGCGCTGCCTATGGGAAGGGAGATGGCTTTCTCTCGACGGGTAAGCGCTGTGCAGATGAAGTGGCTTGCTTTTCTACTACACGCGCATGCATTTTTAATGGGGAATATGTTGGCGAGAGTGCAGAGAGGACTGAACTCAACATTATGCTAGCTGTTGCAGACACATGGGCTGAGGTAAGGTGTTTGCAAATGGAAGCAGCAGAGCAGAAACAAGCGGGTTGGATCAGAGCAAGTTGGGAAAAAGGAAAAAGTGATATATGGGTTTCAAATTATGGTAGGGCAGTGTTACCTGATTGTCTGCTGAACCCAATGGCAAGGCAGATTCATGGAGCAGGTCGCATAGGAAGGAATGCAATGGTGAGATTGTTCAGGCAGACTTGGTTCAATCCAAGGTCTCGTGTGATTGCAGAAGCAGTGTGCCATTGGTGTGTCACGTGCCAACAGGTGAACTGGGGGAAATAGACGGTTGTTGTTCTGAGTCACATTGGCAGATCAGGGAGACCCTTCAATAGGATCCAATTGGATTTTGTTGAGATGCCTGTGTGTAATGGACTGAGATACATCTTGATTGTTGTCTGCATCTTTTCTCGGTGGGTGGAAGCTTATCCAACTAGAAGGTATGACAGTCTCACCGTAGCAAAACTATTGTTGAGGGAGCTTATACCTCATTTCAGATTTCCAACTACATTGGTGCCAGATAGATGAACTCACTTCCAAAGTGAAATCATGAAGCTGTTGTGTACCTCCTTGAGTGTGGATCAAAGACTGCAATGTATTTACAGGCCAGAGACATCAGGCATTGTGAAGCAAATTAATGAGATTTTAAAGGTGAGGCTGGCAAAAGCATCTTTGAAATGGCCCAATGTGTTGCTCATGGTTCTAATGAGCTGGTGCAGCATTCCTGACAGGAGAACTGGGTGCTCGCCACATGAAATTCTGATGGGAAGGGCCTTGCGTTTGCCTGCAGTGCCAGCGAACGCTTTGATAAACATCACAGATGACTTGATCCTTGACTACTGTAAAGGATTGGCTGATGTGGTTTGTTCTGTGTCTCATCAGGTTGAAGCGACAATTGCACCAACATCGAAAGACCTTTGCCATGTTCTGAGCCCCAGGGACTGGGTGCTCGTCCAAAAGCATGTAAGGAAGAACTGTCTTCACTCTCCGTGGTGTGGACCATATCAAGTGATATTGGTGATGAATACTGCTGTGAAGTGTGAAGGAGGGCCGAACTGGATCCACGCTTCCCATACCTGAGTCACAGGTCCCTCCAATGAAACAGCTCCTCTCCCAGAAGTAGTTCCAGGCATGAGTGAAAGGTCACCAGAGAGGGCAAACCTAGCTGTGGAGTTTCCTGATAAGGCTGGATACCCACCACATCAAGCTGAGGGGGTCAAGTTTCACAAGAA
The DNA here is from genome assembly GCA_963921515.1 of Calotriton arnoldi. Lineage (NCBI taxonomy): Eukaryota > Metazoa > Chordata > Amphibia > Caudata > Salamandridae > Calotriton > Calotriton arnoldi. The sequence goes on from CAWUFW010003815.1 coordinate 226,354, forward strand.
CCTGGTATAGACTCTGAGGGAGATGGTAACATTGTGAGTGGTGTAGAGTCTGACCCAGCAGAAAAGACTGGTGTGGAAATTGGGCGTGTGCAGTCAAGAAAAAAAGATGGCACAGATGAAACGTGTATGACAGTGTTCTGCATTCTGTCCCTCAATTGTTTTTTTTGCATTTGTCACCCCGAGTGGGATGGGTATGCCCAGACGTGGGTCCCGTGCTCTTCATGCCACTGAAGTCAAGTTATCCTGGCTGATGAGGGGTGAAACCCCAAAACCGGTCCTAGGATGCTTGTTTCCAGTCCAGGAAGGACCTGGCCAGGCAGTTCGGGCTGGACTATTCCCATGAGGCACAGGGTCAAGACTGATTTGCATATGGGTGGGTTCAAACTGGAATGGCATGGTGAGCAAAAACACGATGGATTTAGGCCCAGATCTCTGTACTGGGGGTGAATGTATGACAGTGTTCTGCATTCTGTCCATCAATTGTTTTTTTTGCAGATGAAACGTGTCCTCTGAGACAGAAAAGAAGGAACTTGAGACATGCATCTGAAAGAAAACTTGCACCAATAAGTGAATCATCTGAGTCTGATCTGAGTGAGTACGAGCAAGCCCCAGGAAGTGTTAGGAGATGAAGGAGAACAATAGTGCTGTGTCGGAGATATTCCTCTCCCGAGTGGACTTAAGTAGTTACCAATGCCTGGGAGAGGAAGGCCTGAGTTCTCGATACTGATCGGTGAGATCTTGTTGAGAGTTCGTGGAATAGAGGCTAATGCAATCCTGTCATTGACTGTGCCTTATCCACCAAGGTTGAGTGGTTTATGCACTCTGAGTTTCCAAGCTTTGGAATTCCATCATCTCTATAAGAGATTACAGCATTCAGAGCTGAATTGGTACAGCGAGTCATTGAGGACATTGGCTCATGAGGGATATAAATTGAACTTTTCAACTTTAAGTTGCTTGAGAGAAGATAACCTAGGCCCGAGTGGAAGAAGAATAAAAACAGGGACTTTTCATTTAGAAGAAGAAAGAGGGCTAAGGAAGTCTTCCAAGGTGTGTAAAAACTGTGCCAAAGACTGCTACAGAATATTCTACGATCCAAAAGGAAGCTGCACAAAAATAAGAGGTGGAGAAAAGAGACTCTGTGTGTTGAACCTCTTACAGCCACAATCCGAGCCACTTTAAAAATGGAGTCTGGAAATTCGAATAGTAGGCACAAATGTAATATAGGTGCACTTATTGTAGGGGTAACCATAGTAATAGCTGTAGTCATTACTGAGTACATTTTAAGTGCGCACAAAGTTGAGGAGCAGGGAGTGGGGGTACATGAGACATCCGCGCCTACCACTGCTGACTCAAGATAGGGTACATTAGGATCAGATAAAGGCTTAATAGAGCAAACTAGTTGCTTTCTGCATGTAGATTTGTCTAAAGGTGACTACACATTGAATGCCTATGCTAAGCTGTTGTATGAATATGTGAATACTATGGATGTGAGAGATTGTTATGTGTGTTGCAATTGCCTGCTTCAGTTGAGGAGGGGATCAGGTATCATCAGCTACCTCTGATGAATGGTATTAGTTGTAGTTTGTTCCTTAACATGTTCTATGGAAAGGGTCATTACGAGTACTACTTCTTGAATTATCATTTATACTCACAGAGATACTGGTCTATAAACACCTGAACAAGTATGATTATTATAAACAAGAATAGAGATTGACAAAGTATTTTGTAACCACAGTAACAATAGACACTGCTTATGCACTTAGATGCAACTTAACCTGCACATTAACATACATAGAAAAGAAATTTGTAGATCAAGTAGAGGATAGACATAGAGGCTTAACTGTTAAAGTTAACACTAGGGAGGAAAACTTTGAATGGACCAAGGAGGAGTTAGCTCACAAGGCTAAGGAAAGCTATGGTCCTTTAGCTCTGGATTGGGAACAATGAGGCAAGCTTTGTATTCGACAAGTACAGACCCGTTATGACACTATTTTTGTGGGAGAGAGTGTGTGTGATTGCATCTTCATAATTGCTTCTTCGAAGAACTTCCTCCTAGAAGCAGTGCAAGTGGTGCCAGGAGTATATTTTGTGTATGTGGTAAGTATGCATATGTTTTGCTAACAAATAATTGGTATGGTACTTGTGAGTTGAGGTTGTGTTTCCAAAGATATATCATGTGGAGGATTTGAAGAGTTTGGAGAGAAAATCGAACCATAGAGAAAAACGTGGACTGTGGGAGACATATTTAGAGTGACAATACCTAGTTTGGGTGTGGTGCTGAATGAAATCAAGATCAGAAGGCTGTCTACTATTGTAGATAAGTTGCCGGTTAACACAGCTCAGTCATTATAACTCATGGATGGAGAAATTGTTTTGATAAGGGCAATGGTGATGCAAAACCATCTTGCTTTAGATGTGTTATGAGCAAAGGCGGGCAGAGTCTGTCAGATGCTGAAGGTCAAACAGGGGATATAGAAGTAACATCAGTGAGATACATCATGACATACATGACTTGGCAACTGAGGGAGTTTGGGATGAGATTGCAAAAGTATTTAGAGCAGTTGGAAGTTGGTTTGCTAACCTAGGAAAGGAAATTCTTGGAAATGTTTTGAAGCCAATAATAATTGTTGTGGTCTGTGTTATCATCTTGACAATAATAACGACTTTCTCCCCTCTATGCTTACATGCTGCTAAAAAGGAACCATCGGATTGTGATTCTAGGAAAGGTCCAGAACTCCCTCCTGGATATGGTAAAGGTGACCCCTTCTGGGGTAAAAACTCTTGCTAAGATATCCAATTCTCTCACATCCAGAAAATGAGACACAGCAGAATTGCTAGTTTAGCGGAAAGCTCCTTGCAAGATAAATATTGGTTATCCTGCCAGCTAAGAAGTTTCGGGGGGTATCATTTGGTAGGGGAAATTATTTAGGATGCACAATGAATTGCTGAGAAAGGGGCGAGGGGACACAGGGAAATAAAAGACCGTAAAGTGAAAAGGTTTAAAAAAATGCTTTACACATATATTTAATTATATTGTACGGTCAAAAAAATAAATACTTCAACAAACCATCAAAATTGCACTGTGATACATTAAATGTCATGTAACCCGTGATGTTGTGCACAAGTACTCGTGAGAGGTGAACAGCGCTAGTGACACTTGGAGTCATCTATGATGCCCGTACAGTTTGAAAAATTTTTAAGGACAAGCTAATTATTGTGGGCAATCACAGAGAAGGTGCCATGAATTAAATTTGGTGTGATTCCATTCAGCGGTTCGGGCTGTAGTTGTGTTAAAAAAATGAAAACTCCCCATGGAATTAACATGGGGAAAATGCTTTTTAGGACCCCCTTTTTTCTCAGCCCCCGCTTGACGGATCACCCCAAAACTTTCAAAGCAGCAGCTGAATCAAAAAATGTAACATTTTGTGAAGATTCGTCAAGTGGCGCCAAAGTTATTGGCAAAACAATTAACACTTTTCCTATGGAAACTTTGATCCTAACTATAACTACCTACTGGCGACTGCCAGTGGGTGATATATATATTATATATACATATATACATATATATATATGTTCCACCAATTGCCCGAAGCATTTCAGGAGGGCACTCGACAGAATTCCCACCATCCGGTTTTCGCGTTGGACTTGCCTTCGTGTCACGCTGCTTAAACCTTTTGCCCAACACGTTTCAAGGAAGTGATCCTCTTCGTCAGGGGCTTGCTTATTCAAACAAAAGGAACGGCCAATCCTTCTTTTATTTTCATGGCATGAGCATGTGATTTGTTAACAACCAATAGTTGGCCCGCATTCTGTGGAGCGGCACGCTGGGACATGAAGTCCATTATTCCCTAAGTGGGTTCAGTTCCCTTTGTCCTCTTTAAAAGCATCATTATTTTCCTTAGTAGGACTCGTGGCACTCAGGCAGGTCTGTAATATTCTTGGAACTCTGTGCTGTATCCAGCTTGAAAATCGTTTTCAGCAACAGCCTCTCTGTCTTTATGTAGATGGTGCTCCTCCCCAGGACAGGACTGCCCTGCTGTAATTTGTTCCACCAATTGCCCGAAGCATTTCAGGAGGGCACTCGACAGAATTCCCACCATCCGGTTTTCGCGTTGGACTTGCCTTCGTGTCACGCTGCTTAAACCTTTGCCCAACGCGTTTCAAGGAAGTGATCCTCTTCATCAGGGGCTTGCTTATTCAAACAAAAGGAACGGCCAATCCTTCTTTTATTTTCATGGCATGAGCATGTGATTTGTTAACAACCAATAGTTGGCCCGCATTCTGTGGAGCGGCACGCTGGGACATGAAGTCCATTATTCCCTAAGTGGGTTCAGTTCCCTTTGTCCTCTTTAAAAGCATCATTATTTTCCTTAGTAGGACTCGTGGCACTCAGGCAGGTCTGTAATATTCTTGGAACTCTGTGCTGTATCCAGCTTGAAAATCGTTTTCAGCAACAGCCTCTCTGTCTTTATGTAGATGGTGCTCCTCCCCAGGACAGGACTGCCCTGCTGTAATTTGTTCCACCAATTGCCCGAAGCATTTCAGGAGGGCACTCGACAGAATTCCCACCATCCGGTTTTCGCGTTGGACTTGCCTTCGTGTCACGCTGCTTAAACCTTTTGCCCAACGCGTTTCAAGGAAGTGATCCTCTTCGTCAGGGGCTTGCTTATTCAAACAAAAGGAACGGCCAATCCTTCTTTTTATTTTCATGGCATGAGCATGTGATTTGTTAACAACCAATAGTTGGCCCGCATTCTGTGGAGCGGCACGCTGGGACTGTCGAGTGACACGAAGGCAAGTCCAACGCGAAAACCGGATGGTGGGAATTCTGTCGAATGCCCTCCTGAAATGCTTCGGGCAATTGGTGGAACACATATATATATATATCCAACAAAAAGGTTGCCCCAAGTGGAATGGCTCTCTCAGGTAGGTTATGCTCTTTAAAGGAAGCCACTGCAACATACATCCTTTTCCGATATCTCTCGCTAATCCGACGCGTTTCAGGCTCCGCCCTTCTTCATGGATAGCCTTTCCAGAAAACACAGCAGGCAAAGTCAGAACACCAGTATTTTCCTTCTTTTATTTCCATCGAGCATGTTCATGTGAGCAATACTGATGCATTATGGGACTGGTGGTGACACAATTATCCCCATGTGGGTCGCTGCTGCGAGACCAAGTTAACCAACTACCAGGAAAGCTCATAATGTTTGCCACAGTTGCTTACCCCTTCCAACAGGCACCTCCCGTTCCGTCAATTACCGTCCCAGTGAACAGAGGCGGACCCGCCAAAGTTTATGCGGTGGTGCCATTCCGTGGCCGGGCTGGCCACAACAAATCCAACAAAACGGTTGCCCCAGGTAGGTTATGCTCTTTAAAGAAGCCACTGCAACAGACATCCTTTTCCGATATCTTTCGCTAATCCAACGCGTTTCGGGCTCCGCCCTTCGTCATGGATAGCCTTTCAAGAAAACACAGCAGACAAAGTCAGAACACCAGTATTTTCCCTCTTTTATTTCCATTGAGCATGTTCATGTGAGCAATACTGATGCATTATGGGACTGGTGGTGACACAATTATCCCCACAATTATTTACACTCACTGAATAATGTCACCAGTAATGTCACTGACCATGTTGTGGCTGGTGCAATATATGAGGTTATAAGCAGTGTGTTGCCAGGGGGCATAAATTATTCACTGAAAAACAACGGTTACAGGGAGGTTATAGTTAGGTTCAGATTTTACACACCAAACCATAGAAATTCAGCAGTTATAATTACCTGAGCTAACTATAATTTATAGTTAGCTCAGGTAATTATAACTGCTGAATTTCTATGGTTTGGTGTGTAAAATCTGAACCTAACTATAACCTCCCTGTAACCTCTGTTTTTCAGTGAATTTCCACGGTTTTTTAAATTATATTTCTTAACTATCATGTCCCTGTAACATTTGGTTTTAGTGAATTTCGAAGTTTTTTTAATATGAATTGTGCTACCATTTCACCTTGTTCAATTCAGTTATTTACATTTTTACAATTTTATAAATGCATTTCATTTGCACATTTACTATTATACATTTTAAAACTAACAATTAACAAATGAACATAGCATAACTTATTAAACCTTTTACAAATATAAAACACAAAATATTTTCTGTTTTCTATTAATTTTATAGATCCACAGATCCACTTCGGTGCCACCACGAATGTGTCCACCCTTCCACATTCAAAAGCATTCCCTAAATCAGTTATGTTGCTTTCACATCTCTCTGGAGACAGTCTCATAAGAACAGCTCCATCGTATTATAGCTTTTCCTTCAAAAGAAGATAGTTTCAAAGTAAAGACCACTTCTGCTGAAGATAGAAGAGAAAGGAAAGAGCAGGACGAAGAAGAAGGCTTACCACCTCCAAAGAATTCCTCAGATGTTTGAAAATATTTCTGTATCCCTTCAGGAGACAAGAAAGTTCATGCAAAATTTGCAATCTTTACGGCAAAAAACTGTCAAGAGGCACTGTGAAGAAGTGTTCACATGGCACATTGTCTGTTTCAAAACACTTGAAATCCATACATACAAGGACATATCAGAGGATGATAAGAGAGAGGGAAGGTGGTGCATTATTATCAGCAGTTGGACCATCCGTGGGACCCTTACCACCTGCCGGATACTTACCAACCCCACTGTTTCACCAAAACTGCAAGACATGGCCACTCATTGTGCCAATCGCTATATGCCAGTTGAACTAAATATATCATCTGGTGCCCACTTTATTGATGCTGTCAAAAGGCATAATTCCTAATATTTATTTCATCCTTCCATCTTCCATTGCTCTTTAAACACAAGTAGATATCTGAAAGGCAAATATAAAATACATTTAACTTGAGATTACATACTGTTAAATTACATACTATAAGCAAGTGAGTAGCTACATATGTGGTTATGCCAGTGTGGAAGAGGCTATGTAAGTGTCTGAGTATGGGTGTAAAAATGAGTATATGAGTAGCTGTATGGGTGAGTGACTGGGTTTGTGAGTGGTTGATGGAATAAGTGAGTGATTGTATCAGTGTCTCTGTGCATGTGCGACTGGATGTGTAAGTAGCTGTACTGGTGTGCGACTATGCTAGTGACTGTATAGGTGTCTAAATTGGCATGTAAGTGACTCTATGGATTTGTAATTGGCTCTGTTATTGAGTCATTATTTGTGAAACCGTGTGTGAAGGTGGCTGTATTAGCAGTGGATACATAAGTGTTGTGTGGGTATGTGAATGTGTGTGTAAGTACCTCTGTTGCTGTCTGACTGGGTGTGTGAGTGGATGCATGGGGTTTTAAATAGGTATGTGATTGGCTGTTTGGGTGGGTGGCTGAGTGTGTAACTGGGCATATGGGTGTGTAAAAGCATGTGTAACTGACTGAGTACATTAATGGCTATATAGGTGTGTGAGTGGGTGTGACAGTGCCTGTATGGGTGTGAGAATGACTATGTAAGTGGATGTATAGGTGAGTAAATAGGTAAGGGAATGGTTTCATGGGTGTGTAACTGAGTGTGTCAGTCACTGCCTTTCTTTATGAGTGGTGGGTACATAAGTGGTGGTTTTGTAGAAGTGTAACTTAGGGGGATATTCTCAAGAACGTGTGATAATCTTCGCCAAAATATGTTAACGCAATTTTTCACATCGCCGTCTATCGCGGGAAAATAACTCTGTGTTAACGTCCTATTCCCAACATGGCGGTAACATGCGATAGTCTCCCGAAAACGTGTCAAATGTCCGCGATAAAATTACCTTGACGGCGATAAAAATCTAAACCCGAACAAAGTTGCGATGTGCCCAACTGCGATAAAAAATTCCGCAATAAGCAGCGCCAGGCCTGCAAGTCACACAAGTCAGGCAGGAAAAACCACTATAAAAGCGGCAAACAAAAACACAACCAAGACACAAACAACTGCAAAGCACCATGGAGGTAGCCGGAGCAAGTACAGAGGACAACCAGAACCCCACAAGCCCCACGGAGGACCAGCCTGGGACCATCATTGGGGAGACGGTGGCAGGATTTGGGGGACCGGACACTGCACAACATGACCTGACCCAACGGCAACAGGGTGAGTAAAGACCAGGGACTGGGGAAATGGGCACAGTGGCACACATGCACAATTAAGTATAGCACATCTGCAGACAAACCATGCCCAAGAGTCACAACTCCGAACAAGAGACCAATTTACCCAAGTCAGCAACATCTCAGCACTGTATAAGCACAGAAGTGAAAGGCACACCGCCTGAAAGGGATAAGGGCCAGCCAAATCAGAGCTAAAGGGGCAACTCACCCACAATGCAGCACACGCACATAAGAATCAGAGCACCTCAACATTGACAACAATGTGGTACAAACTGCAAAATTCACACAACAGAACAGAGGACACAACTGCTGCTGCTTGTGTGTAGAAAATGCCCATTCACATGTGGCATAGCAGGAAACTGTGAGATGATAATGCACAAGTACACCCTCACATCCCTGATGATGCAGAAATGTCAACTGTCCCGCATCAAATTGGCATCTCCTCACAAACAGTCACAATGTACATAGTCATGCAGTCTGTATGTAAACTTGTACAATGCGTGAACATACATGTGAACACAATGTCAATCTGCATCTCCCCTTCACATTGCAGAGGGAGAATCAACACCTCCTGCAGAGCAGACCCAACAACACAGCATTGATGATGAAGAGGACCACACCAACATCTACACTGACGCCCTCCAACAGCTCATGGACAGCTCCGGCATCCCACCTCCAGCAGCAGGGCAGCCCAGCTGCATCAATGAGACCCCACCCCCTGCACAGACCACACAGCAGAAAGCACCCACCACCACTGCTGTCTCCCAGGACCGCCACGGCCAACACATGGCATTCCAACACCGTGTGTTCAGGTGCCAGGAGAAGATGGCTGACCAACTGCGGGTGGGGTCCGAACTCATGTCAGCCAAACTAGATGCCATACGTGGGTGTCTAAGTCCCATCAGGGATGATTTACAGTCCCTAACGGACACCCACTGTCCACTCCATGCTCTCCAACATTCCATGGCTGACATCGCTGGAGTCATGACTCTGAGCCAAGAACAACTGTCTAGTCAGAGTGGCTCCAGCGATGTCAGCCGGTAGTTGGGACACATAAGGAGAATGATGGAGAGCTTGGAGCGGATGCAGGCGGAAAGAATGTTTGCCACGGCTGCACACCAGTCAGATGTAGCTGTGATCCTCCATGCCCTGCAGATCCTCGTCATGGTATTGCCACCACAAGGCCTGGCGTGGATTAATGCTGCTGCTACTACTCCATCCACATCTCCGCCCCCTGAAGTGTCAGTGCCACACACTGTGGCAGACATTCCACCTCCGGCCCCTGATGTGTCACTGCCACACAGTGATAGAGACAAAGTACCACCACCCGCATGTGAGGCACCGGACACATCAGAGGACGGAGATGATGATGAATCGGGCTTTGTGGTAAGAATGAAGTGGTAGCATTCATCTCCACCATATGGCCTGTTTCAGCTTGGTTCTGCCCTCTGCATCATGCCCTGGAATAACACCTTCCACTGTCCCCCAATACACTCAGCGACACTCACCTTGGACCTCGACATGGACTGCCATATTTGGTTTGGTTACCAATGACACAGCAAGCACACTGCGGACTGAAGTCTTCCACTCCCGATGAACTTGTCAATCCCTAAAGGACTCCGGCTGGCCCTCCACGGGGCAACATTGCAAAGTGGGGTTTGCATGGCCCTGTACTGGTACAGCCTCAACACTCCACTGAATGTGAATAAAACATTCTAATTCACACAGATGTGTCATGGTTATGCTCAATGAAGTATGAAAGTATGGATGACTGTAGGGACAGTGATTCCACAAAAAGGTACTCCCTGGGTAATGCTATCAGTGCGCATGTATGGCTGTGACCCAGATAGGCAGTGAGACACACATTGAGATTCAAACCAACACTCATCACAGTTGAATACAAGTGAAGGTGCGCAGCCTTTATTAGCATATGCATGTCAGTACGGGCAAGATCAGTGCCACAACATGCAGACCAATGCAGCAGTATGTCAGAATGAGGAGCGTTGCCAAGTGCCGCTGACCACTCCGGGGGAGTGCCTCACCTTTCACAGGTGTGTGTTGTTCGGCGTTGTTGTCCGCTCATGTATTCGGAGTCCAGGCGAATGCAGCCATGTCCACTGTTGTCATGGGATATGTGACCAGATCTCCAAGATGCAACAAGGTGTTGGGACATGTGCAATGGGTTCCAATCTGTTGTGGCTGCAGGTACGTAGTTACATGTCCATAAAAGCGATTGCAGCTTCGTAGGCTATCATTTCCAACATGAGCTCGTTGTCGACTTCATCAAACAGGACGGCGAGGCCATCCATTAGCAGGTCCGGACAGATGTGCTGCATCCACCCCCTTTCACCAATTAGCACTACAGCCCAATAGGGGAGCGGTTCAATGTGGTCACTGCACACGAGGAGTTGTGCAATCTCCCAGGTCCAGCTACCAGCATGTATGCCAAGTATCAAGGCATCCCATAAACGGGTTTCACGGTGACACTCCTGGTCGTGGGCCAACAGGGGGTGCACACACATGTCAAAATCCAGTTCAGCTACCGTCCTGTTGGATAGGCAGAAATCCATGGACCACTCGAATATGCACGATCGACAATGCAACACAGGCTGAATGCAGGTGACGTTGGCAAGGCGGAAGCTTAGCCGGTAACTGATCCGCAGCACTGCCAATGGCAGTACCCCCAGTAAATGCAGCATACATGCACGGTACAGTTCCACGTGACAGGGGTTGTGCATGTGTCCGGGATGTTCTGCCATTGCGTTAGTGGCTCTGGTTGAAGCAGCACAGTTCTGACCTGCGCCAGTTCTGTGGATGAAATGCCACAGCTCGGATCAATGAGTTGTTTTAGTGTGCAACGGTTGTACACCTGGGATGGTGTGGGAGTAAGTGTGAAGGCCATTCCATGCAAGATGACTTCGAGCAAGGACTTCTGTGTGTGGGGTGTGTATACGTTGGTCTTTCGTCGGGCTGTGTGAAGTGTGGGAGTCAACATCAGCTGCTATAGTATCTGTCAGGGGGTGCCGGGCACATGCAATTCCGAGGTCGGAGGTGCAGATGTGCTTCCGCCTGATAGTTCAGACAAAGGAGCTTTCATCCCTTATGTTAGTTTCTCATCTGCTTGCATTCAGGAAATGTGAAGTGGCTTGTTGGGGGTGGGGTGGGATGTGTGCGACTTTGGGATTCATGTTTGACATGTCTTGCATGTGGCAAATGTGCAGCATCACTGTGTGTTACGTTGCCTCACAGCTGCTCCTCCCTCCCCCGAGCCCATTTACTTGTGCGCACAGCGCGGTTGCATCGCTTGCACTCCAACGGCACACCATTGTCATGCCTGTCTGCGCATGTCCACAAGCCTGACAACCACACTGTGATGTTGTCCGTTGAAGGTGGGCGACCACGTGAGTGTAGGCCTATGGTAAGGATAGGGCAGACACAGATGTAGAGTCCATGCGTGGCTGAACTCGCGCTGCGAGTAGGTCTAGGCATTTGGCTCTTACTGCAGCATTACAGATGCACACAACAGTTGGCATGTATGAGCCAAGACCCCGAGCGGTCTTGCGCTCCTTCATTTCTCCGTTCGTGCGAGCCCGCCCTCAGGGTGCATGCTACATTGCAACATTGTCGATTGCAGGCAGGGTGGCGCCGACACTACAACAGAGACACACGCATTAGTTACTTCCTTGTCCAGGCCAGAACCGAACCACGCCCAGAGCCCCGGGCAAATCCTTCATACCTCTATGCTGGCCTGGCGTACGCCGGCCCAGCCCACTCCGCTTACGCTTACAGGGGGACGACAACAGAGCTACGTGTCCAAAGTCTTAGACACTGCCTGAGGTGACATGGTTGCGTCCACAGTCCACCGCACAAGGTAAGGTGGTAGGGCCCGGCCACTTTTTATTTCCAGGGTCACATGTCCATTGACGCCTGTGCTGGATGGGTGTGGGGTGAGTGTAAGCCAGCACTCAGGGAGTGGTTGGTGCTGGCAACAACTAGAACAGTGATCTTCGTATTACACACACAGATTCAATCATAAAGCGTCCATGACTTGCAGTGCACTGAGGTAGGGGCACCAGATCTGGAATCACACACAAAATATTCAATCATAAAGGGTCCATGACTTGCAGTGCACTGAGGTAGGGGCACCAGATCTGGAATCACACACAAAAGATTCAAACATAAAGGGTCCATGACTTGTGGTGCACTGAGGTAGGGGCACCAGAGATGAGCGTGCTCATGTGAAGTGATTGTTAATCATTGTGTCCCTTCGGGATATTCCCGCTACAGCTGCAGTGGGGTGTGGTACACCTGCCTCATCTTCATCATCATCGTCCCAGGTCTTCCCCACTGCCTGAGGTGACATTGTCGCGTCAGCTGTCCACAGCACACAACTCAATCATAAAGGGTACATGTGTTGTGGTGCATTGAGTTGGTGGCACCTGAAGCGCTCAGCGGGTGTGCAGCCTGCGATGATGCGTCGTCCGGGCAGGCTGCACTGGAAGCAATGTCTGTTGCCTACTGGACTGCGCCATTAATAAATCAAGACTCAATTTGAATTGTAAACTCTGCTGCCAGCAGTGTAGGCCGGAGGCAGTGGCCAGAAAGGACCCACAGCCACGTGGTGATGACTTGTGGTGCACTGAGTTGGTAGCACCTGAAGCGCTCAGCGGGTGTGCAGCCAGAGATGATGGTGTGTCCTCGCAGGTCAGGATTGGATTTGATTTGAGAGCCCTGCTGACCGCAGTGTAGGCCGCAGACAGTAGTCAGCACACACATAACTCCGCCGTGCTGTTCCGCTGGGTGCGCTGGGGGCCTGTGTCGCGGACGCCAGCGATCGGCTGAGGAGGCTGGTGGTAATGGCGGCGGACTCTTGGCAGGGTGAGGGGCACCTCCCTGGCAGACGCGTTTGCCATCCGGGAAGTGAACCACGCCCAGAGCCCCGGCCTATTTATTCACACTCCTATGCTGGCCTGGCGTACGCCGGCCCAGCCAACTCTGCTTACGCTTACAGGGGGGGACGACACGGATACATGACCGGGGTCTTACCAACTGCCTGAGGTAACATGGTTGCGTCCACTGTCCACAACACTACAAACACCAGCAGTATATGTCCACATGGACATGTCTGTGCTCTGCATACTGTAGTCTGCCCAGCACATCACCGCCACACTTGGCATTGTGTACATTCTTATTCATGGGTGACTTGCCTCCTTCACACATACTTGGTTCCCACCTTGCCCCACATTCTGCAATTGTGTGGCTGAGGGCCCATGCCGTTTTGGGAAGGTCAGCTGTCTTGTTCTGCGCTGCCTCGGTGGTAGTCCGGGGGGGGTCGTTGGGGTGGTGGCTGTTGTGGCCCTCTTGGGTCTCCGAGCTGCACGGTCAGTAGCCCCATGACATGTGTTGGTCTTCTGATGTGGCTCTGGGCTGGGCTCCCTTTCATGCTGCAGGTTGTCGTCCTGCTTTACCCCAGTAAAAGGCAGGTGTTTAATCTCTGCTGCTAACGCGCCTTATCACCTGTTTTTGGGTCGCATCGCGGATCTGGCTGGTCGTTGAGAATATCGCGAAGTGGTGTTTTCGTGTGTTTTTGCACGGGAACGCCTACTCTGCATATCATTAGTATTAGTTGTCGCTCTCATCCTTGCCGATGTTTTTAGCGGAGGATATCGCTGGGAAACTGGCGATATCAGCAGTTTGCACCAGCTTGAGAATAGGGCGATAAGTCTATTGCCACTTTTGCGGCGCTAAAGTGCCGGTAAGTCGGCGATAAGTCCTTGAGAATATGCCCCTTGGTGTGTAAATGCCTGCCTGCCAATGTGACTGGGAGCAAATTACTTACTATTGAATTACCTACTATTAGCAAGCACCCACATCTAATGTCTAACACATTCATTCACACTGGCTTAATAAAATAACTATTTTTTCAGTATAGCAATCCCTCATACTCCTTTGCTGAACACTATGGGGCATATTAACAAGGCGGCGATATGAAATTATCGCCGCTTTTGTGTCCGTTTTCGGGCGAAAAGCGGCGATAATTTCATTGCCGTATCAGCAAAGACACGCTTTCGCGTGTTTTGCTGATTTAGCGCCCGTTCCCAGCACGCCTAACTTTGCATCGCTAATGAGTTGCAAAGTAGGCGTGGCTGTGAAACCAAACAGGGATAATATCGCAAAGGCAGCTTCGCGATATTATCAAGGAGGGTTAGCGATTTTTTAAATCGCGTTAAGTATGCCTTAACGCAGGAATTTAACGTCTGTTAAATTCCTGACTAAGGCATACTTAACATGGGGGGTGGATTCTGTGGCTAAGACCACAGGCCCTATCATCTAGGATATCGCCATTTTCCACCATGGAAAACGGCGATATCCACGCTATCTCTGGAATTTTATCACCTCGGCGATGCGCGTTGTTGATAACGCGCTAACCGGGCGATAAATTACAGAGATAGCTGGCGATAAATATGCATGCACTAAGCGCGCTTTGCGATATTTATCGCCGGGCCTTGTTAATATGCCCCTTAATTTTTAGCTAATATTTGCATCTAAGCTTTCTTTCCTTTTTGCCATTTACTGTAGCGTCTAGAAGCTGCACATTTTTTATTACACTTTTATACACTCACACCTTTTTCTTAAATATACTTTTTAATGTACAACTTAAATAATATACCTGTACACATTTGTTTTCCACTTAAAATCTCAAGTCAGATATATGGCAATCCTCCTCTACTCTCAGTAGAAATGTATTTAAAATGGCTACTCTTCCCCATGTGCTCTTACTCATCCTCCTATACTTAGCAAATCACAGAATTCATTTAATCTTTTATTTTTGCTGTACCACCCTTAAATGGTCACTATTTGTTAACCCTTTCCATGTTTCCTGTAAAGAAGTCCAAGTTGGTAGGATTTTTGTGGATTTGTGGATCCACCGCGACTACATAAAGACGACCACCTTCCAAGTAGGCTGGGCGAGGAACTTAGCTCTGTTTGTGGAGTTTGCCTTTTTTTGAACTTTGCGGAGCTTGCGGAGTGCAGAAAACTCCACTCCGCTTAGTGCAGCGGAGTTTTTCCCCGCGTGCCCTCGCCAACTTAAGGTAAGTTGGTGAGCGCGAGCTGCCGCTCAGGTAGAATTACTACTCGAGCTGCAGAAGATCAGCCGGAACAGCAGTTCGCACTTCACTCTGCCACTTGTGGAACTCTGCAGAGTTTTTTTGTCACTTTGCGGAGTTCTGCATAGCGAAACTTCTCAAACTCTGCCCAGGCCTGCTCCCAAGGTGACATACTTCCAATATATAGCCTGCAGTTGAAATACTTGATCGATGGTACTGGACCCTGGTCTAAACCCTGTTTGGACCGGGCTTAATCGGCCTACACCATTAACCCATTCCTGCAACCTATCTAGAAGTATACGGCACAAAAGCTTTAGGGAACTGTCAATAAGACTGATTGGCCGATAGTTAGATGGCAGGGGCCTTGAACCCTTCTTATCGATAGGTACAATCTTGACCCCAGCCCAAGTGTGGGTGGTTGGTGAGCTTTCCAAGATACAATTATAGTATTTTTCTGGTTTGCAGAGGTCCCCAGGCACTTTGTCTGACCCTGTGGCTTTTCCTGATGTGATCCAGTCTATGGCTTTAATGATCTCCCTCAAAGTAATTAAGGGAAGTAACTGTATGGGTGTGTAAAAGAGTATGTGAGTGACTACCTGGGTATGTGAGTGGATGTATGAATGTGTGGGTAGGTGTGTGAGTCGTTGTGTAGGGGTATGAGAAAGTGTGTGAGGGGTCTGTGAGTAGGTGTATTTTCTTTGATTGGGATCCGGATATGCGGATCGCCACAGATTCACACAGAGGCAGCGATGAGCGCTGCACTGGATTCAAGGATCAACGCATGCCCCCCCAAAAACTTTTCGGGCAATTTCTTGCCCATGAGTGGTCTTTCACAGACCCCTCTATTAGTCCCATGGGGTCAGGTACCTCGACCATGACCCTTTCTATCAATTTTAATTTATATTACCCCGTGCCAAGTCCCAAAACAAAAATAACGTTTGCAAATTTCCTTTCAGGTTGCAGCTAGCCTATCACAGCATTACTGTTGGATCTGCATCTCTAGATATACATACATCTTTTCACTTTGATATCTCCAAAAGTACTGAACAGATATACCCCAAATTACAAAAAGCACTTTTTCTGGACCAAGATCTAGCTTTCTACCAAATTTGGTGTAATTCTGTTCAGCGGTCCGCACTGTAGTCATGTCTAAAATCCCTATGGAAAATTGCATGGGGAAAATGCATTTTAGGGCCCCCCCATTTTTATTTATCCCCACTTGATTGATCACCACGAAACATTCCAGACAGCAGCAGAATTGAGTGGCAAACAAGGAGACATTCAGTAGTTATGGTTACCTGAGTTAACTATCACTTACGCCCCCACAATACACTGCTTATGACCTTACATATTACATGCAACATTACGTGAAATCACTGATAGCATCACTGATGATATCATCCAATGATTGTAAGTGTTTTCTAAGAGTTTATGTTTGTTAAACATATATAATAAGCTACTGCAAAAGTTAAATTAGTATACTAAGTGTACAACTAATGAGTGATACTATCTCTAATATATATTATGTGAGTGGCTGTGTGACTGTGTGTATCTGTGAGTGAGTGGATTTCTGAGTGGCTGTGTGGGTGAGTGAGTTGCTGTGTGAGTGTATGTATTGGTGAGTGAGTGGGTGTGCCAATGGCTGTATGGGTGAGTGAGTGGGGTGTGGGTAGCTGTATGTATAGGTGAGTAGGTATGTGAGTGACTATATAGGTGAGTGAGTGGGTTTCTGAATGGCTGTTTTTGAGTGAGTGACTGGGTGTTTAAGTGGCTGTATGGGTGAGTGAGGGGCTGTTTGAGTGATTGTTTGGCTAAGTGAGTTAGTGTGTGACTGTCTGTATTGGAGATTGTTTCTCTGTGTGAATGTCTGTATGGGTGAGTGAGTGCATGTGGGAGTGCTTGTACAGATGTGTGAATGGGTATGTAAGTGATTGTGTGAGTGTGTGAGTGAGTCTGAGTAAAAAACAGTCAGAACACCGCGGTCTGAACCACACGTTTTCTGACTATGCAAGCTCGACCACGCTTGCCTTAACCATGCATATACCGTGGTTAAGGTAGTACACCCTCTAACTACTGGAAGACAGAAGCAGGAAGATGCTGTTGTGAGGTAAGTGGGGCTGTGGGGTAGTTTGTTGGGCTGGGAGGGGGCTGTGTTAGTTTTAAGGGCTGGGAGGGGGTCAGGTAGGCTTTAGGGCAGTGGAAGGGGCTGGGGTAGTTTAAGGGAGAATGCAGGTGCACGGTAGTATAACTTACAGGGCAGGGTTTTAGGCCTTAGGGCAGTGGAGGGGAATGGGTAGTTGGGTTTGTTTTTAAGGTGGGTGGGTGGGGGGGTCGGGGTAGGTTTGAGGGCACTGGAAGGGGTTGGGGTAGTTTAAGGGACAGCGCTGGGAGGGCAGGGGGATTGGGGTAGTGTACATAAAGGGGCAGAGCTTTAGGCCTTAGGGTAGTGGGAGGGGAATGGGTAGATGGGTTTGTTTTTAGGGAGGGGGTTGGGCTATGTTTTAGGGCAGTGGAAGGGGTTGGGGTAGTTTAAGGGACAGTGAGGGGTTGGGGGTGATGTAGTATACGTAAAGGGGCAGGGTTTTAGGCCTTAGGGCAGTGTGTGGAGAATGGGTAAAATCGGTAGTTTGTAGGGCTGGGGGAGTAAGTTTTAGGGTAGTCGAAGGGGTTGGGTAGTTTAAGGGACCACACAGGGTGGGGGGTAGGGTGGTGGTGAACCTAGCCACACATACCCCTTCACCATTCATGCCTATACCACTAAATGTCATGGTAAAGGCATGCATGGTAAAGGAGTGTGTGCTTAAGACACATTCATGGTTTTGAGCTTGTTTGGGTGAGTGAGTGCCTGTATTGGGTGAGTGAGTGCCTGTATTGACAGGCTGTATGGGTGAGTGAGTGGGCGTTTGTCAGTAGCTCAATAGGTGAATAAGTGGGTGTGTAAGTAGTTGCATAGGTGAGTGTATGGCTCTGTGAGTGGCTGTATAGTTGAATGGCTGGTTGTATGAATAGCTGTATGGGTGAGTGAGTGGTTGTGTGACTGGCTGTTTGAGGGAGTGAGTGGTCAGTGAGTACCTGTATAGTTGAGTGAGTGGGTATGTTAGTGGCTCTATGGTTGAGTGAGTGGTTGCATGAGTACTTGTATGGGTCTGTGAATGGGTATGTGAGTGGTTATATGGGTGGTGAATGGGTATGTGAGAGGTTGTATAGGGGTATGAATGGGTGTGTGAGTGGTTGTGTGGATGAGATATAATCAGTGATCTCATCAATGATATCACTGACCATGTCATGAGTCATGTAATATGTGAAGCCTTGGAGGAAAAGGAAGATGGCGGATTGACTCCGCCGCTGGTTAGATGTCTCAGCCGCCTCTCCCTGGGACCCCTCTGTCCCTTTGCCGCTATGATTATTAGCGCGGCATTTTGGTTTTCAAGAGCCGTATACCTAAAGCAATACCTAAAATCAACATAAACCAATATAATTATCTACGGAGGAAAAAAGACTGCTGGTCCCGGCATACGACGGAGGATCTCACCTGTTGCAGCTGTGTTTGCTTTCCCACTCGTCCTGGATGAGCCTGTATACGAGGCTTATGCTCACTGTGAAACGCAGCTGTGCAGCGAGGTGGTTTCTCGTTGGGACTCTTCCCCTGATTTCTCCGTGGCTGCTTCGGGGAAAAGGGAGAAAGCAGCGTTCCTGTGATGGGCGCTCCATTTACTACCCTCGTCATTGCTGCAGTGGTGGTGGAGGCTGTACAGGTCACCTAGCGGCGATTGAAGACGAGAGGGGTTGTGACTGTGGGACAGCACCGCTGTGGACTTTGTTGGAGGTGAGAGCGATGGCCCCCCCGCGTAATGCTCGGAGGCAACATGCCGAGATTCAAGCTGCAGCAGAGGGGACCCCGGAGACCTCAGATCCTACAAAGGTGCAGGCAACTGACCCCCTGGGTTCTGGTGAAGTTGGGGCTAGTAGCTGTAATATCACTCCTATCGACTCACAGGTGGGGAAGCCGATTTTGAAATTGTTATACTCAGGTAGAGCTACAGCCTTACTCCATTCCTGCGGCTCAGAGACTTCCATCCCTGGCTTTGTAATGGCTGATATGCTGAATGCAGCAGTGCAAGACGAGCTGGGGGCACTGAAGATGCTACCTCCCCATGGAGACTTTCTGGCGGGGGATTATTTCAACGGCCCCTAGGGGTGAGGCACCTTTGAGAACTAATGCTGCAGAGGCATTGCAGAAATAAATTGTTTCTCCCCCTCTCTCAGGCACCTTAGCTTCTGTTTCCAACGAGCCTTTAATTGAGAACGCTTCAGATGAATGTTCAGTTTCTCTGCCTCACATTCCTTCCGAATCTGAAGGCATCTGTGATACTAGCAGCAGTGGCAACGCCAATTGCAACGGCAATGGCAGCGAAGGAAACGAAGCCAGCTCTAGACCTAACATACTTCAGGAGGGGGAGCAGAAAAAGTAAAAGTGAAAGTGAAAGGCTCTAACCCTGTGCGGTCTGGTAAAGGCGGCCGAGGCAGGGGAGCGCTGCAGCTACCAAGACACAGGTCTCAGAGGTACTGGGACGGCTTAAAGGAGCATCAAATATGGCGAAGATTGGGTCTGGCGCTAGCCCATTGCGGAAATGGGTTTCTTCAAAAGGCGAAGTTAGATCTATTGTATCAAGATTATCCAATTCAGGGGGTCTGGAGGTACCCTGATGGACAATGTCATCAATACTTCGCAGAACTCTAATTTAGTTACTGGAGCTCCCGTACCAACTACCTCCTCTGCTGCTTTATCTGGGACTGCTACTTCAAACATTTCTGTAGGAGACGCACAAGTTTTGAGTCCTCAACTTGGTGGCGTGGATGGATTCATCTCTGAGTCAATAAATGCGGAAGCTGTCCTCATTGCAGGGCAGGTATTGTCTCTAACTGCTGAACAACCTTTAACATTTAACGCTCCTGTTCCTTGTGCTGAACCGGCAAATATGGCTGAAACTACTGGACACATATATGAATATTCTGACTGCACAAATGTTGGTGTAGAACTTCCCTTCTCTAAAATTATGCAGGCACTTGCCATTCAAAGGGCAGAAGCACAAGCGCACTATCAACAGGCTAAGGCTGATAGTTCTGACATTAAACAAGCACTAATTGAAGTTACGGCTAAGGTCTCCCATTTAACCTCGGAAGTCAGTGATCTACAACACCGGGTGGCAGCTGCCGAAGAGGTTAACACCCAAACTGTTAATCTGGTTAAAACCCACGATTCACAGATGACTCAGATACAATTTAAAATCGAAGACCTTGAAAACAGGCAGCGACGCCAGAACCTTAGAATGTTTGGGATCCCCGAAGGGAGAGAAGGTTCTGATCCACGGGCATTTATTGTTAGTTTACTACAAAAGGCATTTCCTGATCTACATGACTGGGATCTGGATACACAAATTCAGAGGGCACATAGACTGCCACAGTTTTTGCCGCAGGGGAATAGAGCTAGAACCAACTTTGCCAGACCTTTTCTTGTATTCATTGGTAATTTTTTGCTTCGGCAGGCAATCTTTTTCAAGGCTAGGCCTTCAGCCCCTGTTGTGGTAGATTCTATGTCAATTTTTGTACGATCCGATCTTTGTAAATCTACTATGGACAGGAGGTGGCAGCTTCGTCAAATGATGGATCCGCTTAAAGCTATTTGCACACAGGTTTTTTTACAAGAGCCTGCGCGCCTAAAGGTCATTAAGGATGGCTGTACTCACTTTTTTTTTAACGATCAGGAGGCGAAGAAGGCGCTTTGCAAGTGGCAACCCAGCTCTAAAGCTTGATTTGTGTAACTATTTGATGTATGAATAGTAATAGGGCAAACTTATATTTAACTAACTACTTCTCATACTTTTTGCCTTTGGTATTAGCTTCACTCTATCTGTCCTGGGGGTTTTGCTCTAATTTATGGCTCTTTTTGGTTATTACATCTTTGACCTAATGTTTTTTTTTTTACTAGGTGCGTAGTGGTTGGTTCAGGGGGGACTCCGGGATGGGGTGGTTGGGCATCTTCCATATGCTGTCAGTTTATGACAGTTAGAAGGGGGGTGATTCCTTTTCCAGGACACATGGCGGGGGGGTTTGTAGCTGTGGGTGGGGCGGTCAGGGGGAGTAGGGTGGGTCGGGTGGGGGTGGGATTAAAGGGCCACGGTGTAGATAAAAAAGCACAGAAAGAATGGGAAAAAAGGAGCGAGAATTTGTTTACTGATAAAGTACTTTCTTTTTTTTTTGGTTTCTTGCTGTGGATAGATACTGACTTGCTTTTGGTTAACTTGCATAATGTCTGGGGTTAAATTTATGAGCTGAAACATTTCTGGGCTTAACCAAGCCATCAAGAGGCGGCTGGTAGCCGAAGAACTTAAGGTATTTAAACCGCATATAGTGGGTCTTGCGGAAACGCATCTGGCTTTTAAGGACAGGGCTCTCTTTAAGCAACTTGGTTTTGACCTGATTGTTTGCTCGTCGCAGCCAGCTTCGATTCGTGGGGTCGCCTTGTTGAAATCTAAACATATCACCACCATGGTTTTACGTACACAGGCTGATCCTAGGGGAAGATGGGCGATTGCCCAGCTCCTAATTTCAGGACATAAGGTGACTGTCTGTATTGTTTACGGCCCCAATGTTGATTGCCCTGAGGTTATTTCTTTCCTATGTTCAGAATTACTGGAGTGGGCCGGGAATCTCATTGTAATGGGCGACTTTAACTGCATCTTAGATAAGCAAATTGACACTACAAACACCACAGGGAGACCCCGTATGGTTAAGGTGAGGGCGGCTATTTTAGATTTATTACACATTCATCGACTGGAGGACGTCTGGAGAAAACTTTTTCCGTCACATCCAGGGTACACTTATTTCTCACATCCTCATAAACAATATTCAAGAATAGACATGTTTTTTGTTAATTACGATTTAGTGGACAAATCTTCTATGGTGGTGTGTCCAAAGATAACGTCGGATCACAATCCCATATTACTTACAGCTTACTTTTCTTCAATAGAGAAGCAACAAACTAGGGATTTTCATTTCCCAGACATCTTCTAAGTAATCCCGATTTCATAACTCATATGCAAATAACGCTGAAGGACTATATTAAAAATAATTTACACACTGCATCTTTGGTTATAGTTTGGGATTGTTTAAAAGCATATGCGAGAGGGGCTACACTTCAATATATTGTTAAACAGAACCGGATCAATACAAGTCAAGAAGAAAACGAGCACCGCCAATGTTTGGATTTAGAGCAACAACATGCTCGAGCAATTGCTTTGAAGGATGTTGGCGAAGTTTTAATTTACTTGCAGCTTATTAATTCGAGGGCTAAGCTTAGTAGAAGGCTAAAGGATAAAGTTGCAAGTAACTTTTTAAAATATAAGACAAAACAGTATGAGTATAGCGAACGGGTGGGACGGGTGTTGGCCTATCAGCTTGCTGATGAGAGGTCTGGGTCTCATATTAAACATATTAAAGGGTCTGACGGCTGTATTTATTCTAAAACTCAGGATATTTTGGAGCAATTTAGGATATTTTATGTAAACTTGTATAGGGGGCCGGCTAGCTTCGACCAGCAAGCTGCTATAGATTATATTCAAGAAAGTGAACTGCCAGCTTTGGATTCATCTCAAAGTGCGGTGTTGGATAGAGAGGCCGATTTGTTAGAGATTAACACAGCAATTAGCGCACTGCCTTCTGGTAAGGCGGTTGGAGAGGATACTATCCCGCTAGAGTTCTATAAAGTTTTTAGGAATATTCTGTCGCCTGTCTTACTTGAAGTAGTTAATTCAATACTACAAGGTGGGGACGCACCTCCCTCTTGGAATGTAACAAATATTATCGTTTTTCCTAAAAAGGGGAAATCAGTTGAGGACATTAGTTCGTATCGTCCGATTTCTTTGATTAATGTGGATGCAAAAATCTTTTCTAAGCTTCTGGCTTCACGACTTGCCCCCTTGATCCATTTTATAGTATCTGAACAACAGCATGGCTTCGTCTCAGGTAGGGATACTGCAGCACATATAAATACTGCAATTGCTGCATTCGATGTTGCCGACCATCTGGATCAACGGATTGGGATGTTGATGTTGGACGCCGAGAAGTATGGTATGGGAAACCAATGGGTCCCTGGGTCTCGGCCGGAGGTTTATCTCGGCGGTACAGAGGTTATACTTCAACCCAACTGCAGCCATTAGGATTAATGGCTCGGTATCCACCCATTTTAGGATCCAGAGAGGTACTAGGCAGGGGTGCCCATTATCCCCTTTATTATTTGCTCTTTATATCGAGCCTTTTATTAGGCACCTGCTTCATAACGATTCTATTCCTTCAGTTTTTTTTAATGGTATGTCACTGAAATTAACAGCGTATGCTGACGACATTGCAATCTTCTCCACGAGACCTCTGGTGGCGATGACAGCTATAACTCAAGAGGCACTTTCTTTTGGTTCTTTTTCCGGTTATAAGCTTAATATAAATAAGACCCAGTCAATTCTAAATTTTACACCCGTATCCGCTCCGCCCTCACTGGGTATTACCAGAACAGCTACTTATTTAGGAGTTCGCCTCAGCTGCCTCAGCTGCTGTACGGGCGATCTTATCGCATTGAATTATGAGCCAATGCTTAAAAAGGTCGCTGCTGATCTACGTCGGTGGAATAAATTACCCCTCACCATTATTGGTAGATGTAACGTAGTTAAAATGAATATACTACCAAAGTTTTTATATCTGTTTCGCACCATACCCCTTAGAGTTCCTTTATCTTTTTTTAAGCGGCTGGATAGTGTCATTGGTAGTTATATCTGGGGGTATCGTCGGGCAAGGAGAGCCCTAAGGTACATTAAGCTAACCTATGAACATGGTGGTTTTAAACTTCCAGATTTTAAAGCTTACTTTTGGGCTGCCTTTGTGAATCGGATCCAGTGTTTACTTAAGGGATCTGAGGTAGAGAAACCCTGGTTTGCGTATCAACTAGCCTGTGGTCCCGTTACGGGGTTTAAGTTACAAGAAATGACCGACCCGAATTACTTTAAAAGAGTGCGATTCAAGATTATTAGACATATTACTCTCATTTGGCAAGATATTAGGAAAACTTATAATTTACCTGATTTGCATGAATTTGTCACCTTATTGGGCAACCCGTGTCTACCTGGCATATTTTCGGACTCCGTGGGGAAAATGTGGCAACAGCGCGGTATAATACATCTTGGGCAGCTATATGATGAGCATGGTTTTAGGTCCTTTCTATCCCTTCAAAATGAATACGGGATAACTCATAAATCATTTTTTAAATATTTGCAAATTCAGAATTTCTTCCTTCAAGGGAAAGGGTTGTTAATCCTGCCCCGCACAACAGAAGTTCTACGGGCTATCTATATGATTTCAGGGCGGGGGTGCATAGGGAAAGTGTACCAAAGATTTTTAGCTGCTGCGGCTGATGACGGCTTACAGATTGTAGCTAAACTTAATCAGACTTTTGTTGTGGATATTACTTTGGAGGAGGTTTTGGAATCATTGGCCTTAATCAACACCGCGGTTACCTCAATCAATTTGAAACTGCAACACTATCGCGTTATGTTTATGTTGTATTATACTCCCAGGGTTATCTCAAAATGGGTTGGGTCCCATGGTTCATCTAAGACACATTGTCCCAAATGTAATGAATTTGCTGCTGATCTGCGACATATGTTTGTTACGTGCCCAAATTTAAGTATTTTTTGGTGCAAGATCACTCTAGAGTTGAGCAATCTTTTTGGGAAGGATACTCAACTAACAGAAAAGGAAATTTTATTGGGGACAGTTTCAGATTCGGGCAATGAATCCAAATATTTAGTTTCAATTTTTATTGCTTGTGCCCGATTGTGTATTGCCAGGGTTTGGATTGAAACAAGGAGTCCCAAAATATCAGAATTTTGGTTGTTATTGAAGGGGTCTATGAAATGGAATTCGCTCTAGCAAAGTCCAGGGGCCGACCCTCACTGGTTAAATTTGAGAGGGTTTGGTCTAGCTTGCGGTGGGACTAGCTGATTTTGTAGCATTACTGTTTTATCATTGTTTTGCTAATTTCAAAGTGAATTTTGTGTTTGTATCTATTTGTAAAAGTCTCGACCTTGTTTTAACTTTTTAATATTTTATTTTATGCTTTTCTCTGTGCTTTATTTCAAACAATGGTTTGTGACTTGATTTTGTGGCTAATAAAATAAAAAAATAAAAATAAAAATATGTGAAGCCATAGACAGTGCATTGCGGGGGCGTAAGTTATAGTTAGCTACTGAATTATTCTTGTTTTGTATAAATGTGAAATGTGAGCCTAACTATAATGTCCCTGTTACCTTTGTTTTTTTTAGAACATTTATAAGGTTTTTTAAATTATAATTCCTCTGTGGAGGAGTGAGTGGGTATGTGAGTACTGGTATAGGTCTGTGAACGGGTATGAGAGTGGTTGTATGGGTGTGTGAGTGGGCAGACAAGAGGTTGTATGGGATTGTGAGTGGGTTTGTGAGTGGTTCTGTGGATGATGTCATCAGTGATGCCATCAGTGATTTCATTTGAGATGTCATCAGTGATGTCATCAGTGATGACACTGACCATGTCATGAGTGATGTAACATGTGAGGTTATACCCAGTGCACAGTTATCTCAGGTCACTAAAACTGCTGAATTTCACTGGTTTTGTATGAGCAAAATCTAAGTCTAACTATAACGTCCCAGTTTGTTTTTTTCAGTAAATTTCTAAGGTTTTTTCAATTCTATTTCCTAACTATAATGCTCCAGTATCCTTTGGTTTTTTCAGTGAATTTCTAAGGTTTTTCAATTTTGATGCTTTGTTAACTGGTAGTTGCGTTTGCAGAGAGGTGAAGAAACTTGGCGGGGCCTCTGACCAGCTCTCAGGAATCCCGCTGTAAGGGACTTACAGGAGGTAACTGGAGGGCTTCTTTGCCCTCAAGGTCCATCTGCAACCAAAAGTACTTCATCTTCAACCAGTAGTATGCCAGGAAACGCAGTTTCAGAGTGGTTGAGAAAGGGGATGTGGCCTCGGAAGTCCTCTCAGCAATCCCACTGTTTGAGACTTACTGGAGGTAACCTGAGGCCTTGTTGGCTCCCAAGGACCCAGGCCTTTAATTTGGACTGATCAGTATATAATCCCTTTTCAAGTTCAACCTTCACTAATAACCAATTTATCAAATAGCAGAAGAATGGATAAATCACTGAGAAAGCCCTGGCATTCACTTTCCCTGGACTCCTTTAGTGAGTCATTATAGCTTGCTTTTCCTTCAAGTGTTTCTGATGTAAATGCTTTGTTAGGAAATTTTAATACAGCTCTAACGAAGGCTTGGAACAAAAGTGTGCCTCTAAAAAGATGCCCATCACAAACTTACATCCTTGATATACAACAGAGCCAAAAACTGAAAAATTGGCTTGTAAAAATCCAGATAGAAGATGGCATAGAAGTAAAAATCTACAGGACAATGGCTTTTATAAACTTGCTCTGTCTAGATATCACTTTGATATTATATCTACACACAAGCACTTTATCACTAACTAAATTGAACAGGCTGGCAATGCACCAAAAGTACTTTTTAAGATTAGTAGTGATTTTACGAGCCCGCAGGTGTGTGTGCAGCCCTCCTTGGTGTCGCAGGAATTGTGTGACTCTCTCGCCACATTTTTTCAAGGTCAAATTTCACAGATTTATTTAAACTTCAACACCTTGCCTAGTATAGACCCTTGTGTTACCACTAATGTAACACACATGGTAGGAGCTGGGTTTGAACCATTCTCTTTGGAGGAGTTCCAGAGGTCCCTGGGTTCAGCGAAATCAGGCTCCCACCTAGATAGCTGCCCGCCCAAAGTCATGGCTTCCCTATCCAAACATCTTGCTCCGGCCATTCTTGCTATATTCAATTGTTCAGTGGAAGTGGGCACAATTCCCTCTGATTGGAAAGCTGCGCATGTTCTACGGATTCTAAAGAAAGCTAATCTGGACTCAATCATCTTATCGAATTACTGTCCGATATCTCTGTTGCCCCTTTTGGGCAAACTGTTAGAAGGCCTAACCAACAACCAACTAACAGCCCATCTGGAAAAGAATTCAATTCTGGACTCATCGCAGTCCGGATTAAGATCTTGCCATAGCACGGAAACTGTCCTACTGGCAGTCATGAACACTTTGAGACTCTCACTTGCTGCAGGAACTCCCTCCATGCTTGCACTGATGGATCTCTCCGCAGCTTTTGATACGGGTTCCCATTCTAGGCTGAGGAAGAGACTGTGTGCAATAGGTGTTCAGTATAGTGCTCTCAAATGGTTATATCACTTTTTGGATGACAGATTCCAAACAATCATTCTCAGCCCCTATACCTCCAGCAAGATCAGTCTGGACAAGGGGGTGCCACAGGGCTCCTGCTTGAGCCCCACTTTGTTCATCATATCTATGGCACCCCTTGCCAAGATCATTGAGCCTTTCGGCTTTGGAATAATATCCTATGCTGACGTGACGATACGCAGCTGACGTTCACTTTTGATTCTGATCTATATTTAACCAGAGATCGCTTTGCTAAGGGAATGCTAGCCATTCGTGTTAGATGACTGACAATTACCTACAATTGAACACAGATAAGAGCGAGATCATGCTGTTCGGCAAAGCTATCTTTCTGTGGTCAAGCGAATGGTGGCCCTCTCAACTAGGATCTGCCCCATTTCCTAAACTTTCTGTGAAGAACCTTGGCATAAAAATTAGCCAGACTCTGTCTATGAAAGATCATATTTTGGCTACCAAGGGCACTATGGGAATGCTCTACTGGCTGCAGCTAATGAGACACTTGTCGCTAAACTACAGGTAGTGCAAAATACGGCAGCCAGACTGATCTTTAATCTTCCACCGGGCACCCCGTCTACCTCTGCATTGAAAGATCAGCATTGGCTGCAAGTTAAAAAAAAAGAGCATTTTTAAGATATGCTGTCTCACTTATAAGGCCTTAAAAGGAAATGGCCCCAGTTATCTTCAACAAAGAGTTAAAGCATATGCACCCACCAGAATGCTTAGATATAAGGACAAAGCACTGTTGTGCATCCCCCTTTTCTGCTTGGTTAGATGTGGGGGAGATCCTTTTCTTACCTGGCTCCCGTCTATTGGAAAAGGCTCCCTGTGCATATCCATATCTGTCCGAACTATTGCCAATTTAGGACTACTGAAAGCCTCCCTCTTCCAATAGCGACCTCCTCTGGTAGATGCTACCTGCGACTGTCTTGCAGCACCGAGATGATCATGGGTGATACAAGCATGTTTAATGCTCTCACTTGCTGATAGTGGGGCAGCATTTGCGATGGCTTGGTGGGAGCAGTAATGCTTCCTCCAAGCCATACCAAATAGCTTTGTCCCCGGGTGGACACCCTGGGACATAGCAGGGTCTGGCCCTGGGGGGTGGCAGTCCCTAGGGCCATATGTGGCTCCAGGAAGGGTGCTGCGCAGCCCCCCTCCGATATTTACTTTAGCACCAAGGAGGTGGCGGTCCCCGGGGCAAGGGGTCCGCAACAGACCCCCTCCATTATATTATTTGAGCCCCGGGGAAGTGTCGAACAGCCCTGCATTTCTATAACCTAATTGCCATGGGGAGATGGTGCTCCCCAGGGCTGCAGAGGGGCCATGCTGGCTCCCCCCACTTCTATAATTAATTGCCCCAGGGAGGTGGCAGTCCCCGGGGCAGTGTGGGAGGCCACTCAGGCCTTCCCCTCATTTTTTAGAAAGAAGCCCTAGGAGGGAGGGCCCATGTGTCCCACTTCTATATATAATGAACGAAGCGTGGGAACCCGCTGATAAAGTTTTAGAAGAATGGCTTTTTTGCCCTGTGGATCCCTGTATAAATATGTATGGCTATAACTGTGGCGTCGTTTGACCAATCTGCGTTAAATTTTCTCTAAAAAGTGTCACAGTGGGTTCTATTGTTATGGAAAGCTTGGGGGTGATCCGTTCAGTGGGGACCGAGAATTTGGGGCACAAAATTAGTTTTCGTTTGTAATGTTAATTCCCATAGGAATCTTTAGCCACACCTACAGCCCAAACCGCTGAACGGACTTACACCAAATTTGGCAGGGGGTAGATGTCGGTTCAAGGAAGTGCCTTTTCCTTTCTTTGTTGTAAATCCATTCAGTAGTTGTTGAGAAATTTAAGTTTAAAATTATAGTGATATCTCTGGCTGTGGATATTTCGCTGTAGTTTCACGATGACTCACGAATGCACGCAACGAGAATGCTCTGATTGGCTGGATGGTACCTGAGCCAGAAAGTTGCGGCCACCGTTTTATTGCTCGGGAATGGTTCCAAAAGGCTGGAAATTTCTGAAAAAGCTAACAGAAGTGGTCAGAGTAGAGGTACTCTGACCCCATGTTTGAGAAATGGGAGTGTTAGTGACATAAGTTATGTGTCCAAAATAACTTTTTTTAATTGCGCGCGATATTCAAAATGACACCACAACCGCCAGCACGGCCCCCCATGTACCATCATGGGGACATCGCGTATATCAACGTTGTTGCAAAAATTGGTGACAATATATAAAAAAATATCAGTGAACCATTAATATGCATTGTTATAGATATATTGAGATTTTGATAAATGTTTTTATAGAGTTATTTATAAAGTGAATTACATACTGTGATAGTTAGAATTAATTATATAGTTATAATTTATTAATGTGGTGGTGGTCATTGAATTCCTGCTTTTGCTTTCTGCTTTCGCGATATAACCGTGGGATCACAATTACCAACGTCATCACGAAAATGGAAAATAGGTTTTAGAGCTGGTTGTTCTAGAGATACACTAGAAAAACATGAGTTTGAAGTATACAGTAAAAAACCGCTAGTGTGTAAAATACTGTAATATGTGTGCATATATGTGTTTTCACTTTATGGAAAAGGCGTGACCATCACAGTTAACGGTGACTTCGTGACAACCCGAATAACCGCAAAAAATGGAAAATAGGTCTGAAGAATTGTTTCTAAAGAAACTTAGTACAAAAACATGAGTTTAAACATGTTTTGATAGGGTTTTTTTACATTTTATTTTTGGATGTGTTGGTGGTCATTGAATGTCTGCTTTTGTTTTCCGTTTTTTGCATTGTGTCCGCGGGGATCACGATTACCAACGTCATTGTGGTCTCTGGAGTCACCCCGAAAAGACAAAGTAGGTTTTAGAGATGGTTTTTGTAGCAACTCACTAGAAAAATATGACTTTAGAGAATAGTGTAAGAAACACCTAGTGTGTAAAATACTGTACTATGCGTGCATATATGTGTTTTCACTGGGGTAGCGAAGTGAGCTAAAGAACGATGATGGATTCAACCCAGATCTGTGACTGGGGGTGAGTGTCTGAAAAGTTTCAGCGCTCCGTCCATCATCTCCTTGTGTTTGCTTTGTTCGCCCTAAGTTGGCAGGGTATGCCCAGACGTGGGTCCCTTGCTCACTTTGCCACTGGATTAAAGCTAGCCTGGCTGATGAGGGCTGTTAGCCCGAAACCGGTCCCAGGATACTTGTTTCCGGTCCAGGGAAGACATGGCTTGGCAGTTCGGGCTGGACTGTTCCCATGAGGCACAGGGTCAAGACTGATTTGCATATAGCTGTGTCTGAACTGGGGTGGCGAAGTGAGCTAAAGAACAATGATGGATTCAACCCAGATCTGTGACTGGGGGTGAGTGTCTAAAAAGTTTCAGCGCTCCGTCCGAATTCTCCTTGTGTTTGCTTTGTTCACCCTAAGTTGGCAGGGTATGCTCAGACATGGGTCCCTTGCTCACTTTGCCACTGGATTCAAACTAGCCTGCTTGACGAGGGGTGTTATCCTGAAACCGGACCCAGGATGCTTGTTTCCAGTCCAGGGAAGACCTGGCTTGGCAGTTCGGGCTGGACTGTTCCCATGAGGAACAGGGTCAAGATCAAGACTGATTTGCATATGGCTGGGTCTGAACTGGGGTGGCGAAGTGAGCTTAAAGAACGATGATGGATTCAACCCAGATCTGTGACTGAGGGAGAGTGTCTGAAAAGTTTCAGCGCTCCTTCCATCATCTTCTTGTGTTCGCTTTGTTCGTGCTAAGTTGGCAGGGTATGGTCGGACGTAGGTCCCTTGCTCACTTTGCCACTGGATTTAAGCTAGCCTAGCTGATGAGGGATGTTACCCCAAAACCGGTCCCAGGATGCTTGTTTCCGGTCCAGGGAAGACCTGGCTTGGCAGTTCGGTCTGGACTGTTCCCATGAGGAACAGGGTCAAGACTGGTTTGCATATGGCTGGGTCTGAACTGGGATGGGGAAGTTAGCTAAAGAACGATGATGGATTCAACCCAGGACTGGGGGTGAGTGTCTGAAAAGTTTCAGCGCTCCATCCATCATCTCCTTGTGTCTGCATTGTTCGCCCTAAGTTGGCAGGGTATGCTCAGACGTGGGTCCCTTGCTCACTTTGCCACTGGATTCAAGCTAGCCTAGCAGATGAGGGATGTTACCCCGAGTGGGATAGGTATGCTCTCCATGCCACTGGAGTCAAGCTAGCCTAGCTGATGAGGGATGTTACCCAGAAACCAGTCCCAGGATGCTTGTTTTTGGTCCAGGGAAGACCTGGCTTGGCAGTTCGGGCTGGACTGTTCCCATGAGGGACAGGGTCAAGACTGATTTGCATATGGCTGGGTCTGAACTGGGGTGGCGAAGTGAACTAAAGAATGATGATGTATTCAACCCAGATCTGTGACTGGGGGTGAGTGTCTGAAAAGTTTCAGCGCTCCGTCCATCATCTTGTGTTTGCTTGGTGGTCATTAAATGTCTGCTTTTGTTTTTTGTTTTCGTGACGTGTCCGGGGGATCACGATTACTGACGTCATCGCGATCCCCAGAGTCATTGTGAAAACATAAAATAGATTTTAGAGATGGGTTTTATAGAAACTCTCTACAAAAACATGACTTTAGAGAATACTGTAAGAAACCCCTTAGTGCGTAAAATACTGTAATACGTGTGCATATATGTGTTTTCACTTTATCGAAAAGACGTGATCGTTGCTGTTAACTACGGCATCGTGACGTCCTGAATAACACCAAAAATGGAAAATAGGTTGAAAGATGTTTTTTAAAGCACGTTAATAGAAAAATATGGGTTTAAACATGCTTTGAAAGAAGTATGCATATAGTAATATTTGTAGGGCAATGTTCAGAACAGATTTTTTTACATATTATTTTTGAATGTGTTGGTGGCTATTGAATGTGTACTTTTGTTTTCCGTTTTTGCTACGTATCCACGGGGATGGAGACGTCATTGCGAGACGTCATTGCAAACACTAAAGGAAAAAATAACCTTTAGAAAAAAAACTTCACAATATTTCAGGAACTAGGGTGGCTCTGACAAGAGCTGTTGCGTTGGTTGTGTGTATATGGCTGCTATACTAGGTTACTTAGAAACACCCGGTTGCTTTCATCTGTAAAGTGCACGCCATCATTTCTATAAATTCCATGCATGTCAAAACGCAGATTGTTGATGTAGATACAGCCCATGCGATGCTCTCTGAGGAATGCAAAAACAGCTTTATTAACATGTTTCCTGGCTTTGTCAATCTGTGGACAGAATTGATTTGACCACTTCCATTTCTGTCTTTGGCATATATTAGAGTACACCAAGATAGTGTGAGGGAAATGCGACATCAGTTTTGCAAAGGTTTCTTTCATTCTGATTTCCAGCCCTACCCCAGTCAATGTGCCTCAGTCTTTGCCACCACAGTGCACAATCATGGGGTGAGGAGATTGGGAATCCACAATGGGTTTAACCAAAGCCAACAACTGATGAAACTTTAACCCTGTCTGGCCAAACCAAGTAATAAGCACATTTGGCAAACCCAAGTCCCTGTCAATACCTTTCTTTCCTGTAGCCTCTTTAGCCCACACTCTAAGCATCTTGAAGTGAAGGAGCAATAGTAGTCAGGAAAAGGCCAAAATAAAAGCAGTTAAATGAAGTTTAAAAAAAAAAGATATATTTCATTGGGTGCTGTCAGCATGAAAGTGAATAAAATTAGGTAGTGTGTTGGATGCCTTAGCAAGAAGTCTCATTGGCTGTTGTTTAAAAAAAAACAAAGAAATACAGACATGGTTATGCTTTTGAATCTGTGGAGCAAAGCACACTTACTGTATGTTATTTGGAAGCAGCATGTTCCTTCTAGAATGTGCTGTGAACTTGTCACCTACTGGTTCCAATGGGTTGTTAGGTACACCAAGCTAAGACTGTATGGAGGAGGAAGGGTGTTAAAGAGACAGAACATCTTTTAAAAGTTAAGGAGTGATGACACAATTTAAGTAATGGCAATTTTAATTTCCAACTCAGGACTATAAAATAAACTGTAGTGTAGTATTTAAATTTCAGAAAAATGAAGCTAGATATAGGTTTGAATTTTCTGCGATTACCGCAAAACCATCGCAAAACGCGCTGACAGGAACCTCATTTTGAAAGAGAGGGAAAGGGTTACCAGTTGCTAACCGTTCACAAGTGGAGGTGCAGTAGACTAAAATGAAATACATTATTTCATTTGCTGCTTTTCTCATGATGATAGAGTGAAAAGTTGAAGAGGTTGCCATTTTAGAGTTGCTTTGTATGAGAGTGGTGTACTATTCTGGTGCTTAGTTTTTACAAATCTTAACAGAAAGAGCTAAAACAACACTATAATCAACAAACTCAATTCACTGGTATGTATATAACTTTTAATTGTTTTACAAATGTACATTAGAAATGAAGATGTATATGGAAGTTTGATTAAAAAGAGTATCACAGTGATGTGAAAAAATATATGAGATGAACTGTATCTATTAGAGGATATGTGTTTGAGAGGTTAGTGGTGAATATTTTGGGAAGTAAGAGAAAAATGAATTAGTGCCTCTATATTACATTGTGTATTTTATGGAAAAATAAGACAATTTAGTCTTGTGGAAAGTTGCAATGAGGAACTAAGAATGTTTTAACTATCTAAACATGATGCGCAGAATAGATACATCTGTTATTTGCATTCTGGTAGTTGTAGTACTTTTAGTAACATTATTAAACAGGAAAAGTGTTGTGAAAAATAAAAGATGAGAGCATGTTGTCCACCTGTATATGAATTAAAAAGAAGTAATACTTGTTAGGTATATATTAGAAAGTGTTTCTCTCTCAATGTGTTTTTTAACTTATATGACCACTTTGCATATGCTTAAATGGTGAGATATGGCTTTTGTGCTTGCACTTAGTATATATACGGTGGGACTTTTGAGTCCTCAGAGAGGTATATATTTTCAGAAAGATGGCAGGAAGGTGCACATCTATTAAGAAATCGCATATATGTTTACATCTATGTTCAGTAAGGCAGATTAAAATTTCATGTATATGGTGAGGGTAGTGTTTTACTTTAAACATGATTTGTTTAAACTTGAGGAGGATTAATAGTGTAGAATGCCTCAAGAGTTCTTGTGCTAGCTTCATTTCGAGTGTAACTGTTGTTTGAGATATGCTGAATATATGTTTTAGAGGCAGAAAAAGCATTTGAGCAATGATGTAGGCGTGGCATTCACAAAAGGATTTGTGCTTTGAAAATTTTTAAAATGTTGTTTTTCGTTTTAGAAACTTACTGATGCAAGTGCATACTCAGCAACAAAGCAATGTATGTTTCTAGAGAGCCATGTATGCAATTATAAATCAAGCCTGATACCTAGATTTCACTCACACATAGCTCAGAAGAAAATCATATACACAGTAAAACAGGTAGTTTGACCCTGACAGAAGGACATAATAACCAATGAGTCGGGGATATAGTGACAACTGTTATGTATCTGACAGTAATGAAGGTACATTCACAGTCAGTCAGGCAGTATTCAGGCACTCATGCAATCACCCAACCACTACTCAGGCAGTCATCAAATCAGTGAATAACTAGCCATGGAGGTATTCAATTACCCAGATATTACACATATACTCTTGCAATCAGGAAGGCAGTAATTATGTAGTCATTGAACTATGCAGGCACTACCCATACATTCCTCTAACCACCTAAGTACTAACTATTGACTTATGCAATTAACATGGCTGTAACTATGCAATCATTATAACATGTGTGCAGAACGTATGCAATCATCTAAACATACACTTACAACCCATGCAGTCACTGAAAAACAGAGGTACACGCGTGCATTGAGGAAACACTCAGGTACTACTCATGCAGTCATCTAATTACGTAGAGAGTACCATTGTAGTAAACCTATCACCCATCCAGTACACACGCAGTCATTTAATTACTGAGGCAATAGTCTTGCACTAATATAATCACCCCAGCAGTTCACTTACTTTCATCCAATCTCTCAAGCTTTAACAATGGAATCATGCAGTCACACAGACACTAGTCATGCACTCATCTAATTAGCCAGGCACTACTGAGGGACTTATTCAATTCTCCAGGCATTACCCATGTAGTTATCTAAACATCCAGGCACTACCTGTTCACTCAACCAAAAACAAATGAGCAGCATTCAATTGCTGAAACACTATTCACCCACTCATCCAATAGACTAGGTGCTATGCATGGGCTTAAACAATCATGTATGCACTATCCATGCACTCTATAAATCAATTATATACTATGTATGCACAGTTGCAATCATCCAGGCACTAGAATTGCACTCATTTAATCATCCCACCAGTATCTCTGCATGTATTGAATTATTGAAGCATAAGTCATGCACTTGTCTAATCAGTCAGGCTCTACTCATGCACTCATGAGTTACCTCCAGCAAGTCCCACACAGTCAGTTTGCTAAGAGGTCAAGGGAGGCCACGCCCACTTTCTTCACGTGTCTCCTGGCACACTACTGGTTGCGTAATAAAGTTCTCTTGGATGCTAAAGGACGTTGGGGACCAAGAAGCGCTCCTGGGACTTTCTGTAAGCCATACACAGCGGGATTCCTGCGAGCCAGTCAGAAGCCTTGCCCCCTTTCCACACCATGCTGCAAACACCATTGCGACTTAAAAAACAATGGAAATTCACTGGAAAAAACCAAAGGTTACAGGTAAGTTATAGTTAGGAATTAGCATTTAAAAAACCTTAGAAATTCACTGAAAAAACCAAAGGTTACAGGGCAGTTGTAGTTAGGAAATATAATTAAAAAACCTTAGAAATTCACTGAAAAAAACAAAGGTTACAGGGATGTTATAGATAGGGTGACATTTCACTCGTACAAAACCACAGCTTAGCTAACAATAACTCACGCCCCCACAATGCACTGCTTATGACCTCACATATTACATCACTCATGGCATGGTCAGTGACATCACTCATGACATCACTAATGACATTCTCAAATGACACCACTGATCCCAGATATAAGACTACTGCAAGAACTCCTGGCATTGGAGAATGAAACATTGTGTTTTCATGAACCAGTTGAGGAGCAGGAAATAATAGATGCAATACAGTTGGATTTCTTTGGTGATATTGAAGCCGCATTCAAACCAGTATCAACCTTCATGCCAGTGTCTCAAAAAGATTCTATTGATGTTTTTAATTAATGTATCATTGATGAAATTAAATGATTGTTATTGGCAACTAAAGGAAAACATTACAAATTAAATAATGAACAACAAGCATATCACAATCTGATCAAAAAGCTTCAATCAGAAAACAACATGGTAATTTGTAACTCTGACACAGGAGGACATATAGTATTGTGGCCTCTCACTATGTATACCACTGAAAAGTCGAAGCAACTCAATGATGAAAGCTAATATATCAGGAGTAATTTGGGCAGTTTCCGCAGAACAAAAACATAATATCACTTGCATCTTCTAGAGTGTAGATGGGGTTTTTTAATCAAGATGAATATCTATATTTGAGGAACGACTTTCCCAAGACACCCGTCATTTACCTTATCCCCAAAATACATAAAAACCTTAAGCAACCAGCTGGAAGGCCGATCATCTCTGCCAATGAAAGTCTTTTTGAGAACACTTCAATATACATAGATTATTTCTAACAAGAGTGTCCTCTTTTATTGAGGACACTGGAGAATTTTTAAAAAGAGTGTATGACATTCCATGGAGTGATGAGTATTTGTTGATCACACTTGACATTTCCCTATATATACCAGTATAAATCATGATGATGGGATTCGTACGGTGGAGCACTTTTTGAGAAGTAGACCATTGAATTTTTACACGCATACGATGATGTTGATCTCTATGATTAAGTGGTGCTTAAATATCAACTATTTTATTTTCAATAACCCGGGGGCAGATTTACGAGTTCTGGCGCATCACTGCAAATCAGTAGGGATGCACAAGAACAGATGCGACACGCAATTCCCTCCCTGCACCACCACTAATGCGTCGCATTTACAATGCGGCGCACCGTGGTGCAAGGATAGGGCGATGCGTGTCGCATCCTGTGGCGTAAGGGTGGCGCATTGCTGGAGTCGTGTCGCAAGTGCGACGCGGCTCCAGCAATGCTCAGGGGCGCCCTATGCCTAACATGCTGCGTCACTCCTTACGCCTGCTTCAAGCAGGCACAGGGTATTGACGCAGCATGGACGTAAAAGTGACTCAGTGAAATATTGTAGATTTCACTGCGTCACTTTTACGAGGTGTTCCTGCGACGGAACGCCCACACTGCGCCGGAACGCCCAAAAAGAAACCTAACGCAGGTTTCATGTGGCGCAGGGCTTTACAACGTGACGCATCTCCCTAGATGCGTCACGTTGTAAATAAGGCGCAACGTGGCGCATGGTTTGCGCCGCCGCTGCGTCACAGAAGTGACGCAACGGCGGCGTAAATGTGGCGCATGGGGCTTGTAAATCTGCCCCCAGGTTTTCAGACAGGTTTGTGGTGCGGCGATGGGTACCTGCTTCACCCCCAGCTATGCTTGTTTGTATATGGGCTGGTGGGAGGAGCAGGTACTCATTAATGACCATGGGAATGTATGGCATCAGCATGTCATTTGTTGGCTGTGATTAATTGATGACCTTTTCATGATATGGAGGGGATAATTCCAGTATGCTACTGAACTCATAGAGGCAATCGGCCAAAATGATCTTATATTGCATTTTTCTGGCAATATCAGTGAAATCCACATAGAGTTTCTAGATCTACAAGCATTTGTAAGAGGGGGCAGATTAGAGGCATGGCTGTACACAAAAAACTCGACATTGCACGCACTTATTTTTCATCCTCATAATTTAAAGGCTAGCATCCCCTATGGTGAATTGCTCAGATTAAGAAGAAACTGCAGTTGTGTGGATCATTGGCATGTAGGAAGGGGTGAGATGTTGGGGAGATTCTTGCATCATGGTTATTCTAAGGCGTCTTTGTCTTCAGCCACAGCTAAAGAGGAATTTCATAAGAGGGAGCCTTTACTCTTCCCAAGCAGACAGGAATCAAACATTAAACTGATAACAACCTTCAATAAGCAGGAAAAACAATTGAGAGGCATACTTCAAAAACACTGGTACTTGGTGAGGGGGGATTCAATCTTAGGGCCCACGATCACCAAATCTCCACAGATAACTTTTTGAAGGGCTTATTCTATAAAGAATGCCTTGGTGCTCAGTAGTCCTGAAGTAACAAAGCAAAAGTGCTGGTTGCAGCGGACCATTGTTTTTCACAAATGTCACATGTGCAAGGCATGTGACATTGGCATCAATACCAATGAATATATGGCACCTTTTGGTTATCAGCCTGGCAAGATTAAGTGCACATTCAACTGCAAATCAGAATTTGCAGCATACATACTAGTCTGTAAGTGTGGCATGTGGTACATAGGCAGTACTATTTTACAGGTTCGATGCAGGATACTGCAACACCTTATAGAGGTAAAGAACAAAGTTTGGGTGTACCCAGTGGCACGACATGTTCATGATTTACATGGTAATGATGCTAAATGCCTAAACTATTTTGTAATTGATGCACTTCCAAGACACCACAGGGGTGGCAATCGAGAATGAGCATTAAAGCAATTAGAGAGCAGCTACATTGTCAATTTAGATACTAAATTTCCCAACAGTCTGAACACCGAAGAGTACCTGTGTACATTTAATTTTTAATGGGTGGATTAAAATAACATTGAAAATATATATTATATTAATTTTTAAGTATTCAATCATATTTATGAATATAATGGCATTTAATTTAAACATTTCACATTATACTCTTACATTTGAAGGATTCACTTTTCTTCGTTTCATTTTTTTCTTTATTAGTGGTTTATTGTAAAAAATGAAACAACTGTTTATTTAATTATATTGTAATTATGTTTTGATCATAATTTTGTTATTAATAATCGAAAAATATTTTGTCATTTGCCTGTGGCCTTTTATGTTTTTGTAATTTAAGTTTTCGTACATTTGTTGTTTTACACTTATATTTTATCAGTGCCAATTCAGTTTGTGGTATTTTCTCTTGATATTTAGGGTTTTTCTTTTCTTTTTATGTGTCAGTTTTCAATTCTTCAGTGTAGGCATTTCTATTTTGGATATATCATTGTAAAAGTAATTACTAGAATTATTTTATGATTTTATTAGTATTTTAAATTTGGATTTGGTTTATTGCTATTTTGCATCTTTTTTATGTACTTACTTTTGTGGGTATTCAAATGTTTTCTTCATGTCTTTGGGTCAGACCTTTTCTGTTGATTTTTTCTTGAATGGAGTGACGCTCTCCTAGTGTGGTGGCTTCAAGTGCAGAGTTTGTTTTTGTTTCTCTAGTAGACAGTATTTATTTTGGAGCATTGTTCCTATTTGTTAATTGTTTTTCTTTTGAATGTGTTTCTACATATATATAAAATCAGTACAGATCCATTGATGGTAGCTTATAAAAATAAAAACTCACACAAAACAATGAAAGGAACATGAGAAAGGGGGCTGTAGGAGAGTATAACTCACAAAGCTTTGCCTTCAATCAAGTGCCAATCTACTACCAATTTAGCAATAAGAAAGTAGTCTATGGGAGATTTAAATGTACAACCAGGTTTACACAGTTGCAAGCAAACCTGCTTCACCCTGTCATGGATTAATTAAAGATTTCATTCAGGTAAATGTATAATAACAATACTGTCAAAACACTAACAACCCATTCTTTCTGGGTCTGCTTACAGACACCTGCCTGGCAAAAAATCATATCAGCACACACCATTCAACATATACAGAAAACACAACACCCAAAGGAGTGAGGTTGGGTCAGCTTTCTTTAGGCATTATCTTGTTGGGGGTGAGTCTCTCAGGCCCTGCCTAGCTGACTTGTCTGTTGTGTTTAGGACAAAGCCAACATACTTTCAAGGATGTTCAAATATTTTCACAGCAGTTTAAGGTAATATTCATAATATCATCCTGCACTGAATGTTTTGGACGAGTGAGGCACCGGCAGCATAGAACCACTGCATGAAATGTGGTTACTGATTCAGGGGGGTGAATATTTACTCAATCCTTGTCAGGGTGAAGTCCCAATCAAACCCATATTAACCTGCCTTCTACCCTCTGGTAGCTTGACATAGAGCATTCAGGCTTAACTTCGAGGTAATGGGTAAAGTGTTTATGCATGCATATTATGCATATGTGTTATGAAACACTTCAAAAACTAATAAAGTGAAAACATAACACAAGAAAAACAGCACACTAATTAGGCAAAATAAGGTAACATTTTATAAATAATTTGACCTCAAAATGCCAAAAATCCAATCAGAAGAACCGGAGATATGCAGATTTTAAGAGTGCCACTTGCGGCTATCTGGTCCTGTGAGACGAGATGAAAGTGACAAGTTCATGCCAACCAGGATGGAACGTGGGTCAGATACAAAAACCAGGTTAGTCCCATGAAAGAGTTACCTTCTCAGTCCAGTGCAAAGAGTTCCATTTGAGGTGGGAGGGGCTGTGAGATTCAGAGGCTGTGTCGTGGATGGCGGTCGAAGTTGCGTGAATGGCTGGCTGGGCGGTGTGTATGGTTGTTGTTGTAGCATGAAGATCCTGCCAGCATCATGGATGATCGTGGCTGGAGCTTTGGGTTGGCAGTCACCTCAGCTGTTTATACTGAGTTGTCTCGTCGGAAACTTCGTGTTGGTGATGGGCATGAGTGGCAGGGTTTTGGTACCAATAGACCCTTTTGCGGTCAGGTTGGAGTAAGGCTATCTTGAATCCAGTGGCATGGATAGCACGGAACCCTTGTCTGGGCATAACCATCCCACTCAGGGTGGCAAATGCAAAAAGAACAAACAATGAATTTAGGCACAGATCTCTGTACTGGGGTGAATGTTTTACATCGTTCAGCATTCTGTCCTTCAAATGTTCTTTTTGGATTTGTCATTTGTCACCCCGAGTGGGATAGGTATGCTCTCCATGCCACTGGAGTCAAGCTAGCCTTGCTAATGAGGGGTGATACCCTGAAACTGGTCCCAGTATGCTTGTTTCTTCTCCAGGGAGGACCTGGCCTGGCAGTTCAGGCTAGACTGTTCCCATGGGGAGCAGGGTCAAGACTGATTTGCATATGGCTGGGTTTTAACTGGAATGGCATGGGGAGTGAAAAAACAATGGATTTAGGACCAGATCTCTGTACTGAGGTGAATGTTTGAAATTGTTCAGCATTCTGTCCATTAATTGTTCTTTTTGCAACTTTCTAAAAGTGGCAAATTGTAATCACAAATCTGAATTCACCATAAAAGAGGATGTTTTATTACAATTAGAAGGACACCGAACATGATCTGAATACTTGTTCCCATTTGGAAGGTACAGATTATTAAAGGTAATTAGGTAACTCTAATGTTATACTATGGGAGAAGCAGGCCTTGCAGTAGTGAAAAACTAATTCAAGAGTATTTCACTAACAGGTACATGTAAAACTTAAAATTACATGTCCAACTTTTTAAATGCATTGCACCCTTCCCTGTGGGCTGTTTAGGGCTTAACCTAGAGGTAACTGATATGTATTAAAAAGATAGGTTTGAGCCTGGCAAGAGGTTTACATTGCCAGGGGGAGTTGGCAGTTTAAAACTGCACACTCTGTCTGCAATGACAGTCCTGAGTCATGTTTAAGGGCTACTTAAGGGGGCCACAGAATCACTGCTGCCGGTCCACTAATAGCATTTAATTTACAAGCACTGGGTACATGTAGTACCAATTTAATATTTATTAGGTACTTATAAGTAAAGTAAACATGCCAATTGTGGATAAGTCAATGTCACCAAGCTTTAAGTAGTGAGCCCATGCACTTTAGCACTGGTTAGCAGTGGTAAAGTGTACAGAGTCCTAAGGCAAACAAAATGAGATCAGAAAAATATCGAGGACTAAGGCAAAAGGTTTATGGGAAGACTCCCCAATGCAGACAGGTCTAACAGCCACTGTGAAAAATGTGAGTATTAACTTTGTGCATCAGTAGTTGCAATGCCATGCACATTGTTCATGACAAAGCAGGGTGCCTCAGCAATTACTATAAAATATTTTGTATTTCTGCTCCAGAAGTTACACACAAGCCTGAATGGTATTTGTGAATGTATTTGAATGTGAACCCATGGAACTCTTCGATCCTCTTAGCAGAGAGTGAGACTAAAATTGCACAGTTTGCAGTACATGATTCATCTCCTCCGCACATCTTCCTGGGCCCAGGGTGTCATTATTCGGTGGGAATGAACACAGTGCCTATTGAATACAGCATCAGCAGGAGGGAACATTTTAAAAACAATAGTCAAGTCACAGGTAATGAAACCAGATGTCCAGAGCAAAAGAAAGAGGTGTGCTCCACCAGGTGTGAGTGTAGGGACATAGCTTGTGACATAAAGTCTCTAGGGTCCGACTCCATCTCATGTAGACCCTGACTCCATCTTGCCTAGAGGAGCTCACCATCTTTCTCCTCTCACACAATGGGAGTCACCATCTTTCCTGATTTATGCAGAATCATTCTCATGTCTGCTATTCAATGCAGATGTCATCTGACCTGATCTTTCTAAGAAATGAGAAAGCATCAAGTAATTAATTAAAGACACAGATATGACGAGCAATGAGATGTTTGTTTCAATTGTCTACTTTTCTCTGTGTCAAGGATAGTTAAGAGCACAAACTGACATATAACCAGAATAGTGTAGTCTGAATTGATGGCCTTTTATCCTATGTGATTTTTAAGGAAACGTCTAGGACGCATACCTTGATGCACGTAATTTATGTCAGAGATTCTTAAACTAATGTCAGAAATTCCAGTTTCTGATAAGGTTTAGTAGATAAGGACAACCCTTAGACCACTTGTCAGGAGAGGTCCTGCATCCAGATTATTGCCCAAGATTCTACCGGAGACCGTCGCACCTTCAGCCGGCACACTTCACACTTCACGGATGCCACATCTCGCCTGAAACCTGAAGCAAATAACATTGAGTCTCAGAGGAAGACTGACTGACTGCTACTGCAGTGTGTGTTTGCCCTTCGTGGAAAACACTGTCTGAGCGCCTCCACTGATAAAGACAGCCTTTACTGTCAACAAGGTATGGGGTGCGTCTCTTCCACCTAAGAAACTCTAGACTGCAATGCTCTCAAAGTATAGTGCATAGAAGTAGACATTAAGGTATTAGGGTCTAGATGGGGGGCGTGGCTACATGCCAAGCATGACGGACGCATAATCACGGAGCTCCCGGCCGGCGGCCCGTAGTTTCGGCCTAATTACCTGAAAAAGCGCAATTCCACTCACCGCTACTGGACGAAGTGTTCCTCTCGCCCTGGGAACTATGCGGAGCCACTGACTGCGTCTGGAAACTGCCCGAGCATCGGATTCTCGGAGGCAGGGGCGAGCAGCGTGGCGTCAACAAGATGGCGGAATCCATGTTTCCTTCTAAATGCGGGAGGTAGGAGAGCTGTGTAGGGACACCTTCGAAAGAGCGCATTTCATTGGACTGCCTGCCGAGAGCACTGTGGTGATACGGGACTGGGGTCCATCTGGCTGGCCTTATCGGTAAAGGAGACTCGAGGATTATACTGGTTTGAGCCCATAAAGATTGCCAG
Organism: Calotriton arnoldi; assembly: GCA_963921515.1. Lineage (NCBI taxonomy): Eukaryota > Metazoa > Chordata > Amphibia > Caudata > Salamandridae > Calotriton > Calotriton arnoldi. The sequence continues at coordinate 270,584 of CAWUFW010003815.1, forward strand.
TATAGGCGGATCGAGCAGGCTGCAATGGAGGTGAGCGTGCGTGGCTGCCGGGGCGATGACTCATAACTGATGCCCCGCTGAGCGTGGTATCCACAGACTCGCGGCGGTGGTCGGCGTCAGGGGACTGAGCGATGCATGCTCCGGTGCAGCGGGGTGTGGCAGCAGCATTTCTGAGGGCAGCTGTGGGCCCCAGCTGATGCCCATGTGAGTGAAGGATCACGCCTGGAACATGTGGGAAGGAGCCAATTACAAGGAGCACGAACAGCATGTTTAGGCTCCCGCTCCTGCTGCAGGCTTGTAAACTGGTGAACTGGATGACGATGTGGGGCGGGGGTATAATCAACACGGGAATAGAGAGGGGTGCAGTGACATTACCCCACTTGCTATTTGACAAGGGGTCACACATAACAAGAGCTAGTGTATGCACCATACTTACCTCGGTGCTGAAACAAAGGGGAATATCCTGGACGAAGTGCGCACACCAACTAGCTCCTTCTACGACTCTGGTGAGAAAATCAGCAAGGCATTCAATTAATGCGGATATTGGGCACCAGTAAACAGCACAATGGGGCGCGCAAAAGGGGGCAAACAACAAGAGACTAACGATGTCAGCTCCTCCTCTGGCTCAGCGCTAACAAATGTGGTCCCCCCCACTGCAGAAAACACACAACCAGATAAACTAGACATCATCCTTCAAGAGATAAGGCAGTCCCGTTCATCCCTGCAACAGCAGCTGGGCGCACTCACAGCGGAAATCACCTTAATTAGAGATGACCACAGGAAATTATCAGAAAAAGTAGCTGCTAATAAAGTGTCCCTACAAGAGTCAATTCCTAAGCAAAGAGAGCACAGTGTGGAGTTAGAACGCCTGCAACATCAGATTACAACACTGCAAGACCGCATTGAAGATGCAGAAGGGCGATCTCGCCGGAATAATGTTCCTATTATAGGAATGCCTGAAAATATGGAAGACCAAAGCACTACATCATTTATAGAATCATGGGTGAAATCTCTATTGCCGGTTGAAAAAGTGACGCCAACCTTTTGCATTGAGAGAGCACACAGGGTTCCCTCCAGGCGGAGGGTACCCGGAGCACCGCCTCGTCCAATTGTATCCAGAGTGCTCAATTATAGAGACCGTGATCTCATACTACAAGTGGCACGCGAAAAGGCCCCGATAATGAAAGACAATGCGCGAATATCGCTGTTTCCTGACTATTCTCTCCAAGTACAAAAACATTGAGCGGCATAGTTAGGGGTTAAGAAACACATGCATAGCAGCAACCTGAAATATGCCCTACTACACCCAGCTAAAATAAAAATTCTACACGATCAAAAAAGTCATTTTTTCGATACCCTAGATGAAGCTTGGGAATGGCTGGAGCACACGTTCCCGGATCTCCCTATTGACTCAGCGCATCAACAAACTGAAGATTCACCTCCCAGACGAAGAACACAACAACAACGGTGCAGGAGACCCAAAACACTTGAAGAAGACCCAACACCAACTCCCGCTCAGGTATTGGAAGGTTAACGGTAAGCCTTAATTTCATCGGCGGAAACAGTACACTCGGAACCCGACAACAGTCAACTGCTTTTTTCATCCATATCTTCTCAAACAATCACAGATCTGCTCAATTGAGGTTCAAGGTCTCACAGGCCTTTATGGAAATAACAACCGTGGCTTAAGATGGCTACTTACCGTAACAGCAGTAACAGGTAATCCCATGGCCCAATAGCGATCACACAGTACGGATGAAGTCTTCTAATTGCAAAAGCAAAGGGAAGAAGAGATCTAACTGGACTATGCATCACACCATACCGGTGATATCGAGCACCTAGCATGGATAGAGGTAAGACCGTTGCCATTATAGACTAAGGGACACTTGGGAATGAAGGCCCACATGGGACAAACTGTAGCGCATGGACTATAAACTGGAACTTTGATGAATGTCTGAGACTGGGCGGGAGCCCAGGCCGGGGGCTGATGCTCCTAAAGTGCGAGTAAATGGGATTTGTTAAGAACCCAGTCCATCATAACATTACCATGACCCCTAAAGCAATAGCAATCTGTTTTTTAGTAGAATTGTTTAGCTTTGTTTCTACAGTTAGGTCAAACACAGTTTTGAGGTTGGACCAAGTATTGGGCTGTTTAAAGGGGAAGCTGACGTGCACCAATTGTTGTGGTAATGGATCGAAAGATGATCCCAAAATGAGGCGTGAGAATAATATACATCCATGCCCTACAACAGTATAAATGCATCACTTGGACTATATGGGGAATGAGAACACCACATAAAAGACATAGAATACATGCTCAATTGGTGAGATGAAAGTCACAAATAGTACTACTACAAGAGACGCATCTCAACACAATAGAAGTTACAAAATTGCAAAAAAAGTGGAGAGGGCAAATATATAGCACCAATTATTCATTTTATGCCCGAGGGGCAACGGTATGGATATGCTCAGGGGTGTCCTTTGTGTTACAGGAGAAAAACATAGATAAGGAGGGCAGATATGTCCTGATACGAGGCTTATTGGATGATAGGCCTGTGGTGATTGGAAGCCTTTATGCCCCTAATGCAGATCAAGAAACATTTTACATTAAGGTAAACACTGTACTTGCTGGCTGGACCAAATACCCATGCATCTTGGGCGGTGACTACAATGCAGTCCTGGATATTACACTGGACCGCTCACACCCCCGGTAACTGGGGCACAGACGAAGCAACTGTCTACCCTATTACAAAACTGGGCTCAGGGTTGGTCCCTCACAGAAGTATGGCGCAGTCACAACAAAGGGATGCGGGAATACTCTTATTACTCACCAGTGCACGATCTGCACACAAGGATAGATCATATGTTCTGCAGCGTATCATTCATAACGCATATCACAAACTCCACATATGTGGGCAAAACACTTTCGGATCATAGCGCGCTGGAAATGACATTTGAGTGGGGACATGTTCCAACCCCAGTGCCCACATGGAGATTGAACCCACAACACCTTGAGGATTTTAGTATTTAAAGATACATTAGCTAACACTATCACAAATTATTTCACTGAAAATGCGGGCACGACAGCTACAACAGGAATAGAGTGGGAGGCATTTAAAGTGGTGTTACGGGGGGATGCTATTAACGCCATCGTAGGAGCTAGACAACAGACCAATAGGGATCTAAAACAGATAGAGGACAAGCTAGGCACTTTGGAGGCGAAAGCAGCCCTGGATGTAGACGCTAAGCAGGCTTTACACGAAGACCGAATACAGTATGCGGAACTACTGGAACAATTGCGTGTCATTGATAATCGTTCTTATACACAACGAATACATGCGGAGGCAGACAGACCTGGCACACTGTTAGCTCGAATTATTAGAGATTCTCCACCTTCTACACCAATAGTAGAAATTACAACAATACACAATACACGAGCAACCACACAAGAAGATATTAATGATGCCTTTTATAATCATTACCAAACACTATACACGGCCCCACGACGAGCGGACCCATTAGACCTCCACTCTTTTACGAAGACAACAAAGCTACCTCAACTTGATGCCGATGCCCGGAAAAACCTAGCCAGACCCATCACAGCAGGGGAAATAAATGCAGCGATTAAAAGTCTTCCCAAAACTAAGACTCCTGGGTTAGATGGCCTACCGTTGGAGTTTTATGTCACTTACATGCTACAATTAACCCCTCAATGCATAGGCTGTATAAAGCAGCATATGAGGTAGATGCATTGCCTCCCTCAACTGCACAGGCTCTAATAACTTCGCTACCCAAACCAAGGCGTGATCCCACCACTCTCAACACATACCGTTGATTGTCCTTACTGAATACTGAGTACAAAATCCTGAGCAAAATATTGGCAAATCGACTAAAGCCGCTCCTCACAGGCCTAGTACATACAGACCAATGTGGATTCATCCCAACCTGCAACACGTCCCTCAACATACGTAGACTATGTAACATACTGTTCTTATGTATGAGAGACCAACCAGAAGCAGGGTGTATTTCACTTGACATAACTCAAGCTTTTGACACATTAAGCTGGGAATACATGATAGCTATACTGCCGAAATTTGGAATCCCTAAAGAATATATCAAATGGATACAAATCCTATACCACCTCCCAATGGCTAGGGTACGCACCGGATCATATATATCAAAGCCTCTTGAAATACAGAGAGGCACAAGACAAGGATGTCCCCTCTCGCCTATGCTGTTTGCCCTTTCACTAGAGCCACTAGCTCACAGGGTTCGAACAGAATCACTCGGGTGGGATATAAACTTAAATGGCACACATCATGCCCTGTCATTATACGCGGACGATATTATACTATATGTTAGTAACATACACGACAACATATTGGCAACAGCGCAGACCTTCGCACAATTCGAATCTATTGCATGACTGGCCATTAATTTTTAAAAATCCTGTGCGTTCCCCTTTGCTAATAACATGGAGACACAGACCATTCTTTTTGGAAACAAGCACATAGCTGTAGCTCATAACACCTTTAGACATCTGGGCATTCAGGTATACAGGGAGCCACAGGATATTATCGATGGGAATCTCCAGAGGGCAATTACATCGCTAAGAGCACAAGTTACATTTTGCACGTCTCTGCCCCTCTCAGTCGCAGGAGGACTGGCCATCTCTAAGATGGTGATGTCACCGAGATTATTGTATTTTTTTATTAATCTCCCAGTACTGTTCCCCAAACATATTTTTAATCACCTAAATACACTGCTGACTAGCTTAATATGGGGTACAGGTCGGCGACAATTGAGCCTGAAGAAGCTAGAGCTTCTGGGAGCCCCAGACTTTTATGCATATTGCCTCGCTACACAACTACAATGGCTGTCATACTGGATAGCAGGCCGAAATTTACAGGAAATAGCATATACCCCGCGGATGATTGAGCAAGGCAGATTACACCGATTGCTGTGCCCTGATGCTATATCCCCACCCAGGTCACAAACGTTGCTCAGAGTAGCACTACAATATTGGACACGAGCTTTGAAATATACAGCAAATATCTCCGCATACACACCCAACAAACCATTACTGGGTATTCCCACTAACTCAGGAACACTAACTAGGTGGCAGCTGGAACAATGGACACAAGCCAGGGTGAATAAAGACGGCGATCTTTTTTGAGAAGGCACACTCTTAACACACACAGATTTCACTAATGAACGTGGAGTAACGGAAGGATTGTTCTTAACGCACGCAAGCTTAGTAGCTTATGTTATAAGAAAATGGGCCCCTCAGGGAATTGAACCGACAACAAATGAATTGGTTCATTAATGTATCTTATGGGGACGGGCAGCCACCTAACGAGATGGCTCTATCAGGGGTTACGTACGCACCAACCGACCCCGTTGCTATTAGTGCGCAATAAATGGGAATGAGACATTATTAGATCCTTACAGGATAAAGACTGGATCACGATACTTGAGTACCCTAAACGAGTGTCACGTAACACTCGTTTTAAGTTCATACAATATATGATAACCCAAAGACCGTATCTAACACCACGCACAATTATTTCTATATATCCAAATACAAATGCAACATGCCCCAGATGTGCTATAAGGGACGCAGAACTGACCCATATGCTGTGGACCTGTGGCAAGCTGAGAGAGTATTGGGGGGGGATATATAATGTGTTGGAAGAAATACTGAATGATGACAGATTCCAGACAATAGAAACATGTATATTAGGATTATACAAACGTCGCAAAGGCCAGGAAGTACAAGCGAAGTTTGTTGATTTAGCCCTCTCACTAGCCAAGCGTGTAATAATTAGAAGATGGAAATCCCCCAAAGCACCTCTGTTGAGTGACTGGAAGGAAGACGTAGAAAAATGGGGACTAGCAGAAAGTATAGCCATTCGTGCAGAAGAAAGGAAGGGCATGCGGAAAAACCCCATCGCCATGCATTGGGACGTTTTAATGGCCTCTTTCAAAGCAGCCGATACATTCAACCCTGGACATTAACACATCTAGTTATTTTGAAAGTGGTCTTGGACTGTTGCAATGTTTGGAAATGTTGGTATTAGTGTTAACTAGAAGAGGCTGTATAGTACCCGGTCATATATCACAATAACTATAACGTAGTAGCAAATAGTTAATTGATAATCTCGTCAAGATATACTTTAGCTAGTATGTTGTATTTCTCTTTTATACATTAGACAGTAGCCGTCAGCAGGGAGAGAGGGGGATAGTTTGACATTTCAGTGTTGTATAATGTTTTGGATATATTGTAAACCTATTATTGTAACGGCAGGGTCAACTACAACCCACAACACAGGTAGTGTGTGAGAAAAAGAAATGCTGAGGGATTCAGAATTGAACATGCAGCTAGTGGAAAATTGTAGAGTGATAAGAATTTTGGTCTCCTATACAGACATGTTTTGTATACCCCTGCAGAATTATTGATCCGCTGATTTACATTTAAATGACATTTGGCAATGTTCATTCTATTCCAGGTATTTATGACATGTCTTCTTGCTGTTTTTATAATATTCATTTTAGTTGTTTTAGATGTACTGAGAAACAGATTGTTCCTGTAGTAATAAATACTTTTACTTAAAATTGTTCATTCTTCTTGGTACAGTGTGTGTGATACTGTGAATAACTAAATACGGTTTATTTTACGGTTTCCAAGGTGCCCCAATTCACTTTATGGGATTTTTAGTAACCAAATAGCAATACTTCTATGTCAATTATACATTGAATAGTGTCTTGCAGAGCTCCAATACCTTGCCTTTCACAATCATCACTGGTGCATTGAACCAAGTTCAAGCTTGTCACCTGTGGGTGGAAAAGCACACCTTGTAGAGTTATGCCAAAGTCGTAACTTAAGCAACACTTGGAGCTTCAGGGACTTGCAGTGCACAAAATCATGGTCAAAAATGTATGGTACAGTGCATGCCATGTATAAGGTAGGTGTTCCTTGGTAAGTACAAGCGAGAAGCAAACAGTTTCAGGCAGAGGGTCAGCTGGTAGTGTCAGTGTATGTGTTCTCAATTAAACAATGACCTTCACCAAGCATGCAGCCCCTGCACAATCTACCTAAGCTACAGGACACCATCATGTCATCAATGATGTCATTGAACATGTCAGGGGTGATGTGATATGAAAGGTCATAAGCAGTACATGGCAAGGGCACAAGTTATAGTTCAGTAAACTATAGCTGGTGAATTTAAGCGCCTGTTTAACAAAGATACATTTTTGTTTGCTATTCACAAAAGTATTTTACTAGTAGAATTTTTATGATTACAAGGTCTTGGTACGTAAAAGGATAGGTCAGTCCTTCCTTCAGCTGTATGTTATATGAGGGACACTGTCAGCCTTAGAGTGGTCTTCCCCCAAATGTTTTGCCTTTGTCCTCCATTTTTTGCTAATTTTGTTTTCTGGCCTTAGGACTCTGTGCACTTCATCACTGCTAACCAGTGCAAAAGTGTGTGTGTTCTCTCCCTAAAACATGGTAAAGTTGATGTACACCTGACTGGCATATTTAATTTACTTATTAGTCCCCTGTAGAGTGGTATACCATACACCCAGGGCCTGTAAATTAGATGCTACCAGCGGGCCTGCTGCATTTATTGTGCCACCCAATTAAGTAGCCGCCTAAAACATGTTGCATGCCTGCCATTACAGCATGAATGCAGTTTTAAACTCCCAACTTGACAATGTAATCCCCTTGCCATGCCTTAAACTCTCCTTTTTTGCATATAAGTCACCCTTGTAAGGGAGGCCCTAGGTAGCCCATAGGGCAGGGTGCATTGCAATTAAAAGTTTGGACATGTACCTTTAAGTTTTACATGTCATGGTAGTGAAAGACTCTTAAATTGATTTTCACTACTGTGAGGCCTACCTCTCCCATAGGGTTGCCTTATTACATTTAATAAATGCTACATTTTAATTGGGAAAAGGTAAGCATTTCGTGTCTGGTGTCTGAGGAATTTCAATAAAAAATCTCCTTTAATGGTAAAGTTAGATTTAAGTTGCAATTTTGAAAATGCCTCTTTTACATGTTGGCATCTTCCTGCCCTATTAGATTACTACAGCCTGTTCCTGGGTCACATGACTGAGAGTAGCTGACAGTTGGACTTTGTTTAATTTCTCTCAGAAAGCCACACAATAGAGGGATTAGGTGTGCCTGAATGGGCCATTAACTGGCAGGATGGGGGACAGAGCTGAGCACAGCTCCAATTGCAACTGAATAGGCTGTGCTCTCCCTTCACACAAAGGACCTGTCACTTCTGCATTGTTTATGTAGCCAGCTAGGAGCCAGGGCAGGGTAGTCAAAAAACTTCAAGCACTTCAAAGTGAATTCTCTATAAATTTCTCCTACTTTAAAGAAGGCACCAGGTATAAAAATGGGACCCTGAGACCATACTTCACTTTCCGGATCTGCGGAAGGACTGTCTTGCTGCAACTAGAAGGGCTGCTTTGCTGCCTGAAGTGTTCCTTGATCCCTCAGAGGCCTGCTCTGCTGCTTGAGCCCTATTTCCCCTGGACTACCAGAGTGACTTTAAAGCCTAGTTGGCTGACCTCCAGATCAGAGCCTCAGGGACAGAGAAGGTTCTAACCGTTCTGAACTCACACCTGAACCCAGCCTGAGTGAGTCACTTTTTTTTTTAAAGAATTCTTTATTGGGGATTTTTTCAATTTTTCCAGAGCACAAAAAGGCAACACAGCAAACAACCATAATGCATAGGAACCAAGAAGGACAGCCATCAAGGGGTAGGGGAGCCGCTTTGGACAGGCAGATCCCAGGAGTGATAAAAACAGCCCACACAGGATTACCAAAGAGGCAAAAGAAAGAGCCGCAACCCAGAACTGGTGTCAGAGGAGCCAGTCCCCCTCCAGTAGAAGTATGCCATGGTTGCACAATATCCAGTGGCATGGGGACGGGAAGGGTAGGTGTCAGCGGACCACAGACCGAGCGGGTCCTCTGACCTTCTGGCCAGAGACCCGCTCTCTCTCTCCCCACAGCTCTGCCTGTCCGTCACTGCCGCTGCCTGGTGCAAGCAGGGTTCGAGACCGCTCTCAACCCACTCTCTGCCTGCCCCTGGTCCTCTGTCGGTATTGCCCGAATTGTTACTTTGCCTTTTTTTTAATCTAATTTTTAATTTGCCTTCTGTTTTTGATTATGTTGTCTTGTTAACTTCTGTTGTTGCCGTCTGCTTTGGTTCTCTTGTGCCCATTCTCGTAGCCCTCCCCCTTGCCGCTTCCCGCCTCCCAGTTGTGCTTTCCCTTCCCTCTCCCCTATTTAATGGCAGCCGCTGCGCGGATGATCAAGTGAGTCCTCTGACCTTCTGGCCAGAGACCCGCTCTCTCTCCCCACAGCTCCGCCTGTCCGTCGCTGCCACTGCCTGGTGTGAGCAGGGTTCGAGACCGATCTTGACCCGCTCTCTGCCTGCCCCTGGTCTTCTGCCGGTATTGCCTGAATTGTTACTTTGCCTTTTGCTTTGTCATCTAATTTTTAATTTGCCTTTGCCTTCTATTTTTGATTATGTTGTCTTGTTAACTTCTGTTGTTGCCGTTTGCTTCGGTTTTCTTGTGCCCGTTCCCATAGCCCTCCCCTGTGCCACTTCCTGCCTCCCAGCTGCGCTTTCCCTCCCCCTATTTAATGGCGGCCACTGCGCGGATGATCGAGTGAGTCCTCTGACCTTCTGGCCAGAGACCCGCTCTCTCTCCCCGCAGCTTCGCCTGTACGTCGCTGCCACTGCCTGGTGTGAGCAGGGTTTGAGACCGCTCTTGACCCGCTCTCTGCTTGCCCCTCGTCCTCTGCCAGTATTGCCTGAATTGTTACTTTGCCTTTTGTTTTGTAATCTAATTTTTAATTTGGCTTTGCCTCCTGTTTTTGATTATGTTGTCTTGTTATCTTCTGTTGTGGTCATCTTCTTCAGTTTTCTTGTGCCCGTTCTCGTGGCCCTCCCCCTTTGATACTTCCCACCTCCCAGCTGCGCTTTCCCTCCCCTATTTAATGGCGGCCCGCGCGCAGCGGGCGTGCCGATGACGCGCCGAAGGTGCGCCAAAGGCAAGCCCGTCTGCGCCCGTCCGTGACCCGACTGCGACCAGCGCCACAGACACTGAATCTCTGACCATCCACTGCTCCTACTCAGCCACCATCCTAGCACTCAACCCTGGAAGAAACAACAACTGCCGGCAGTCCGCACTGAACACGACCCATGGCCAGTTCTCCTGCTGCCACTGCCACAAAACCTTCACCACCGCCCCCGCCGCCAACACCGCTGATGCCCTAAGATGCATTCTCCTCAACGTGCGCTCCATGCACAGGCACGGCATAGAGATCTGGAACCTCCTGGACACCCTCTCACCCAACGTGCCTTCTTCACAGAAACCTGGACCAACACCTCCTCCACCCCTGACATCGCCATCCCTATCCCGGACAGATACAAGATCCAGAGGAAGGACTGCCCCAACCATCCGGGAGAAGGAATCGCCATCGCGCACAAAAACTCCCTCCACCTCTCCACCTCGAGCGACACCTTTTCCGCGGCCGAACACCTGCATTTCCAGGTCCTGATCAGCCCCAACTCCATACTCCGTGGCACCCTCGCCTACAGACCTCCCAGCCCCCGAGCCCTCTTGGCCGACACCATCACCGACTTCATCACCCCCACGCCATCGCCTCTATGGACTACATACTCATCGGAGACCTGAACTTCCACCTTGACAACCCCAGCGACCCCAACTCCACCACCCTCCTGGGCAACCTCACCGATATCGGACTAAAACAACTCGTCACCACGCTGACCCACAAGGCAGGACACACCCTCGACCCCATCTTCCAGGAGGAAACAGCATCCACTTCAGCCACACCACGCAACCCTCATGGACTGACCACCACTGCGTACACTTCCTCGTCTACAAACCCAAACCGCCTAAACCCGCTACGCGCCCTCTGCGAAGGAACTGGAGCAGAATCACCGAGGAGCAGCTCAACTCCACCCTCAACCGCAACACCCCCACTGCCGCAACCGACGCCAACCTCGCAGCCAGGGAATTCCACATGTGGATCTCCAACTGTGCAAACAAGCTCGCCCCGCAACTCCGACAGACACCCCCCAGGAAAGCCACCTGGTTCACCACCGACCTCCAAGAAGCCAGACGCATCTGCAGACGCCTCGAGAAAAACTGGAGAAACAGCAAGACATCTGAAAACCATACCACCTACAAGAACGCCATGACGGAGTACCACCAACGCATCAGAACCACCAAAAGAACCTTCATCCACAACAAAATCCTTGCCAACTCCAACAACTCCAAGGAACTCTTCAGCGTCATCCAAGAATTCACCAAGCCCCCCAGCGAAGCCACGGACATCACCCCTTCCCAGGATCTCTGCGACAAGCTTAGATCCTACTTCCACCTGAAGATCAAAAACCTCTTTGACAATTTCAACGACCACACTCCTTACTCCGCAACCATCCCGTCCTCCGGCAACACCAGCCAGCCCACCATCTCCTCCTGGACTCCAGTCACGACCGAAGAGACCACCTGACCATGAAAGGCATCCACTCAGGGGCCTCAACAGACCCCTGCCCACCGCACATCTACCTCATAGCCTCCGCCACCATCGTGCCAGAATTACGACGCACCATCAACACCACCTTCGAGACTGGAAACGCGCAGAAGTTAGACCTCCTGCTCAAGAAGCCCTCAGCAGACCCCACGGACCTCAAGAACTACCGGCCCATCTCACTCCTCCCCTTCGCGGCAAAATTCACTGAGCATACCGTCAACACACAACTAACAAGATTCATCGAAGAGAACTCCATCCTCGACCCTTCTCAATCTGGGTTCCGCAGCAACCACACCACCGAGACCGACCTTCTCGCCGCCACAGACAACATCCCCACCCTCCTCGACCAAGGCCACACCGCAGCCCTGATCCTACTCGACCTGTCAGCAGCATTCAACACCATCTTCCACCGCACACTTGCCACCAGACTACACGCCGCCGGCATACAGGGGACCGCCCTCGACTGGATCCACTCGTTCCTCACCGACAGAAGCCAAAGGATCAGACTGCCATGCTTCCTCTCCGAACCCACGGAAATCAACTGCGGAGTACCCCAGGGATCATCACTCAGCCCTACCCTCTTCAACATCTACATGGCCCCCTCGCCGCCATTGTCAGACAACACGGCCTCAGCATAGTATCCTACGCCGATGACACCCAGCTCATCCTCAACCTCACCAAGGACCCCAACACCACCAGACTCAGCTTCCAGGAAGGAATGCAGGATGTAGCATCCTGGATGAGCAACAGCTGCCTGAAGCTCAGCTCGGAGAAGACAGAAGTTCTAGTCCTCGGAACCACCCCGTCAGCATGGAACAACATCTGGTGGCTCACCACCCTCGGCACCCCTCCCACCCCCACGGCCCACGCCAGAAACCTTGGCATCGTACTCGACTCCTCCCTCTCCATGAACCGACAGGTCAATGCCGTTGCCTCCAGCTGCTTCAACACCGTCCGCATCCTCTGCAAGACCTTCAAATGGATCCCCCCAAGTCAAGGAAAACAGTCACCCATGCATTAATAACCAGCAGACTCGACTACGGAAACGCCCTATACGCGGGCATCAACAAGTCTCTACTCCACAAGCTCCAGACGTAACAGAACAACGCCGCCAGACTCGTCCTTGGCATCCCCCGACAGGAACACATCAGCCAACACCTACGGAACCTCCACTGGCTCCCCGTTGTGAAGAGAATCACCTTCAAGATACTCACCCAAGCCTACAAATGCCTCCACAACACTGGACCCCAATACCTCAATGAGAGAATCACCCTCCACGTACCCAAAAGAAACCTCCGTTCCACCAACCTCGTCCCCATGCATATGCAGAGCCAGAACAGGAGGAAGAGCCTTCTCCTACATCGCTGGAATGAGCTCCCAATCGACATCAAACGCCCCCCCTCCCTGAAAACCTTCAGGAAGGCTCTCAAGACCTGGCTCTTCGACTGAACGGAACTGCGAACTCCCCCCCCCCAGTGCCTTGAGACCCTCACGGGTGAGTAGCGCGCCAATACCCTGATTGATTCATTGATTGATTGACAGACCCGAAGAAAGGGTGGAGGGAAATATAAATCGGTCTGGGTGGGCAGGAGAAACAGGAGAAAATCTATGGAGGCACCAAGAATGGGCACTCAAGAGGGAGAACGTCCACAGGAGGACAGGATGAGTAACAAAGAGCAAAGAGGACAACACCCAGGCACCGGAGAAGCAGGGCAAGATACAGCCAAGGTGTGTGGGGTACCATGGGGACAGGGCCGCCAACCATCAAAAGGTAGGTCCAGGCCAGCAACAGTAAGAAACTGACCCCAGACTGCCTCAAAGACATCCAGATTGTTATTGAGTTTGTACCTAATACATTCATGAACAGCAATGCAATGAAGTTCTCTGTGCCATTCCCTGATGGTGGAGAACACTGGTTGCCGCCAGTTCTGAAGGTTGCAAAGCTACACCACAGCCAGTGCAGCGGCAATCCACATATGTTCATGGGAGGTGAAATCTAGGAGGTCCGACATATAGTGAAGGAGAACATGGTGAGGATGGAACCAGAAAAGGACAGTAACGGCAGAGCTGGTACCATACACTCGCCCATTAGGCTGCAATTCAATTCAATATTTTATTCAAGATTTGGAACTCCTAGGAGGTCCACATAAAATCACGTGCATAGTATTATAGATAACAAAACATAACAAGGCTCACTCCACATGCCATCATAGAATTTACCGCAGCAACATGTAAACAATTTGACTATGAATGGTGTTTAGAGTTTGCAGCATAAAGGATGAGATAACAAACAATATCCTGAAAAGTGCATAAACATCAGATAGCTACCCGTTCTTATGTTATATAAAACCCAAAAATTCTATTTCGAATAAAAAACGATTAAAATTAATTGCCAGGCGAGAAAGGAAACAAAGCATCTCCTAAATATGCAAATGTACAAAAGGGAGTAGATATCAACCTATTCAAGTACAATTTAGGGAATAGCAGCATGGTAACAGAGTAACTAAGCGTAGCCCGATCTATGCAAAAAGTCATTCAGTAGCAGCTAAGTTATGTGCAAAATGCATGCAAAATTCCACTTCAATTAATTTTGAGGAATAACCGAAAGGTCAGAGTGGAACATATACTCAACATATCCCTAATGTGCAAAATAGCAATAAATAGCAGCTAGTAATGTGAAAAATACAATTTAAGAGAGCAAGATACTAAGTACTTGGTAAGATTTTCTTTAGCGAGGAAGTTAATTACCCAATTAAAATAAGTATGTATATATATGACAAATTTAAAATATATACATTAATTCTTTAAAGTAATTAAAAAGTTTTACACATACGGCTTCATTTTTTGGACAAAAAAGATAGTCTCGGACTGATGCTACATTTTTTACATTGTTTTGCAGAAACATCGGCCGGAGCCAACGATAACGACTCGAGATCAATACCGGACAAGCAAACAAAACATGATCTAAAGTCTGGGTGCTCAGGTTACAAAAATTACCAATTCTTCCATTATTCAAATTCCGAGACCAGTTTGCAGTTAAGTCGTTTAGGGGTAGGAGATTCATGCGGCATAAAATTAGCAGGCGTCGAATTCCATGTTCTAAATTCCAGAATACGTATTTTTGTGGAGTTACATGACTTCCTACTTTTAGAACTTTTCATAATTAAACTTTTACTTTTAGAAACGTTTATTTTCAAGAAGTGATCTACTGTGTATTTCTGTAGTGATATCAGCTTTCTATTTAACCCGAGAGGGGTTAGGTCCATTACTACAATGTCGTCTGCGTATAAAAGACATGCTAAAGGACGGGAGCCTATCTTAGGTGCATCTCCAATAGTTTGGGCAAAACAGTCGGGTAAATCCGCTATATATAGAGAGAATAGCAGCGGGGCTAGCAGGCATCCTTGTTTCAGGCCATTTTCTGTGGGGATTATGTCAGATAGACCTTGGTTTCCACCCATTAATATCTGGCACCAAGTTTGGGAATAAAGAACAATAATTAAGGATAAAAGGGGTGGAGGCAAGCCCATTTTTTGCAACTTTCTCCATAAAAGCGATCGATCTACCTTATCGAAGGCTGTAGAAAAGTCTATGAAAGCCATATACACATTAGATATACGAGTAATTGTATATTTTTCCTCAATTAGTTTCAACATAAATATATTGTCTAGAGTGGAATGACTTTTGCGAAAACCTGCTTGTTCTAAGGGAAGGACTTTCATCTCCGTCACCCATTCTGTAAGGTGAATCAGGATACTACGCGCAAATATTTCTCCTACCGCGTCCAATAAGGCGATTTGCCGATAATTACCTGGGTGTATTCTAGGGCCCTTTTTGTACAGGGGGATTAAAACACTTCCGGACCAAGAGGGTGGAGTCTGGGAGTAGCAAGAGTTGAATATTGGAGCAAGGTAGGTAGCCCACAAATGCGGCTCCTTTTTTATAACCGTCATTGGGATTTCGTCAGGGCCCATTGCTCCTGAAGATCTCATTTTTCTTATGATTCCGGTCACTTCATTAACTGAGGGTGCATAGTTGGATACAAAAGTATTAGATTGATCGAGTGCTGCGATGTATGATTTTAAGGAAATAGGATTCGCGGAATACAAATCTAACAAATAGGATTTCCATTTCTCTTCTTTTATAGGTATAGGGAGAGATTTCATTCTAGTACCACAACAATCTGCAATTACTTCCCAATACCTTTTGGAATTATTTTTAGAGGCTGCCTCCTTTAGCTGCATCCAAACACCATCCTCCTTTATTTGTCTTAGCGAGCATTTCTTCCTCTGTCTTTTCCTCTTTAATAGGTTTATTAGATTATTTCTTTCACTTGAGAAATTCAAAAACTGGGCCCTCACTAATTTATTTATTTCCTATTTAAAGTGAGCAGTGGGTTAAAATGTGGTCTCTGTTTGACAAAAGCACAAATTGATTTACAAGATTTAGCCAAGAGACCTATATTGACAGAGAAGGAGGCAAGTAGATCAGATTGTGAGAGATCACCCTCAACCGTTATTGAGCGCTGCTGATCACTTATTAGGGTTAATAAATGTATTAGGCTGCAAGAGATGGACATGTCCAAAGGATATTGGACAAGTCCCAGCAATCAACGTCACAATTTCAGCAGTGGTCATGAGGAAGCAGCATGGCCCACTTGAGCTTCCACAGTGATCCATACCAATCATGCAGTACTTTGAAGTACAGGAATTTAGCCAGTATTCTTGGAGGACCCGGTCATGCCTCATCAACTGGGAAGCCCATTCTTCTGGAGAAAAAGCTTTGCCAAGCACCACCTGCCACGACGTAGCAATTCTCGAGGAACAAGAATCACGTCTTGGATGAGTACCCCGTAAAGACCCAATACCATACACCAATAGGAGCCCAGAGCATAGTATTGCTGAACAGAGGGTCTTAGACACAACACCATTGTACATTTATCCACAGAGAGCAGGTCTTCCCATGCAAAGACTCCCCTGAGAACGGTGCACCCCCAATGCTTAGAACAGCATTGTGCCACAACAATGCCTTCACATGCAATAGTGGAGGCACACCCAGCAACTGGGGTGCAGTCTGCACCAAGATATGGAAACATGTAGGGTGGCAGGGGCGGGATGGAACTCCAAACAAGTGATGCTCCAGCCACGTCCAGAGAGGGGCATCCCAGGCGGTCCCAAATGCGCCACCACTTGAGAAAGCTGGAACAGCAGATAATGAGATCTCATATGTGGCAATCACAGGCCACCCGCCTACATATCTGCCCAGAGATATATTGTTCAGAACTTAGGCTTACAGCCACTCCAGATGTAAGCGCAGATGTCAGCATCAATGTAGGCAAGGAACATAAGCGGAATACGTAGATATAACATCCTGAACAGGTAATTGATGTGGGTGCAACAGTCATAATCACTGTCCGCACCCTACCAAGAGGCTGAGGTTCAGGAGGGACAACCTCTGGGAATCCCACTTTGCATGGTCCAGCATCAGGAGCAGATTATCCTCCACCATACAGGTGAGGCCTCTGTTGACCTTAACACCCAAATAAGTGAGGCTGAGTTGGTTGAGCAAGACATAGGAAGGGCCTCCCTCTCAGACCAGTTGATTTTATACACCAGTAGCAGAGAAAAATCATCAGTGAGGGACATCACAGCTGCTATCGACATCCGGAGACTGGACAAAAGCTACAATATGTCATTGCCCACCGCGGTGGAGATGCCAGACACTCCCAGAAAATGCCAGATCACCGCCAGCAGGGGCTCCAGGGTGAGGAGCAACAAAAGAGCGGAAAGAGGACAGCCCTGGCATGTCCCACACGCCACCAAGAAGGAATTCCACAGCTGCAGGACACCAATGCCTCTGGGGCATCATAAAGAAGAAGGACCTTCTGGATAAAGTCCTCACTTGAACTCATACATGACATTAAATAGAATGGATACACCAGTCAAAATGGTCAAACGCCTTCTCAGCATCCAAAGAAAGTGCCAGAAATTCGGAATGGTCATCCTTCATCTGTCGCAAAAGGTGGGACAGAAGTCTGAGATAGAATCAGGAGATGCTACCTGGGATGAAGCCCACCTGGGGTTCATGAATCAGGAAGTGTATGACCATACCCAGACGAGTAGCCAGCACCTTGTGCAAAACCTTCATGTTGACATTGAGCAGTGAGATTGGGTGGTAACTGGTGCAGTCCAGGGGCTCATTACCTGGCTTAGAAAGAAGGGCAATCGTTGCCTTGTTGAAAATAACCCCCATCGTGCCTGCGTCCTCAGCCTCCAGAAACGGCTTTGTCAGGTGGGGAGAAAAAGGTCCTTCCCTGTGTTACACAACTTGCCCGGGAACTCGTCCACCCCAAGGGATTTGCATGTAGGGACGGCCACAATGGTGTCAGCTACCTCTTCTTCAGTGATGACCCCGGACAAGGCCTCCCGACCTGCATCACACAGCAACAAAAGATGCAGAGGGGCCAGGAAGGACTCTACCTGTGCCAGGGCTGCCCCGTAATCTACAGTTTAAAGAGTGGCATAATAGGAAGAAAACATCATTAGGGTGGATGAGGAGGGCACCCACAGGATCACAGGCCACCAGGATAGCAAAGTCTGATTCCAGTTGATTCAACTGGGCAGCTATAATATGTCCCGCCTTCTCACCGTGGTCATAACGACTTAACCGTAGCTTGACTAAGGTCTTCTCAGCGGCCTTGGTAAAATAGAAATTATACTGGATTTGAGCAAGTTCCAGCCGTCAGAAAACCGATGGGGTAAGGAGGGCCGTGTATTGAATTGTGAGAGCACTCACTTCCTGCTCCAAAATATCGCTGACCACACGCTCCTTACATTTGGCTACTGCCATATCCGCCATCATGTTGCCCTGAAGGGACACCTCGCTGGCTGCCAACAGCATCCTACTAGAGGTCATCATGCCCTCATTGTCTGAAAAATAGGACCAGATATGACTGCACATTCCAGCTTTTCCCTCAGGCTGCCGTTAGGCTAAGGCTTGCATGTGCCAGTGACCGGGGGGGACGCATGACTCCCCACATTCAGCCCAAGCAGCACCAGACTGTGATCGGAAGGTTTTGCCTCCAGAATTGTGCATGAGGTACTGCAGGACAGGACCCGACCATGCATCGAAATGTAATCAATGCATTACTGAGTCCAGTGAGAGCAGGAAAGGAGCCTATACTCCTGATCCCCTGGGTGCAGCAAGCACCACACATCACCCAGAGCGTTGTTGTACAACAGGTTGCTATGGAGTGCCCTGTCCCACCTGTTGTGTGTATCATCCCAACCCATCCGATTCAGGTCGGGGTCAGGTGCCAAGTTACAGTCACCACCCAACAGCACTGGCATCCTGCCAAGGGAGTGCAAGAGGCAGGAATTCTGGGCAAGAAATCAGACTGGCCCTGGGGATGTATGACGATACATCGCCAACCATTACAACGCCAGCAACAACCACGCATTTTTCACTTCGCACATGGCATTACATCGCACGCATTCAGTGCGCATGCTGTTGCCATGCGATTGTAGTGTCTCTGCTGCTTTAGGCATACAGAACGCAGTTGACCAAATCGCATGCCATTACATCATATTTTCAACCCGGCGGCGTGTTGTATTGTAACCCTGGACTTTTAAGTTTGTATACTGTATTCATAATGTACTAATTAGCAACATACGCTCAGCAATCGATAACGTCACAAATGTTATTACACACATACTTTCACTTAAAGGCTGTCTATTGTTTTATGTATCAGAAGTGCTTTTTGGGGATTAGGGACACGAAATGTTGTACATTTGCA
The DNA here is from genome assembly GCA_963921515.1 of Calotriton arnoldi. Classification (NCBI taxonomy): domain Eukaryota; kingdom Metazoa; phylum Chordata; class Amphibia; order Caudata; family Salamandridae; genus Calotriton; species Calotriton arnoldi. The sequence goes on from CAWUFW010003815.1 coordinate 289,960, forward strand.
ATGTTTCAATAAAATCTGGGTTACTGAGACACTATTTAAAAAAGCGCGTACTACAAAAGTCCTACCACACTTTCACTGACTGCAACACTTACATTAGGGTATAAAAGGAGGCGCACTCCATTTGCAGGCCTGTTTGGACCAGTTCCCACGGCACACTAGACGTTGTGCTTACGTTCGGACTACGACTTTCAACCTAACAAGTAAGTCACTTAAAACTCAGTAATGTCATGCAACTAACTGTCCTGTAGCCTTAAATGAACGTAAAGTCATGCTTTCTTCTTTTTTACAGGCTGTGAACGGCAAAGGTTTTTTTTGTTAAAGGCGCCAAAATCGGGAGCAATCTCTTCAGCAGTGAATCCTGTAAGTAATTAACTAAGCCAATAGTCCCGTTTTGTTATTGGTGTAATGCAACTTGAAGTATTATATATCTGGATGCAATGACAGAAACGACCTAATCCAAGTTGCACGGAACACAATACTAACCATCGCAGCGGCAGAGTGAACCCTCCCCCACCTCACCCCCCACCCTGCCCCTTGCTTTAGAGAGTACAGCAGGGCTGAATTTGTGTGTGCAACTTTGGTGTGAAAGGGCCAGCTGACAATGTGAAAAGGTGGGTGAGATGGATAAATGATGCATGGATGAAAGGGTGGATGGATGGATGGATGGATGGGTGGATGGATGGGTGGATGGATGAATAAAAGTGAGGATGGATGTATGATGTGTGGATGGGCGGATGGACGGATGGATGGATGGCTAAAATTGTGGATGGATGGACAGATGGATGGATGGATGGATAGATGGATGGATGGCTAAACTTGTGGATGGATGGACGGATGGATGGATGGATGGCTAAACTTGTGGATGGATGGACGGATGGATGGATGGATGGATGGATGGCTATACTTGTGGATGGATGGACGGATGGCTAAACTTGTGGATGGATGGACAGATGGATGGATGGATGGATGGATGGATGGGTGGGTGGATGGATGGATAAAAGTGAGGAAGGATGTATGATGTGTGGATGGATGGATGGACGGATGGATGGATGGCTAAACTTGTGGATGGATGGATGGACGGATGGATGGATGGATGGATGGGTGGGTGGATGGATGGATAAAATTGAGGAAGGATGTATGATGTGTGGATGGATGGACGTATGGATGGATGGATGGATGGCTAAACTTGTGGATGGATGGACGGATGGATGGATGGGTGGGTGGATGGATGGATGGGTGGATGGATGGATAAAAGTGAGGATGGATGTATGATGTGTGGATGGGTGGATGGATGGATGGACGGATGGATGGATGGCTAAACTTGTGGATGGATGGATGGCTAAACTTGTGGATGGATGGATGGATGGATGGCTAAACTTGTGAATGGATGGACGGATGGATTTATGGATGGATGGATGGGTGGGTGGATGGATGGATGAATGGTTAAAAGTGTTGATGGATGCATGATGTATGGGTGGTTGGATGGATGGATGGACGGATGGATGGATGGCTAAACTTGTGGATGGATGGACGGATGGATGGATGGGTGGGTGGATGGATGGATGGGTGGATGGATGGATAAAAGTGAGGATGGATGCATGATGTATGGGTGGTTGGATGGATGGATGCACGGATGGATGGATAGATGGATGGCTAAAATTGTGGATGGATGGATGGTTGGATGGATGGATAAAAGTGAGAATGGATGTATGATGTGTGGATGGGTGGATGGATGGATGGATGGACGGATGGATGGATGGATGGATGGCTAAACTTGTGGATGGATGGATGGATAAAAGTGAGGATGGATGTATGATGTGTGGATGGGTGGATGGATGGACGGATGGATGGATGGATGGATGGATGGCTAAACTTGTGGATGGATGGACGGATAGATGGATGGATGGGTGGGTGGATGGATGGATGGTTAAAAGTGTTGATGGATGCATGATGTATGGGTGGTTGGATGGATGGATGGATGGGTAGATGGATGGGTGTGCGAAAGGATGGATGTATGAATTGATAAGTGGAAGGGTAAATGGATGGGTGAAAGGGTGGATGGAAGAGCGAAAGGATGGATGAGTAATAGGGTGAATGGATAAATTAATGGATGGCTGAGTGGATAAGTGGGTGGGTGGGTGGAAGGATGCATGGATGAGTAGATAGGTGGGTGAGTGAAAGGGTGAAAGGGTGGATGGAATAGTGAATGGATGGATGAGTAATAGGGTGAATGGATAAATTAATAGATGGCAGAGTAGATAGGTGGGTGGGTGGTTGGCATAGTGGATGGATTACTGTATGGGTGAATGGTGGTCTATGTGAAGATGAGGGGCACCATTGGAGGGTGGTAGTAAGGCCGGACTCTCTGAAGTGGGCATTGGGTGTTTCACTGGGAGGCTGAAAAGTGGGGGAGGGGAGCGGTTTTGTTACTGTGGGTTGGCACTGCTAAGTCCGTTCAAAGTACAAATAATCCATACAGTTAAAGAAAAACACTACGTTTAACTTTTTATAATATAGTGTAACACACTAAATGTCCACATTCGAACAATACATTACATGTATCCGACCAAAACAACTGCTGCAATTGTGTACAGCCGACATTTAGTGAGTATAGCGCGTCTGTACATTCCTCGAAAAACATAATAATCCACCAGCCAAATGCGTCTGAACCCAATGTGTTGTATAGTACTATGGTAGTTTAAACACCCAAATAATAATAACGCTACAAAAAGAAATTGCTTTGTTGTTACAGAGTCTCCAGGTCAACGCAGTTGCAAGGAATGCAAGATATTTTTGTCTTTGCGCTAAGTGGCAGAGCACGCTAGTACAAAAGGTAAAGCAGATCCAAAAAGATAGTTTGTGATTGAACCTATTCTAATTTTGGCACAGCTAACAAATTATAACATACGTATTGAAATTTTATATCGTAATGTACCTATAACCGTTTACACCTTTTACGAATTACTAATTTTGCTTCTGTTTTTATTGTTTTTTAGAGCTAATGTCTGTTCCAAAGATGGCGAAATACATCACCTCCAGCAGAGGAAACCGTCTACTAAAACATAGTGGTTATGTATATTGTAAAGAGAGACATTCAGAGCCACGGGGGCATTGGAGGTGTGTGCACTACTACTCCAGCCATTACAGAGGCAGAGCGGTTACTCTGGGTGACTCTGTTTTAAGAAGCACAGACCATAACCACTCTGCCTCTGCAATGGCTATTGAAGTGAGAGAATCAATAAATGAAATGAAAGCGATTGCAGGCAACTCCAATGACCCGTGCGGTGCTATTTTAAGGGAGGTATCACAACACATTCCTGAACATGTTGCCAGTAGTATGCCCACTATTCCTAACTTGCGTAGAATAATCCAACGTAAGAAACGGGCAAGTAACCCTAAACGCGTTACACTACAAACATTTTCAGATATAACAATTCCTCAGGAACTCTCTCTTACTGTTTCAAACGAACCTTTCATATTGCATGACAATGAAAATCCTTTAAAGCGTATTTTAGTGTTTAGCACCCCCCGTAATTTAAATAGATTGGAGAACAGTGATATTTGGATGATGGATGGTACGTTTAAAAGTATGCCCACCCCTTTCACCCAAATATACACTATTCACGGCTACGTTAACAACACAGTAGTTCCTTTAGTGTACAGTTTACTACCAGACAAACAATCCTCAACGTATAATGAATTTTTGTCAGTACTAAAATTAAAAATTCCAAACAAAAGTCCGAGAAAAGTAATTATGGACTTTGAGTTACCGATGATGAATATTATAAACAAATTGTACATGGATACCCAAATTCAAGGATGTTTTTTCCACTTTTCTCAGGCGTTTTTGAGGATTATGTGTCTGACAGCAAACTCCAGTTTGAGCTTAAAAAACTAACTGCGCTTTGCTTTGTTCCTCCTGACAGTGTAGACGAGTACTACACATCGATTACAGAGTCAGAGTACTTTATGGCAAATGAAGAGAAATTGGCACCAATTTTAAATTATTTCGAAGACACATGGATTGGCCATCTAAGCAGGTCGGGTCGCCGGAGGAAACCACGTTTCCTTGTCGACTGGTGGAACTGCTACTCGATCTGCTTAGAGGGAGGAGCAAAGACAAACAATGCCATAGAGGGTTGGCACAACTCCTTAAACAACAGTATAATTTCTATAATTTTTTAGAGATTTTGCAAAAGGAGCAAAGTTACCAGGAATTGCGAATGTCACAATCATTAGCAGGTACACTAAATCCACGTATTTCCCAGCGAACAAAAGATATGTCGGCAAGACTATTAGCAGCACTAAAACTTTTTACGTTGTCTGTGGCTTCTGACTACCTAGCTTCCATTGCAAATATACTGAATTCTTTTACCTAACAATTGTTGTAGTTTACTTTTAGCATCCCAAATCTAAGTCAAAATGTCCCTGTAGTCTACACAAATGTGTCCCTAAATCGACACATGCCTAAAACTTCCGACTTTCCTTTTTAACATCCCAAATGTAAGGCAAAATATTCCTGTAGTGTACACAAATGTGTCCATAAATCGACAAATGCATAAAAATTGCGACTGTGGCAGACTCTGATTATGGCCAACCACTCATTTTGTGCACCGCATGCATGCCAGCCATACCTTTCCCCTAAAATGTTGTTTTATTAAGCCAGACAATCCCATGTAACCAAGAATCCGATCAAAATCCGATGTGAAACATGTAAATTCTTTTTGAATACAGCATGTGCAAGTATTATAACTGTATAATAAACCATGCCATAAATGTTACATTGACACATACCACCAAAACAATTTGTAAAATGAAAGCAAAACTCCCTAAAAAGTATAATATTTTTTTAATAAACAATAACATTCATGTTATATGCTAAAGTTCCAACTGCATTGTAGTTGGAACATGCCAAACGTTATTTACAGTGGAAATTAAATGTGCTAAATGTGTGTCATGAAGTCAAATGTGAAGGATATAATGTAAATTGATATAAAACAAAAAGTGTGAAATTTGTATTATATTAATGCAATAATCTGCAAATGTAATTTTCCACGTTGGAAACACCCAAAATGTAATATGTGTTTTTCTATGGTACAACAAACGTGAATAAATAAGTGACAATCCAATTATGTGTATGTGATATTTCAATCGTGTAATTAAATATGAATTTAATGATGTGCATGTAAAAGTGAATAGTGCAATAAAATTGCCAACAGCACCTTGTAGCTTCCACAGCTGAAGATGTATTACACAAGCTGCATAAATAAGTGTTGCTCTTTGAGTTTATTGATATTTGTTTCGTACTATTATTTGTCAGTTAGTAACGCAACCAAAGCTGTTACAAACAATGGAATTAGAGGAGGTAATACCGATTGTCACAGAACAATGTGTATGTGAGCGTCAGTGTCCTTCCCAAAAATGAACATACCTTTACCCGACCTACTGAGAGCAGCAACATGGACAAACCCAAAGTGTTTTGCGTTTTGAAAGGATGGAGGGCTGGGCAACGCGGCAATAACACACACTTTCCATTTCTCGTAGCAGAAAAATTAGTACTCGTATGTTTATTCTTTCCACAATTGTTGCCAGATATTGCCTGGCTAAACTTGTTTTGGACAAATGCTGTAGGTAATTGTCAAAATTATTTCCTTACAAGACGCAGGGTAACTAAAGATTTATTAATTAGGTCACAAAACGCACAGGTTGTGTGATTCACCAATTAGTACGCGAAATGCACAGTACAATAAAGTTCCAAAAAGTTTCAGACTGTAACAAAATGCCTTTTTGCCATGTCAGCATCAAGGGTAAACGGCTACCTGTGCCTTAACGCTAAGCAATAAAGTTCACCTGCAGAGCCAATGATGATAACACAAACCCCTAAGTGGACTTTCCAGTGTTGGAAGGACCAACACACAAACTTACAACGAATACAGAAGTCTTTGCCTTTACATGTGACGCTTAACCCTTCTCCACCAAGGCAAAGAAGACAGAGTGGTATTAAAGGTCACTTCTTCAGAAAAACAATACCATTCTGAAAACCAAAATGCAAAACCACAGTTCGACTTGAAGTCCTTCAACGTCTGAAATGTGTCAACATAGTTCCTTCCAGTGCTCTTAGGTCAACCCTGATCTCACAGGTGACCATCCTCTACGCAGTTACCTATCTCATCAAGGGCACAAAGCAAGTCAACCTTACATTCTCCACCTTTATACATATAAATTTTTTGTTCCACAAGCCTGTACCATCCTTAAGTTACATTGGTTCAGATTGGAGTGTAAGAAACAGTCCACCACACTACCTCACTGAAAAAACAAACATCTCTATCATTGATCGGAATGTACGTAGTGTACCTAATTACATAATAGTGTACATAATTCCCAGATGTTTAAGGTTATAATTAATGAAAACTCACTTACTTTGACGGAGCTCTGCCTTCCACCTGCTCTCTGTCTCGCGACGATTCCCGGAACCACGGCAGTAACGTATGCGCGCCGACGTAATCGCCCGCTGTGAACATGAAAAAAGGACAAAGTTTATTAAAAAATCGGCTGTTAATATTTATGTTTTAGTTGCACCAAACAGCGGAACAGTGTTGCAGTAACTATATTTAAAGAAGGCCCAAAAAGCCCAGCAGAGAAGTGTGATATAATGTGGGTTTCGTTGTAATTATGCGATTGCGCCGCTGGTTTTTTTGTCCGACATTAGTCTAAATTAGCCTTATTTGCCACAGCCGAGAAGTGTAATCTAATCAGAGTCCAACAGAGGGTATCAGAGAAGTTTGGTTTTTTTCTACATTACTATAATTGCTGCACGTTTTTAAAGTGCCCAGCAGAGAAGTTATAACGTATCCTTATTTAACAGAGCAGAAGTACCTTTATTTTTTGTTACATTTAAAGTCACTTACTTTGGCCTTCTTTGCCACAGTAGAAGTACCTAATCTTATTTAAAGTCACTTACATACAGAGGGTAGCAGAGAAGTTAGTTGTTTTGCCCTACATTAATCTGATTGCTGCACGTTTTTAAGTGCCCAGCAGAGAAGTTATAACGTATCCTCATTTGCCACAGCAAAAGTATATTAAAAGTATATTAAAAGAATATTAAAAGTGCACTAAACAGTCCACCACACTACCTGACTGAAAAAACAAACATCTCTATCGTTAAATAAAGAATGGCAGGTATTAACATTGATCTGAATGTACCTAGTGTACCTAATTACTAAATATTGTACATAATTAAAAAATGTTTAATTAAATAATGGCAGGTATTTGTTGCACTGTACAACGAGTGTTACGTTGGAATGTGATTGCTGCACGTTTTTTAAGTGCCCAGCAGATACGTTATAACGTATCCTCATTTGCCCCTGCAAAAGTATATTAAAAGTATATTAAAAGAATATTAAAAGTGCACTAAACAGTCCACCACAGTACCTGACTGAAAAAACATACATCTCTATCGTTAAATAAAGAATGGCAGGTATTAACATTGATCTGAATGTACCTAGTGTACCTAATTACAAAATAGTGTACATAATTAAAAAAAATTTAATTAAATAATGGCAGGTATTTGTTGCACTGTACAATGAGTGTTACGTTGGAATCTCCCTCCCTTTGGTGCCAAAGCCATTTGAGCTTACTCATTCCATGCCCCCCTTGGTAGTGCCGACGCCCGCCTATTGCTCCACATGGCCTGTTTGGTCTGTGGTTACCATGCTGTTGAAATGCACCCACACATGGAATGCCCACATATCTCGTAAGCATGGCGAGACCACTGTGCACTACTCTCAATTCCTCAATGCAACTTTTACTGTTCTGTACCTGGAAATAGCCAACTTTGCCCCTTTCACCACCACTGTAATTCCTCTCAACTCCAACACACCCAGTACAGTGGCTCAGGCAGCCATCAAAAAGAATAGCGTTTGAATGTCAAATAGGAGTAGGCAGGACTGTCGCTGATTCCCTTTATTTAAGTAACTTTCTACAAGTATAGCAATACAGAAACCTTTTTCAACATCCCAGCAGTCCCAACCATTTCACTCTCCATTGCTCGGAATGTACCTAGTGTACCTAATTACATAATAGTGTACATAATTACCAAATGTTTAAGGTTATAATGAATGAAAAGTCACTTACTTTGACGGAGCTCTGCCTTCCACCTGCTCTCTGTCTCGCGCCGATTCCCGGAACCACGGCAGTAACGTATGCGCGCCGACGTAATCGCGTGCTGTGAACATGAAAAAAGGACAAAGTTTATTTAAAAATCAGCTGTTAATATTAATGTTTTCGTTGCACCAATGAGGATACGTGATAACTTCTGTGCTGGGCAGTCCAACAGAGGTATCAGAGAAGTATTTTTTTTTTTGTTCATCATTTTTAAAGTTCCCAGCAGAGAAGTTATCAGGTATCCTGCTGTACATTTCAAGTCACTTACCTTGTCTCACACTTTAGTATTATCAGGTATTAGTCCAACAGAGGCTCGCTAATTTGCTAGTTCCGCATTTTCAAAGTGCTTTGTGGCTAATTAAAAATCTTCTGTGCACGCTTTTTGGCCTAATTTAAAGTGCACAGTTTAGTATTTGATATAAATTGTGACTTACCTTTCCACCTGCTCTGTCCCGTGACTCTGCCATGTTCCGTGCTTTCAACCTTCTCTGTCCCGTGACTGTGCCATCTTCCGACGACCTGTGTCTTCCTACGACCTGTGTAATGGATAAAATGACATGTCCGTTTTTTCAAAGTGCTCTAATAAATCATGTTCTCACGCTTTTCTGTGGTAATATTGTATATTTGATATAAATTGACACTTAGTTCCGCATTTCAAAAGTGCTTTGGGGCTAATTGAAAATCTGCTCTGCACGCTTTTTGCCCTAATTAAAAGTGCACACTTTAGTACTCAAAGTGCTCTAATAAATCATCTTCACGCTCTGCACGCTTTTTGGCATAATCTAAATTGTCAGGCCTAATCTAAATTATCACTTATTACATATTCCGTTTGAAAATCTGCTCTGCACGCTTTTTGCCCTAATTAAAAGTGCACACTTTAGTACTCAAAGTGCTCTAATAAATCATCTTCACGCTCTGCACGCTTTTTGGCATAATCTAAATTGTCAGGCCTAATCTAAATTATCACTTATTACATATTCCGTTTGAAAATCTGCTCTGCACGCTTTTTGCCCTAATTAAAAGTGCACACTTTAGTACTCAAAGTGCTCTAATAAATCATCTTCTCGCTCTGCACGCTTTTTGTCCTAATCTAAATTGTCACTTATTACATATTCCGTGCTTCATTTTCCGTGCTTCCCACCTGTGTCTGCTGTGTCCCGTGACTTTTCCATATTGCGTGCTTTGGGGCTAATTGAAAATCTGCTCTGCACGCTTTTTGGCCTAATGTAAAGTGCACACTTTAGTATTTTATATAAATTGTCACTTACCTTTCCAACTGCTCTGTCCCGTGACTCTGCCATGTTCCGTGCTTTCCACCTTCTCTGTCCCGTGACTGTGCCATCTTCTGACGACCTGTGTCTTACGACGACCTGTGTAATGGATAAAATGACATGTCCGCTTTTTCAAAGTGCTCTAATAAATCATGTTCTCACGCTTTTTTGTGCAAATATTTTATATTTGATATAAATTGACACTTAGTTCCGCATTTCAAAAGTGCTTTGGGGCTAATTGAAAATCTGCTCTGCACGCTTTTTGCCCTAATTAAAAGTGCACACTTTAGTACTCAAAGTGCTCTAATAAATCATCTTCACGCTCTGCACGCTTTTTGGCCTAATCTAAATTGTCACTTATTACATATTCCGTGCTTCATATTCCGTGCTTCCCACCTGTGTCTGCTGTGTCCCGTGACTTTTCCATATAGCGTGCTTTGGGGCTAATTGAAAAAGTGCTCTGCACGCTTTTTGGCCTAATTAAAGGTGCACACTTTAGTATTTTTGTCACTTACCTTTCCACCTGCTCTGTCCCGTGACTCTGCCATGTTCCGTGCTTTCCACCTTCTCTGTCCCGTGACTGTGCCATCTTCCGACGACCTGTGTCTTCCGACGACCTCTGTCCCGTGACTGTGCCATCTTCCGACGACCTGTGTCTTCCGACGACCTGTGTATTTCATATTCCGTGCTTCCCACCTGTCCCGCGTTGTAAGTGTCTTTGCGATATAAATGGCAAATCGAAGTTGTAGCATGCGTTGTAAATGCATGCGATGCCAATGATCCTGCGAAGTAAAAGTCGCGTTCCGATGGCACCGCGTACAATTACATTCGTTGTAGTGGGTGTTTCCCCCAGCAGTGGGAGCATAGACCGCCACATTCAACACATGCCTATCTATGATCTGTAATTCACCGACACCAAGGACCTCCCACGTACGACCAAGTCCTGGGCACCAAGCAAGGCAAAGACCTACATATAAGGATAGCCACCCCGTACTTCTCTGAGCTACTGCACAATGAGGATGCAGCTCCGGGGTCAACCATCGAGCCACTGATACCCACTCCTGTTTAAGCTTAGCAGACTCAATAGGGCACAAATGGGTTTTCTGCAGGAGGGCTATTTCCACACGCTTGGTATGGAAAGAGTGTAAGATGTCTTGCACTTGATGTAGTGGGACAGGTCATTGACATTCATGGAAAGCAGAGTAAGGTGTGCGGAGGGCGGCAGGAGGGGGAAGGTCCTCGAATCAAGGAAAGACCCTCTGAGCGCTAAAAGATGGTGCAGTGCTGGGGCTGAAGAGGGGGCCCCCTTGGATTCAGACAAAACGGGGCCCTTGGGCGAGCAACCCTGGGATCTGTATGGGGTGGGAAGGGAAGGGGAAAAACCAGGGAGGCAGGGCTAGGGCCCAGCAGGAAACGCTGCTTTGGAACTGGGCTTGGGATTGAGCTAGCGGCGTGCTCTGTGTGCCCCCGTCTGCTATGCAATGAGAAGATAGTGAAGAGGTGAGAGAAGGGCAGAGGGTCGGAAAGCCAAACCAGGCAGAAAGCAAGGGGGGTGGAAACAGCAGGAGCGCAGACCCCAGCCGGCAATGAGAAGGGGAGCAAGACCCCCCAAGTGTCACTGACAGGAAAAGTATGGAAAAGAATAATAGAAGGAGGGGCCAGAGGGCACTGGGCCCAGCTGGAGTCATGGTCAGACGGGAGAGAGCGCAGCAGCAAGGACTAGACAGCAAACAACGAAGCCGAAGTGAATCACATCAAAAATAAACCTGTGAGAGAGGTGGAGTAGACAGAGAGCAAAGACATCAGTGTGGAACAAGAAAAGCAAAGAACAACTTCAAAACAAAGAATAGGCTTAATTCTCCTTATCAGTGGTGGTACCTGCCTCCCCTGGCTTCAGCGGTGACATGGACTCGTCCCTGTCTTCGTGGAGCACCTCCACAATACGATGAAGACCCTCTTGATTGGACTCCTTCTGCTGCAAGACTCCAGTGCAGATGTGGTGTGGCTAGCACTTTGGTTTCCATGGGGGGATGCCGTCCACAAGGGGACAGAGAGCCAAAGCATTGTCCACAGCTGTGTCCATGGCAAAGTCAAATAAGGAGTCCATGTACAGTTCGAGCTTCCCAGGATAAGGCTGATGTAGTACTGTCAATCGTCCGTACAATCCATGAAGGTTCCATAGTGCCATTGTGCTGCAGGTGGGGGTGGGTGGCCAGGAAATGCCAGCATTTAGAGTTGGTGACGACAGAGAAGTTCATCGGGAAGAAAATGCAGTTACGATCAATAAGCAAAGGTGTTGTGCAGTGCCAAGCAGAAAGAGAGTGTGTTGGTGGCAGAGGGCACAGGCATTGATGGGACGTGACAAGTTGAGCAGCAGGGCCCAGCAGGAATTCACCCGGTGTGCTCTCTGCAGTTCCAGAGGGTCCCACAACTGAAGGTGCAGCAGGTTTGACATCAGCAACACCTGAGTAGCCAATCATATCGTCCTGCTCTGACTCTTCAGGCAAACCATAAATCCAAGAGTTGCCCCTCCCGACACTGATCCTCCAAGTGTCACCAGTCCTGCAAGCTATCGTTGTGGCCCTCCACATCGTCCAGCCGACAGTCCACTGTGTCCAAGCAGGCGGACTTAATGAACCTTTGCTGTGAGAGCAGTCATCTTTGTATCCAGGGCAATGAGGGTAGAGCCGATGGCTGAGATTTCCTTGAGGAGGGCCTCCATGCCAGTGTCAGCAGCTGCCATGGAGGGGGGGGTGCGCAGAAGATGGAGCACGGTCTCTGAAAACAGGAGTTGGTGGACTGGTCTCCTCAGCGTTGACATACAGCAACCCAGGCCAACCCGGCAGTCAAAGAGTGGTCCCACGAGCTGCTGGCGAAGGAAGGGTGAGGGACCCAGTCGTCAGCCCCAGGGAAGGAAGAAAACTCCAAAGGCACCTCACCTCAACAACGGGGTGAAGTGTGCAGCCCAGCAGCCAGGCTATGGGCCAATGGACATCTGCGGGGCCATGGCAAAAGCACAGCAATCCATTCGGTAGGCGTGCCAAAGAACAGGGAGAGACAGACACACATGTGGCAGGAGAGTTGGGCCAACACGGAAAAATGGAGCCCAGTGAGGGTGAACAAGTTGTGGTCAGCACTTCAGGAGAACAGGAGGGAGGAGATGTGAGGACCCACTGAAATTGGGGTCAGTTAATCTCCCAATTTCAGTGGGTCCTCACCTGAGCAATCCATACGACATGGCACAGTAAGGGCAGCTCTTACTCTCCCTGCAGCAAGACAGTCCAGCCACACCAGGGAACCTCCTCTGGCTTAGGGGTCTATCAGGGCACCACTAGGCCATGGAGTCATGTGTCCAGTCAGCACAAAGGTGCTTCATCCAACTAGGAGAGAAACAGCTGCAAGCAGGGGGACTACGCCATTCCAAGGCCCCCTGGGCCACCGAGTATGGAAGTGGCAGCCTCCATACTAATGCACTTGATAGTGCATGAGGGGTGTGACAGGCAGCACACTCTGTGGCCAGCGGCCAACAAGATCAAGAAGTTGGGCTTATCACAGGCCATAACGTAGGAAGTGAGGACTGTGACAGGCATGGTCGATGCTCCAGAGTGTCAGGCTGCAGTGCCGCCAGCTCCAGGGACAGGCCGGCGATGTCGTCACCCACTGTGAGAGGTGAAGGTGGTGCGGGTAGGGCCTCAGCCCCCAGGGGTCCCCAGCTGTTGAGGCTCCCAAACGCCTGGTCCCAGTGCAGCAAGCGATGCCCCCTCAGCCCTGAGCAATGGCTGGCTATGACTTTTTTGGTCCCGCCACCCCCAGGTCCGGGCCCGGGGCTGCTACAAGCTGCAGGTGCGAATGCAGCAAAGGCTGTGCCACGAGTCCTGGTACTGAGGGGGGCTGTCTGCCCTCTGTTCAGGGCCCCCATCAGGTGGGAGTCCCAGGGCACCAGTCCTGGGATGTGGCCACACTGGAACCCACTGGGTGCCAGGGAGCGGAGGCATGATGGCAGCGCCCCATGGAGCTTCAGCAGTCTGAGTGAGTCCTAACCCCTCCCAAGTGGTACCCCTCCAGTCCTGGACCCTAGGTGGTGGTGCTAAAGTGACCAGATAGGCAAAATCAAAAACATGGGACATTTTGGAACATTTTTGGCTAAAAACTGCTGTGAGAACTGAGAGAAGACCGGAACCAACCTGCTAGTCTATCCGCCAAAAGGTACATGATCAGCTGGCCTGACTTCACAGATTCTACCCCTACGTTCTCCTCTGCAGCAGCAAATCCTCTTCAGCGGTCCTTCAGCAAAGGGGTATCTGGCCTCCTGGAACTCTTGTTGGCTACAGCCTCCAGTTTCAACCCACTGGAGATTTTTGACTTCCAAAAAAGAGATTAAACCTGAACATAGACATCTTCACCAAGACTTCTTTTAGCGACTCCCTGATGGTGAAGCTTCCTCCTCAGGCACCTTCTTAAGCCTTGACCTGCTATACTTTATCTTCTCACAACATTTTCTTCAAAATTTCTTTTAAGTCCAAAGGTAAATGCCAACCAGGACCAATCCACTTCTTTTATCCAACTCGCGCTCCATTGAGGTTGGTCAATTTTTGTACTTTGACCCAATCTTGCACAAAGTCTGAGGTTGGCATCTTGTTCTTTTAGCCACTAGTTTTTACCTTAAGATTTTAAACATCATAACTCTAGTTCTACTGATGGGGATTTTTGCACTTTTTAAGTCAAATAAATTATTAAAATATACACTCATTTTCTAAATTGGTGTGGGATCTTACATGCGTTGTTTTTTCACTTTATTAATGTTTGTGTGCTGCATAAATACTTTACACATTGTTTCTAAGTTAAGCCTGACTGCTTTTGTGCCAAGTCGCCAGAGCGTTAAGAACAGGTTAATTTAGTGACTTTTGTAGTTCACCCTGACAGGGATTGTGTCTGTGGCTTGAATAGGAGTCATCCCCCAGTAAACCACCAACCCAATTTCTCACAGAGGGTAAATGATTAGTTTAGAGATTCCTTCCAACGACATAGTAGACTGTCCTTTATCACCATTTTTCAAGCCTTGAAGAGAGAGAAGACGGAGTAACCCCTGCTACCAAATGCTATGGAAAATTCAAGTAGAACTGTAGTTTATGAAAACTAACACTGCAATAAAACATCTGTGCAAGTATTACGGAACGCGGTCTCCTTTGCAGACTTCCAGTGACATTAGGACCGTCCCAATACTGCTCAGATTTAGGGAAGAGTTTAAGATGTACCTCTTAAAAGCATACTATATCACAATGTATTAGCAACTCACAAACCAGCTCCTATCACTCAACATTATGCTTTTCTTTGGCCATGCACATCACTCTGATGCCTTTTGGCTAGGTTTGCCCTATAAAAATACTATGCATACAATGAGACATTAATTTGCATCCTGAGGCCGTATTACAAATAGGGTTCATTTTCCATATGTAACAGGTGTGCGGAGTGCAAACAGGTACATTGCGTTTTTTAATGAGTGTGCTGCTCGCAGGCCAGCCACTAACTCACACTGCCCTAGAGGTAGCACATTGGATAGAATACGGAGAAGTTGCTTCAGAGCCGCTCTGTGTTTCTCTGTTCAGGTGACACCCATCTGCATTTTGAAGAGGGGATGGAAATCCTCTAATAGGTATGTGCAGTGACGGGGAGACCGAGAGGACGCCTGTAGAGAGAACCGATGGGAGCGCTGAAGTCAGACAAAAGTCAAAAGTAGGCCCTCCTACCCTCGCCCTCCCATGGAGTATAGAGGATAGTATTTCAGGGATCTGGTACAGTGGTACTACACCAGAGGGGCGTTTATAGTTTATTTATCTCTTATCCCCGTCCCCAGATTAACAGTTGCTTTTTGCATTAGAGGCAAAAAGAATATACCCATTTGGTCCTGACGAATGCGACGTACCCTACGGGGACACGAACGCAGAAACATGTTGACCACACTTAATACGGTGAAGGGAGAATAATGTCCCAGATCACCGTATACCTATTTTTAATACCATACATCTGTTCCCTGAATAAAACACTGTTGAGTGACAGGTGTGATGGTTTTTAAATCACCTTTCACTTTCACACGGCCATCACTTAGTTGTAGAAGTGCATCCCTGTCTCCAGGTGTATGCCCGCCCTCTATCAAACGAAGTTTTTAGAGGGCGAGGACAGCCTATGATGAAGCATGACACCGGGCGGTGTGTGAGGCCAGTCCGAAACTTTTTATGAGATGCCCCCACTGATGTTGCATCTCAACAGTAGTCTGTAGGAAATTGTAGGAACCCACGTGAGGGGCAGCCTTTTTGTGTTTGCATATAAGATTGGAGGCTGGCTTGCCCTTTGGCCCCGTGCCTCTAGTTCCCATCCTCAGCCCAGTCTGAGGTAAGTGTGTGTGTATTAATGTGCAGTGGACTGCCTGCAGGGGGATGTTAGTGGGGCATGTGGGACCCTCTTTTACCCCTCAAGAGGGCTGCCTTCAGGGGATGCACTGACAGAGCACCCTCTCAGTACATCCCGTAAGGCCATATTTGCCTCTGCACCCTTGTCAGTAATACAGCACGGGCGCAGAGGCAAAGTGATTTTTTCATTTGCATGGTGCCACACTCTATGTGAATGAGGGAACACTCTGTCAGGATAGTGCTGGAGCAACATATGCTGCAGCGCTATCAGTACTACAAAAGAGGCCGCAAAGTGTCTGTGGCACCTTCTGTGATACCATAGTGCCCCAGGAGGGCAAAAAGCCATCGCACACCCCGAGGGCTAGCCCCGGCACTATGCTCAATACTGTCCCAGAGCACTATGATTAATATGGGTCCTGGTGTGCTGTCTACATTCTCAGCCTGGCTGGAAGTTCATGGAAGCTGAGTTCACCCTGAACAAAGGAGAATTAATGTATTGAAAGATGACCTGCAATTGCTTAATTAGGAGAATGAAGGACCCTGAAATTCGTTTGTAAACTTGTAGTAACCACACTGAAATCTGTAGTGAACACTTTGAGACTGGGTCGGCAAAATGGTTTTGTTAAATACAACCAGTCCAAATTTTCCAAAAGCATGGAAAGCACAATGACACAAAAAAGCAACGTTCATCATGCAAGGTAAATTACATCACCCCAGCCCACCTAGCGTCTGTGAACAATAGTGTGTGGCGGGACACTGTAGTGAAAAGAAATCTTACATGTACACTTACATCTCTCCTTTATCGTCATTTATCAATGGATAATTAATCAATATACACCGACTGGTTTTGTTAATGGAATGCTAATTGACAAAGGGAATATCTAAATATTAAGCACATGTACATTGAATAAAACTATTTAAAATTAAAATCTACTGTGTGTGTTTTGATAACCTAAAGAGTTTTGAATTGTCACAGTAATATAGCTTTGATCCCTGGCCTTGATGCAATAGATAATCTCTTAAAAATTAAAGCGTTTGATTATGGAGCTAAATTTAGAAGAAGAGAATTATCCTGCATTACAATTGATTTAATTTGTGTTCTAACTGTAAATTAAACAGGATAAAAGGCAGCTATTCTTAAAGCAATTATAGCTGTGTTAATTATAGTTATTATCCCCGGGTCAACATGTTATTAGGTATTCAGACTTTATAATGCCTAAGTAAAGATATTTTGGAGTATTATTTTTTAGAAATTAGTTAAAAACCAACACACTAACACATATGTTCAACATATTAAGCTAGAAGAATTCATCTGACTTCAGAAATATAAAGTTAAATTGTGTACAATCTGAGGCCGATCTACGAGGCAGCCGGCAATTTTATAAATCTTCCATATAATGAAAAAGCAAAAGGTTTGGTTTAAAAGGAGATTTCCTAGTAGTTTTTTAAAAGGAGTTATGAATGTAGTGTTGTAATTGAAAGTAAGTTTATAAGAGTGGACATTTTCAGAGTGGTGTTGCTGGTCGTTGGAGTCAGGTTACTCAAATCATTTTTAGAAAACTGAATTGGTGAGTGTAGTGAATCAACCAACACTCTTCCTTTCATAGTGTGGGGCATTTCCTCCAAAGCATGGGGCAACTGCTCCACAAAACGTTTAAAGAATATGCTCCACTGGGGCACATATTGATAAAAATAAGGTGAAATTGGGGCACAATAGTGTCTGGTCGTTTATCGTAATACATTTACCCTTGTTTATTTATTTATTTATTTTAGGAGTTTTATATAGCGCTGGCCGGACCCGGGGGTATCGGAGCGCTTCACAACAGTGTTTCATAGTAGAGCAGTCCTAAGCATAAAGGTTCGGGAGTCCGAGAGAGCAGAGCATTCTTGAGGTAGTCTTTGAGTCCTGAGGTAGCCTCGTTGTATGCTTTATTGAAGTAGTACGTGAGTTCTGAGGCAACCTCCTTTTTTGCACAATTGTCATGAAGCGAGCTGAGGTGGAGCTGTGTGATGCAAAGTCCAAGAGTAACGGAGTCAGGGTTAGCGTAAGGCGGCGGCTAACCATTCGGGAGGGAGCGGTTGAGGAGGAGGGCTTTTAGGTGTTTTTTGAATTTTGTGAAGGACGGGATAGTTCTGATATCTACTGGGATGGAGTTCCAGATTTTGGGCGCGTTTCCAGCGAAGGACCGAGCAGCGGTTTTTTGTTTGCGTGTTTTCATTGGGATGAGAAGGAGGGTGTTGGAGCTCCTGAGGTTTCTTGTCTGACCGGCCCTCCTGAGTTTGGCGGCCAGATAGTCCGGTTTTCCTGTGTGTAGGGCTTTGTGCGTGAGGCAAGCAGTTCTGAAATTAGCACGCTGTTCAACTGGGAGCCATTTTAGTTCTCTTAGCGCTGGTGAAATGTGATCGTATTTCCTGATTCCTGTGACCATTCTGGCTGCTGCGTTGAGGGTTGTTTTGAGGGGAGCTAGGTGGGATTTTGTGGAGCTAGTTAAGGTTGCATTACCATAGTCGAGTCTGGATAGCACCAGTGATTGGGTGGCTTGTTTGAGGTCCTTGGTAGGGATGAATGGTTTAATTTTGTAGAGAAGCTTCAGGTTGAGGAAGGCACTCTTTGCGGAGTTTTTAATGTGGTTAGTCATGTCCAATTTTGGGTCCAAGGTGATTCCTAGTGATTTTACGGAGTTAGCCAGGGTGAGATTACCGTTCAGAGCATCCATAGCTTTAAGCCATTCTGCAATTTGAGGGTTCTCTTCTTTGTTGGAGATGAGGAGGATCTCCGTTTGTCTTGATTGAGTTTTAGATGATTTTGGGCCAACCAGTGTTGGATTTCTTTTAGAGTGTCATTTAGTCTAAGGATGTCGTCTGGGGAGGAGGTTTCTAGATAGATCTGGGTGTCGTCAGCATATAGGTGGAAGGGGATAATAGCATTTTTAAGTATGGTGGTGAGGGGTTCCATGTATATGTTGAACAGTTGTGGTGAGAGCACTGAACCTTGGGGTACACCCCTGCTGACGGGGTGAAGGTCGGAGGTAAAGTTTTTGATTTTTATCCTTTGCGACCGGTTATGCAGGAAGGAGGCGAACCAGTGTAGGACCACCTCATCGGCACCTACCCTTTCTTGTAGGGCCTTGATGAGAAGTTGGTGGTCAACCGTGTCAAAGGCTGCCGATAGGTCGAGTAGAATGAGTAGGCAGCAGTGATCGGTATCAAGTGATTTGTGAATATCGTCTGTGATGCTGAGGATCGCCGTCTCGGTGCTATAGCCTTTTCTGAATCCCGATTGGTGGGGATCAAGAAGGTTGACGTTGTCCATGTGCTGAGTCAGTTGTGAGAGGACGCATTTTTCGAGGATTTTGGATAGGAGGGGGAGATTGGAGACGGGTCTGAAGTTATTCATGTCCATGCAGTCAAGGTCTGGTTTTTTTAGTAGTGGCGTTACTTGCCGACTTTAAGGCATTCAGGTATGATGCCGGTTCTCAGGGAGCTTTTGATGATTCTGCACCAGAACGGGGCTATGGAGAGTTTGAGTTTTTTGGTCAATTGGGTGGGTATAGGGTCAAGAACGTGAGAGGCGGGTTTGGAGGTGGAGATTAGCTTGAGGATCTCGGCTTCCGTGATGGGATTGAAGAACTTCCATGTTTTCGTGTGGTGCAGGCATGTGCTGTCTATTGTAACTGGGGGCAGGCTTTTGCAAGCGGGGTTGGTGCTGATGTCTAGTGAGAGCTCGATCTTGGAGATTTTTTCTTCGAAGAAGATGGCGAAGTTTTTGCACAGTTCCTTGGAGGCTTGCATAGAGGGTACGGGGGTCTTGGAGGTTTGTTGCTTGATGATTTTAAGCAGTTCATTGGGCCTGTTTTTTGCATTGTCCAGGGCGGAGCAGAAAAAGTTCGATTTTTCACTGCAGATGTGTTTTTTGTATTTTCTTCGAGCTGCTTTGAGTTGTTCGAGTAGGCTTGTGGAGGGGTTGCTTCTCCATAGTCTTTCTGTGGCTCTAATTGTCTCCTTTCATTGTTGATGTCCGTATTGAACCAGGATCTGGATGGGATGTTCCTGGTTTTTTTTTGTTTCAGAGGGGCTATCTGGTCTAGAATGGATGTCAAGGTTGTGTTGTAATGGTCAGTGAGTTCTGTCGTGGATAGATCATCCGCGGATGTAGTGAGGAGGGAGTTGCCCTTTTCCTCCAGGTCAGCCATGTCGATCTGATTGAGGTTTCTGGTCCATTTGGGCTGTTCTTGGGTGGGGGGTTGTAAAGTGACTGGTTGAGTGAGGTGGAAGAGGATTAAGTGGTGGTCAGACCAATCCACGGGCAGGGTGTGGTTTATCGTAACTGTGTCACGTTTGGCGATAATGGCATCCAGGATTGCTCCTTTGTTGTGAGTTTCTTCTGTGCAGTGTTGGGTGAGGCTGTTGTTGTGTAGCAGCTCACTCAGGTTTTGGATTAGCGGGTTGGTGTCTTCATTCCAGTGTAGGTTGAGGTCGCCCAGAATTAAGTTATTCACATCTCGTAGTGAGCAGTGTGCAATCAGGTCAGACAGGTGTTCAGTGAAAGTGGTGGAGTTGCCTGGGGGGTGGTAAATAAGGTGGCAGGTTAGTGTTTTGTTGTTGCTAGTGCTGATGTTGACGGTTAGGCATTCAAAGGTGTTGTAGTTGAAGGAGTCTGTTTCCGTCACGGAAATATTGTCTCTGTGGATTATTGCTATGCCTCCTCCTCTTTGGTCTTTTCTATCTTTGTTGGTGATTATAAAGCCTGGGGGGACGATAGTGTCCAGGAGTGGTAGGGAGGAGTCATTAAGCCAGGTTTCGGTGATGAATGCTATGTCTATGTTGTGAGTGAGGATGGATTCTGCTAGTTCTGTGGCATGCTTGGTGGCTGATCTGCAGTTAATGAGCATGCAGTTTGTGGGGGTCGTCTCTGTTTTGGGTTTCTTCGTTAGGGGGGCCGTTGGGATGCTAGTGCGGGTGGTCGGCGGTCTGGGTGATTTCGGATGGGCTTGGTCTCTTCCTAGTCCGGTGATCACCTGGATTTTGGATTGGAGGGTGACAGTAATAGGATTGTCGTACGAGGAGGCGAGGTCCGTCGCTTCACTCTCAGACATAGCGTCTCTAGTTCTTTTGGGTCTCTGTGTCAGATTGGGGAGGGGGTTAGTGACCCATCTCTGGTGGGGGACTTTGGACGGTCTTTGTTGTGTATGGGTGGTGAAGGAGTGGGTGCGCTGAGGCTGCTGGGGCGCGGCGAGGTTGGCTAGGATTTCACTAAGGCCCTGGATTATAGTTGCTATCTGGGTTTCCAGCAGGGAGAGTCACTGTTCAGTCTCTAATTCGTTGAGGTACCGGGACTGGCCCTGTGTAGGTGTGTTGGGCCTAGGGGGGGAGAGTCTCAGGGTGTTGGGTAGCTTTGTAGGGGTTGTGTTGTCCGTGTCGGGTCTGGGGGGAGAGAGTCTCAGGGTGTTGGGTAGCCTTGTAGTGGTTGGGGTCTGGGCGGGGCCGTGAGTGCAGGGTGGCGAGGGTCGTGTTGGGGTGTTGGTGCTTTATTGCCTGTGGGTTTGGGGAGGTGGGTGTTCAGGTTGTTCGGAGTGGATTGGGGGTGTGTGGAGGGCAGGTGGCAGGTGGGGGTGAGAGCTGAAGGGGGAATTAGAGGGGTCCTGTTCTCCCTGGGGGTGGTGAGGGGGATGTCGTGTGGTGATGGGCGTGTGAGGTTGCTAGGGAGTACCGGAACGGTAGGTGGCGGGTGGGGGTGAGAGCCGGACGGGGGAGGTGGAGGGGTCATGTTCTCCCTGGGGGTAGTGAGGGGGATGTCGCATGGTGAGGGGCGTGTGTGGTTGCTAGGGAGTACCGGAGCGGTGGGTGAGTTCTGATGGCGGGTCCGGTTCTTCCGGGGGGGAGTAGGGGCAGGAGGGGAAGGAGTGCGTGAGAGGGGGCATTCCGGAGAGAAGGGAAGAGGGCGTCAAAGGACTCTAGATTGTCGTTGTTGGCTTGTATCAGGACTGTGCCGTTGGAGTAGATGGTCACAGTGGTATTTCCAGTATGCCTTGAGCGGTATGGGAGTGATAGTGTCAGTTTGCAACTATGTGATGTGTTGGTGGTTTTGGAAATGTTGAGCTGCGACCTGAGGATGGATTTCCATGTTTCGTGTCTCTCAGTGTGGAAAATAAGGTCCATTTTTACCTTTCCTTTGGAGGAGCAGTGGTAGATGTCTGCGAAAAGTGATTCAGGATGCTGTCTGATCAGTTTTTGTTTAAAATTCTTCTTCGCTTTGGGTGAGAAGTCAGGCTGGAAACTGATCGAGAAGGGGTTCGGGCCGTGCGGTATTAAGTGGTTTGTAGAGGAGGGGATGGTGTGGGCTGCCGTGGCGGAGGGCATTGTGTGTGGGTGGGACGGAGGCAGGCTCCATACTGGAGGACGGAAAAATGTTTCCAGAGCTGTCCTCGGAGGGTAGTAAGAGAGTGATGGAGAGATTTGTGTTGTTATTCGTGGGCCAGTTAATGAGAGCAGAATCAGGGGTGCAGTGGATTGGGGCGCGGGCGGAGTTAGTTGGTGTAAGCTTTGTGCCTTGGGCTTCCATCTTAGGGTCAAGCACATTGGGAGGGGGCTGGTAGGATGGAGTGGTCGGAGGGTCAGGGTGAGGCAAGATTCAGGAGGAAAGGAGACTGTTCTGGGACTTGGTGACTCCCCGGGAGAAGATTAGAGCGGGTTAAGACCCCGGGCGACCCTCTAAAGGTCAGGCGCAAATTAGTGGTGGTCACGAGTGTGCTCGGTCTCTCTGCCCTCTTCCTGTTGGGGGTGTTCTCGAATGAGCAGCAGGGGTCGAGAGCGTTGTGGACACCGCTATAGTAGGAGTTTATGACTCACCGGTGGAGCTTTCGTTGTCTGAATGGGTTCGGAACCCCGGGCCGCCATCTTGTTAGTGTGGAGCAGCACCAGGGGTGAGGGGCGGTCGGTCTCGACGTGCAAGGGGGGGTCGCGTTGGACCTGGTAGATTCGAGGTCAGGCAGTGAACAGCGTAGAGCTCATATCTGTGGTGGGTGATTGCCACTCAAAGGTGGTCGTATTAGACCAGATGAGTTCAGGGTCATATTAGACCGGATACATTCAGGGTCAAACAGTGAACAGCGTGGAGCTCCTATCCGTGGTGAGAAATTGCCATTCAGTGGTGGTGGTTTTGTGGTTGTCAGGTCAGGGCTCGATGTCCTAGGCGGCCATCTTGTGGTTGGCACCGGAGAGCTCTACACCTCGGGAGAGGAGAGGTCGGTCTCAGGTTGCGGGGGGGGGTCGCGCTGCATCAAGGACAGGTCAGGCTGTCTTTACAGCAATCTTTGGCGTAGTTGGGTTGTAAGTAGGGCATTTGTATTTTGGAGCCGATCTGTGGGCATGGCGGCCATCTTAGGGACAGGCACAGGCGAGTGGTAGGGAGTGTTGCCAGCTCGAGTCTTTGTTGGCGGGGGGGTCGCGCCCCACTTGGAACGGGTGAGAGGCTGTCCCGCAGGGGTTCTGAGTACCTCAATTCTAGTACTCACTTGATGGCTCAAAAATAGAGCAAGTCCGGTATCTGCTTGCTGGCCGGGGCGGCCATCTTGGAGTCAGGCGTCCGAGGGCTGCGGGGGTCAATGCTGTCCTGGAGTCTCCGCGCCGCTTCTTTCTTCCGCTGCTCCTGTCTCAAAAACGGGGCCCGCGAGGGATTCGCAAGGAGGTGAGCGCCTGGGTGACTCAGGGACTTTTGATTTCGTCCCCCCAGTAGAGCATCAGTGGGGTCGGGCGTGGGTTAAGGAGATACGTTCCTTCTTCTGTGGGGCTGCAGGGGTCAAAGCATTCTTGTGGTCTCCGCACCGCTTGTTTGCATTACACACTATATCACAGTATCCTAGTTTGATTTTAGATCCTTCCTAAATAATGTGCTCAGTGTAAGGCGCTGTATTCTTCTTTTGCGATTGGGTATTCTCCCTTTAAAAACATATTCCGCCAGATGGGACGCCCCAAATAATTCTCTAGGCGAGTGTGACTTGTGCAATGGCGGACCACAAGATCTGTACCATGTATTATTAATTTGTCGTAACCTGGTATTGGTAGAGGCTCGGCGTCGATATATAAAGCCAATTCGTTTAAGACATAACGCTATTTTAGCTCAAGATCTAATCATGGTGTGTACGTCTCTCCCAAATGAATTTTTTTGTTATAACTTGTTTAAGTTTTTAAAGAGTTTCTTATGGTTATTTTTTTTAAAAATGTACAAATCTAATAGCTTTAACTATTGTATGTCGTTCGTGCGGACCTCAAACTATTATTACTTGTCTTTTCTTATAAAGAGTTTTTTAAAATGTTTTTAATAACATAATCTAACACTTTCTATTTTATGTATTTGTATTTGTTGACCTCAGTTGAGGTCTGAATCAAATAAAATTATTTGTATTGTATTGTATGTGCTCCTGTCACTATTAAGTTTCAGGAAACAAAGGGCCCAATTCATATATTGGCAGTAAGCATACTCTGTCGCAATGGCAGCAGAGTATGCTTACCCCCAACATAATGGTCCACCCTCTGAATGTAGATGTGGGCGGACCTTTGGTTTAATCATGGCAGAGACTACTCTGTCTCCGCTGTGATTAAAACCCTCCAACGGCCCTGTGCAGTAAGGGACGTTTTGCAGATCTCTAATTCCGCTCACCTAATTTAGACGGGTGGAATTAGAGGTCGTGTTTTGCTGCCCTTCACCGCCAGGACAACCCTGGCGGTAAGGGTCAGTGAAAACTTCTCAATGGTCCCCTCGCCATAGGAGAGGACACCTATGGCAAGGAGAGCATTGCCTTTTTACAAAAATCACTCTTCAGGATTTTCTTTTTGAAAATAAAAAAGAAAGCAGGTTGATGCAGGGCTCCATCATATTGATGGAACCCTGCACCAAACTGCAAAAAGAATTGACAGAAACCGCCATGACAGCGGTTCCTGGCAATGCTGGAAGAAATGACTGCCTGCTTGGCGGTCATTTTAAATGTGTTGGGCAGGACATGGACCTCCATTGGGGGGATGGAGTCATTTACTCTGTTACCCTAACAGAGAAAAGGGCCGTCTACCAGATTATAAATCTGGCCCAAAGATCGCATTTCAAAGTTTGTAAGAATTCAAATGATTTTATCGTACCATATAAACACCAATATCCTGAGGTACCTTATTAATCGTTAAAATAAATAGCTCCTGCTACAAGTTTCTGGGCAATAGCATGCAGACTTTGGTGGTTACTGCATGGTACAGTAAATATTTACACTTTTCCTTGTTAAATTCTGGCAGGGTAGACTTGCAGACATTTAACCAAGATTGAGAAAATGAATTCACCCGGTATTTACTGAATGTGGTAAATACTACCTGACTTCTAATTCAGACACCTACACAGTCAGGGGTTTCTGCAGGAGTCAGAAAACACCAACCCCCTTATAATCATTTCAAGAATGTGAAATTTGTGAATCAACCCGTGGTGATTTATTTTAAATATTTGTATATAGTATAAAGTAAGCTTGCACATTATTTTTCATTTGTGAGGGATAGCATTATTTGTCACTTAATCGATCTTTTACCCATTACATGACCCCAACATTGGTTTTTACTAAAGTTACACTTACTAAATCACCAACCAATGTACTATATGATGATAAAGTCCAACAGATGACATAGTGATTATACAGTATGCATTATATTATTTTTGCATTACATTATTAGGTAACAACAATTAAAATATTCATTCCTTTATTTGAATAGATGTAGAATGTTTGACGAATATTGAAAATCAATGTGTAAGTTATTTCAATATTCCCTTAAGTCACTGGAAGACAAAAATAACAATAGGTCTACATGCTGAGTGAATTAAACCTAATTTGTGACAAGCAGATTTTCCCTACTGTGAAAAATTGTTTTATTTTGTTGTGGGGGTGTGTGCTTAACCCTCTAGTAGCTTGGCAAAAAAGTAATCAGGCTTAATTTAGAGTCAAAGTGCAAAGTATTTATGAAGCACACAAACAGTAATAAAGTGAAAACATAATATGAGAAAAATTCCACACCTATTTAGAGAACATTTTAATAAATACAATTAGACCAAAATGACAAAAATCCAATTAGTAGAACCGGAGGTATGCAATTTCAAACATTTAGGTAAGTATAGCGCCCAAAAGCACAAATCACTACTCATGGCTATACCGTGCTATACCGGGCAAAAGTCACAAGTTAAGGTGAAAACAGAGATGGAGTCTGGGCCGGATACAGGAACCAGCTTGGTGCGTCTGAACAAAGTTACCTTCTCAAAGTTCGGTAGGTAGATTCCAGTTTTCAGTGGAGGAGGCCGCGAGGAGCAGGGAGAAAAATGTGGATGGTGTTAGTGAAGCACAAAAAGCAGACTAGGCATAGCGGACGATCGTCGCTATAGAGTGTAGATCCTGTCGAGCGTGGAGGACTGTTGTTGCTGGATTTTCACACTTGCTGCCATCAGGTGCTGCCAATGCTGTAGCATAAAATGCTTTTGTTGTGTTGCTGGTCTCGCTGGTTGGCACTGTAGTGCGAAGAGTCAGGTCCACCAGAGCTTCACATTGGCTGCCATCAGGAATAGCAAGATCTTGGCATGAACAGGCGCATAAGCAGTCACAAAGACTTCAGGATTTCTCCTTTTTCTTCAGGAGTGCACATTGATGCTAACCTAAGGCCCGGGACCTGGGAAGGCACCTTTTGGAGATTATGGACTCACTCTAGCAGAACTAAGCAAGGATCAGGCTGGTCCAGTTACAGTTTCAGGCAGGTTGAGTTGCAGCAGGTTAGCAAGGGAGTTGCAGGAAGGCCTCTGAAGCATGTTGTGTCTCTGTAGCTCAGAGCAGGAACTCAGACAGCTGACCCTTGAAATCACTCTGCCTGGGATGCAGGGAGCAGGCACAGCCTTCCTTGTCAGAGAGTAGGGCAGGCTTCAAGCAGCAGGGCATTCCTTCTTCTGTGGTAGCTGCAGGTCCAGAAGTGTTCTGTAGAGTCTGAGGGTCCTATTTTTGTACCTGGTACAAGCTTTGCAGTGGAAGAAACTTCTGGAGTTTTCCCCCCACAGATGGTTTTTGAAATTCAATCCTCCCTGCCCTGGTCCCAGGATGTTTGGGGTGACAAAAGGCTAGTGTGAAGTCCTTCGTTATTGTGCTGATGCAACTCCTTTGAAATGCACTGTTCCACCCTTTCCATCATGGCAGGATGGCCCATCCTACCAACACATAGTCTTCTTTGTGTCACTGTCCAGGAGAGATACACACAGGTTAACTGCTAACTACAACTAGTCGTGGGACCCAGGATACAGGCTACAGGTGTTTTTACGATTAAAGAGGATTTTAAATCACAATTCATTTGAGTGTAATCATGACATTTCTACCTGTTCCCAAACAAAAATTGTTCACTATTTTAATGTAATAAGGAACACCAATGTTATCTAATGGGAGAGGTAAGTATTGTGGTAATGAAACATAAATGTAAGAGTTTTGAATGGGTGTTTAGCGACTAACCTAGATGTGACGTATCTGTATTAAAAAAGAAGGTTTATGCCTGGCAAATTGTTTTTGTTTTTCCAGGTCTAAATTGCAGTTTAAAAGTGCACCAGGCTGCAATGGCAGGCCTGAGGCATGTTATACAAGGCAACTTAGGTGGTTGGCACAATAAGTACTGCAGACCTACCAGTAGAATTTAATTTACAGGTCTTGGGTACATGTAGTATCATGTTACTATGGAGTTATAAGTAAATGAAACGCACCAACAGCAAATTCTCATTAGCACTGGTTAGCAGTGGCAAAGTACACAGAGTCCTAAAACCAACAAAAACTAATTTCAGCTAAACAGGAGGAGTGAATGTAAAATGTTTGGGGTAAGGACACCTTTAGGCTGTTAGGCCTAATATCTGTTTAATTTAATTCAAACTCTGACCAGCTTTCAAATGCTGAAATATAAAGAAACCCCACATCTATCCAGAGCTGGGAGTGATGCAGTTCCTGCTGAACCCCTAATTCCAGCTTCACTGTTTCATAGTTCAGCAAAAAGCTAGGCAATTGAGTGACAAATTAAAGATAGGAATGTACTCACTGCTGCACACTATAAGTGCCTAATCATCAGAGTGGTGTACCACTAGCACCCCTAGCATACTGCTTCACCATACTATGAGTTGACCATAAATAGTCTAACTCTAGAAATTCAAAATCTAGTAGTTCTGGGGCTTGGAGACACCAGACCTAGTTGAACCAGGTATGATTGGGCACCTGATGAAACCAGAGAAGATGTGGAGGCAGGGTAGAGTCTTTGGATAGGAGCACAGACTTGCAGTAAAATCACCAGTCATTGGCTGAGACCCTAATCCAGGTGCTGGAACAACCCAGGTCACCCGGGTCATGCACAGAAGCCAGGACACATATAGCCCCCATGAGCAAACTAGACATTTTGGAGGAGCAGACAACACTAGCCAGAGCTGAGCCAGGTCTTGCCCTTTATCTCCTCGGCCCCTCGCTCACTGAGCACTATCCCACAAGCCTCTCCAACATTCATAAATATTTACTATGTGCACCAAGCTGTTGGTAAAACTTTGCAGGAGTGGGAAAGAATATGACAGTTTGGTCAAGTATTACTGGGATATGTATACAAAACTTGCTTTAATGAAGTACTGCTTGCTTTTAAATCTTTACTAGTAGCTAAAGTGTGCACCATATAACTTTTACACTGATGAATAATGGCGTTTTATATTGTCATCAGGGATATCATCAATGATGCTATTTAACTTGTCATGAGGATGTAATGTGTAAGGCCGTAAGCAGTGTATGAGCGGGCTGCAAGTTACAGTCATTTGACTAACCTATTACTGGTGTATTTCAGTATTTTTGTTTTGTAAGTTAGCTTACATCTCATTCCAACACCTAACTATAACTTCACTTTAACCATTGTTTTTTCATTGAATATATATACATTAGTCAAGGTGGAAGAGGAGGCAAGCATACAATTAAGCCAACAAGCAGGCATGATTTCTGCGATAATTTAAATTACTGCTGAGGTACAGCAGGTCTTTTTCCTCCAGTTTCTTACTAAAATGTTAAGGGGCATATTATCTAGAAAAGCCGACAATGATCGCCAGCGAAAGTCATCAGCATTTTATTTATCGCTTCCTTTCCTGGACACATTTCGCAATTTTATCGACGTATTATCAAGACGTCGATAACGTGCGATAGTGTATGGGAAAGGAAGCGAAAACTCCCGCTAACACGCGATAGACAAACATGCGATAGCATGTAGTCAGCACGTTAGCGGTGC
This sequence comes from Calotriton arnoldi, assembly GCA_963921515.1. Classification (NCBI taxonomy): domain Eukaryota; kingdom Metazoa; phylum Chordata; class Amphibia; order Caudata; family Salamandridae; genus Calotriton; species Calotriton arnoldi. The sequence goes on from CAWUFW010003815.1 coordinate 319,091, forward strand.
GTTAGCGGGAATAATATTTCAGCTAACGTGCCATGCAGCCTGAAAACCCCCTGTTTGACAGGCGCCTCGCACTCTGCAGCATGAAAGTTGACAAACTATGTATTGGGTAACAGTGAATGCTAACATCAAAGGTATTAATATTGAACTTATCATTGACAATCTATAATCAATATTCTTAATGTTAGGTGACAGGCCGGATGATGATGTGATGAACTGCAATGTACCCCCTTTAAAGACAACGGCACCTCTGTACATGGTACGGGCTAATAATGCAGCATGAGGTCTACCTCTTTGCTGTCTGTGGCGGAGATCAGGGCTAGTCTCCCGTGTATGACCATGTTTAGTCAGGTTTTTTTCAGGTGTTAAAAACCTGCGTACATCGGGGGTTAGCGCGAATCATTTTATCGCGGGTCATCTTTAATAATACAGCGAAGTGCTGTTAGCGATTTGTACCGCGACATTTAGGTAAGTAACGCCTACCTTGCATGTCATTAGCGATACATATCGCTGGCATGCAAAGCGATAAAAAAACAGGCAGCTAACGCCGGAAAGCTTGCGCTAACGCATGTTAGCGCATGCTTGCTAATAGGGCGATAACAATATCGCCGCTTTATCGGCAAAAAGTGCCGCTAAAGCGGCGATAATGCCCTTGATAATATGCCCCTAAGTGTTCATTTTCCTCCTCTATTCCTACAAAACAAAAATCACACAAAAAATACAAAAAGTAAAACAAAAACACCAAACAATTATTTCAATAAACATTATAATATTCATATTGGAAATTGGGTTACTGGTTGAGGGGTATGAAGCACTACTCAATAAACACCCACTGTCTGTCAGGGTGAAACACAAGCAGACCCTCAATTAACCAGTGCTTAACCCTGTGGTAGCTTGACAAAAAAGTAGTCAGGCGCAGCTTAGAGGCAATGAATAAAGTATTTATGCAGGACTTCAAGTAGTAATAAAAGGAAAGCAATTCCACACCAGTTTAGAAAAATAGAGTAGAATGTAATAAATTATTTGAGTTAAAAATAACAAAAATCCAATCAGTATTACCAGAGATATGACATTTTAAAGATTTAAGTGAAAACAGTGCTTAGAAGCACAAGAGGCAACTGTAGGCATATGGTCATGCCAGATCGGGACAATAAGTTTAGGCCGACCATGACCGAGTATGGGTCGGATACAGGGATCTAGTTATGTTGTATTCCTCTTAGGGTGTCCGTACATGGGCTTTCCTGTATCATGTCCTTATATAGGCACAATTTGCCCTGCCCTTATATAGGCATAAAATCTCAGTCCTTATTTAGGCATTAAACCGTGCACTCCAAATACAGGCATGGTCTCCGACATCCGTCCACCCTAACGTCACAACGAGTTCTTGAAGAACAGACCCTTAGGCTTCGGGAGTTTCCCTAGCACAGGACTATTGATTTCTTCAAGTACTCATCTATTATGCATGAACCGTTATACCTTAGGGGTTCATTCATGACGTCTTCCGCTGTCCGATTCACGTCAATGCTAACATTCTGAGGTACCTCTCAGGTATAAATATACCTTCCCTTGTAAATCAGAGGAGACCTCGACTTCAGAGGAGCCCGTTTCCCGGCCTGACGCACTGAGAAGACGCTGTCATCCCTGCACGCAGAGAGTCCAGCTTCCAGTGATCTGACTTCCCTCGCGGGGTGTTGGAGTTCGAGTCTGGCAAGAGATTCCCACCTCTCTCATTCTTAAGGTATGGAGCTGACTATAAACCTAGAGGGACTCTTGGCATACTAGGCATACTAGGCTTAACATACTCTTAGTATACCATAGTAAGGAATACTCCACCTACTTCATACCTCTCCCTACACCTAGGTCAGATTAGGTACATTGGGGTAGAACTAGCTTAGAGACGCATCGTATGAGTACTCGCATTTTTAGTCCATGTTATTTATGTAAATGAATATCTACTAAAGATCATACTAGCGCAGTATTATTTATTTCTACTGCTTACGCTGTACATTATTTATCTTGCATACTGTCTTGTGATCGTAACAGCACATATCACTTACATGAGAAACAAGACTGTTCAATAAATCTTTTATTGAAACGCCCGTCTATTCTTTCTGTGTAACTTTGAGGAAAACTAAGTATGCACGATTGAGCTGAGTGAAATAGTTATCTATTGTTTCCACGACTCTGGGACACGTTCTGATTCTAAAAGGGAAACAAAGTTGTCATGTTTTGCGGCTGCCAGAAACTACTCCTTTCTTGTTAATCAAGGAGTTTCTAGTGGCCTCTGAGCTAGCTGGCACAAGTAATTAAGTTTAATATACTCGATAGGGACATACCGACCTCAGTCCTATGTCAAACCTATAGGGTATATTATTCCAATGCGCAGAGCCTATTAGGGAAATAGGAGCTACACTACATGGCGCCCATCGGTTTGGTAAGGCGGTAATTTAACGTTAGATACTGAGTAACTCAGCCGTGCCTTTTCTCTCAGAGACCCCTACCCATATACTCCAAAAGACGTCTGGAGTGGGCAGGGTTAAGTATCCGCCACGGCTACATAGGGAAGCACCCTATACATTAGCTGTTTGGTTTGCTCAACGTTGAAGGATACATTGTTCCAAAATATTGTGCACCTTATCTTTGTTTCCTTGAAACTTGTTCTACATTTTTCAAAAAACAAAATGCCTGACTCCGACAACGGTGACGTTGCGGGTCAGCCAGCATTAAGAGCTTTAAACATTACAGGTTTAGATGGAACCGAGGAGGGTGTTATAGACATCCATCCAAACTTAAGAAGAGCCATCACTCTAAAACTCATAAAACACGGTCTACCACCAAGAGGCGGTAGAGCAGTTTTCGTGATAGAGGCACACGAATCCTTTCAGACAGAGGTATTCTATTCATGGGTAATATTTCCTGAATCCAATCCAGTTACAAAACTGTTTCACTTCTACAAAGAAGATGATCCACCAGAGGAATACATTCCTTTCGAGGATATAGAAATTCCATTAACATACCAGGAGCATCAGCTCTGGTTTAAAGGCGCCCTAAAACATCACAGAAACATTACCAGGCTCGGTCCACTAGGTAAACCAGGAGCAACATGGCCGATTCTAGCCGGCTACACACCTCATCCTGAACTGGATATAATGTCAGATGAGGAACTACTTACTCAACTTACAGAGTTAATAAAAATATACAGACAATTGGTCCAATATGTCATGCAGACTTTCACAGTCCAACCACTATTAACCATTCCAAATCAGACCCCTCAACCGGGGACTGCACTAAAAATTACACCACAGACTCTATATGCAGTCAGGGGTAAAATGCCCACAAAACATGAACAAATTCCATTCTGGATAGTTCAAAAAATTACTCAAATCGAAGCAGTATTTCCAAATACTAGCCCGTATGAGAAACACAGAATCCTAACCATCTGTTTACCAATGGGGATCACACCACAACTGGAAGACTGCACCACTTGGGGCTCAGTCTTTGCTGCCATCTATACTAAAACACATGGCATTCCGTCAATTGCGTTAATACCAGATGTCCTGAAACAAATTCAAAACGAATACGGGGCGGAGCCTGCTCTGAATTTAGGTATGAAATTACTGAAAAATTTCGACCAGGTCTCAACAATAATATTATCTAATATTAAAGGGAGGCAGCAGCAGTGGCGATCTGCCAAAAATTAAGGGAATACGATGTTACAGAACATCAAACTGAGCTACCCAGAATAATAGAACAATCTTATGCAGAATTAGGCAGAGATAGTTTGGGTGGAAGACCAGTGAAGCCAAAACTATCTGAAAGTCCTGAGAAGGACTCCATTAAACAAACTCCTACATCTTCTAAAAAGAAGTGGGAGTCTAACAAACAAAATTCAAACGAGAAACGTTCTCAATCCCGAGGTAGGTCTCCTCAAAAGGAGCCCTCTGAAAGGAGGTATAACCTCAGGAATAGGGATAATTTAAAAAACCTGACAGGTATCAAGATACTGATACACGTTCCTCTCGTACCTTTCAGATCTCGTCACAGACTTCGGAAAGAAGAGGACGGTCAGAACATAGAGAAGAACGCGTAAAATCCAAGGAAGAAAAACACGCTACAAAAATCAAAACAAAACCTCAATTCTCCAAAAAGAAAGTAGTAGGTCTAAAGATCAGACATGCCGAGAATACTGAGAACACAACTCAAGAACGGAGAATGGGCTCAGACAATGCTGGACAGTGCAGCAGAAGTCACAATAGTGCGCCAGAACCTGAAGGAACTTCTGGAGATAGTGGACTTGAATGAGTACATTACAGTAGAGACTGTAGACACCAGGGTTAGTACTCCACAAAAGTTATATGAAATAACACTCCGGATAGAGGGAGACATACCTAGACAGGTGAAAGCACTTTTTGGGAAAGACTATCAAGGGGCTATGACATACTTCTAGCAGAAAAAGACTGGCCACCACAATTTGTCAGGGAGTGCCCACACGGTGAGGACATTATTATGCCTGCCTTCTCCAACCATATTCCAATTCACCTAAAATATACATATGCCAGGAAATGGGCAGTAGCCCAGGCCCCAGCATTATATAAAAATCATGTAGGATGGGATGAGGACTCACCTCACCATAAAATACATCTGAAACATGAACCAACTGCACAAAGGCAGTACCCAATAAAGCAAGAAGCTAAAAAACAGGTCAGGGAGATCTTAGATCAACTTGAATACCAAGGGATGATTGAAACATGCACCTCCTCAATGAACAATCCTTTGTTTCCTGTCTCCAAACCAGACAACACATATTGTCTAATTTTGGATTACAGACACTTGAACACTTGTTCTAAAACATTTGCAGTGCAAAATGCACATAGCACAGCATTAATGAATAACATTGTGCGTACAAAATATAAAACCACATTAGACATCTCAAATGGTTTCTTTTGTCAAAACATAGCACCTGAAAGCAGGTACTTAACAGCGTTCTCCATAATGGGGACCCAGCGTCAATTTTGTCGATTCCCACAAGGGTTCAAGAACAGCCCGGGGTTATTCTCAGCGAGGGTAACGGAGTTACTACAAATTTATGACAACGAGGCATTGTCCTATGTCGATGATATCTATCTGACAGACGATGACCTGGATAAACACTTGAACAGGGTGAGCACCATTATACTGGGCTTCGCCTCTGAGGGCTACAAATTCAACTTCAAAAAGTCCCGAATTGCCCATCTCAATGTCCTATTTCTAGGATATGAGCTTTCAAGTGAAGGCAAGAGCTTGGCAGCTAACTTTCTAGAGAAATGTGCGCTGCTCCAACCTCCAAAAACGCAAAAAAACTTACAATCCATCCTGGGTTTCCTAAATTTTGGAAGAACATACATTCTAAATTATGCAGAAAGGGTTAAACCTCTCTACGCATTAATCAAACCTGATTTTTCAATCAAGAATTGGACACAAGAACACACAGAAATCTTGCATTCACTCCAGGCTAACATGTTAGCAACAAATCACTTACAAACACGCGTAAGTCAACGCAACCTGGTGATCCGAATAATTTCGGGTCAATGCGGATTCACCTACTTAACATTTAATGAGGGTGAAAAAATACCAATCGCATACAAATCTCATTTGTATACACAAGCGGAAATGCGCTTCACTTCAACTGAAAAAATTCTGACAGCAGTTCAAACCTCTGTAGCAAAAGAAAGAGCCCTAGCCCAAGGGAAACGCATTATTGTCGTAACCCCAGTACCAGCTTTAGAAGCGGTCACGAAAGCAAGCATTCCAAACGCTAAAGCATTACATCCAAGATGGATACAATGAGTTAATTCTCTTGCTGCAACAGATGTTGAATATGTTTTTGATCCTGATTTAAAAACACAAGCATTCCTGCAATATGAACAAGAATGTCCTCTGCCCACTGAAATTCTGCCTCTCAATCAGTACGAATTCATAATTTACATTGACGGATCCGCACAGCCCGCAACAGGGAGTAAGCAAGCTTACAGTGCAGCGTGTGCAATCGTTAAAGGTCGCATGCGAGATGGCATCTTCAGACCTATGGTCACAAAAACTCAATCTCTAGGCTATTGTACAGCTCAGCGAGCTGAACTACAAGCATTCAAACTGGCACTTGAAAGTACAGATCGAGAATTCCCCACACTAATAGTGTGCGATTCCTTTTACTGTGTTCAGTCGTATAATGAATATATACAAAACTGGCTTGAAAATGGGTTCAAAGATGCGAAAGGTGGCACAATAAAGCATAAAATGCTTTGGGAACAAGTAGTTCAGTTGAAAAACGAACTACCAAAGGCTCACGTGATCCACACACTGAGTCATCAACATGATGGCGTTCACATTGCAGGGAATTCATTGGCTGACGAAGCCGCAAAGGGGGCTGTTCAGACGGCTTCCGTAGCTGCGATCACTCGTTCAAAAACGAAAATAGACAGTGAGATAATGTTGGCTGTCAATGCTACAAACAAAGGCAGTGGTGCAGCGTTACCAAAAAAGTTTCCACTCAAGTACTCTTATGTAATTGATGCGAACAACGTTCCTTTTGCTCGAATCCCTGGAGTGGGGGATAGGGTAATTCCAAACATGGAACGTAGAGCAGCTTTGATTTATGAAACACATTTGGGGGAGGGTCTGTCACATCTAGGGGTCTCTAAAACAATTTTGACGTTAAAAGAGATGTACTGGTGGCCTGGAATGAATACAGAAATTCACATATTCATCAATAACTGCTTAGACTGTAAATTACAGCGAGAAAGCCACCAGACACCATGCTACAAATGTAGCTGCCCATTACAGACAACATTGTTAGACAGCATTAGACTATCTATGCGCAGGCGTCCCTCTGGACAAATGCAATCTCACAAATACTGAATCAAGGTTCCTATGGATATGGCCTCAGCGCTCGGCTGACGCTTGAACTGTTATAAAAGATTTGCGAGTCTTTATCGGCACATACGCAATAGGCGTGCTACATTCTGACCAGGGCCCTGCGTTTAGCTCTCGGGCTTACAAAGAAGCCATGGCCAGTCTGGGCGTTGCATTGCGGTACTCCTCTCCATTCCATCCTGAGGGAAATTCGGTTGTGGAAAGGAAAAACCGGGACATAAAGCAGTCTATAACAGCTAGGGTATTAGGTTCGGGGTATGGGTGGGTCAAACATCTTTATGGGGTCCAACGCTCATTAAATAACCTTCCAAGAAGTTCTCTAGGGGAGGTCACTCCATATGAGGTCCTATTTGGGACAAGAATGTGGGTACCAGACCTCGATCACGTAGGCACAGTGGTGGAAAATAAACCGTTTGATATCAAAGATCGTTTGGCTGTTTTACAGGAACTCAATGAACTAAGATCGAAACAAAGCAACGTATTCCTGCAGCCAACCACCACTGGGGAAAAACCGGCGGTCCCAGCAAGGCATGTCTGGATTCCAAAAGTTGGGGATCTAGTCAGAGAAAAGATTGCGGACAAGAAGGAATTTGTACCTTCTTACAGACAACCAGTACCTGTCCTAGCAGTTCAAGGAACAAGAACAGTATTTCTGCCGCCCCTTGCTGGAAGAAAGGAGAAAAGATTTGTGTCCATCGACCTCATCAAACCACAGTATGTGGCCAATACTAAATAGTAGGCCTCGTGGACTCCGACCTAGTAGCAGACGCACTCCTCTCGCTACTATCCAAGAGGTTCAGACTGAAAGACTGATAACAATTGGGAATTCAGCAGTAACAGATGAAGGACTAAGCAACAATGCTATGGAACTCATCCCTCTTGAAAATCAAGTAACAGTTCGTCCAAATACACCTGTCTACACCAATGTGGCAAGTGATCAACTGGTTCCAGCGATTTCTACAACTCCTGATGCAATTCCAACAATTGACAGAACTGCTTCTGGCTATTTCATTAACTTTGATACGTTCTCAGAAGATCCGAGTGAATCTGAAACGCCGCCAGCATCATTAACATTCAAGCAGCAAGTACAAGACTTTCTTCACTTTCTGAAAAAGACTTATCTGGTTTCCCCATGGATTGAACTCTGGATTATTTCTGGAATATTTGTTTTCCTGCTTTGGCTAGCTTTGGTTATAACTGTGAGCGTGCTTATAAATGGCAGATACATCCATGTGAACACTGAAGGAAAAGATGTGAACGTACTTTTGAAACCTCATAAACCTTCCCATCGTGAAGCAAGAGACTTGTCAACAGTGAACATCACAGTCGTTCCTATACAGGATGGTATAGTGTGGGACAAAACAGAATTTGATATCTTTGGCCCGACGGAACAATTGAACATTCCACATTTGTTTAAAATTTCACTAAGTGATCTCATTTCGTCCAGTACCTATTCTGATGATTGGGACTTTGAGACAGTTAACGACATAATGTTTGACCTAGAAAAATCTGCTGCATTTTCTAAAAATGAATATTTAGAGGGTTCATCAGACTATGAAAAGCTGTATTGCTATAACCACTATGGTCATCATTATTTGCATAAATCTGCATACACTAGAAATGTGTTTATGTTTAACCAAAGGGAGCATTGTCCTACACCACCAAAAGGTAGTTCAAAAACATTTGCTAACAAGTTTCCATATTTTTCAGGTTACAATACATCTGATCCAGAAACGTTTTACTATAAAAATGTAAACTAAACAGGACTGAAAATTATGTTAACTAATACAAAACAGATTTACTCTGCAACATTTATTGCCCAACTGTCTAGACAGGGTTTCGACTTATGGATAGACACAATAGACACAACAACTGTCTGGGGTACTAAAGATTGGCAAGTGCAGGGGATAGAAGCTTTATTTAGAGCCTTTATCATCCCTGAACAAATAATGTTTTTGAATGAAACTGTCCAACAAACATCTTGTCTTGGACTAGCCAAGATCAAAGAGATGAAAACTCCTTCTGTACCAACACCTGCAAGTGATAACAATACACAGGCAGCGGTTACAGTTGACAAAATACTACAACTCAACAGATCTAATCCTGATTGGAGAAAATGGTTGATCTGGCCCACAGACACGAACAACTGTCAGGAAAGATTCCTGAACAAAACTCAGGGATTTACTAGTCATAGGCCAAACCCAAGATACGTCCAAAGACAGCATCCGGGGGTAGTAACAACATACAGTGTAGGAAAATTATGCCTCGATTGGCTGCAGAAATCTACACTACAGGATGTGAAACAACACTTATCCTTACTTAAAGAAGACGCAGACCTTAGGGAATTCTTGCTTGGACCAAGAAAACCGCATCAAAAACGTTTCATATATGCCGGCATTTATGCTGCCTATAATGAAGCATGGAAAGTGTCACAGATGGAGGCCGCAGAACGAATACGTGAACTTGATCGTATTAATTTAGAGAAAACACTCACTGTGGTCGACAATGGGTTAACAACTTTGTCCTCCAGAATATATTCATTGGACAACATTGTATCCTCTGCTATCGACATACTAGAACAAGATTTGCCGATGTTACAGCAAGGCCAATCTCAATTACGTTCTATTGTGTTATTAAGCTGGACGCTGCAATCTTTGCGTGCGGGCTATGTGCCTCTGCGTTTCATCAACACGTCGGCTCTGTTTGCAGAATACAATCTAACTGATAAACAGATCGAACTGGCACAAAGAGGAGCAAAGTATACAGTGCTGAGCATTGAAAAACTGGAAAAGTTACCATTCACAGTGGCAGAAAAACCAGCTACAGAATAGCTCATTCATGGCAAAATCACACTACCTGTGACTACTTTTCAGTTTCAGTATTGCCTTAAACAAATGCAAGCAGGCAAATATGAAAGGTTGGGTAAGGAATACATTAAGACATCTTGGGATTTACTGTATACATATAGATGTTGGAGTGGGGATCGTGAAGTAGTTTTGAGCGGTACACACTGTAAAAGTGCACTGAGCGGTTCACTTATATGTCAGGACATTTCTTTACACGGGGCTTGCAATGGTGCTGTGGCAAATTTGTCTTGCCATCAGCAGGGTACACCAGCTGCTGTGATTAATCAAATGTTTGGACAACTTTCTAATGGGAGTTACCTCATGTTGAATGATCAGAGTTGCTGCGGCATGTTGCTGCGGCATCCCATAGCTAGTAACGGTCAACTCCAGGGTCACTTGCTGTATGCAAGTATTGTTTGCCCCAGTAGACACAGTCAGGGAGTCGCCTTTGTGGCCTTCGCTGAACGTTTCTTTTATAAGATTTGATACTTTGAGCAGAATGAAAGCCATGCTTTTACAGCAAACAGTGCCTTTGACCTCGGCCAAAGAAACCTATGATCTACAAGTAGCAAGGACTTCGGCTGAGATACAGACTTTAATACGTACAAACTGCCCTATACATTTCGTGGAAATGATAGGACGTATCTTTAACATGTCTGATACAAGCGGAATTGTACATGTATTTAAGAGCATCTGTCCCGGTCTGTTAGCACCTTTCCAGGCAATACTCGGAATCATCCCGAACTTTGCACATTCGGTGTTTGGTGGCATACCATTAATTCTAGCACTTGTTGCCGAAATTCTATTTCTCTTCCTGCTATTACGCTATGGCCAGCCTATTCGCAGACATCACTCCGAGCAAAGTGGAGAAAGCTCTCCTTGAACGACAGTGCCGTGAGCGAATAGTACAGCTTTTGGGCATGACTCGTCTACGGGAACTTAATACCACGTGGTTCCTGTCATTCAGACCAATCTGGCAAGATTGCATCTTACCTGTCCTACGATGCCTGCTATGCGGTGAAGAATGCGTGTTAGACACCTGTCTAACATTTCCATCTTCAACGCCAACGGATATTGATACTCTGCTGGACCCGATAACGGCCCATGCTCTGTGTTGTCCCCAGAGGCTACCAATCCTGATGACCGCATTCATTGAGATCTCACAGACGCTTCCAGCTGCTGCTGAGGTACGAGATGGATCTACAGGCACACAGGTAACAATGGACGCGAACATTGCTGAGGCATCCTATGCTGAAAGCGATGCTTCACATCTCTGTGCAATTAATCTACTACACGAGGTGTTCCAACTGACACCAACTTCAGTGGACGATATTTTGTCTACAGAAATAGATGATCTCATGTTTACACCAGACCCGTACACTTACTCTGATTCAACCCACAGTGTGCCAGAGACACAGTAAAATTTGGCCTTCATATTTCAAAAGACTTGGAACTCTTCCCAAATTGAACTTTTTTCAGTTTTTTCCAACTGAATGGCAATTCAATCTGCTTGAAGTAGAACTAGTCTTATAGTATGGACTTCGCGGTACTTCCTCAGACACTTTGTAATCTTATTTGTCTAAAAAGTTCATTAATTTTCATGACATGAAATGACTTTGATTTTTGAACAACTTATCGATCATTTTCTGTCACATGTAAATATTACTACTTATTTTCATTCACATTGCATTTTATTTCCAAATATATGCCTGTAATGAAAAGCAATGCTTAAAATGTACAGTACCTTTTGCATTTTGATAGGGTTTTAAATGCTTTTTAATGCTTTTAAGAAATACTTTTAGCAATATGCGGTACTCCATTTTATGTTTAGCATATTAAATGTTTAGCATTTTATTATTATCGTACACACGAAAGTGGAGTGTGTGTTGTATTCCTCTTAGGGTGTCCGTACATGGGCTTTCCTGTATCATGTCCTTATATAGGCACAATTTGCCCTGCCCTTATATAGGCATAAAATCTCAGTCCTTATTTAGGCATTAAACAGTGCACTCCAAATACAGGCATGGTCTCCGACATCCGTCCATCCTAACGTCACAACGAGTTCTTGAAGAACAGACCCTTAGGCTTCGGGAGTTTCCCTAGCACAGGACTATTGATTTCTTCAAGGACTCATCTATTATGCATGAACCGTTATACCTTAGGGGTTCATTCATGACGTCTTCCGCTGTCCGATTCACGTCAATGCTAACATTCTGAGGTACCTCTCAGGTATAAATAGACCTCGACTTCAGAGGAGCCCGTTTCCCGGCCTGACGCACTGAGAAGACGCTGTCATCCCTGCACGCAGAGAGTCCAGCTTCCAGTGATCTGACTTCCCTCGCGGGGTGTTGGAGTTCGAGTCTGGCAAGAGATTCCCACCTCTCTCATTCTTAAGGTATGGAGCTGACTAGAAACCTAGAGGGACTCTTGGCATACTAGGCATACTAGGCTTAACATACTCTTAGTATACCATAGTAAGGAATACTCCACCTACTTCATACCTCTCCCTACACCTAGGTCAGGTTAGGTACATTGGGGTAGAACTAGCTTAGAGACGCATCGTATGAGTACTCGCATTTTTAGTCCATGTTATTTATGTAAATGAATATCTACTAAAGATCATGCTAGCGCAGTATTATTTATTTCTACTGCTTACGCTGTACATTACTTATCTTGCATACTGTCTTGTGATCGTAACAGCACATATCACTTACGCGAGAAACAAGACTGTTCAATAAATCTTTTATTGAAACGCCCGTCTATTCTTTCTGTGTAACTTTGAGGAAAACTAAGTATGCACGAGTGAGCTGAGTGAAATAGTTATCTATTGTTTCCACGACTCTGGGGCACGTTCTGATTCTAAAAGGGAAACAAAGTTGTCATGTTTTGCGGCTGCCAGAAACTACTCCCTTCTTGTTAATTAAGGAGTTTCTAGTGGCCTCTGAGCTAGCTGGCACAAGTAATTAAGTTTAATATACTCGATAGGGACATACCGACCTCAGTCCTATGTCAAACCTATACGGTATATTATTCCAATGTGCAGAGCCTATTAGGGAAATAGGAGCTACACTACAGTTAAGCATGCTTAACAGAGTACTTTAAGTCATATGCAAAGTCCAGTGTTGAGCATGCATCACGCAGTAGGGATGATGCACAGCTTTGTGAGTTGCGCACTGATGGTTCCGATAAGCTGCAGGAGGTAATGGAAAGTCCGCTGAGAAGGTACATCGCCCATCAGCAAGTTTAAGGCGCTGAAGGGGCAATACAAGGCCTTGTGTGGAGATGTGTTGTGTAGCAGTGGTTCCAGGGGGCTGCAGGCTGCAATACAAGGCCCTACGTCATGCAGCAGCAGTTTTTATGAGCTGCAGGGCTGCAATGCAAAGTTCTGCATCAAAGATACATTGTGCAGTGTTCAATTTGGAGCTTTGCAAGGTGATGTACCACACTGTGTTGTGTATTATTCTGCTGGGACCACAGCTGGGCTGGCAGAGCACCTTTAGGCCCACTTCCAAGGGTACAGGACTGGGATGGCACTTCTTGGTGGGTAGGACTCACAGCAGAGTCCATGTGCTGGTTTCAAGGTGGTTAAAACATTTTCTGTCCCTGATTATCTGATCATGAGGTCAGCCAACAGGTCCTTGGAGTCAATCTGAAGGTCCTGGGTTCGGGATGCAGGTCTAGTCCTTCACTCAAGCAGCACTGCAGCAGGCAGCAGGGCAGAAGGGCAATAGAGTGCAGTCCTTCTTGTAGAATGGCACAAAGGTCCTTCGGATTCATCCTCCGGTCAAGAGGTGTACTGAAGAGTTGTGTCTGAGGATCCATTATTTACACCTGGCAGACACTTTGAAATAGGAGAAGGTGATAGAGCTTTCCACCACCAGCGGTGTCTGGATTTTCCTACCTCCGTGCCCTGGCCCCAACGTGTCTGAGGTCATAAAAGACTAGTGTAAAACCCATTGTGAGGGTGCTCAGGCATAGCCTTTGCGATGTGCAAGTGTGGCAGGTGACAGCTCCTCCCCCTCATCAAGTTTGAGATGGTACATCGTGCCAAAACCTATTGCCCTTTGTCTCACTGTGTGGGAGCAATACACAAAGACCAACTGCCAGCGACACCTAGGGCCCGATTTACAAAAGTGATCTGAGACAAGATCCTAACTTTACGACTTTTGGTATTTACAGAAGGCATTTAGGAGTACTAAAGTTAGGATTTTGTCTCAGATAAACTTAAGTTTTGGTCTTAAGTTAAATTTAAGACAAACTTAAGTTTAACTGAGACAAAATCCTAGTCGTAAAGTTAGGATTTTGTCTCAGTTAAACTTAAGTTTGTCTTAAGTTTAACTTAAGACAAAACTTAAGTCGTAAAGTTAGGATTTTGTCTCAGATTACTTTTGTGAATCGGGCCCCTAGTTTTGTGAAGTAGGAAGCAGGCTGCAGCACCAAATGGTTAGAACAAGAAAATGCAAACTTTCTAAAGGTGGCATATTCAGAATTGCAAGTTAAATTCAGACTTTAGCACTTAAGAGGGTTTTAAATTAAATTCCTTAGACAAAAACTCAACATTCCTACCTGCTCCCAATTGAAATGTCTCACTTATTATAAGCTAACCCAATGTTATCCTATGGGAAAGCTGGGCCTCACAGTAGTGAGAAACAAATTTAAGCGAGTACCAGGACATGTAAAACTTAAATGTTCATGTCCAACCTTTAAGACACACCTCATCTTGCCCTATGGCTGTTTAAGACCTACTCTAGGCGAATTTTACATGTATTTAAAAGGGCTTAGGCTGACAAAAGGTTTACTTTGCCAAGACAAAGTGGCAGTTTTACAATTGAACACAGACTGCTATGGCAAGCCTATACATGTTTTAAAAAGCTGCTTAAGTGGGTGGCACAATACGTACTGCAGGGTCACTAGTTGCATTTAATTTACAGGCCCTGAGTACATGTAGTACCATTTTACCTGGTACTTACTGTTACCATGTTTAAAGAAGAGAGCACTAGCATTTTATAACTGGTTAGCAGTGGTAACATGTGCAGAGTCCTGAAGTCGGCAAATACGAAGTCAACAAGAAAAAGAAACTGAAAGGCAAAAGGTTGGGTGAAAAATGAAGCCAAGGATGTCAGGTTCAACTATTCATGTTCTGCAGTGTAAAACAAAACCACTCAAATAAGGTCAGCATATAATAGGTGAAAGATCATGAATATGAGTTGTGTCCCCGCTGAAGACCTTGTTCTGCAGCTTTTGCACAGTACTGAAGGTCATGTGTAACAGAGGTTGGCAGTGAAGATCGGATTGAATGCAGGGCCTAGGCAACTGCCAATCCCTGCGTACAACCCATGCTGCACACGGTAAAGGCCTAAAACCATGTACAGCAGATGTTGTATTTCACCCCTGGTTGATGCACATGGATGTCTTTGTGCTTAGGAAGTTGGATGGAGTATATTATCAGAAAAAGAGAAAGCCACTGAAAAAACACAGTTATATTGAAGTTGTGGTTTGGTTATAAAACCTTAATGTGTGCATAGACCGCTCTCTGAAATTCACTTACAAGCACTTAAAATACAGTTAGGGCTACAACTTAAAATTAAAAAACCACAGAAGTTTGCCACTTATGGACCTCATAATATTTATACCAATCAATAAATACAACTAAAAGCATGGCATCATTAAATTACAACACTATAAGAAATGGTTCATTAGTCGAGGTGGATTGGTGTTCACCACAAGTAATAAAGTCAATGTCTCGCTAGGTCCAGTCTAAGGTTTTAGCAATGTAAACCTGAGCTCAATCCTTGGTAGCTGTGGCACAGAGCAGACAACCTATTGTGTGCTCATCTCCTGAAAAAAATATTATACCTCATTCACACCTCACTCAAGGCTGAGCACTTGCTGGGAGTAGCTGGGGAGCTAAAGAGAATTAGACTCCTGAAATGTCAGTCAGCTAAAGAGCAACTTTCTATTAGTTAGTTTTCCTTAATATTTATAAAAATTCCTACTTCACTACCAAATTGGATTGGATTTTTAAAAACTATGGGGCATATTATCAAGGAATAGCGATATTTATCGCTAACCGCGCTTAGCGCGACTTTGTTTAACGCCGCCTATCGCTGGAAAATATCGCTGAGATAACACCCTATTAACAAGGTTTATCTCCATAGCGATAAAATTCCCAGCGATAGCGGCAAAATGTGAGAATATTACTGGAAAAGCAGCGATATTCTCGCATTATCGCTAAGGTGGATTCAGCATTAGAATCCACCTCCTATACTTTAAACAGGTAAGTCATCCTCACTAGCAGGAGATAAAATCTAGCGATAAACGCGCTTAGCGCGAATTCATTTATCGCTTCGCCTGCCTTGCTAATAGGGGGTAGTGGTGTTAGCGACTGTTTTCAGTCGCTTTTAGTAGGGAACGCCTTCCTTGCATGTCATTAGCGATAATTATCGCTGACATGCAAGGCGATGTGAATCCCGGCCGCTAACGCCTAAAAGCTGTCGCTAACGCCTGTTAGCGACAGCTTGCTAATAGGGCGATAAAAATATCGCCGCTTTAGCGCCAAAAGGGCCGCTAAAGCGGCGATAAAGCCCTTGATAATATGCCCCTATGTTTTCCTTGTTACACAGGTGGATGGCACAATAAGTGCTGCAAGCAACGGGGTGACACTTTTCATGCCATGGGTACAATTTCTACATCATATTCTATGGCCTTATAGGAAAGTTAAATAGACCAATCAGGAATTTGTCAGTTTCTACATATTTTAGGGGTCAGCGAACATACACTGTGCACTGATAGCTGTGTCTCAATGTGCAAAGTCTAAAAGCAAGCAACAAAAAGGGGTGATCGCGCTAAAAGGGCCATTTTTACACAGTGATAAAAAAAGGGATAGTAACTAAATTAAAACTGAAATCATACAGTCATGTACTACTGATTTGTTATAGCCAATTTGCCTCCTGAAAAAGTGAATTTATCAGCATATATGACTTAATACATACAAGTTTAATATGAAAATGCTAATTGTTAGACCTGGCATCTTTTGGTGTGATTTCCCCAGTCTTTTTGCTTCTGAACTTTTGTTTTTTGACTGTGTGTTGTATTTTGTTTTTGCTGGTTTTAGGACTCTGGACGCTTTGCCACTGCTGACCAGTGCTAAAGGGCAAGTGCTCCCTTTGTAAATTGTATTGGTGATTGGTTTATTCATGTGTGGCATATTTGATTTACTAACAAGTCCCTAGTAAAGTGGAGCAGGTGTGCCCATTTCCTGTAAATCAAATGCTACTAGTGGGCCTTCAGCACTGATTGTGCCACCCACATGAGTAGCCTACAAACATGTCTGAGACCTGCCACTGCAGTGTCTGTATGTGCAGTTTTAAACTCCCATTTCGACCTGGCAATTGCACCCACTTGCCAGGCCCAAACCTTCTCTTTTGCTACATGTAAGTCACCCCTAACTCAGGCCCAAGGCAGCCCCATGGGGAGGGTGCTGTATATTTAAAATGTAGAACATGTACTAGTGTGTTTTACATGTCCCTAATGGTGAAATACTGCTAATTTAATTTGTCACTATTGCAAGGATTATCTCTCCCATAGGTTAACATGGGTATTGCCTTGAAATATCTTTTAAGTGTAGTTTGCCTTTGGCAGCAGATAAAGATTTGGAGTTTGGGGTCTCTGTACTCACAATTTAAAAATACATCTTTTGGTGCAGTTGGTTTTTAAATTGCGTGTTTGAAAATGGCACTTTTAGTAAGTATTAAAAAAGGGCACCTTCATCGCGCACCCAACTGTTGCACTGCGATGTGGGAATACTCCCTCCATTATGTCATCTTAAACCACTCGATACCAGTAGTTATACAATTCCTCTTGTCATAATGTTTCCAAACTCTTATCATCACTGCGGAGACAGCCTGATTGCACCTGAATTCTTTATTAAACTTTTTCTTATGCCTCCTGCGTGCCCATCCAGGCTTTTCACAGTGACACGTACAGGTCAATCTTATCTCAAAGTAAGCCCATTAATTCATACCCAATGCATTTCGAGCCCAAAAGGCTCTTCGTCAGGGGTCTCTGGAACAAAAACACAAAGAGCAGCTCAGCTAACTACTTAATGTCAACCCAGTTTTCTAAATAATAATATTACTAATGCCTATACCTCCCACCTCATCAAACTCCAATTCCCCACCCAGTACTCCCTCAGTGTGTGCGCTATAATTCAAAACAACATCCTGTACCTGACCCTGCTCAACCCCTCTCACCCAACACTGACCCAAACATTCCTCTGTTACTAAACATACTACCCATGCAAAGAACTCATAATATCACCCATGATACACACTCCACTTTCCCCTCTTGCAATCAACCCTCTTTAACTATGAATTCCACCCACTGTCCCACCTGCCCCATTTACCTTTCAATGTCGAGCTTCAGCCGTCAGCCTAACCTCCTCGTGCTGTTCTCCATAATCACAAAAACCTTCCTACCAAACGGGAGTTACTTCAGTTGTGCTCACCCACGTGATCTTAATCATACACAATGCTGCACTAATTAACTCAAACCCCATGACCTTTTCCCCAATGGCTGTGCTTGAAATAATCCAAAACTAAAATGTGAACTCAAACTCCCACAATACACCTCCCAGTACCAGCCAAAGAACCTAAACCCCACACTCGTATAATCCCCTCCACAAAACATGTACTTGTCAATAAACCACATTAACTGTGTAAATCAGCAACTTATTAGAATGTCCTGCAATCATTTAAACAAAGGTCTTTGATGAATCCATTTAGCGTTCACTGCAACCGAATCAAATCCATCAAATACTGTTAGCACGTAGATCAACTGCTGCTATTCATATCTAATGTTCAATTGTAAACTCCATGAACTCCACTCCAATTTAACACTGTCTCCGAAGTGATGAACTTGTCGTGTTCCTTTTGTTTCATATTTTGAAAATTCAACTTCGTCACTAGGGTGCAAACTTTTAGAAAGAGGCCATTTTCTTGCTTAACCATTCTGTGCCTCTGCCTGTCTGTAGAATGTACGTCTGGGTTGGCTGAAAGTTGGGCTCTTGTGCATTCACTCTAAACAGTCCCACAAAGGAAGATGAAGTGTGCCTTGCATATCCTGATGGACCATCACCAGGCTGATGGGCCTTCCTGAGCTAGAGTGGTGGGAGGTGAATAGGGCTGTGCCTGTCCTCACACAAAGATGTCTCCAAGCCCCCTTTAGTGTGCCTGGAACCAGGTCAGGGAAAGGCAGGGTCTTGCACACTACAAAGACTTCCGTTTGAAGTTTGCCTCCTTCAAAGGCAGAAACGGGAATTAGTATTGGACCTCTGATACCCCCAAATCAGAACACTTCAGGACTGAGGAAATTCTGCCAGGAAGAAGAGCTGGATGCTGTAGGAGGGACTGCCACTCTGCCTGTTGCTTGGTTGTGCTAGCCTGCTGCTTTTTGCTTCGGTCCTGGGAATTAAAGTACTGGACTTTGCTTTCTACATCCTACTTCCATGGTTCTTCAAGGGCTTGTGCGTACGTGCCTCCTGTTAAGAAGTCGCAGGGCCATAAAAGACTTCACCTACCAGTGCCTGGGCTCTTCTGCTCAGAACCGTGACTTGCCAAGTAGTGCCAAATCAAGTTCCTGGGCCCTTGGAAGTATAATCTGGTGATAAAAATGAAAGCATCGACTCAGCAGCATCTGTTTTCACGAAGCACGCCCTTCTTTATGGCTGAAAAATCAGTGCAGCGTGAGTCCCGAGCACCGTGTCACCGGCGTCAGTGGCACCCGCTCTGACTCTGATGAAGCCACTGTTTCGCCACTGATGAATCAAAGCAGCGCCTGCTCCACGGCTGTAAAATTGATGCAGCACCTGCATCACCACCGTCGCATCGACGCAGCATGTCGGGATTTTCAACACATTGTCCCACGACGCCATCTCTTCATCTACTTCTCACCGCAGTAAGGAACCAAGCTCACGTGCCCGGAGATCAACGCATCACCACTCATTCCAGTAAGGAACGGACGCATCACCTTCCCTGCCTAGCAGTAAGGGACAGATGCATCAATTCCCTTGGCAGTAAGGGACCGACGCATCACCTCCCCTGTGGAGTAAGGAACTGATGCATAGCTTTGCTTTTCCAGTGCCTCACCTTCCATGCGCCTGCTTCATCTTTGATTTCTGATGCATTGAAGGTACTTTGTGCTAAAAAGAAATGCATCTATTGATTTCTATGGACTAAACTTGCTTAATCTATAAAAAGTGATATTTTGACTTGTGTATGTTGGATTATTGTTGTATTGATCTAGTTTGATTCAGATAACTATTGGCTATTTTTCTAAACTGGTGGGGAGTCCTTTTGTAGTGCTTTCACTGTATTACTGTGTGTAAATGTGTGTGTAAGTACAAATGCTTTACACATTGCCTCTGAGATAACCCTGACTGCTCGAGCCAAGCTACCAAAGGAATGAGCAGGGGTTATTTTAGGTGTGTGACTCCCTTACCCTGACTAGAGTGAGGGTCCCTCTTTGATAGGGTGCACACCACTGCCAACTAGAGATCCCATTCCTAACCCTAATGCTAAAATATGACTTAATGTGCACAGTCACATTTCTTTAATGAATTATGATTTTGTTTTTGCACCCGTTTAAAGACCACTAAAGCCTTAGAAAAAATGCTCACTTACACACATTTTAAATTAATTATAGTTTTGTTCTTTGATATTGTACACTGCACATTTCTGCTGAAACATGCTAGCCGAGCTATATCCTTGTTCTGGATTTAACACAATGAAGCACAGATTTTAAGGATATAGTAGAATCAGCTGCTGTTCGTGTTAATTGTATCTCTTTTCCAGCAGCGGCTCGTGCAGGTAAGAGCGGTGGGGCAAGGTGGGGAGATTTCAACGACGATGGAAAAGTAATTTTTTATTTAATTTTCCCTCATCGTGGTCTGTTGAAATCCCCCCACACGGCCCTAACGCCCCACCGCTCTTTTCTATACTATCACCTGTTCATTATTTGCTTTCTGTTACACTTCCTTCACGCTTTCCTGCTTTGCTTTTTATGAGAATTTTATTTTAAAAGTAACTGAAAAATGTATGCTTGCTGGTTACTTTTCCATTAAGCACATGTTTGACTGCTATGTGCTATCCCGAAAGTTATATTTTCTTTCACAAATCCGACTAGAGGGCCGTTGAAAATGAAACTCAGTAGCCAGGTAGATTTTTTAGAACAGTAATGCTCATCTATCTTCTACCCAACAAGTGCCTTCAGCCAAGCAGTTTGACCTGTCTTAAAACGCATGTGCGCGCATTAACTAATCTCAGTCATAGGACATGAAAATTATCATTTTGCTGTATTTGTTCTCACCTCAAAAGAGACACATACATTGTAACAGAGGTAATAGGCCACCGAGTGTTCCAGATAGATCCCACTGCAGAATCAAGTCATTAGTCCTGAATCTTCCTTTGGGCATTGTTTGTGGAAAAAAAGGATGAAAGTGCAATCTCCAATTCCAGATTGAAGAAATCATGTGGTTTCTGGATCCAAAAGGAGCACACGGGTGTGACAAAATGATTTTGGGGATAATAATGTTTACATTTTAGGAGGGATAATACACAAACTACAAAGTGGATGAAACGTATCATCATATTACATATCACGTATTGAATAACTTTTTATTTAAACTTAAATATTTTTTCCTAGCAATGCCTGGTTAGACATTTTAAAGTACCTAAGCTCAAGTATTGCCCTCCATCTTAATTGATATCCAGCATAATCTCTGAAATGTTCAACAGAATTACCGTGAAGTTCCTGCAAATGTAAGGCAGTACACATGTTGGAAGAGTACTGTCCAGTTTAAAACCCAATATGGCACGTAGGAAAGTAATAGAATGGACTACTTCAGCCTGGGCGGTGAACTACGCTACGCTCGCGGAGCTTGCGTAGTTTCGGTAACTTCGCGATTCGCGTAGAACGCGAAGTTACCGTGCACTACGCAATTTGCGGCGTAGCGTAGCTGTTTTTCTTCTTCGGACGCTCAATATACGTTCTCGCGCGCGCGGTAATGACCTACCGTGATTCTGCGTTCGCCGATGCGACTTCCTATCCGTTCGCGGGCGCCACGAGATTTGGAATCCGGCCGCACGATCCCGCGAGAGTGTGCGAACGCGAACACGTCATTCGGATGCGCGATCTGACTTCCGGCGGCAGTGTTGGTAAGATCGCGATCCCGTACACGAAGAAACTACAATCTGTCGAAGAATATCTCTCGAGCATCATAAAACCTTCTCGAAAATGATGGTTTTGCTCCCAAAAACTCCTCAGATTGTGATTTGGCTGTAGTTTTTTGTGCAAGGAGTCCTTTTTCTTTTTTTCTTTTTTTCCAAGAGGAAGGAAGTGCCCCTGATTCTCAAACTTCCTGTTCCTGTCCAGCAGGCTCCTCCCAGTGCTTTGTCCATGTGCTGTTCACTTTCATTTGGATTTGGAGCTGGAAGGATCCCTTTTTGTGTCTGTCTGCTGCATCATATCATTGGATTGGATTTGAGGACTCTTGGATTTGAGATTTTACAAGTAAGTTGGACAATTGGTGTACTTGTTTGTTTGATTGGGGCTTGTTTGTACCTACATTTTTTGGGGGATTTCCATCGTTTTTAAAATATATTGTTGTGGCCTGTAGTTTCGGCAGGGGCCTATTTGTTTTTCTTTGATTGGAATTTCAGCCAGTAGGCCCAGACTAGAGCCAGAGGTACCCATGGGTGCATGTTTCTGTGGTGTCTGTTGAATTTAAACATCATGTAGGGCATGCATGGATGGCATTGGATTGAATTGGTAAATGTGGTTTTTTGGGTGTATTTCACTTTTTGGGTGTAATATATACCTTTGTTGGATGTGTGTGTGTGCTTGTTGTGTAACTTTCCAACCTTTCGTAGCCCTGTGGATTTTCATTTTTGCATTTTTGTATTAAAGCTCTGTTGTTTAGCACTGCAGGCTGGTCATATTATTATAGGCCTGCTTGAGTTCATTGTTTTCCATGGCCTGTTGTGACTGTGAGTGACCACGTGGCTTGGGGCCATTTTGTGGTGGTAGTTTAGTAGTGTGCTGCTTTTTCCATATAGGCCTGCATGTCTTTTCTTTGTTCCCCTTGGCTTATGCTTGTTGTGAACTTGTGGGACCAGCCACTGTGCTTTTGCCATAGGACTCCAAGCTTGCGGCCTAGTCTGCCAGTAGGCCCGGAGGTAGTCATCCTCATGGGTGCATAAAAACTGTTTCTGTGTTGTCTGTTGAATTGTAACATAATTTAAGCCATGGACGGCATTGGATTGATTTGCAAAATGTGGGTTTTGGGGTGGTATTTCATTTTTTGGGTGTTTGTTAAATAAATAGGCCTTTTCAGCCAGTAGGTAACCCTGGGCATTCAGCTCGCGGACTTTGGGCAACTCCGCACTGCGCGACAACGCGGACTTACACTTTTTATCTTCTTCGCGCGCTCAATATACGTTTTCGCGCGCGCGATAACGACTTTTTGTGATGATCGCGATGCCGAACACGCAGAATTTACAATCTGGCGAAGAATATCTCTCGAGCATCATAAAACCTTCTTGAAAATGATGATTTAGTTCATTTTGCACAAAAAACTCCTCAGGTTGTCATTTAGATGTAGTTTGGTGAGCAAAAAGTCACTTTTTTTTTGTTTTACAATTTTTTTCACGAGGAAGGAAGTTGTTGGGTGGCCTGGCCATGTGGTGGCAGCCATTTTGTGGGACCAGCCACTGTGCTTTTGCCATAGGCCTCCAAGCTTGCGGCCTAGTCTGCCAGTAGGCCCAGAGGTAGTCACCATGGGTGTATAAAAACTGTTTCTGTGTTGTCTGTGGAATTTTGACATCATTTAGGCCATGGATGGCATTGAATTGAATTGCAAAATGTGGTTTTTTTGGAGGGTCTATTTCACTTTTTGGGTGTGTTAAATAAATGCCTTTTTTGCGTGTGTAATTATAATTATGTGTTGTTGTAGTGGTTGTCTAACTTTCAAAAGTGTTTTTAGCCATGTGGATTTTAGTTTTTGCATTAAAGCTGTGTGTGTTTTATAAGACATCCTTTGTCTGCCCATATATAGGCCTGCTTGAGTTCATTGTTTGCCGTGCCTTGTGCCTGTGAGTCACCATGTTGCTGGGGGCCATTTTGTGGTGGTAGTTAGTAGTGTGCTGTTTTTGTCACATAGGCCTGCATGTCTTTCCATTGTTCCTCTTGTCTTACTGCTTCCAAATCCATCCCCATTGCCAGCTGCAGCTCCCTGATGCTGCTACATACATCCCACGTGATGCACAAATTTAGGCCAAACATGCTCCACTACATTTTAGTTTTTGTTCTTTACTATTCTTATTCTTCCAGAGTGTACACACTAGCACTACACAGTAGCCAGGAAAGCCCTGGCCTTGTTGTCAACGTCTCATAAATGGCTACACTGTGTGTTGTTGTTCACCGAGTTTCTAAAATTTAATAATTGAGGCCACTACACACTAAGTTCTATATTATATTTGTTTGATTTGTGCTATGTTTGACTGATGTTCTGGCTTTTTTGCTTTTAGGTGCACAAAGACTGAGGAGGAGGTGTGTCATCATTGCCCGTTGCACTGCCAGACAGACATCCTGCTGCTGTACACACAACACAACGTGACGTGTGACCTGACCAGACATCTCTGCAACTGAGTGCTGCTGACATCTGAAGAAGATGGGCCCAAAGAAAGCAGGTACCAGGTCCTCCAGTACCAAGAAAGTTGCTATTGAGAAGAAGGAACAGAAGAAGGAAGTGACACTTAAGTCTGGTGTGCCGGCCAATACCTTTTTGGGCAAAAAATTACGCCTGCAGCAGCGGTGTCTGGGGGCAAGCTGGGGGCAGCACCTCCGCATCAGTGGGCCCAACCCACCAACCCAGGCCCAAGCACATGAGTGTGGTAGAGGTAGCCAGCCTAATGGTGGAAAGCAGTGATGCTGAGCCTGAGATAAACTTATCGCTATCTCAAAGTAGTACCCAATCAACGCAGGAGGAAACACAGCAGATAAGTGGTCAACAACAACAGCCGCAACCACCGCCCGCAATAGTAGTTGTTGTTCCTCCTGAAGTAGGGGCAGTTCAGGAAATTGAGCCTCATGCAGAGGTAGAAGAAGAAGCCACTCATTCAGAAGATCCATTGTCTTCCAAATCTCCAGCAAGGAAAAGGAGGGGTAGTCCATCAAGTTCTTCGCCAGCCCCCCTTCTGATGATCTAGATGCCACTTGGAAGCCACAAACTGAGTCTGAGAGGGAGCCATGTTCCAAGACCAAGCTAGGGAAAAGGAAGGTTCCAGAAAGCCTTACACTTATGGAGGTCGATGTAGAACAGCAGGATGATGATGATGAGCCAGTCATCACGAACATCACTCCCGGCTCCGAGGAGATGGAGACCAACATTATTACCCTATACAAAATGGCTGCGAGGGATGTAGCACGCATACCTCCACAGGTAACACCAACACAACCTACAGTTTCCATATTTGCATTAGCAAAGGCCCGGCAGCGACCTACATCCAGCACAACTACCACCTCAGTAGGAGTAGGTAGTGGTACAGCAGCACAGAGTCAAATTCAACACACACCCTCCAGTTCATCCGGCATTGGAAGTGGCACCTCCAGCAGGAGGCCAAAGTTAAGCTCCCCAGTTTGGGACTTCTTTACGGTTAGCGAAAAGGAGGAGAACATTGCTATATGCTCCATTTGTAATAGCTCTGTTAGTTGTGGTAAGCTTGGTACAAACTATGGTACCGGAGGCCAAATGACCCATCTGAAAAAACACCACTTGATCAGCTGGGAGGACCACCTTCGCGGCATAAAAAAAACTGCAACCATTGGTGTTGGTGGGGGTAAAGGAGTAGAAGATGTGATCACGGTGGAAGAGGAAGGACAGGGAGACATTCTCTCTGGTAGTGGTACACAAGGTGTCCCTGACCCCAGCAGTGCAGTGTTAACGTCGCCCACATCTTCAGCAACATCTCAGTGGCACAAGAGTAAGAGTCAGCCTGAGACACCAAGGAGTACCAGGTCCGCAATCCAAAAAAGTGCGTGGTTAAGCCTAAGAGAAAGGAAAACCATGCAGCCTACCATTATCAGCATGTTTGGGGGGGAGGGGCAGTACGAACGCAACCACCCAATAGCACGTTTGTACAATGCGAAGCTGGCTAAAATGTTAGCACTGGACCTTCTCCCTTTTTCTTTTGTTGAAGGGGTGGGTTTTCTGGAATTTGGGTCAACCATCTGCCCAAAATGGCATGTTCCCAGCCGCTACTATTTTGCCAGAGTTGCTGTTCCAGCACTACATTACGACGTGCTGGAATTGCTTGGAAAAGCCTTGAAGCTGAGTGCTGTTCACAGTATCCACCTGACAACAGACATGTGGACCAGTTGCCAAGCCACAGATTACATGTGCATCACTGCACACTGGATCTCTTTTGCGGGGTTAGAGAACAGATATCTGCTGGTGTTGACGCTGCTGAGATTTTTCATGCCCCTCGCAAACATGCAACTGTAGCCATGTTTGCCATGGAGAAATCTCATACTGCTGCAAACATTTTGGAAGAGTTTAACACAAAGGTCTTTGAGTGGCTGCGCCCAAGAGGGCTTACGATTGGTTTTGTTGCCACGGACAACGGCAGTAATGTAGTTAAGGCCATGCGCAATGGTGGCTATTTCAGGGTCCCGTGTTTGGCACACTGCATTAACATTGTTGTTCAAGACTTTTTGAAAAATGAATCCAAAGTCAGCAACTTACTGGCCACCTGCAGAAGAATATGCACACATTTCAGCCATTCTTTTAAAGCCCGGAAGCAGCTGAGGGTCATTCAACGTGAGCATAAAATGCCAGTCAAAGCGCTCATCAAGGAGGTGCCAAGTCCAGCACGTTGGAACTCAACTTATTACATGCTTGATCGTCTGTTTGAACTGTACATAACACTCAATGCTTATGTCATGCAGAGATTAGGGGAACCTACTGTGTGAGGCATGACCGTTGAGATGGGTCAATGGGACCTCATTAAATGCCTGACTGAGATGCTACTTCCTTTTGAGATCTTCACACGTGAAGTCAGCAGGGAGGACTGTACTATGGGCCAAGCTATCCCATTGTTGCACATGCTAGAGCAACAGCTGAAGGAGGTGTCTGAAACGTACGCAGGTGTGGATGACAAACAAGACGCATATCATTTGGCGGAGACCTTAGCCGCTCGCTTATCTGAAAATACAAGGATTCAAAATAAAATGTTGTCACAACCACATTACATTAGTGCCACAATTTTGGATCCACGGTACAAAGTATTTCTGAACAGCAAGGCAGAAATTCCTTTTTCGGAAGTGGATGTTGCCAACTACAAAACTTTGATAGCTAAGGAAGCCACTATTTTCGAAAACGAACGGCTGTTAATTACAGGCCCCCACCCCAGGCCATAACAAGTACTACAGGGCATCCAGAGTCAAGTTCTACTTCGGAGCCTGAGGGCAGTGCGTTTGCCTCCCAGCAGTCACCTACACCAACAATAACATCAACAACAGCAAGAACAGGATCATCCACAGTACAATCTGCAACTGATTGGTTTCTACGGCAGGGGTATGGTAAGTCCAGTGCTGATGCAAAGGCAAAAGAGGCCGAGCACATCGGAGCACCCCTGAACATTGAGCGGACGGTCCAGGCCTATCTGGATGACCCAACAGAGGTCTTCATGGATCGAAACCCATTGGTGTATTGGTATGGGAAAAGAAGCCAATGGACAGTGCTCAGCAGGCTGGCGATAAAGTATCTGGCTTCCCCTGTCGCAAGTGTCTCTTCTGAGCGTGTTTTCAGTGCTGCTGGTGCCATTGTAACTTTGAAAAGGACCAGTCTCTCGCCCAAAAGCGTGGAGAGGTTAACTATGATCAAAATGAATCAGCACTTTATACCACCGGATTACAAAATATGTGAATCACAGCAGGAAGAGGAGAGCGACTTGGATGATGTAAATAGTGCGTTACAGGACCTACTTCTGTCTGAACCACCAGAGTTTGAGGACGAGTTCCTCTTCCCTGACAACTAGGCTTTCAAATTGTTACTTTCTTCCTTCCTTTATGTGTCTGTGTATCTGTCTTTCTGGTTCAAATCAAATCACAACAAATCCATCACCACCGTCTTCTCTTTTTATTTCCCTATTGGAGTTGCACATCTGTGCATTTAACTGTCCACTCTTCAGAGTCCTGCTTCATCTTCCTGTCTCGCCCTAGTACATTTCCATCAAGCCAGACATTGGAGTACAAGAAATGTTGCCTTTAACAGTCCCTCCATAAGAAGTGAAACGTGACTATAGCTATCCTCCGTTTTGTTTCCGAGCCGAAACTCATCAGTGTCCGAAGGCTACCGCCTCTGCAGGCGTCCACAACTCTTCACTGTCAGAACTTGGTCAGGCATCCAAAAGTGAACTCATCACTGTCCGAAGGCTACAGCCTCGGCAGGCATCCAAAGCTCCTCACTGTCAGGACAGAAGGTACTTGGCAGAGAAAGACAAGACTCTTCGAAGAAACTTGCTGACATTTGTGCAAACTCAAATGACCAGCAATGAGCGCTACCCAGGCCGCTGCCCATCATCACAGTGCTGACCATGTGAAGCAACTTAAACTGTGACAAAGTGCCACAGATGAATAAGACGAAAACCGAAACAGCGACTAACACGCAAAATGAATGTGGACTGGAGTAATGATGAGGCCACTGCCCCTTAAAAAAAAAAACACACACCTGTCAGAACTAGGCATCTGATGATCTGACAGCCAAAGAGAAGAGCAAGACAGGTAATGATGGAATGCATTGGATGCTTGCAGACTCTGAGCGATTGCTGTTGTTTGTTGTTGATGTTGTGCATGAAGTCGAACTCTACTCTACTAGTTAATCTACAGAGTGACTCAAGTCAGTGACAGTCAATGTTTCCCTTCTTGTTGTTTAATAACCAAATTGTACTCCTACTACTGCAGGTGCAGGCCAATATCTGTTGCAATTTTTTAATATGGAATATGGACTTAATCGGAGTCACTACAGACTGAGTTGGAGTTGGACAACACGTACCACACCATGATGATGACCATACTATCTTTGCAGTCAGTCAGTTGGATCGGAGATGATTGAAGGAATAACTGCGTTTCACGAAGTGGCATAAGGTAAACATAAACACAACAATTCAACAAGAAAGTAAACACAGCAGACCTACATGTCCATGTAGTGGTGGAGTCGAGTCAAGTCATGACTGACAGCGGCGCATTGATTTTGTCACTTAATTTTGAAAATGCTAAGTTGCTGTATATATGCCTTTTGTCTGGCTCTGTCAAAAATTAAGGTAAATGGAGGTTGGGTCACGGACGGGCTGGTGCTGTGGTGGGCCTGTTCTGTCCTGTTGTTGTTGTAGCTTAATGCTGTAAACAGAATATACACGAAATATCCAAGCCGCCTCAGTCTGAAAGTGTTCTCTCTTCTCTTCTTGGACTCCACCGTAATTGATGCTTTTTTTTATTCATTGATTTTTCAATACCCCTTTTGTTTTTCCATCTAGACGTTACAGGCCGGCCTTTACCCTGTGCTATACTGGGAGACACAACTCACATTTACCTTACCAATCTGCATCAGGAAGGCCACCAAGATTGATGTGCGGAGCGTCCATGGAAGATAGGACCAAGAGGAAGGACGAGATTCAACTCCACAATTTGACCAGGATAATAGTAACTTTAGTATCATTCATCATTCATCTTTTAATTAATTGGAATCCTTTTTTCTCTTCAATCATTATGATTTTGTGTTGTGTGTTGTTGTTTGTTTGCTAATTGATCCCTACAACTATTTTTTAATTTTCTTTGCTATCTTTAAAAGTAAGCCCAGTACAACATGGAATTTGGGTCTCTGAGGGCATATTACAGGCAAGGCAAATTGCGTAGAATATACTGCTGCCCTGTACTGTCTAATTGTATAGTAGGAGTTAGTAAGTACTACTCATTAACCATCAAGTTATCTTCATCATCATGCATGCATTTCCTTTTTCTCCCTTTATAGATTTTTTGGATAAGATCATGGTCGTCTGCCATGATTGCGCTTTGCTTTTGTTGTCCATGCGTACTGTTTTTCTTTCTCCAACCTTTCCCCAAACCCCCTTCCCATCCATTCATCAAACCCTAACCCTCTTCCCCGGGCTGTGATTTATATTGAGGTGTGATGTGACTACATAAAATGTACACCAATTGATCACACGCTTGCTGGGGCAGATGTGGTGAAAGCAACACTAACTAAATTTCATGGCAGGGCGAGGAGCTTCTTCTGCTTGCCCACCCATGCTCAGTCTATGTGCAAGCCGTCACCGGCTAATAGTACATCATAATTAATTGGCAGCATTGATTGGATTCATCATCAAACTCCTACCACACAGCAGTAAAGGTTACGAATTACGATTGTGTTAAGTTAAGTGACTCACTCGACACAACTACAGTTTGTAACTTCTTGTACTAGGCTGTCCCCGCCACCATTATGTTTTATTTGACTTTAGCAGTTGCAAATGCAATATTGTTTGTTTGGCAGTCTTCTTCTGTACTGTATTTTACTTCGTTCTACTACTCCACCCACAGTCGCTTTCAGGCAAGTGACTGTCTCTTTTTTATTTTTTAGCAAATGCTGTGCTAGTGTCTACTCTACTACTACCACCACAACCATGGCAACTTCTCCATTCTCTTGGGAAACCATGCAGCCATCGCTGTGCCGAACGTAATCATCATCAATCACAGGTAAGATAAGTTTGGTGGGAGGTATAATGTACTAGGAGGAGAGACTGACAGTACTAGTAGGACAAATAACTCAGTGAGGGGTACCGCATCTATCTGTTTGTGTTACATCATCGGCAGATTATTTAAATCAAACACTGGCTGCGGCCCTGCAGCAGCAAGGAAACCATGTGACGTTAATTCGTAAAACAGTAACCCCCACAAAACATTAACATTGTATGTTTAAGTATAAATATAATTTATTACCCTAACAAAAATAAACTATCCCACACCTGACCCACCCCTCTCCCTAACCCCAACCAATGTCCAAAACGAAAAAAGTCCAAAGAATGTCCAGAACCCCAACGCCCAATTCCCACCCACCAACAAAAGGAATAAAAAAGGGGCAATGCAACAGGGTCCTATAGTTATATTCGGCGGGCTTTAAGGTGTTTGTCCACCAGAATTTTGACACGCTCCTCTAGTTGCTCCTCTAGCCGTGCCACCCGGAGGAGAATCTTGCATCGAAATGCCCTGCAGTGGCATCCAGGGTGGGGGACAGCAGTGCTGGCTGCAAGAGAATTTCGGCGGTGGGCGGCTGCCAGACCGTGGCGCCGTACCACTGGAGGTCTGGCCTGGCTGGGGCCCGGGGCATCGGATGAGGCTGCAGCTGCTGCCGCCTCCTCCTCCTCCGCCTGAGCCACCAGCCGCCAGTACTCCTCACAGATGGCCTCCAGTTTCCGGCGCCGGGCCCTGGCTGCCAACTCCTTCCAGGATGGTTTGTCTTGAGAAGGAGTACTATCTATATCAAGAAAGAAAAAGAATATTGTTGTAACCAGTACTCTTAGCAAAACAGTAACACAAAATTAATTCAACACATAATGGCACAGTAGCACTAGCAAGAAGCACAGTACATAACATTTCTGGTAATAATCTATCTATCCTCCCACTTCCTCGGCCTGTAACATTTGTGGGAGTTTCAGGCATTATACTAGCACTATGGACTCCAGTACACAGTACACCAGTCTTCTTCTTATCTCTACTAGTTTAGCGAAATGACATAACCTGGTTGTAGCCGGCATGCCAGCTCGGTCATCTATGCTTGCACCCAAGACAAACATACGAGTCATGACGCAGACTCACGTTAGTTTGATTTACTACTGTCTGCAGGTGGGGAAGCTCGTATTTTTCTATTACGGGTGGCACTGGCCATACTCTCTCTGTTACATGAAGGGCAATTGGTCAATTTCACTTTGACAGTGCCCTGGCTACTACAAAAAGGCAGATTATATATCTGATCCAATGATCATTGCTTTTATATGGGACGACGACATAAGGTCAGTAGCGGTCGGTGGTGGGACTCGGGGAGTGCTGCCGGGCGGTGACGTAGGGAGGGGCAGGGTGGGGGGTAGTAAACTATGGATTACGGCCAATTACAGGTAAGTAAAATAAATAAAACTAATTTTGTTGTGCCTACTGCATCGCTTTTGGCGGTGCAGTGCGCACAATGAAATTCGCTTTATTTATTTTTATGTTTACAGTAAAGTTACCTGTATTTGGCCGCGTAATACATTGTTTACTGCTACCCCCCTCCCTGCCCCTCCCCACATCGGCTTTGCTACTGTGGCGCGGTTTCTTTTACATTCCCTTAAAACTAAAACTGTGCATCCTGTGACAGTCTCCACCTATGCTGTCTATGATGAATACATACAGGCATTCATCCATTCTAAGTAAATGTCAATCATTCTTCTTAATCTCTCCACAAACCTTACTTTGTTTCACCAACAACAACCCATGCGTCCACTCACTCCGTTGCTTGCCTTGGCTTAGAGTTTCACCCAAACACCGCTGATGATTCTTGCTAGCCACAGTATCCACCCATACTGTGTCGCCCACCCAGGCAGGCATCCATTCTTCTTTCACCTTCCACCCATCCTTCAACAACACATGCATCTGATTCCTATCAGCCACCTATCCATGCTTCCAACGTATCCTTCTCTGCCAGTCATCATATTAAATCTCGCCCGTCCTTCCTCCTTCCACCCTTCTTTCCCTTTTTGTTCAACACATCCATCAAGGTCATCTGATCTGACTTTTAGTCTCCTCCATAAAACTTTCACAGCTGAGTTGGAGTCAGATAGAAGAGGCCATTGGTTAATCAAGTCACGCTGGTAATGCTATTGCTACTGCATTGCTAATGCTAAGTAAAGGGTGTCTTCTCTTCTTCAACCGTTGTATAATGTTCACTACAACTTCATACCTATTAAGTCTCAACAACAGTACAGTGAGTGAAGTCAACACCCTTCCAGCTAGTGCAATGTCAATAAGTAATGAATATAACTTACCACCGCCCGCCACTGCTGCTGGCTCACCCCCTGGTGCTCCTGCAGGTGCTGCATCTCCTGCCCCCTCCAGAATGGTCGAATCGCCGCTGGCCCCGCCGGCACTGGTGGTCGCTACTACGCCTAGATAAAAACATGACACATTTTTAGATGCCTGTGTACACCTCCCCTATTTATTCTTTTTCACTATCAAGATTGAAAAAAAAAGTTAATACATACATATTATACATCACATTCACTAGTCCAAATCGGGTACTAGAGTCAGTAGACACTAGTAGTGTTATGGTCCCTAGGGTCATTATTTATTATACTATACTCTACTCTTTGCAAAGTTAGCCTGAGCCATGCAACCATTTTTCGCTTCATGTCTTTTGCGCATGTTACCTCGCAGCTTGTTGTGCAGTAACAGTAAGATGCCTTTTGAGCCCACATGAGCACATACAGCTACTGTCTGAGCGTTGCGTACAAGAGGTCGAAAAACAAGCCACTTTGTTATGGAGTTCGGTTAGTCCGTATTGCTTAGCCATAAGTAACATGTTACACTTTTTTGGCAGGACTGAGAAATGCTTGCATTATACTATCTAACGCGCACCATTTTTCTCAGGCAGAAGATTTCCTTCTACGAACCAGAGATTTGCAGAGCTTATGAATGATGCATGTAACCAGTAATTCTACGTTCTACGGTGAGGAGTCTCCCAGAATTCGCACAGATCTTTTGTCTTCTATCATCATGCACTTGTTGTAACAATGTTTATTGTTTTAATCTTATGCATTTTGCTGTTGGAGCTGGCTGGAGTACACTGAATTTTATAGAACAACATACAGAGCTTGTTAGTTGAAAATAAACCTTTTGAACTTACACATAGACTCTGTGGTATTTGGTGTGGTGGTGGTGGTGGACTTACACGAGTGAGTGAGCGAAAGGGTGTTATGTTCTGGGTTGTGTAATCATTGGGTATCTTCGGGTGGGGTTTCGGGGACCTAATGAGACACTATAGCTAGTCGTTCAGGGGATTGTGGGTTCACTTCTGACTGAGGTGTGAGGAAGGTCCAAGTTCCAAACTCCCATCACCAACATCCTATTTCCTTGTGCATAGTTCTGCATGGGGCTGTGCAGAATCCACACATCAGTAGTAGTATGTACTATATCCTATCAAAAATAGTCAAATATCTGGTTGGGCATTTTGTTTGTGGTAATTGTCAAAGCCTCAAGATTAAGAAGCCTAGAAGAGGACAACCGAAAGGACGGGACTCAGTGGCTAGAGCTATTGGTCAATCTGAGTTTTATTCAAAACCGTACAATAAAGAGTGGCAATGCAAACTGGGCAAGCTTAGCGACAGACTAATAGTAGTAGTACAGACATTCATAGCAGAGGCAGTTAGAACTTAGAGGCAGGGATAACCAGAATTTAGAAACAGATAGTCAAGTCAAGATCAAAGAATCTTTTGTAAAAAATAGAATTAGGGAGTGGAACCAGAATTAATAGTTTTGAAAAAATAAGGTGCAGTAAAAGTTAGGGCAATATAATTGTTAATATTAACCACTGGAGGACTTACTGGGACCAGCAGCAGGGCCCTCGGTAGAGGAGCGGTCCTCTGGTGGTTGTCCCGCCGACTCGGACCCCGTCTTCTTGCCCCTGGGTGCTGCAGATCAGTGATCATGTAAGATATAATAAAGAAAGACACAAACATTAATGATTGCTGTGAAACAAATAAATTATCTAAAAAAACACTCAAAAAACGTTTTAGGAAACAAATGTTGCAATAAAATTGACCTATCTAATCCGATCGACTACTGGCTTGCGGGATTCACGGACAGTCTACTTATTTGGGAACACTAATTCAGTGTTCCATTCTGATTGATTCAAATAAAATCCAGAACACTAACTAAGCCTAAGTACCACCTGACCTAGCCCACCTATTCCAGGCAGGCCAATTGTTCATTAAGTCTGCATTTCCATTATTTTTAGCCCTCAAAAATGCATAGATGAGAAGGAGGACACATGCATAAATTGGTGCATAATGCATACACCAAATTGTTGGTTGGTTGCGTCTGATGTTCTGCAGCTGACTGACACTGCTAAGCTTACCACTCACTAAACAAACTACAAAAGGTTCTACTAAGGACTGGGGTAAGCAGCACTCAGTGACAGAGGATGCGTCACACAGACCGCTCAAAAATTATCAACTAATAGTAACTAAACCTAGTATCAAACTATCAATCCATCCACCACTATTTGACAGGAGGAGAAAGGAAGGACTAGAGTCTCTCTAGCAATAGCATTACCTAACTGAAGTTCTCTAAAGTAAACTCTTACATAATAATGACAAGCGAGCGCAAAGTTGCAAACAAGTAAGAGTAGCGCCCAGCACCTGTGTCCTACAATCACAGAATATTTTGAAACGTAATTTACCTGCAATGTAAGCAGCAGTATTCTTGTTATTTGTAAAAATGTATACACAAATCACAATACTTATACTACTATATATATTAGCTACTCACCAAGCCCCACGACCTCGACACCTAGCAGGTCCAACAGGTCCTGCTCCCAGTCGAGGATGTCTGACCACCGGTGGGCCAGCTGGTTATGGTTGCGCCGGACCCCTGAGCAGCGAAACACTGCCCGGCGCACCTTCACCCACCGGCGGTGACGCTCCTGGGTCGGGTACCCGGAGCCTGGCCTGCCGCCTGCTGCCAAAGTCAAGGGGAGGTGGTGCTGAACAAAAAAAACAAGGGCAGCCACCTCCGCCTCACTAAAAAGCTGGCGGGCTTGCACCCCTGCAGGGCGCAGTCTGCCGCAAGGCAGGCGGCTCTTGGGCGCACGCGCCTTGCCCTTCGAGCCGTTGCTGCTGCTGCTACCCTTCGCCATGGTTCTGGGGTGGGAGGAGGCGGAAAAGAAAAGTTAGAAGGGAAAAATAAAGTTAGGGGAAGAAGTAGGAGCTTAAAGAAGAAAGTTATATAAAACAGTCGAAAAGTAAAAAAACCACAGTAAAAAGTAGAAAAAAATGCAAATTATAGACTTAGGCAGAGAGAGAGATAGATAAGAAATAAAGAAAAATTGAAAAACAGTGTAAAAAACTAAGGATTGCAAAGATTGAGGGAGGATAGAAAAGCAGGCCCAGAACCATAGCATAGAGTGAAAAACAAGATGGCCGCGCCCATCGCGACCGCGTGGGTAAGTTCGCGCGATATTTCTCCCCGAGCATGCAAAAAACGTCACAAACACGTACAACGCGTTCCCGAACATGGAATGCGCATCGCGAGCACGCTATACGCGACCCGGAACAGGAAATAAGGGATCGCGAACGGGCGGGAAAAGTGAAAAACAAAATGGCCGCGCCCATAGGCGACCGCATGGGTAAGTTCGCGCCCCCGAGCACGCAAACAGCGTCCCGAACACGCACAACGCGTTCCCGAAGAAGAAAAACGCATCGCGAACGGGTGCGACAAGCAGCTACGCACGCTCGCGTAGCGCTCCGACGTCTTCGCGTAGCTTTGCCTAGCGCGACTACGCGAACTACGCCCAGGGTTAATACCTAACTCTATCTTGACAATGTCTATTGGGTAGTTGCCTTTTAACAAAGAAATCCATGACAATGCCTAGTGTAAGAATTTGGCTCATTAGTTGTGGAGGATGTGAGGCCTGCACAAGGAATAGGTCCACTTTTGTCTCCTTACTGGGAACCAAGTACCGCATTGTAGCACTGGACTCCCTCAGGGTAGCGTAGCAGAGCAGTCCAGGGCCTAGACAGGGAAGGTTGTGTGGGCTAGTACTCGCTATTCGCTGGAACACCATAATAAAACTCAATAAATGATTTTTTATTAAACAGGTCAATATGTTTATTACACACACACACACACGCACACACACGCACACACACACACACACACACACACTACTAACTACTAAACAGCAATTTACAGATAGTTACATCTGGCAAAAGAAACTCTGGTAGCATTCTGAACTTACATTTGACCCAAATGGGTAATGACCTCCAAAATCCACAGTACCTCCTGCCACCTAAACCAGATAGAACATCACAGTATAGGGAGCATCACTTTAAATAAAGCAGGCCTTTTGTGTTTGTCAAAGGGTCGTTACAATAATAATTTTCAGCATCGTATTGACTTTGTCAAGGGATCTTCAACTCAAAATATAAGGCAAGCCAATTGGCTTTTTTCAGGAGGTCCTCACATTAAAAACCCAATAATTAATGTTCGATATACTGTCAATAAAGCATTTAAATCAACATAACGTGTGTTTGAGTCAAACAGAATGCATAAAAACAACCACTACCGACCCTGCACTCCTGAGCTACAGAGCAAAAGATCTGATCTAGGAAGCACTTTAAAAGTGTGACAAAAGTCTCCACAGGTCATGTTTCTTAAACAAGTGAGGCATAGGGTTAAGTTATAAAAGATGACTACAGAGGGCTGTTGCAATGCCACAGCCCCAACACAAATTCTTAGAATCATTGGTAGTGCCCCTGACTGTTCAAATAAAGGCATGTCGCAGTTTTTCCTGCTCTCACTGGTCGGGCTGGCTTTGTTTTCTGCTCCCTCCAGTGGGGGAGCAATCCTGGCATTCCTATGTCTTAGGGAATTAGTCCTGGGTCCTACCTATGAATAAACTGGCCTGGGGGATGAAGTTCCTTGGCCCAAAGAGAGTCTGGGGAGAGGGCACTCATGCATGCCCCCTCACTGGGCGGTTCAACAAAAAGCGTGACGTGATCCTTCTGTGGCTTGGCCCTCCCTGGGGAAAATTTGGAAAGAATAATCAGAGCTCTGCATGCTCTGTCACTCAAATTTGGGCATGTTTAAATAGCCCACATTCAAAGATGCATAACTCGGGTTCCTTTAGGTCAATTGCCTTGATCTTGGGCTCATTCTGCTCCTGCTGGCAAGTTCTAGGCAGTTAGAGCAGGTGTCCTGGCCTCCCAAAGGGCTCACTTCACAGAGAGCTGGTTTCATTGGCTCCCTGATCCAGCTTTCACCTGTGCCTGGATTCTGATAATCCCCTCCTTCTGCTGCGGCACCGAAGTCCAGTTCTTCCCCCAACTGGGTTTCCGGGAGTATTATGGGGCCTGCATCACTGGCCCTGGTTAGACCACTGGTCATGCGGTCAGCTGCAGACAGAATCCTCAGTCCATCAGGGCATCAGGGAGCTTGTCCATTCATTTGTCCATTGTGTTGCTGTTATCACGGTCCAGGTCTTGCTCTCCTTCTTGTTCTGGAGATGCCACTGTTATGCACAGTACCAGCCTTTGGGTGTGGGACAATCCTTTGTCTAATCCTTAAGCTTGTTCAGGTCAGTTGCTCCCTTTCCCTTGGGTTTGGCTCCAGCCTGGCTATAAAAGCAAAAGGCTGATGTCAGGATCCTCTGCATGTTCTGGGACAAGTCTTTTTGAAGTGTAATCAGGGCAGGTCAGGGCAGATCACATCTCCTCCCCAACCATCATGTTAGAAAGACCCACTTACAATCAATCAATCAATCAATCAGGTGTTTGTTAAGCGCGACTACTCACCCGTAGGGGTCTCAAGGCACTGGGGGGGGGAGGGTTTGCAGGTTCCAGTCAACAAGGAGGGGGTCTGTCGAAGAGCCAGGTTTTTAGGTTTCTTGCGAAGATGGGGAGCGATGTTGTCTGTCTGAGGTGGAGCGGAAGGTCGTTCCAGGCTCTGGCTGCGAGGAAGGAGAAGGAGCAGCCTCCCGAACTGGTCTTTCTGGTGCGGGGGACCTTGGCGTAGGAGAGCTGGGCTGATCGTAGGGTCCTTTGGGGTGCGTGGAATTTGAGTCAGCTGTTCAGGTATGCTGGTCCTGTGTCATGGAGGGCCTTGGGAGCGTGGGTGAGCATCTTGAAGGTGACTCTAGCTTCGATGGGGAGCCAGGGGAGTGTGCGCAGGTGCTGGGAGATGTGGCAGTGTCTTGGCAGGTTGAGGACCGGTCTTGCAGTGACTTTCTGGATGTTCTGTAGCTTGCTGGTGAGGTTTTTGTTTATTCCGGCATATGTGTGTCGTATGTGTATGACACAATGTTGAGTCTGTAGGTTCTGACGATGGGGCGAGCGGAGCCATGTAGACATTGAAGAGCGTAGGGCTGAGGGAGGACCCCTGGGGGACTCCGCAGGTGGTTGGTGTAGGGTCCGAGGGGAAAGGGGGGAGTCTGACCCGCTGTGTTCTGCCAGAGAGGAAGGAGCGGATCCAGTCAAGGGCCTTGTCTTGGATCCCTGCGTCATGGAGTCTGCGTATTAGCGTGCGGTGAGAGACTGTGTCAAACGCCGCTGAGAGGTCGAGGAGGATGAGGGCTGCTGTTTCTCCTTTGTCCAGTAGGGTGCGGATGTCATCTGTTGCGGCGAGGAGGGTGGTTTCCGTACTGTGGTTTTTTCTGAAGCCGGTTTGGGAGGATCGAGGATGTTGTGCTCTTCGATGAATGTGGCGAGTTGGCTGTTGATGGCTTTCTCGATGACTTTCGCTGGGAACGGGAGCAGGGAGATGGGTCTGTAGTTTTTGAGGTCGGTGGGGTCCGCCGATGGTTTCTTCAGGAGGGGGTTGATCTCGGCGTGTTTCCAGTCGTTGGGGAACGAGGCGGTTGCCAGGGAGCGGTTGATGGTACTATACGGTCAGAACCCTTTTGTTCCCTATTTGTCTCAACACACATTTTCCAATGGAAGAGCCATCACCAGCCAAGGCAGCTAGAAACTCCTTGAAAGTACCCAGAAACATTTGGCAGGGAAATGCCACTTTTTAAGAGTGGCATTTCTAAAAACCAAAATTTTAAATCCGAACTTACGTTAAAGAGGATTTTACATTACAATTCAAATGAGAGGTTGAAGTATTTCTCTAGCTGCTGCCAATCTGAATTTAGATTTGAATAAATGTAATAATGTAATGCAACAATTCCCTAAAGCAGCAGCCAGCAGTGCTAAAGGGATAATAATTTTTGGGATATATTTCACTGTAAGGATATTTACAACATTAATTTCTTCATGCCCTACTTTTAAATGTAATGCATCCTGCCTTCATGGGAAATAAAGCCTATATATGGGTGACTTATTAATATTTCAAATGAAGATAGAGGCCTGTCAAAATGAACATTTTGATAGGTCAGAATTGCAGTTTAAATCTGCCACAGGCAGGTTACCTGTTTACAGCTACCAGGCTGCGCATGAATGTATTCTCTTGCATGCAGCCTGTACCAGTGCACTCACTAATGTGTCCACATGTTCATGTGCACCTTACCCTAGTTGCGTTGGATAGTCCAATTTACGATGAAACTGTTAGCAATGAGATTCAGGTAGGAACCCACAATAAAGGTCCAAAAACCAGGTGATCCAAAGCAAGAAATCCTGCCATACTAAATGGGCAGAACCCATTTGCAACACCTAGTTTTCAATTTAATCAGCATTTGTGAAATCAATGATGCCACATTACTGAGCATAAACTAAGAACAGGATGACCTTTGAATAGTAAACCCTGATATAAAGGCATAGAAAAAGACCTAGGGGCCGATTTCAATGTCGGATGGACCTGAGTCCGTCCAACATCGATCTGGAACTGGGACCAACCGACCTCCTGTGGCCAGTCCAAAACCAGCAACTAGGATGCGACCGAACACTTTACGGTCGCAATCCTATTCTTTACAATGGGAGCATGCATTCTGGCTGAATACATGCTCTCATTGTCAAGAGCTGACTGAGGTGCAGTTCATCCCTGCACCCCATGGCAGCCACCTCAAGGTCCCTTTCACCGGGTGCAGGGATCAACAGGGGGGAACCATAGGTACCCCCTCGGCCACCATCCGGAGGCCTTGCACCCATGGGGGCCATGCGAGGGGCCACCAAAGTTGACTTCCCACAGCCAGGCACAGAAAGGCTGTGGGAATCCGCCATCGTAATCCCTTGGGCAGAAAGAGCCGCTTTTGGGATTACTGGTCCCTGTGCGAATGGCACACAGGCTCTTTGAGCTCGTCGTAAGCCATTCAGAAATCCTGTTTGGATTTATTTCCGACTGATCAAAATGGGTCAGTCAGAAATAAATCCAAACAGCAGATTACGATGCCGAGGGTCGGAGCCATTTCCTACGGCATTGTAATCGGCCCCTTAGTTGTTAAATATGTAATTGCACTGCTGATTGCCTTCACAGAATTACCCTTGGCATCCATGCATAGCCTCCATGTCAACTTACAATTAAACTGAGCTCCAAAATATTTTTATTTGTGAACCACGTTTAGGGCCTTATTTAGATTTTTGCATCACAAATGTGAAAGATATCCCATCTGCCATTTTACAAGTGTATTATATCCAATGCCACTTGTGATACAGCTGACAGTATATCCATCATGTTTGTGACAGAGTAATGCTTCCGCAAATCTCTAACCACCTTATTTTGGAGTAGCCAATGACCTCTTTCTCTCTAAGGCTGTTTATGCCAAATATTAAAATGTGTTTGTTGCTGTTGATCTTTAGGACATCAAGGAAGTTAAATGATCATTAGAAGCTGCTAAGTGGGATGGTCAGGATCACTATTTCATAACATAGTGCAATGCTCTGATCATGAGCCATCAAGCGGTGTTCGGAGATTCTACACAGCTCCAAGTATAGGATCTAGGTGGATCCAAACTAGATTGTGTAAATTGGGCACTAATTCTAAACCCTAACACACCCTAGAACTAACATCGATGCCTATGCTGATGGAGTCAACTTCTGCAGCGGACACCAAGGCTCGGTTTTCAATGTTTAGATTACTTAAGATACAGTTCTGATGGGGTGGGAGCTGGAAGACACAGCCTTCGAATAAAAGTGAACGTATGGGTCAGAGCCTTTTAAGAAATCCGTAAAAGTAAATTATTCAGATCTCATGCCTCAAATGATACTGGCAACCCATTTGCGAATAAGTGCCATTCACTGAAATGCTCAATAATGATCACACTATTGCTTTAAATAAAGCTTAGGGCCTGATTTAGATGTCAGTGAATGGGTTACTCTGTCACTAAGGGGACAGATATTCCGTCCAGTGGCTGCTCAACTGCTAAGGCAGAAGAGCGTCACCCCAATGCTTCAGCTCCAAGCTGAATGCA
Source organism: Calotriton arnoldi (assembly GCA_963921515.1). NCBI lineage: Eukaryota > Metazoa > Chordata > Amphibia > Caudata > Salamandridae > Calotriton > Calotriton arnoldi. The sequence continues at coordinate 361,040 of CAWUFW010003815.1, forward strand.
AAAAATAAAATTATAACTTTTGTTATTATCATTTTGTTTTTGCATTCAGCTGAAGTCAGGGGGGGCTGGCTGGGCTCCCCGTGGATCACAGGGGAAGGAGTGCTGGCTGCACAAAAGTGTGCATGATGCTTTTACCGGCACTCTGGTGCCGGTCAAAGCGTCATGCACACTTTTCATGTTCTCCACCCAGGCTACATTACATCCTGGGTAGAGAACATGCAGAGCCTGCCAGTCCCTGTCTGAGCGCCGAACCACGGTGCTCAGACGAAGCACAGCACTGCTAAGGCAGCGTTGTGATTGGTCAGGGGATTCTGGCAGGCTGGGTGCTTCCTGCCGAGTGGAGAAGAGAATGGACAATGAAGAGGCGGCGGCCGCGGTCAGCGGGAAAAGGTAAGTGCATTTTTTTAATTATAATTTCTCTCCCCTCCCTCCGTTCCCTGCCGCGCCACCCCTTTTCGGTAGCAACCGCTACTGATTCCATCTGCTGAAATATAAATCCCATGATATCCTATAGGATATAGATTTCGTCGGACAGGATATCCATCCCCATTGTGACAGAGTAACCCATCTGCCTAACATAAATCAGGCCCTTATAGTTAATTACCATCATATTACACTACTGGATAATGGACAAATGTTTAACAGGGGAGAATAGTTTGTCATTTTTGCAGACGCGAAATTGAAAGATTTGTTTATATCTCACATCCCATAAGATTGTCATTTCTTCTCTGGTGCAAGAAGAAAATTCTTGACACCATATTCTATTATTTGAAAGCAAATAATTGGTTAGACATGGTAGATATGATTATTAATAGTGAAAAGCTGTGACGATGGCACAATTGAGAGTTGTATTGTTTGTGGTACAATTTCATAATGTCTTTCAATGTCTTTTCTATATAATACACCTATACACTGTAATGAATAGACAAACGTAATAAACGTATTTAAAAATATTAGGAACTATTGTGCTATTTTATTCCATTCTGTTCTAGTGATCAGTGCTCTTTTAAGGTGGGAAAAGTGAATGCTAGATAATATATGGTGCCTTGATTCTTCCCATGAGCAAGGGGTGGAGAAAGGAATGAAAGAACAATGGCTTTTCTAAATGAAATCAGTTAAATACCCCTGAGATGATCGCTGGATCCCAAAGGAATCCTAGGCTGTCAGAGAAACCTTTTTGAATAACATTTGTTCTAAAAGGAAAACATTACATAAACTTTGCATGTGATGTTTATTACGTCAGAAGCGTACTTACCAGAGTATTACAAAATTACAAACTGTATGTAATGTGTTTTCCCCAGTTGTATTTTGCAGTGGTCAATGCTCTTTGAGACATTAAACGTCAATGCTCTTATTTAGTCACAAAGTCTTTCAACTTTTCTCTTTTGTGATGGTACCTGATCATTTATCGACAGGATGTGTTCCCATTTTTCCACAAGGTAGAAATATGCATAACAAATTTGTGTTGCCTCATAAACACCGTTGACTGCTGCAAAAAGAAATGAAGAGAAATTGTACATCTTTACCAAATATATTGCAGTCCTACATAGCACTGAAGTGGCAGTTTATGTAACCCTTTTCCTGATCATTTTGTTTCTCCCCACTTCTGAATATTTTTCGTCTCGTCATTAAAAAGGATATATTAGAAAGGAAACAACAAGGAGAAGTAAAGATATTTTTCCTCGTTGCGCCCGTATCATGAAGGCCTGCAATTTTGATGCATTCCATGTTGACTTGTCTTGGTAAATGTGGGAATAGGCATCGAAAGAGGAAGTAATGAGGAGAAATACAGAAATTTTTCCTCATTACACCTGGCTCAGGGAGGACAGCATTTTGGTGCAATCCCAGGTTTATTCACCTTAGTAAATCTGGGATTGGGTGAAAATCCATATTTGATGCATGGGAAGGCCCATGCTCCATCCATGGAATGTCTCCTTGACGCAAAGTAATGCAAAGCAGTGCCATGTGCTGCTTTGTGTTACCCTTTGGGAAAGTTCCTACACAAGGCCAAGCAAATCTGAACAAAATGTGGTGCATCCACAATGCAACATGTTAGTATATCTGGGCCGTAGTGAGTAGTTGGGGGATACATGCATCATTTGTGAAACTGGACTCATAACATTAAAGCTCTTGGAACTTGGTTCTAGTCGGTCCTTCATTTGCAAAATAATAAATGTGAGGCCCAAAGATGTGCTCAGAAGCCAGCGGTTGGCACTATCAAAGGTCGGGGTACCAATACCACTCTATTGCATTCAAAGTTTCTTCTTCATAGCTGCTTGCTCCATTTGCCACAGTTTTTTGGGGGTTTTCTGGTCCTTTGTTTTCCCGCGTTGTGTTTGTCTCCAGCTTGCTCTGGGTCAAATTCTGTTGAGGACCAATAAGTGCCGGTCCCCAAAAATGAATGCTGACAGCACCACCTGCAATCACTGTTTCAAATAAAGCACTATGCAAAGCAATTATAGCGATGCCTATGGTGCTTAAGGTGCATAAAGGTGTGTGCCAAATAGGGTGAAAACTCCTCAGTGTGGTGTCCTTAGCCTGTATGAGGGATTATAGCAGCAAAATAACTCCTTCAATGTGTCTGAGTAAGGCTACCATGAGCAGAAATCTGTTTCATTACTTACTGTGCACCAGTTTTGCACCAGTTAGGACTGTCTGAGGATCCACTTGTTTTACAACATCCCTTCAAAAAGTGCTGTAAACATGAGCTTATCACAGGAGGCATGCTCTGTACCTACTCCACTTCATAGTGCTTCATGGGGATTAAAAATTGCCTCCTTTAGATTTGGGACTGGGCAATGATGGACCTTTATTTTATTAAACTAAGGAGCAGATGTGCTATTGTTTGTTTTACTGAATTATATTCTGCGGAGTTGCGTCCCTTGACTTGCTAAGAGCGATTCATACACATTTGCAATATGTGCATTACACTCAGGCACACACGGTAACATTACAATCATGAGATACATTATTGCACTTCGATTCTGAGGAGCAGGAGCTTCCATTGAAGAGGTTGTTCAATTCCAGCTACATTCCATTGCTAAAATGTCAGCTCGGGAAGGGCAGGCAGAGGAGTCATCAAGAAAAGCAAGCACAGCTTATCAAGTAATGAGATAGGTTTACTGGTGGGGGAGTGTATAGCAAACAATAACCAACTCATTGGGAAAGCCTCCTTATCTGTCCCTAAAGCCACCAAGAAAAGAATATGGACTTGTATTCAAGTAAGGAAAAATGCTGTGGGTGTAATAACATGCAGTATTCCCAAAATTAGGAGAAAGGAAGCTCGTGGAGGGGACATTCTACCCAGCCACCCTCTACAGTAATGGATGATGACGCCAAGAACACTGACCACTGACCACTGACCACTGAGGCTCTATCTGGCTTTACAAATATTAACACCTCGGGACCTCCTCAACAGCACCCAGGTTAGTGTCAACAATATTACAACAATAATAAATTGACTTTTAAAAAATTATTATAAATGTTATTTAATTTTGTATCAACACATTACAGTTCTAAGCGAATTCGATGGGTTTATATTTTTGTGCATGTGATGAATAATAAGCCCATGCAGTTTTATGCTTGATTTAAATGCACATATTGAGTAGAGCAATTACTTTTAAAACGATGTGCAGAAGTGTGTTTTTCTAGTGTGTGTTAGCTGGGCCACGTTTTAGTGTGAAGCACCATCTTGACTAAGATGAAAGTCTTCTCTGTCACTCATCCTTTGCTCCACCCTCTCCACCCACCCTTTCCCCACAAGCTCTGCACCACACAGTCAAGATTCAATGTATTGGGCTATTTCCACTGTTACTATTGTTCTGCTTAGATGAACCTTCGCCAGTCCAGCTCTAATTTGTAACATGTTGCCATGTTTGCTGCGTGTTCACTGAGACCTATTTATTCACATAATATGTTATTGTTGATGTATCTTGTTTGTTCAAATATGTCCACATGATATTTTCAAAGAGGGTGCTTAATAAATATTTATGAATGGGTTATGGCTTAGTTGTTAAGGTAATGTGGCGTTTATTTTTTATGTGCTCTGATTTGCTGAAGAAATGATACATTCTCTGACACCACGATAAATCTGCAGAAATTCTTATTTTCTATACAAGAATTGTGTACAAAAATCCTTCATTATTGGTGTGAACTAGAAGACTTTCCTATTCTACTAGGGATGCTGCACAATTCTTTTCTGATTTTGTCGTGCATTGACTCTTAGAATAATTTCAGATTTTTCCATACTCTATATAACTCTGCGCTTGAGAATCTTCATGGCTTTGACTCTGTACTGCCTATTTCTGTATTTTGTAAAAAACAACTCTAACTTCTCATTGATCTACAACTCAATTATTGAGTGGGTCAAATTACTTAATGAATTGTTTTATTTACTGATTTTTATGTTTTGGCATGGTGACTTAACATGGGTACACATTGCCTCATGAAATTGATTCAGTAAAATGTGGGAATCTGTTTTGGGTAAATTTTGGGGCGTCTCAAATTTAGGGTACCCTTTTGCTCCCACACAGTTGAGTTGGACTGATTTAATGGCTTCATACATTAATATATTTACTTTTGTGATGTACATTAAAATGCATTATGAGATTTGCAGTCCAAACAAAGGGCCTTATTATGATGGTACACTGACAGGCCATCGGTGGCGGTCCGTCAGTTGGATTACAATTCTGGCGGTTGGAGCCACAGCGGTCGGAGGGAATACCACTGCCTCTGACAGGATCTCAGATCCCGTTGGGGAGGCAATCAGAGTCGTATCCCTGTAAGGCGGTTGTGACAAGGCAGGCACCACCATCGGGATTACAATATCCTTTTCTGACAGCCTTTTCATGGTGGGAAGACAGCCATGAAAAGGTTGTCGGAAATGGATATTGGGCCCCCAAACAGGGCACCCGTCTGTTGTGGCCTACTGTAAAGTATCCCTGGGGGCACATGCAGTGCCCCCACTCACCTTCATACGTTGCGTGCCATGCACGACATGGTGCGTTGCACATGCAGGAGGTGCTCTGTACCATGACAACTTGTGCCGCAGCCCTTTGCCTTGGCCTCAGCGCAAGCCGCCATGATAAGATCCACTTTCCGACTACCAGCACGGCATTCACATTGTAATGCAGTGGTCGGACTGCCGCCTGCTTGTCGGGTGATCTCCTGACCCCCGCAATAGTGGGCAGTGGTCCGACCAACTACAACATTAGACAAAATTAAGGAGGAACATGATTATCACCATATGAATAATGTTGATGGATCAGGAGAATAACAGCAATGGCCTGGCACCAGTAATGGAAATACTAACAAAACCAACACTGTTTGAGGAATCTGTGCCTACAAGGACCCACACACCTAGATCTTCAAGAAAGGTATGGTCATCTACATGACATACCAAAGACATCTTTATCCAGAGACTAAGGAGACAAAGATTCTTATCACTACCACTACAGCTTGCAGCAAGACCTGATGATATAGGTGCCACACCATCCACACCATTTGTACAAATTGGGAAATCAGTGTTAGACATTCAAACAAAGCAATTGGAAGCAATTAACATGCTAGCACGAAACATGGATGAAGGTATGTCTAATATGTTTAGTATTAATGACAATTTGAAGGAAACAAAGTTATTTCTTAATTCTATTGGTGAGGAGATTCAGCAATAAAATATGAGACGTTGTCATGTTGTATTTAAGTGGCATTATTTGGGGAAAGTATTGAAAAAATGGCAACGGCAACAGGATGCTCAGTGCCTCACTATACATATCCAGAAAGTTATGTCACATTGTAGCAGAGATTTCCAAAAAGTTTAGGGAAGGTTCAATCTTATCTCAAACATTTTCAAACTTTGCTAACACGTTCTAGTTTAGAGAGGCCCACTTCCACCAAATGAAGAAAAAGGCATTGAATATACATATTGTGAAACCCAAAACATACATTTATTTTTTCACATTACTTTATTGCACAAAATCTTGTTACAAAAAACGTTTCCTAGTTATTGTTATGAGACTTTACATTTCTCGTGTAGGAACATGGAAATGTTATGTTATGTTAACAGCACTTGTATCGCACACAGCTACTCCAATGGAGTGTCCCGGCGCGTGTCCAGCAAGGTGGTTAGATAGAAAACAGAAGCTAACTAAAAAGAGGGGTCTTCAGTCTCTCTCTGAAAATCTTAGGATCCTGAAGAAAACATAACTCAACTGGGAGTTGGTTCCAAGCAGCAGCCGCCATTCGTGTGAGGGAGCTGCCACCAATTTTTTGCTTGCAGAACCTAGGAACGCATGCCATAAGCTTAGTAGAAGAACACAACTGCCTAGCCAGAGCATAGAACCTAAATCTTGTTCTCAGGTAAGCCGGGCCAAGCCAATAGAGAGCTGCATAAGCAATTACCAGGGATTTGAATTTCACCTTCTCTTTCACCAGCAACAAATGCAGGCTGCCCAGGTGTTGCCTAACGCTAACCCACTTGGGGAGATTCAAAAGTATTCTGGCTGTAGCATTTTGAACAACCTGAAGTTTATTCAATAGATAGCCAGGCAGACCAACACACAGCGCATTAACATAGTCAATGTGAGATGTGATCAGGGCTTGGGAGACCGTTTTCCTTGCTGAGATCAGGAGTAGTGGTAGGAATTTTTTCAGTGCCTTCAAAATGGCGAAGCAATTCCCAAGAGTTTATTAATGTGAGGGCCAAAACACAACTTTTCATCAAACCAAATACCCAAATTCTTTGTAAACCCTTCCAGGGGCGATGGCAAAGGGTACTCATCAGGCCAAAAAGATCTCCAAAACTGAGGAGGGAAGATACCAAAGAAAAGGATCTCAGTTTAGTCCTCATTGCCCTTCAACTGGGCTATAGTTAGCCAATGAAAGACTGCAGTCAGGCACGTTTTTACATGGGAGGTGCTGGACTCATTTTTATTCCACGTAAAAAGGAGCTGAGTATCATCAGCATACTCAATGACTTTGGCTTCCAATTTCTCTGCTAGCTGAGTAAAGGGGGACACATAAATGTTGAACATCAGAGCCTTGAGGAACTCCCGTAGTCAAACTCTGGGGGGCAGCCGTAAAAGGCGGAATCCAGATTTGCTGAGTTCTACCCTCCAGATAAGATTTAAGCCAGATCCAGTCTGAGACTACCACACCGATTTCCAAAGATGGGACAGGAGCAGGGCATGCAGAACGGTATCAAACGCAGCCGACAGGCCCAAGTGGACCAGGGCAGCCCTGCCCCCCGCATCCAGGGTTTCACAGATGGCCTCAGATATTTCAACCAGTGCTGATTCCGTGTTGTATGAGAATCTAAAACCCGATTGTGCTGAATGAAGAAGATCATGCTGCTCCACAAAACCAGATAGCTGTTTATTGATTTGTTTTTCAAGAACCTTAGCCAAAGCTGGGAGGAGGGAAATAGGGTGATATCTGGAGGGAAGAGATGGATCAAGTGCAGGTTTTTTAAGCAGGGGAACAATCCTAGCCTGTTTCCAGGTAGAAGGGACCATGGCCGACGCTAAGGATAAGTCACCTCAGATGCACCGGCCAGCAGCTTAGTCCGAAAGGGATCAATAGGTGAACCAGATTTCAGGGTTTTTAAGGCTGCCAATGAGTCCCTCAAAGATATTGCTTCAAAGGCTACAAATTTGGCAGAAGTGGTGGGGGTCATCATCAAAGGGGAAATCATAGTCACCAGCTGGCTATCACAAGCACCAAAAAACGCTTGTAAAACTCAGACCTTGTTAGTGAAGAAACTAGAAAGTTCCTCACACCATTCAAACAACGGAGCATGGACACTGATCTCAGCTTTAGAGAAGAGATAGCTTTGGACAATAGCAAAGATTTCTTTGGCGTTATTGCCAGACTGGGCAATACGTTCCGCATAATAGAGGCTTTTAGCTTTAGTAATGGCGGCATAATATTTCTTTTGAGCCCTTTTAAAGATTGTTCTATCCTCAGGACAATACTTCTGTCTCCATTTGCCTTCTAACTTTTCGCATTGTTGTTTCTCTGTTTCAAGGGGACCAGAGAACCAAGGCTTCATAGGGGTGTTCCTATTACGCCTAAGCTGTGTCGCAGGGGTGAGACGCTCCACCACTTTATATATCCAGATAGTATAGTTCCCAAGGGCTTCATCAATATCACTTGGCATCACAGGAAGGGACTCGGCTCATGCTAAGCTAAATTCCCCAGGGTCGATCTTGTTGACAGCTTTCCCATTTTGCCCGTTAAACTGACTAGCTTGCTTCGGCTTATTCGGCTTATTCTCAATTTGCCAGGAAAAGTTGATCAGAAAATGGTCCGACCACGTCACTGGCAGGGGATCCTCCACTGAAAGTCGCATATTAGAGCAGACCAAATCCAAGATGTGGCCACCCCGATGGGTGGGGATGGGTGACAAATTGTTGCAGATGGGCTAGATTCATGGAGTCAAGAAACTCCAGCGTATCCCCAGCTTCTTGATTATTAACATGAATATTAAAATCCCCGAGGAGGATAAAATGTGAATAGTGGAGCGCACGCATAATGATCACATCGTCCAGGGCTTTATGAAATATACCAGCTGGACCAGAGGGCCTGTACATCAGGGCTCCCCCTAAAGTATATTGCGGGGAGATGTTGATGTAGAAATCAAGTGCTTCCAACTCAGCCGGCTCCCTTATCTCATTCCACTGGCAATTCCATTGTTCTCTTAACACCACAGCGACTCCACCACCACGCTCCGATCTCCAATCACCTCTGGTGATTTTGAAACCATCCGGGATGGCCATCTCAGTCACCGGACTGGAGCGCTCAGATAACCAAGTTTCTGTGAGGAAGAGCAAATCAAGAGACTCATCATTGAGTACATCAAAGATGTCCTTTGTATGCTTAGCTACCGAGTGGGCATTGATCAATGCTGCCTTGAGCGTGTACTTGCTGCATCTAACCAGAGGCTGGCTTTTAGGTTGAGGTGAAAGTATAGTCCCTGGAGCTAGGCTGAAATTGCAATTGCTACATTCCCTACTGTGAGTCGCCACCACATCCTAGCTACAAACTCCTGCACAGTTCATGGGGTTTAAGGATAAGAGCTCCTTCCTACTATAGCTTATTAAAGTAAACTTACTGTTTGTAGTGCCTCGGGCAGCGTGGCTGGCACTGGCCGCTTCTGGGATGCAGACGGGCGCAGACGGGCTTGCCTTAAGCACGTTCGCGCAGCGCAAGCTTTTTATCGCAATACCCCCCCTTGACGACTAGAGTACGCATGAACACAGGATGGTATCTCTAGTCATCCCAACCAGGAAGAGAATCTTTGGCCCGGGCGGAGCTACCTTGCTCGCCAGAAAAGCAAATTCAAATTCAAATTCAGAGCACACAAGTCCAGCTGACACTAATTAGAAGGAACACACAGGGCAGAGGAAGAAACTGATGACATCCCCGATATCACTCCCGGACACAGAAATTAGGAGGTAAGAAGGACGGAGCGAACAATACTTAAAGACACTATTAAAAAGCAGTTTTAAAACAGAGGGCGAACCACACAAGGCAATTTTAAAAACAAAGGCAAACCACACAAAATAAAACCATAATAATACCACACAAAATAAAAATTTGTTTTCTGTATTTGGCTTTGACTATCTCATTATACATTGTCTGTTTTGCTAATGTAACTGCATCCTTTCCATCCGCTGTTGTTTTGACATTTTGTGATGTGTTTGTTTGGGTGTGAGCGGTCATCCTCTTAATACTAGCTGTTTTGCTGGAGTTGCAAAGGAAGTCTTTTAGATGTAGCTATATTGTACAGCATAAAAATACTGCCACAATCTTGCATGCCACTGGAGTTGAATTTTGAAGTGATCCCCACTCTTATGAGAGCAGAACAACCTTGTTTAAGAAGGTAACAAGTGTGCTTGATAACTGCACTTGTCTGCTTATGGGCAATATTCTAACGCTGTTGACTCCTTTTACTTGCATTGGGTTATGGGTTCAAAATCCATATGCATTGTGCATAATAAGTACTGTCACAAATTACAATTACAATTAAAGCCACAACTATATAGTATGGATTTTGTGAATATAAAATTGTAGAAATACCTAACAGAAAGTTATACCCAAATTCTCGTCATGCAAGTCGGTTGTATAGGGCACAGAACCAAAGTATATAGGAGCCAAGTATGGAACCTGGAAGTTTAGCATAAGGTCAGTTATAAAGGAGGTGACATTGCTAACTATTTAAATTTCTAAAGACTGCTGGCTCTTTCAATTCTAACAAAAAATGTCTGTAGCACCTTGAGAACAAATTAAGACGTGTCCCATCAACACAGCCTATAAGCAGTGTGAAATGCGTCACACAATACAAATCTAATGGTTTTTTTCTGCAAATCCTGTTTTAAGCTGGGAGAAAATATATCTGTAAATTCTGTGGCAACAACCAAACCCAAAAGCCTATTGAGGCTTACAGGTGTAGGCAGCAAAGTACCTGAGTGTGAGATAGTATTGAAACACTTGTGTGAGTCACTACACAACACAGGGTCTAACCCAGCAATTAAAAGTAAAATAAGAGTGCTTTTGAGCCTATACTTGCTACATACCTCCTTCTTAGTCTGCTGAAATAAGGTCATAATGACTCTGAATATGCACTCCTGCCTCCCCCTGTGGTAGTATAGAGCACATTGTCTCATCTTCCTCGCAATAGCATACAGAGCAGCCATTGTGGAAAAAAACAAAGTTTCCACCCCTTTTATAGTTTGCATTGATTACCAGCTACATCCACTTGATGCTAATTTGCAAGTGTCAAAACCTGTTTTGGTGACGTTTCACAATTAGCGAACCAATAGTACATTCCAAAATAGGAAACACAAATTAGTGATTAGTAATATCACAAATTTCAGTTGCAAAAAAGCAAGTTGGTAAGATTCAGTGTGCATCACGCTTTTTGTGACTGGAACAGACAACCATGTTGATATATTCCAAGCTTACCTTTTAACTGTTGCTAACCTATTTCTGACCAATTAATGAATCTCAAATGCCTCGCACATCTGGCTCTTAAAGACAACAAAGTATATCTGTAAGACTGTTCACCTTTAACCAAGTGTCTAGTTCTGGCTCCAATATTTTATAACAAGTCTAGATTTGGGGCAGGACAGGGGTTTAGACTGTTTACCCCCATCTGATGATCTTGAGGATCCCATAGTCTGAGTTTTTATTTTCTCAGGGCTGAATTAGATGCATGTTTTTTCCTAATAGGCCAAGGATAAAAGCATAGTCAGGACTGATGCTGTTGGGCATTTACCAGAGATACTGCTCAAAAGCCTGGACTGGAAACATCCCTAATCCAGATTTAGGGCATTTCTTCTCAAATGCTGTTAGTTACATTGCCATACAAAAGGCGTATCTTCCATATGAGCTCATCTAGGCACCAAATTAGGATTGCTTCCCATTATTGAGTAGCTTCCATAACCAGTCCTTCACTTTATCCTCGAACATATGTTGACCCAAAATGAGTTCTTCCGAAACTCATTGGTGCTTTAGGTGGCCCTTGTCAGATATTTCCTCAAATCTTTAGAAGGCTAGCAACACTAAGCATTCCTCCTTTAATTACTGCTGCTAAACTAAAAATAAATATATGAGTATATGAACAATAAAAAAACGAGATATGAATATAAAATGTTGGCATTATATTGTAATATATTTCTCATTTTTTATATGTATTTTTTAGTTTTATTAAAAAGAAACAGACCAGACAGCCACCAGAGCGCTTTATAAAACAAAGGGTTTGTGCAGTGAACAGCGTGATCTATATGTCACAGAAAAAAGTATGATAAAGGAAAACAATCATTCAATATAATACATTGACACTAATAATGTATTTCATGTATAAGTAACTTTGAAAAAGAGATAGTTACTTGGAAGATGAAGGAAAGCAAGAAGTCATTCCATTGCATGTGAACTGCATCTTTCAAATACTTTCCAGAACTTTATATAAAGTATATGTAGCATTAAAGATGTTTTCTCATAGCTAGTGAACACTAAGGCACCAATTATCTTAGATTTTGTCATTCTATAAAAAATACATATGACAAGGTTGTGATTTTCAAAATATAGTTTGGCCAAGGGCAATTATTCAACATGGCTTTGACAATGCTTAGCATGTGTAGCAGGATGTTCCCTCCATTGTAACAATCTGTGCTGTACAGATCTGTATAAAATGTTATTTCACTAGTAATTGCTTTCCTTGACTTCATTTTCAAAAACCCTACGGGTGTAAGGACCAACTAATGAATTCACACAGCAACAGGTTGAAGATCTTTTATGTGTTCAGCTGAGACAGAAAGATTGCATACATTGACAATATCTCAGGCATTATCAGAATGTTTGATGTTCATTTGTTTCCCGTACAGTCATGCAAAATGGTACATAGCAAACGGTTTATTATGATACATTGAATATTTTATGTGAATGTCCAAATGTCTGTGGACTAAGAATAGTACTGTGATTGGAGACCTGGGAATAAATAAGCAAGTACAATGGATGCAAATCATAACTGTGGTAAAATCTGATCCCTGAGCAAACTGGAGTTTGCACAGAAATCTAAATTCCAAGTCTTGTGGTAATTAGTGCATGTACTATTTACTATGTGCAGTAATTACCCCATTCCCTCCATTTTCCATTGACAAACCTGCCATAATTTATTGGAGATAATGCCTGTAAAGAAACAAAACATGCAGCATTTTGGGCCTGATGTACAAAATTTCCATTCGCAAAGGCGATTGAAAGGTGTGCACCGACTTTTGGCAAATAGAAAACAAATTTGTAAACTGACCAGTGTACTAATTGGTTAGTTTCCAAAATTCTAAATCATAGTGGGTCTTAATCTAAACTACTAATGTAGGACTGTGTATTAGGACAACAGGACTTAAGAATGAAGGACTGAGTCTGTCTAGCATCAGAGACTGTTAGCCAAACTTCTAGCTCGCTAACAGTGCCTCACCCGAACCTCTAACCCTTATAGGGTGGCAGGCGATTTTGCAAACTTAGAACATGACACAAAGGAATCCTGGAAACAGATCTTTTTCCTTTTGTTGTTTACTCATCCATGCCCTTGGTAAAACACAGAAAAGATACTGAGAAAGAATGTAGTCTTGTATAGAAAGAATGAGCAGCAATTATAAGGCAGATAAAACAAAGCAAAGTAACAAGTATTGTGAACATGGTAAAAAGATTAAACAGTCCAACCATGGCAGTCTGATTTTTATATATCTGTATTCCGACCTAATGCTAACGCTATTCTGGGGGCATAGTGGGTGTACCCTCAGCCCCATCTCTTAGGATAGCCTAGGACCCTATTCCTGGATGGGTTCGTCCGGAGTTGGGTTGGCAATCCCTCTCTGCAGGATCGATCAGCATTGGCAGAGCTGCATGTCAAACACAACAGTTGTCCCAGAACCATTAAGTCTGGAGGGGCCCCTCTGCCCCACAAAAGGATGATGCACTGTTTATGTAATAAAACTACTGTGCTAGAGATATAGCTCTGATGCAATGACGTATCTAGATGCTAGACGCTGACTCTGAGTGGACAACACAAGCACTAGGATATCTGATTCTATATTCCTAGCCTTGAATGAATAGTACAGATTATGTAGCAGAAAAGGCTTTCTAAAAAGAATCAGCCTGTGCAATGTTACTTAGAATCCTATTGTGGAAATAAAATATGTATAAGGTAACAAGGCTTAAACGAAGTCTGCTAAAATGTCTAGAATGTAAAGCTAAAAAGAGAAACAAAGTGGGTCCATGAAGGCCTCACTCCACTAACTCATTAATATGCATGAGGAAGGGTACAAATTGCAAATCACTATGATAGGATGCCATCACAGAGATGGTAGACTTCTGGGAAATACAGACTACCAGGTCTGTGATCACATTTTTAATAAAGTAAATGTTTTTTTTTTGTCAAACTTGTATTTATTGAGTTTACACAAGAGGTATCATTGCAGTTGGCAATGTATTCAATCGTTCCCCCCGTATACAGCTTATTCAGAGCTAATTGCTTGTACAGAGTATTACGGTTGCCACGGGTCATAGTGCCTCAGAGAGGCATATACAGATTACCAAAGCGTTACATTCAGCAATGTCCTCTTGAGAGAATAAAACATAACGAAGCGAGGGGGTTGAACACGCACTAGCTGGTTGCTTGAATACTGAAAAAGTTGTGGCGTGCCATGGAGGTGTCACTCGCTGATCTTTGGAGTGTTAGAAAAACACAAAAGATATAACGTAAAATTAATTCAATGAGGGACCACGTCCTGTGAGCGTTCATCTATTCATGTACTATTTACAAGCATTAATGTGCGGGTGCACAAGAAAGTATCACCATTATTGAATTGTAAATTCCAGTATATGTGCTAGAAGGTGTGCCATGGCGTGACTTGGTTCATGCTGGGGCTGTGTCTAAAGCTCTAACGTTATATCTTTTGTGTTTAGATGTCCCCTGATGAAGGGCTAACTAAAAGCCCGAAATGCATTGGGATCATTGTTAAGCATTGTTTGCAACATATAAAGGATGGCACTTTAATGTTGAAAGAATTTAACACATCTTTATGGCATGAATAAAGATCCGATTTAACTGAGATCACAGCACCAAAATTGTTTATTCACACTGGAATCAGAATTCTAATATCGCTAATGCGATTCGTTCACCGCTGCGCCCAGAGGGATGTTCCCTAATTGTAGAGAACGCATGACATTCAGAATAAAACATAACAACATAAGGAAAATAAGAAGAAAGACCAACAAGCTGGGTGCGTCAGACCCAGTCGATATGTAACCCTGGGTGGGTGGGTAGGTAATGCAAAGCAGAGTCTGTAATGTGCTCTGGTGTGAAACGTTATGCCATTTAGAATTGGAATAAGTGTAATGTTCTGACCCTCGGGGAGCAGGTGGTCAGCGGGAGGCCAGTAGACAAGAAATTAACCAAGGGACCCCGAGTAAATTCAAAATTTTTAAAGGCATCCCTATAAATATCGCTCATGCGTTCCATGGTTAGGGCCCTCCATAAGCATGCCTGCCATTGCGTCATAGCCTAAATGACCTTCTTCTTCCAGGCTGCGGCCACAGCCATTTTGGCCGTTCCCAGGCATAGCCACATGATGGCCTGATCCGACTTAGTCTGATAGTTCAGATTTGTGTCTCGAAGCCCCAAAAGCGCGAATTCAGGAGAGTCAGGGGTGGGATACCCTAGTATGTCTTTGATATGAGCGAGAATTTCGGCCCAAAAGGGGCGGATGACCGGACAGTCCCACCATATATGACGAAAATCGCCGAGAAGGCTACACCCCCTCCAGCATAGGTCGGTCGTGTTGGGGAATATCTTTTTGAGTTTGGTAGGGTATAAGTACCAGTCATAAAGTACCTTGTAGTGAGCCTCCCGCTGCATCAGTGAGTGGTTGTGGCGTCGTATGTCTCTCCATAAAGCTTTCCATTGCGTGTCCGCGATGTCCTGCCCAAGTGTTCGCTCCCAAAAGTCAAGGTAGCGAGGCCGGGGGGATGGTAAAGTATGCAGTAGCAACGTGTATAGGAAAGAGATAGCCCCTTTCATTGTGTTCGCCCCCGTTAGGTATCGTTACAATGGAGTGGCTTCCCTCGTCGCCCCCTCCCTGATCTCGGGTTGCAGGGCCCAGTGACGTAATTGAAGATAATGAAAGTATTCGGACTTAGGCAAGTTGAATTCTCGCCGACATTTGTCAAAAGTGAGGATATCCCAGTTATGGAAAAGATGTGTGAGGGCGAGGCATCCCCCCTCCCTCCAAGCGTCGAAAGGACCCGGTTGTAATGCGGGGGGGAACGCCGGATTATAGTGTATAGGAGTGAATAGGGATGGAAACGTCGTCCAGTTCATCAGTCGCAATACGTCGTCCCAAGTGTGAAGGGTCGTTTTGGTAGGTGTGCTAAGATAAGCATTTGCTGGGCGATCTGTCTTCTGCTTCCAAAGGAGATCCCAGATCACCGGACCCGCTATCGCCCGGTCCATGTGTAACCAGTGTTTGTCCGACGCAGGTTGGGACCACTCGACTATAACATGTAGTTGTGCTGCTTTGTAGGAGAGTGTCAGGTCAGGCATCGCTAGCCCTCCTTCATCAGAGGGCTTCCATAAGAGATGGAATGGCAACCTCGGCCTCTTGTTTTGCCACACACATTTTTTAAGCATCACATGCGCACTGTGTAGAAAGTGTTTCTCCAAGTTGATGGGGAGACTCTGAAATAAATGTTAAAATTTTGGAAGGATCACCATTTTAATGGCATGTATCCTGCCGAGCCAAGACAGGTAGAGGGGTGACCAACACTAGAGGTCGGCTTGTAACTGGGTAAGAAACAGGGGATAATTCGCGGCGAACAGGTCAGATATTTTAAGGGTTAGTTTAATCCCTAAATAAGTCAGTTCCTTCTTGGCCCGCTGGAATGGCGTAGATGCCATCAGCATACTCATTTCCGCTTCCGGCAGTGTTAAGTTAAGAATGAAAGACTTAGGGAGATTCATTTTGAGGCCTGCAACCTGCTCGAAGCGGGTCAGCTCTCCTTGTAGGGAGGTCAGGGATCGCAGGGGGTCCGACAGTGTCAGCAACACATCGTCGGCGAACAGAGATATCTTATGGTCGTCGGGACCGAAAGGCACCCATCTAATCTCAGGTGACTCTCTAATAGTTGCCACTAGAGGTTCCATGCTAAGTGCAAAGAGGAGCGGGGACAAGGGGCAACCCTGTCTTGTTCCTCTCCCCAGAAAGAAAGGGTCCGATGCTACTCCATTTACCATAATTCTGGCACTTGGGCCTGCGAAATTAGCTCGGATCATATTGATAAAGGCGTCGCAGAATCCAAACCCGCGGAGGACTTGGAAGAGAAAGGACCAGTCCACCTGATCAAATGCCTTTTCGGCATCCAGGCCCAGGAACACTGCAGGGATCCGTTTTTTAGAAGTTTTTTCAATTAAGTGGATCACCCTACATACATTATCGTGGGTTTGTCTGCCCCTGATAAAGCCAGATTGATCCGGGTGTATGAGATCTGGCATCAACTGGTCTAGTCGAGAGGCCAATATTTTGGAATACACTATGGGGCGGTAGGAGCCACAGAGCTGTGGGTTTTTCCCGGCTTTAGGGATCACAGTGATTAATGCTTCGCTCATGGTGTGTGTCACCCGTGACGATGTCGCAATGTGATTAAAAAGGATGGTTGGCGCGCCAAGTGCGTCCTGACTTTATTACCCTGTGCGTACGCTGTCTGTTGGAGGCGAAGTAAAGTCAATTCTGCTCTGTTCGAGTATATGGCCTGCAGCTTCCCTTTCAGAGCTGCGACCTTTCTCTGGAGTGTGAGTGTGGGATTGGCCTTGTGCTCGAGTTCTGCAGTCTGCAACTCCCCCTCTAGGAGTAGTCTCTCCACTACCCTTTCCCTGTTAAGAGCGGACATGAGGGATAGACATTGGCCTCGGACCACAGCCTTGAACGCATCCCAATTGTTCCCCATGGAGGTAGCTTGGGGGTCATTTAATCGGAAGAAGTCCCTAATAGAGGTTCATAGCGAGTCTCGCGATGTTCTATCGCGAATGAGGGTATTGGGAAAGTACCATCTCTTATATTTAGGTGCGGGACCCGACCAATCCAGGGATACCACGAGCGGGGCGTGATCCGAAATAATAATGGGGTGGGTAGTGGCCTCTCGAACTTGGCTAATCAAGGCCTGGCTGATAAAGGTGTAGTCAAGCCTTGAATAGCTGCGGTGGAAATGAGAGAAAAACGTGTAATCCATATCATTTGGGTGCGCATCCCTCCAATCGTCCCTGAGACCCATATCCTTAGCCGCTTGTTTCAAAGTTTTGGGAAACTCCCCGTATGGGATTTGTGTGGGTTCGAGCTGTCTGCTCCCGAGTGCCAGGTGAGGTTAAAGTCCCCCATGAGAATTATGTCCCCCTCGGCAAAGCCCCCCAGCAAAGAGAGAGTGGAGTGTAGGAACCCCGCCTGGTTAGTGTTGGGTGCGTATAGAGATGCTATGGTACACAGTCTCCCCCGAATGTGCCCCTTCACGATTAGGACCCGTCCCTCCCTGTCAGCTTTATAGTCTACCGGCTGGAATTTAAGGGAGGAGTGAAAAAGGAGGGCCACCCCGTTATGTTTTGTGGTGGAGGAAGATTTGTAGATCAATGGGTAAGCCTCGTGCTTCAACCTATGATCTTCTGAGCATTTGAGATGGATCTCTTGGAGAGCTACCACGTCGTAGTGTCGGTCTGTGAGGTATTTCCAAATCTTATGATGCTTAGAGGGAGCGTTCATACCTCGTATGTTCCAGGACAGTGTGGTGATCACCATAGTGAAGGTGGCGGTTGAGTGCGCTTCTCATGGCCAGATCTTAACCTGTGTCCCTCCTCCCCTCCATCCCCTCCCGACCTCCGACCTCCCCCCCTCCTCTCGGGTTGTCGAGCCATGTTTCCTTTGTACCTGTCCCACTTCTCAGAGCCCGCTATGTCTTCCCCAGCACCCAGTGACAGAAAGAAAAAGACCAACAAAGAAAAAGAACCATCATACTTGAACCATGTTAACTTTGGGACTGGACGTCCCCAGTCTAACGTTCCTTCATGGTGTGAGTCCGACACAGTGAGGCAATTCGGACCACAGTCTGCTGCTGAAAGTTCTGCTATGCAGCTAAAGGTAAAGCCAAGCACCGTCCTCCATCAACCCGGTAAAGATGTCCTCATCGTCGGAGTGTCAGCAGGAAGAAGGGATGTATGATGCCGAAGTCTACAGCATCTGGTTCCAAAACTAAATTGCGGATGAATCTCAGGGAGTCTTAGTATTTGTTTGTTTGTTTCCGAGTGTTGATGCAGCTCACCAACCTCCAGCCCTTGTCGCACCGAATTCAAGAGCCAGTAGAAGAGTTCACTTGTCTGGCTCGTTCCGTGGAGTCTGTCGGTTCGTTTCCGGGAGTCCCTGCGTCTTCTTCGTTCTGGGGAGTTAACAGCTGCACTAGGCATTTTTCTCACCTTCCCCTACTGGCTCCCCGTCCTGAAGCGTAGAGATGCTCACCCCAGGGTAGGCCGCAGGCTGTGGGATTCCCAAGATACGGCACGCCTTGTGGACCTCAGTAACATGATGCGCCTTGTTTTTGTAGTCAAAGCTGAGAGCAAAGGGGTAGGTCCATCGATATTGGATAGTGTCCTGCCGCAATTTTTCTGTGACCTCTCTGAATTGCTGGCAGCGACCCAGAGTCGCTGGGGCGATGTCTTGAAACAGCTCACATGGGCATCCCTGGAACTTCACCACGTCCACTTTCCTGGCGGCCTGGAGTATAGCTTCTTTGGTTTTAAATGAATGGAGTTTGGCTAGAATGTCTCTTGGTCGACGTTTCTCGCCATGGAGAAGCCTGCCTATTCTATGGACTCTCTCCAGCTTCACCTTGAGTGGTGTTGCTCCCAATAACTCGGAGAACATACCCGTAATGAAGGCCTCGAGATCTGGGCCTTCCGCCCCTTCCTCCAGGTTGCGGATTCTTATGTTATCCCGCTGGGAGCGGTTCTCCAAGTCCTCCTGTTTGAGTTGTGTTGCTGTGAGTTGAGTCTGGAGTTCCCTCGTCATCTCAGAGATCTGTTCCGTTCGTAGGTTGAGGTCCGCGGTTTTAGCCTCCTTGTCCAGCACCCTCGTGCCAACCGAATCGATGTCCTGCTGAAGGGAAGTGTGTCTGCCACTGAGATCCGCCTTCAGGGCGTCCAGGAATTGGATCATGTCTGTTCTCAGTTCGTCCCGTAGTTCTTGTTTAAATGCTGGTAATGAAGTGAGCAGGTCCTCCTTGGACAGCGCCATTCCAGCCTCCTCCCCTATGACCTGCTGTGTGCCTGTATTGGAAGCGGGAGTGAAGTAAGAAGAGACCCTGTTGCTCTGAGATTGTTTTTTGGGTGGCATAGGGAGGTAGTCTATAGCGTCTGAAGGCGGTGTCCGAAATTCAGGGCTGCCAGGTCACGACGTCCGAAGCTCCTGTGGCCCCCTCTCCTACTCAGGGATACTCCGCAAGGGACCCGGGCACCGACGAGACTCAAGCCCTACGAGCCGACCGGGACCGGATTTCAGACCTCCTCAGAGCGCCTGCATCAAGTCGCCTTCAGTTTCCTCCACGGCAAGGTGCTCTGTGCTCACTGCCCCTCTGCTCCCGCAGTCAATCCAGTAGAAGGGGTCCCCACTCTCTTCCAGGCCCATTGCCGATGTGAGAGGCTATTGCAATGGGAGCAGATAGTGCCACGAACTTGCCAGCGCTGGGCCGTGGAGTGTCCAGAAATATCGCCCACCGAGTTGAAGAGATATGTCCCTCCGCTAGTATGGAAGAGCTCTTTGAGGAAAAGGCCCAAAGACACCACAAGGCCGAACGTCCTCTGCAGGCGCCATTTTGAGGCCAGGCAGACCCGGTCCCAAATCCGTGTCGGGTGCTAATTGCAGTGTGAAACAGACATTCGCAAGCAAAATCCGGGCTCAGCGGAGACCAGCGCCGCCATCAGGCATCCCCATCAGTCCCCCCCTGGGAGAGCATCATTGTTCCCCGGGCCGAACTGCACCGAAGGAAAATGGTGGCCATCGCATCTCCCGCTACGTGCAGGGAGCACTCACCAGGCCGCCTGTCACCACTGGTCGCTCAGGGACCCCCAGGAGAGGGCTGCTCCGAATGTGGCGTGCCCCCAGCCGGCCCCGGTAAGTCCGCTCTCCACTCCCGATCACCTCCGCTCGCCGCCACCGGCGGCCGATCTCTGGCTGGGTCGAGCGTCACCCGTTCTCCTGTCAGTCACTCGTCATCCTTGCAGCTCCGAGCGCCTCTAGGGTATCCGGAGATGTCTCTGCGTTATACCAGGTGTTTTCCCATACTTTGGGTGACTCAAGCGCTGTGATGTCTTTAATTCTGAGAAAGTCGACAGCGGAGCCGTCGTGGATCACGTCCACACGGCCATCTTGGCTGGCCACGCCCCCGTAAATGTTTTTTTTAAAAGGCAGCACAATTTCCTGAAAGTTAACAGGATTACATTTAAAAGAACAGTTACATTTTTTTTCTTAAGTTTCAGAGTTGGAAGTTGACCACTGCCTGATCCCTAGCAATTCAATTCACAATGAGGAAGGGATCCTTAAGGGATCCCTTCCCTTTTCGGAATATAGTACCTTCCCAAATCAATATAGTACCTTCCCAAATCAGGAGTCAGAAGCTTTTCAATGTTTTGTGACCCGATACAGTTGCAAGACAAAACATTGCTACATACCATAGCCACTTTCTATTTCGAATGGATGCCCCAAACATGCCCCTTCCTAACAGCAATTTTTTATGCCTTTCTAAATACTTTCTGCAATTCTTTAACATGTTACTGAATCTCAAAGGGGGTTTAGTAGATTTAAAAAAGAGATTGCCGTCATAAATCTCTGTGATTTTGAAAATCTCAAGCTTTGCAACTCCAAAATGGATTTGTATATCTGGCCTCCACATGTCATGACTCATTTTAAAGGACAACATTGAGAATAGGAAGCATGTACCACCCAGTTAATACCTCACCACAAAGGCCTTCATTACAAGTTTGTCGGAATAGGGTGAGGCATTTACCAAAATTTATAAATATTACATATGGTAAATATCTCCTATACCGAGTTTTGAACAGGAAAATGAGGAATAACCTGCCGAATCGGTTTTTAGCACACCGCATTCCACATGTTTTGTTTTGAGATGGGGCTATCTGAGGTGAATTTTGGCAGGTTTGAATTGCCGCAATGTATAGGGCAAAAACTGCAAGGGTGTGATATTTATCACATAACTTGGAATTCCTATTCGTGTTCAAACATGTTTTAGAGGGATAGGAATATAGCCCTTAACTCATAATGAGGGCTAGGGAATCAGTATTTAACAAAT
The DNA here is from genome assembly GCA_963921515.1 of Calotriton arnoldi. Classification (NCBI taxonomy): domain Eukaryota; kingdom Metazoa; phylum Chordata; class Amphibia; order Caudata; family Salamandridae; genus Calotriton; species Calotriton arnoldi. The sequence continues at coordinate 382,937 of CAWUFW010003815.1, forward strand.
GTGGTAAATACCACACCTTATTTCTCACAACCTGTATTCAGGGCCTACGTCTGGAAAATAGACAACCATGTTAGCTCTTTAAATCAAATATAAAATGTTATCACTTTTCCCTGACCTGCAGTCATAAATAAGTGACATTTTACATTTTGAAACATTGGATAAAGACACACATAATACAGAATGCAGGGAAGGCATTAATTCATTTTGCAAAAAAACTGTAAAATTCAGTGTAAACAATAATGCTGGCAAGTAATTCATCACCAGTGATCCTTCAGCAGTCAGTAGCAAACACAGATGAGTCAAGAACTGACCATGTGAAAGTCTCACTAATAACCCACTTGTAATCAAAGATACAAACTGATAAAAAAAAGCCCACATAACCACAGATAAACTGAGATTGAAAACCCACATAGTCTGCTGACTTCATTGACTGCTTCTCAGGGAACATTGTCATCACATTGGTAACAAGATAAAAAGACAACACAATGATTAGTTGGAAGACTAATCATCCTAATCATCTATTAGGAAGAAGAGTGAACCATACCATTTACCATTTGGCCTGTAAGAACTAATTTAGCGCTCACATCTCTATAAATAAATGCTCCAGGGCTAACTAACAAAGGGGCATATCATCAAGGCCATGCGATAATTATCGCTCAGCGCTAACCCTGGGCAAAGCACTACGCTACGCTCGCGTAGTTTGCGAAGTTTGCGCTACTTCGCACAACGTGAATTGCACGTAGCACAGTGCAAACACGCGTAGCGTAGTGCAGCGGTCATTTTTGCTTGCTCGCGGTCCTCAACGTCAAGTTGGCGACCGCGAGCAAGCTAAATGACATCCCGGCGAGACTTTTCCTCGTTCGCGATCAGCAACATCAAGTTGCCGATCGCGAGCGTGGAAAATAAACCTCCCGGCGAGATTCTCAACGCGGGAGGTCAGGTTTCTCATTGCGAGTGGTCGCGTATGCTCGCGACCGCTCGCGATGAGAAACTACCAGTCCGCGTTGAGAAAGCTGCCGCTCAAGTAAAAATCTACTCGAGCGGCAGTAAAAGACAGCTCGCACTGTGCAAGATGCCGTTTTCAATGATTGCACAGTGCGGACAAGCATCCGGCACTGTGCAATCATTGCGAACAGCGCACTACGCAGTTCGCGTAGTGCTACGCGTAGCTCGCGTAGTGCGAACTGCACTTTGCGTAGCTTTGCGTAGCGCTACTTCGCGAACTACGCCCAGGCTTACTCAGCGCTCTTAGCGCGAGGATAATTATCGCCGGCCAACTCTGAATTTTATCGCGGAGATAGCGTGCTATCAGCAACGCTTATCTCCAAAGCGATAAGATTCAGAGCTCAAGCTGCCAATTGTGCGATTATCGCTGGAAATACAGCGATAATGGCACAAGGTTTGGCGATAGCTTGCTGATAGGGCAAGACATACTTAGCCATGATATCCACCTTACATAGGATATCATGGCTAAGTCAGTCTTGAAGCAGGCGTAAGGAAAGTAGCGATAACTGTGGTTATCGCTACTTTTCTTATCGCTCTGCTTGTTTGCGTGCAGCTTGATAATTGGAGAAATGTCGGTTAGCGACATTTCTCCAGTTATTTTAGCACGGAACGCACACTTTGCATCTTTGCAAAGATGGGCGTTGGGGGAAAGGGCGATAATGCAAGGATTCACGCGATAGCGTGACCTTGCTGATTAGGAGATAAAATTATCGCCGCTTTCCGTCAGAAAACGGACGCTAAAGCGGCGATAATTTTATCTCCGGGGCTTGATGATATGCCCCAAAGTAATTTTCACATCTGAGGACATTCTAGTTAAAAAAGAGATTTCATGATCCACAGCCAAACAAAAATGATTTGGAACAATCATTATATGCTATCAAACATAACATTAACCAGATCATACCTACAGAGGGAATGAGAGATAAGCACACAGACAGACCAAACTGAACAGTTATACAAAGTCACAAATCCTGGGTCCATGTACTAGGGGCCAGATGTACTAAACCATTTTGTGATTGTAAACCCTGCATTTTGCGAAATGATTGGGGTGGTGAACACAACATCCAAATTTGTTATGTACAAAACCCATTTTATCATTTTACAACCTGTAAAATAGGTTTTACAACCCATCCTGAATTGCAGTTTGAAAGGGGTGTGAAAGAGTTGTTCTTCTAAAATTGGGATTTGGTAACACATGTATTAATAGATTGTGACCTCAATTCCAGTCACAAACCATTGACCAGTCACTGACTCCTTAAAGTAGATGTTAACTGATTTGTAAATAGGGAAGGGTCCTCTTCCCCTTTGGGAATCCGGCTGACAGTCTCAGGGGGAGTGTCAAGTGATCAGGTTTTCCCAAATTAGAAAATGTTTTTTTAAGCCGTACTGGTTCCTTTAAAATAAACACAAAAGCAATGGGTGGAATGCTTGAATGTATCTCAACCTCTTGTAGTCACTTGGGGTTGCATCCCAGTCCATAATTTTTGGCCTACCATGTAACCTCAAATTAGAACCAACTATATGCAAACTGGCCTTATTCATGCTCCAATAGGAACAGTCCAGCCCGAGTTCCCAGGCCTGGTTTGAACTGAAACACAAGCAACCCAAGACCTGTTTCACCGTAGTTTGGGCTCTTTAGTTGGGTGCAGCTTGGTTCCCATGGAACAGTGATCACGTGACCCAAATCTGGGCTTACCTGTTGCACTTAGGGTGTAGAACTCAAGAAAAAAAATATATAAGTTGAAATGTTTAGAATATTTGAATAAATCTCAGCCACCAGTAATTACTCATAGCCACATCCCTTCCCATCATATATTTGCCCACCATGCCACCTCGGATAAAAACCAGACATATGCAAATCAGTCGTCATCCAACAGCTGCTCTTGTGCTCCTGGATCTATCTGCCGCTTTTGATATGGTTGATCACACTCTTTTGCAGCAGCGGTTGGAGAAGTTGGGAGTAGGGGGTACTGCCCTGGCACTACTGTCTTCCTTCCTAAAGGATCGGAGATCAACGGTGTCACTTGATGGATTCGACTCGGCCCCTTATATCTTGCCATGTGGAGTGTCACAGGGCAGTTCATTAAGCCCCTCTTTGTTCAACATTTACGTTTCCGAACTGGCCCCATTGATCCGTGAATTTGGGTTTAGCTTGACGTCATATGCCGATGATACCTAGATTGTGGTAGCTGCATACAAACATCAAACCTCTCCTATCCAGCAGTTCCAAAACTGTATGGGCGCAATCAACAGATGGATGAGTGCACATTGCCTCAAACTTAATTCCGAAAAAACTGAGGTTTTGATTTTTGGCAACATGCAGCCAACCTGGGGCAATCTGTGGTGGCCGGCAGAGATGGGTACACCTCCCATACCAGCAGTCAAGGTTAAGAATCTAGGTGTATGGATTGACAATAAATTAACACTCTGTCAGCAGACCAATACCATTGTCTCTGCCTCCTATTTTCTTATAAAGAAAATAAGGAAGATACTTCCATATATCCCCGCAGATACCAGAAAAACGGTAGTTACATCTCTCATTCAGTCCAAATTGGACTACTGTAATGGGCTATATCTGAATGTGCAGAAGCAGTGTTTAAAGAAGCTTCAGATGGTCCAAAATTCAGCTGCACGTCTTTTGCTCAATATCCCCAGGCATAAAACGGTGTCTAAGGAAATCCGCAATCTGCACTGGCTCCCTGTTCCTCAGCGTATTAAGTTTAAGGCACTGTGTCTTGCCTACAAAGCTTTGAATCGGGCAGGTCCTTCTTTTCTTCAGAATCTCTTTGTATGGTACAAACCGACTAGACACCTACGTTCGGAGGGGGCCAGACTTCTTACAGTCCCCAGAATCCGTACGACGCATTGGGGTGGCCGCAGTTTTCACTACGGCACCTCTAAACTTTGGAACTCCCTTCCAATGGAACTCAGAAATGCTAGTTCCTTAGTGAGTTTTAGGAGAAAATTAAAGACCTGGCTATTTCAGGACTAGACGCAAATCATGCACACTGTGGTCCTCAGCGCCAAGACACCTCCGGGTATTCGTGCGCTTTTACAAATTCCATTAACATAGCAACAGTCCAGTCAAGACTCTTTTGACAATTCAAGGAGACTTCGGCTGCTGTAAAAATAAAAGGTTTCCTGTGTGGGAAAATCATTTTGAATCTATATCTGTTGACCACTGGAAGCCAATTCAGGGCCTATCTTTCTTGAGAGCCATGTCCAACATGTAGTCTGCTGTATCGCATACAGTCATGTTTTGATCTCTTTGTAACCAAGCTACTGCAGAGGCAGGGAGGCCAACATAAAAACAATTGCAGTAGTCAATGGAAACAGATACCCACTGCCTTCTCTATGTGTGGCTCTAAGGACATTCCACTTTTGATAGGAAAGCCCAGTTTTTTTTACTGTAGTGCACAGCATAGATGGTTAATTCAGGTAATATGGAATGTGCATGCTCTGATCTCTTCTACTGCTTTTCCTCCAAAGGTGATTCATTCTGTTTCGCTGTTATTCAACTGAAGTTGACTATGGTGCACCCAGCCTTGGATCTTAATTAACAGTTCCTTCAGGAGGTAAAAGGCTCTAAGGGTATTGTTGGAAATCAGATGTACACAGACATGTCATCTGTATAGGACTGGACTTTAACATGAGAATCTCTAAAGCTTTGAAACAGAGGACAAGTAGGTTTTAAACACGGCCTTAGATAGTGGGGAGCCCTGTGGTACATCATATTGAGGGGTAAGGTGAGAGCATCCGAAATATACTTTCTGGAGACTATTATGCGAGATGGATGCAAACCACTTAATAAAAAGCAGATGGGCTTGTTCTTCTTTCAGTTAGTCAAAGAGAGATGTTCAACAAGATCATAAGTCTAGACTAAAGTCTAAACTGTATCTTTAATATGTAGAATTAATATATGAATGTTCTATCTGCAATGACCTTGCGACACTATCAGCAAATAATACACATGCTATTAAAAGACTTATTAGTGAGCCTTCAAAGATCCTTATCGGGAACTCCCTACAAAGAGAACAAACAACAAGAAAGGGAATGTGAAGTGAAAAAAAAAACATTCCTCTGAACAACCAATCCTTTAACAGAAGGGAATCCGCAGGGCCAGAATGCTCCAACCCTGCAAGGTGAAGAAGGAATTGGCATGACTTTACCTTCCATTGGAAATTGGGAAGCGAACATAGAGTTAAACAACCCAGACGTATGCTGCCAGATTCTGATACAGCACTCAATACTACCGGATCACTGACAATATCGACAACAATGATATTATGTAACAAAAATAAAATATTGTTATAAAAATATTGTCTCCCAATGCTTATAATTGTAAGTACAAAAATATCGAAAATAAAATATCATTTCACACTAATATCGTTTAAAAAATACAAAAATATCATTTTTCATATATATCTATATATATATTATCTACTGGCGGTCGCCAGTAGATAGTTATAGTTACAACCTATTATCCATAGGAAATCCGCAACATTCTATTTGAAATAACTCTCTTGCCGGTTGACGTATCTTCGCACAATTTTCAAACTTTGTGGGGCGCTCCGGTCCGCTCCTACCCTGAAAGTCTCGGGGGGATTCGTCAAGCGGGGGCCGAGAAAAAAGGGGGGGCACAAAACACGTTTTCCCCATGCAATTTTCCATAGGAAACTTTAGACACAGCTACAGCCCGAACTGCTGAACGGAATTACACCAAATTTGGCAAAGAGGTAGTTCTTGGTTCAGAAAGAACCCTTTTTGTTAAATGGTGTAAATCCGTTCAGTAGTTGCTGAGAAAATCAAAAGTAAAAGTACATATATATCTATGGCCGCGTCGGATTCGCGCACCCTCCCGATCACGAGCTGCATGCTAATTGGCTGTCAACACTCCAAATCAGGAAGTGTTGGCAGCCATTTTATCCTCGGTAGAACCGAGGGACAGAAACAAGTGCGCAAAACGCACAAAGGGGGCAGGGTAGAAACACCCTGACCCCTAGGTCTGCTCAGGGGTCCCACAAGGACCCCCTGGGCAAAATGTATTATTTTTTTTTTAAATCGGCAGGATGCGCTCAGGGAGCGCGGATCCTGCCGAAAGAATCGAAGCGCGGTCTCCGCGCTTCGATGTTGATTGGCCCCCGGGTGGCCCAAGTCCCGGGGGCATGGTGAGGGGTTTTAATTTATGTAGGGGGGCCTCTAAGGCCCCCAAGCCCCGAGGACCGCCACCCCCCGGGCTTTATTTAAAAATGATGGCGGGAGGGCTCAGAGCCCTCCCGCAGCCACGAGGACCGCCACCTCCCCGGGGCTTCTTTTTTTGTTTTTTTAAACCTGTGTGGGGGCTCCAGCCCCACATGCCCTGGGGACCGCCACCTCCCGGGGCACTAAACATTTGAATATGGGGGTCCGTTACGGACCCCAAGCCCCGAGGACCACCACCTCCCGGGGCTGTGCACTGAATGGGAGGGGGCCACGCGGCCCCACTCCTGGAAGCCCTTGATGGCCCTGGGGACCACCACCCCCAGCCGGCTCCTGCAGTGTCCCGGGGTGCCTACCCCGGGACACTGCTGTTTGCTATGACAGGACGGGAGCCTCGCGGCTCCCGTCCTGTCATAGCAAACTTGGTTTGCATTTTGAAAGAGAGAGCAGGAAACCTGCTCTCTCTTTCAAAATGCAAACCAATTGCTTTCCACATGGGGAGCAGCATGTTAGCTGCTCCCCATGTGGAAAAGCAATGCCGGCTTCCGCAGGAGGCGGGGAGCCGGCTGGGACTGTGGGGGATTGGGGACCCCCACAGTCTCCAACGTGAGGCCAGGCCCCGGGGGATGGGGTCCCCGGGGCCATAAGTGGCCCGGGAGGGGGCCACGCAGCCCCCTCCCCAAAGTTCAAAAAAAAAAATAAAAAAAATAAGGGAAAGGCCGGCCCCGGGGATGGGGTCCCCGGGGCCTTAAATGGCCTGAGGAGGGGGCCACGCAGCCCCCTCCAAAGAAAAAAATAAAAATTGAGGCCATGCCCCGGGGATGGGGTCCCCGGGGCCAATACAGGCCCAGGAAAGGGGAGCCACGCGGCCCCTTCCTGTTTTTTTTTTAAATTAAAAAAAAAAAATGCTCAGGCCCCGGGGGATGGGGTCCCGGGGCCAAAAATGGGCAGGGAAGGGGGCCACGCAGCCCCCTCCCATTAAAAAAAAAACGAAAAACGACCGGCATCGTGCCGGAGGCCCGCCCCCTCCCTGCAGTACTCTGCAAACGCGCCCCCTGGCGCGTTTGCAGAGGAGAGCGAATTCCCCTTGAATACTGGGGGTCCCTGGGGGCCAACTAGCCCACCAGGAACCTCCAGTATGCGCCAGGGGGCTGCCTTGCAGAGACGTGTACATAGGCCACGCCCCTTTTTACACCTCTCTGCAACGCAGCTCTGTGGCGCTTTGGAGGTATATGGTGGGCTAGTTGGACTCCAGGGACCCTCAGGATTCAAGGGGACTTAATCCCCCAACTTAAAACGCGCCACAGGGCGCGTTTGCACAGTGGTGAAGGGAGGGCGGGGCTTCATGTGACATGTGTGCAAACAGGCCCCGTGGCGCGTTTTAAGATGGGGGATTAAATCCCCTTCAATCCTGAGGGTCCCTGGGGGCCAACTAGCCCAACAGGTACATCCAGAAAGCGCCACAGAGCTGCGTTGCAGAGAGGTGTAAAAAGGGTGTGGCCTCTCTACACGTCTCTGCAACGCAGCCCCTGGCGCATACTGGAGGTTCATGGTGGGCTAGTTGGCCCCTAGGGAACCTCATGATTCAAGGGGACTTAATCCCCCAACTTAAAACGCGCCACGGGCGCGTTTGCACAGATGTCACCTCAGGCCCCGCCCCTCCCTTCACCATTGTGCAAATATTCCTCTAAAATCGGCCTTACTACGAATTCCGATTTACTCACCTGTTATCAGGAGAGACCTCAGTGCTGCATCTTTCAGCCCAGTACTGATCCTCAAAAGTAATTTTAACCGTACTTACCAGTAACTTGAATTTCCTTCCATAGGATATCATTGCCTGCTTTTTGCTGAAAAAGTTTCTAAGTGTTGATTTTTGAAACATACAAATATTCCTCTAAAATCAGCCGAAATCCGAATTCTGATTTACTCACCTGTTATCAGGAGAGACCTCAGTGCTGCATCTTTCAGCCCAGTACTGGTCCTGAAAAGTAATTTTAACCGTACTTACCGGTAACTTGAATTTCCTTCATAGGCTAACATTGACTGGTTTCACTTGGAAATTCTTCTAAGTGTGGAGTTTTGGAACTTTAAAATATTCCTCTAAAATCAGCCGAAATACGAATTCCGATTTACTCACCTGTTATCAGGAGAGACCTCAGTGCTGCATCTTTCAGCCCAGTACTGATCCTCAAAAGTAATTTTAACCGTACTTACCAGTAACTTGAATTTCCTTCCATAGGATATCATTGCCTGCTTTTTGCTGAAAAAGTTTCTAAGTGTTGATTTTTGAAACATACAAATATTCCTCTAAAATCAGCCGAAATCCGAATTCTGATTTACTCACCTGTTATCAGGAGAGACCTCAGTGCTGCATCTTTCAGCCCAGTACTGGTCCTGAAAAGTAATTTTAACCGTACTTACCGGTAACTTGAATTTCCTTCATAGGCTAACATTGACTGGTTTCACTTGGAAATTCTTCTAAGTGTGGAGTTTTGGAACTTTAAAATATTCCTCTAAAATCAGCCGAAATACGAATTCCGATTTACTCACCTGTTATCAGGAGAGACCTCAGTGCTGTATCTTTCAGCCCAGTACTGGTCCTGAAAAGTAATTTTAACCGTACTTACCAGTAACTTGAATTTCCTTCCATAGGCTAACATTGACTGGTTTCACTTGGAAATTCTTCTAAGTGTGGAGTTTTGGAACTTTATAATTTTCCTCTAAAATCAACCAAAGTACGAATTCCAATTTACTCACCTGTTATCAGGAGAGAACCCAGTGCTGCATCTTTTAGCCCAGCACTGACCCTGAAAAGTAATTTTAACCGTACTTACCAGTAACTTATATTTTCTTCCATAGGAATCCATTGTCTGGTTTTCAGCAGAAAAGTTTCAAAGTGTCGATTTTCACAAACTACAAATATTCCTTAAAAATCGCCTGTATGACTTAAACGCATTCTTTCAACTGTTTACAGGAGATGCACCAGTGCTGGATCCAGTATCCAACACTGAGTAAGAAAAAGTAACGATAACAGTTTTTACCTGCTAAGTGAATTTCCTTCCATAGGATAACATTGGTGATTCTATGAGAAAAAGTTTCTAAGTGTCAACTTTTAAAATACAATAATATTCCTTAAAAATCACGACTGTAACCAAAACGCTTTTACTCAACTGTTTACAGGAGATGTACCAGGACTGAATCTAGGATCCAGTCCTGTGGTTAGAAAAGTAATCCATAAAGTAACTAATTGCATTTAACTAGAAATTCACATTGAGCTGAATGTTGCATTGTGTTTGAAAATGTGTTGCCCATTGCAACAACTGTAACTACTGTACTTAAAAGTCTATTGCCTATGTGCAAAGTATTTAAACTAAAGTAATTCATTCTGAGAAAGTATTTTTTGTAATGTAATGTATAATGTAATTACAATGTAATTTAAAAAATAAAATATGTAAAAAAAATTGTTTCTAAAAATGTAGTAAATCAGTATGAAAAAAATTAATATAACAATTAATACATTTAAAAATTGTCATTTACAAAACCTTTGAAATTCACTGAAAAAACTGTAGGTTTCAGACATGTTATAGTTAGGAATTAGCATTTAAAAAACCTTTGAAATTCACTGAAAAAAACATAGGTTTCAGATATGTTATAGTTAGAAATTAGCATTTAAAAAACCTTTGAAATTCACTGAAAAAACCATAGGTTTTAGGGACAGTTATAGTTAGTTGGACATTTTACTCGTACAAAACCCGTGAAATTCCCCCGTTATAGTTAGTTCAGCTAACTATAACTCGCGCCCCGCAATGCACTGCTGATGACGTCACATATTACATCACTCATGACATGGTCAGTGACATCACTGATGACATCACTGATGACATCTCAAATGACATCACTGATGACATCATCCACGTGATAATCTGATGCAGCTCTTCACACCCTAATATAACCTTTGATACACCCAATCTAAATTACAGACTGCCATTCGCAAAACCATAGACACTCCAACACCAATAACTACATACCCACTCACTGATTCTTAGGTCTACACACACACATCCACTCACTCACCCGTACAGTCACTCATACTTATGGTCACTCAGTACAGGACTATCATATGCACTCTTACTCCTATATAGACACTCAAACACCGCCACTCATCCATAGAGGTACTCACACACCTAGTCAGTCATGCAAATAATTAAACACACTGCCATTTACTCACCTATACAGTTATACACACACCAGCTCACTTAATCATACAAATACTAGCACATTGTTACGCTCTTATATAATCACTGATACAAGCACACACTCATCCATACAGCCACTATCACAATCACTCACTCTCGCTTATAGCTATTTATATACTCCAACACACATATATGCTGCCTTTCACATATGTAGTTACTCACACATATACCACTGGGACATACATTCACTCACTAACACACTCTTACACACACTTACCCACCCATACAGTCTATCACAGATGCACTCTTGAAACCATCCACCCAGTGAATCACCCACTCACACATCTATGCACAGTCGCACACACCCCATCCACACAAACACTCAGGCACCCATACAGATACTCAGACAACAAATCAATAACTCTTATAGACACTCATGTAGCTATTCACAAACCCATGCAGCCACTTACACAGCAACAGACAGACGGATACAGACATTCGCCCAGTTTAGTCACTAACCCATGCATTCAGTAAGATACGTTAAATCACTCACTTATAGAGTCAGTCACGCACCTACTAAATCATCCATACAGACACTTACACACCCACTCATTCTTCAATACGTCTTTTCCTATATATATTAAAAATATTTAAACTTTACAGAAACACACAGTCACTGGATGATGTCATCAGTGATGTCATTTGAGATGTCATCAGTGATGTCATCAGTGATGTCACTGACCATGTCATGAGTGATGTAATATGTGACGTCATCAGCAGTGCATTGCGGGGCGCGAGTTATAGTTAGCTGAACTAACTATAACGGGGAATTTCACGGGTTTTGTACGAGTAAAATGTCCAACTAACTATAACTGTCCCTAAAACCTATGGTTTTTTCAGTGAATATATATATATATATATATATATACATATATATATATATATATATATATTTCTTATGTACTCAAATAAAGCGATCACTCAGAGGTCTGCATGTACCAGAAGTTGATTTTAATCCAGGTTACGTGTTTCGCTTGTACAGCAAGCTTGATCACACAGTGATTCATGGGAATGGCTGGCAATACATAGAATATGGAAATCAAGGGGGGACTACCAAGTACACATTATCCAGCCAAACGGCATCCATTTTGGAGTGTAGTAAAAGTACCCCTGGCGCGTTTGCAGATGGGGAACGAATTCCCCTTAAATACTGGGGGCCCATGGGGGCCAACTAGCCCACCAGGAACCTCCAGTATGCGCCAGGGAGCTGCGTTGCAGAGAGGTGTACAGAGGCCACGCCCCTTTTACACCTCTCTGCAACGCAGCTCTGTGGCGCTTTTTGGAGGTACATGGTGGGCTACTTGGACTCCAGGGACCCTCAGGATTCAAGGGGACTTAATCCCCCAACTTAAAACGCGCCACGGGGCGCGTTTGCACAGTGGTGAAGGGAGGGGGCGGGGCTTCAGGTGACATGTGTGCAAACAGGCCCCGTGGCGTGTTTTAAGATGGGGAATTAAATCCTCTTCAGTCCTGAAGGTCCCTGGGGGCCAACTAGCCCACCAGGTACCTCCAGTAAGCGCCACGGAGCTGCGTTGCAGAGTGTTGTAAAAAGGGGCGTGGCCTCTGAACACCTCTCTGCAATGCAGCTCTCTGGTGCATACTGGAGGTACCTGGTGGGCTAGTTGGCCCCTAGGGACCCTCGGGATTGAGGAGGAATTAATTCTCCAACTTAAAACGTGCCACAGGGCGTGTTTGCAGACATGTATCCTCAGGCCCCACCCCCTTTATTCACCATTGTGAAAATATTCCTCTAAAATCAGCCGAACTATGAATTCCGATTTACTCACCTGTTATCAGGAGAGACCTCAGTGCTGCATCTTTGAACCCAGTACTGATCCTGAAAAGTAATTTTAACCATACTTACCAGTAACTTGAATTTCCTTCCATAGGATATCATTGCCTGCTTTTTGCTGAAAAAGTTTCTAAGTGTCGATTTTTGAAACTTACAAATATTCCTCTAAAATCAGCAGAACTACGAATTCCGATTTACTCACCTTTTATCAGTAGAGACCTCAGTGCTGCATCTTTGCGCCCAGTACCGATCCTGAAGAGTAATTCTAACCGTACTTACCAGTAACTTGAATTTCCTTCCATATGCTAACATTGACTGGTTTCACTTGGAAATTCTTCTGTGTGTGGAGTCTTGGAACTTTATAATATTCCTCTAAAATCAGCCGAACTACGAATTCCGATTTACTCATCTGAAAAAACCATAGGTTTCAGACACGTTATAGTTAGGAATTAGCATTTAAAAAACCTTTGAAATTCACTGAAAAAACCATAGGTTTCAGGCACGTTATAGTTAGAAATTAGCATTTAAAAAACCTTAGAAATTCACTGAAAAAACCATAGATTTTAGGGACAGTTATAGTTAGTTGGACATTGCACTCGTACAAAACCCGTGAAATTCTCCTGTTATAGTTAGTTCAGGTAACTATAACTCGCGCCCCCGCAATGCACTGCTGATGACGTCACATATTACATCACTCATGACATGGTCAGTGACATCACTGATGACATCACTGATGACATCTCAAATGACATCACTGATGACATCACTGATGACATCATCCATAAGATAATTTGATGCATCTTCTCACACCCTAATATAACTTTTGATACACCCACTGTAAATTACAGACTGCCATTATCAAAACCATAGACACTCCAACACCAATTACTATATACACACTCACTGATTCTTAGGTCTACACACACACATCTACTCACTCACCCGTACAATCACTCATACTTATAGTCACTCAGTACAGGACTATTATATGCACTCATACACCTATATAAACACTCACACACCGCCACTCATCCATAGAGGTACTCACACACCTAGTCAGTCATGCAAAAAATTAAGCACACACCCATTTACTCACCTATACAGTTATACACACACCAGCTCACTTACTCATACAAATACTAGCACATTCTTACGCTCTTATACAATCTCTGATACAAGCACACACTCATCCATACAGTCACTCTCACAATCGCACACTCTCGCTTATAGCTATTTATATACTCCAACACACATATATACTGCCTTTCACATATGTAGTTACTCACACATGTACCACTGGGACAACATTCACTCACTAACACACTCTTTCACACACTTACACACCCATACAGTCTATCACAGATGCACTCTTGAAACCATCCACCCAGTGAATCACCCACTCACACATCTATGCACAGAGTCGCACACACTCCACCCACACAAACACTCAGGCACACATACAGATACTCAGACAACCAATCAATAACTCATATAGACACTCATGTAGCTATTCACAAACCCATGCAGCCACTTACACAGCAACAGACAGACGGATACAGACATTCGCCCAGTTTAGTCACTAACTCATGCATTCAGTAAGATACGTTTAATCACTCACTTATAGAGTTAGTCACGCACCTACTAAATCATCCTTTCAGACACTTATACACCCACTCATTCTTCAATACGCCTTTCCCTATATATATTACACATATTTAAACTTTACAGAAACACACAGTCACTGGATGATGTCATCAGTGATGTCATTTGAGATGTCATCAGTGATGTCATCAGTGATGTCACTGACCATGTCATGAGTGATGTAATATGTGACGTCATCAGCAGTGCATTGTGGGGGCGCGAGTTATAGTTACCTGAACTAACTATAACGGGGGAATTTCACGGGTTTTGTACGAGTGCAATGTCCAACTAACTATAACTGTCCCTAAAACCTATGGTTTTTTCAGTGAATTTCTAAGGTTTTTTAAATGCTAATTTCTAACTATAACGTGCCTGAAACCTATGGTTTTTTCAGTGAATTCCAAAGGTTTTTTAAATGCTAATTCCTAACTATAAAGTGTCTGAAACCTATGGTTTTTTCAGTGAATATATATAAATATATATATATATATATATATATATATTCCTCTCCTCGCCACAATCCTTCGGAAAAACGAGTGCAGACCTCATTTAGTGCAGAAATTTAATTTATTTCACCAGTCCTCTGCCATGACGCGTTTCGGCCGTACAAGCGGCCTTGATCACATGACAACGCTCAGCAGTTTCACCCTCACATTTAAAGTGCCCGTGCTTAATTAAAATCATGGAAATAGAAAACATGTTAAAAGATAAATTACATGCATAGATGTCTCCTGTTTCATTACAAATCTTTTTTAGTTGATTTAGTTGTTGTTTATAATTTCTCTTCAACCTCATAAATAGTTGTCCACATCATAATGAAACATATAACCACATAATTATTTATATTGGTTCAGGCTGAATATCTGCTTAAATGCCTCCTGACACATGTTATAATTTCCATTAAAATGACATCATATATAAGAACAAAAAGATCATCCACATAAAAAATATCTCAATACAAACGTGAAAACAAACCTTCACCTACCCTATGTACTATAAAAGTTTATGTGGTTAACAAATTTCTCTAAAAAAAGCACATATTTCCTTTTTTTTATTCCTTTAAGTTTAAATACTTAAACATTTCACGGTTTCCTCTGCTCCATACATTCTATAATGTTCATATCTTTTTTATATATATTTTCAAATATATTTATATATATTTGAAAATCACAGATAAATCTGTTAATTCAATGTTACCCCATTGTAACAATGATTTCATTGTGCGTTTTTTTCTCTTTTTTTGGTTATAATTGCTTAAATGCATTTATGCACATCTGTAAATCATTTGATAACATTATCAATATACTTTGAATGGGCAGATAAAGTGACTCAGTGCTACAGTACTTGGAGTTGAAATCAATAGTGCTATAAATATTAAATATCTAAAGGAATATACTTATAAATTCATTATGCATAGGTACCGATTATCATAGTATATTCTTTAAATACATCTTACTATAAAACTCATAAATTACTCCATGATGTAGGGGAGATATCTGAAGGTGTCAATAAAGCGTTAACCTTTAAAATCATGCCATAAAAAACCTTTTGTAAAATTGTAAACAAAACTGTAAAGAACTTTAAAACATCACTATAAAACCACCCTAAGTCTAAAACCATTCCTAAAAAAGTAAGGCTAGTTCTAAAAATTATTAGTTGCTTCAATATAATGATGACTCTTACCCAAGGTTCTTCAAACATAATTTTTAAGAAAAAAGGCGTCTCTTCATTATTGCATTCTAATTGCCTCACCCACTGTTTGATGCCTGACCTATGGGAGACTGACTTCATCAGTTATAAAAACGTATGCAGATCTTCTGTAATATTGAGCCCGCCTGGAGACTTGGAATCAAACTCTAAAATATAACTCGTCTCCAGGCGTCTCAATTTAGCTTCTCTGTCACCCCCTCTTTTCATAATAGGTATGGCTTCAATGGAATAATAGCGTAAAAATTGTGGATTGCTATTGTGAACAGTTTGAAAATGTCTTGCAACAGGGTAATTTTGATCGTTATTAATGATTGCCCTGATATGTTGAAGGATACGTTTATGGACTGCCAATTTTGTGCTGCCTATATATTTCAATTGGCAGTCACATTCCAATACGTATACACAATATTCTGTCTTACAAGTAAGATGCTGTTTAATTTCTTTGACTATATTTGAAAAAGCAGTTGTATACGTTTTAACATTTATTCCAAATTGGCAGGCCTTACACGAGAGACATTTGAAGAAACCTTTTCTTATTGTTAACCACATATCTTTATGACAACTGTCGTGACTATTTTGAACCAACATATTACCCATGCTTAGTGATTTGCGAAAGGAGATTGATGGATTAGCGGGCATCAGGTCACCTATTACTGGGTCTTCCCGAATGAAGTGCCAATTATGTCTTATGATACTCCGCAGTTGTTTTTCCTGTTTTGAGTAAGTAAGAATCAGTCTGACAGGCTGCATATGTAAGTCTTCCTGTGACGGTTTTTTTTATAGGTGAGGAGATCCCTCCTCGACCTTGCTTGAGACTTTCTTATAGCAGCGTCTACTGATTCACTACTGTACCCCCTAGCTAAAAATCTAGCACAACTCTCCATTTGCCTCATCCTTGCATCTTCTGGATCACTACATATTCTACGGATGCGGAGCATTTCCCCGTAGGGAATGCTCCTGATTAAATGTGGAGGATGTGCACTCGACGCATGTAAAAGTGTATTTCCTGCAGTCGGTTTAGTAAAAAGGGTGGTAGTTAAAACATTATTTCTAACTAAAACCTGAACATCCAAAAAAGTCACTGTGTACCTACTGATTGTTGAGGTGAATTTAAGGTTAAAATTATTTTCATTGATTTCATTAATGAATTTCAACGCACCTTCTTCACTCCCTCTCCACACAATAAATATATCATCTATAAAGCGCATCCAAGATACAATGTTGGCGGTATACTCATGTTCATATTTATATATATATAGTTTAGAACAGTAAATCTTAAATATTTTATTATATAACAATAATGAAATGTGAATGACACAAATTTAAATAATATGGAATATTATATATAAATATATACTTACATAAATAGACAAATATGATTATATGTGTGCATGTTTATATATACATATATATATAATGTAACGCTATTACTAAAAGTATATATTTTACATTATATTACATTTTTGTGGTAATTTTAAATAATAAAAATATATATATATGTGTATATAAAAATATGTATATATATATTCACTGAAAAAAACACATGTTTCAGGGACGTTATAGTTAGAAATTAGCATTTCAAAAACCTTAGAAATTCACTGAAAAAAGCACAGGTTTCAGGGACGTTATAGTTAGAAATTAGTATTTAAAAAACCTTAGGCATTCACAGAAAAAACCAAATGTTAGAGGGACGTTATAGTTAGTCTGACATTTCACTAATACAAAACCAGAGAATTTCAGCCGTTATAGTTAGCTGGGCTAACTATAACTCGCGCCCCGGCAATGCACTGCTTATGGCCTCACATATTACATCACTCATGACATGGTTAGTGACAACACTGATGACATCATTGATGACATCTCAAATGACATCACTCATGACATCAGTGATGACACCATCCAGTGACTGTGAGTGTTTTTTTAAAGTTTATGAGTGTTAAATATATATACCAAGGTGCATTGGTGAATCAGTGGCGGTATGAGTGACTGTATGGATGGCACAGTGGGTGCATGACTGACTGTATAAGTGAGTGATTAGGTGTCTCAGTGAATGTATGGGGGAGTGACTGGTTGTATGAATGTGTATCTGTCTGTCAGTTGATGTCTAAGTGGGTGTACGAGTATGTTAGCGGGTACGTGAATGGCTATATGGGTGATTGATTCACTGTCTGACTACATCTATGGTTGTCTGGGTGTTTGTGTTTGTGGGTGAGGAGGTGTGCGACTGCTTGTATGGATCAGTGAGTGGGTGAGTCAGTGGCTGTATGGGGTACTGTTGCATGTGTGAGAAGTTGTATGGGGGAGTGAGTGTCTGTATGGCTGTGTCGATGATTGAGAGCATGTTTCAGTATGGGTGAGTAAATGAGTATGTGAAAGGCAGTATATGTGAGTGACGGGTATATGAGTGATTGTATGCATGAATGAGTGAATGTGAGAGTGGCTATATAGATGAGTGCATGCTTCTGTCAGTGACTGTATAGCTCAATGAGTATGTGTTACTATTTGTATGAGTAAGTAAGTGGGTGGTTGTGTAACTGTTTGGGTGAGTAAGTGGCTGCATGTTTTTTTTTACATTTTAAAATATTTATTTGAAAACCAAAACCCTAATCTAGTGCACACAATCTGAAATGCCACCATAATGAAGAGACATTAAGGCAGCAGGGACATTTGACTAGCATGAACAACAGAAATTACTCCAACATTATTGCTATGTATTCTATAGCAATAACACCCACATTTACAACTTCTAAGCACTATACTAGTTCTAACACATTAGCAAATAAAAAACCTATTCTGTGTTTCAGAGATGGTTAACACACACATCCCTGATTTCAGAACAATAAGTTCTATTCTCAGCTCACAAAGGCAGCTTTGTGTGTGTGTCCATCAGGACGGGCAAAAGCAGCCAATTAAACAGCCAGTGAAAGCTAATTTCCTCTCAGCAGCTCTTTAGTTAAGAGGGATGCGTGATTGTATCTGTATCTGCTGTCTCCGCATGATGGTCCTTACTCTGTACTCCCTAAACACAGTTTTCATAAGATTATTCAGACGGTTGTTGAAGACTCTCAGAATACACAATCAGTATTGAATAACCTAATGCCCTTTCAGCTATTTTAAAAAAAAAATCTTTGTTTATTGGCTTTTTCATTTGGATACAACAAGCAGCACATGACATGTATAGTAAATCATGATCTTTTACAGTTCTTTCAATTGGTACTCATCTTTGCTAGAACATATATCAGTGGCATTACATTAAACTGAATTGCTTTATTTCTTTTCATAGATCATTACACACATACATTTCAATGCAGTTTTTCCATAAAGTGTTCATTTCGGGAAGGTCTATCACTGTTCCTCAGTTCAGAGGCCCTGTTAAAGGGGTACATATCGTTAGGTCTGATCACCATTTTTATGATGAATATTCACTCCCCCTCCCCCATCTGTGAAGTCAGAAGGAGGTAGTTCGTGAGAGGTTCCCATATGTCATGGTGTCTGGAACTAGGCGGGAGTAATTCGGCATATATGCTGTTTTGTTCTTGACAATATGCCATATCTTTAATCCAATCCTTGAATTTGCGAGCCCTCCCTCTTCCCCACCTGCATGCAACCCTGGTTTTAACATTAGCAGACCTAGCGAAACAAATCGTCTAACTGGCAATGCAATTTTATTGGATTAGCCCAACAGCCCTACCAGTGGGTCCAGATCAATTCGTGCTTCCACCATTTTTTTAAGGCCTCTCCTTCTTCCTCCCAGTACTTAAATAATACTGTGCAAGACCAGGATAAGTGCATAAAATCAGCTCCTCTCAGCCCACATCTCTCACAATTGTCGTTATCCTTTAATTTATACCAATACATTCGCGCTGGAGAGTAATACATTCGATGCAGAAATTTGAAGTGTATGATCCTCAACCTACTACTTGCTGTGATTCTTTCTGTTTGTTGACAGCAGTAGGACCAGTGCTTAATTTGACCCGGTGCTTTCTGGTGCTCAGCACCGGAACTTAATTGGTGTCCGGTGCTCGGCACCGGCACCTAATTGTCAACACCATCCTTAGAACAGTCTACCACATGATGGCGCTGCTCATCTAATTTATAGATGAGCAGAACAATGGTTGTTTATTAATACAATATACATTAAAATAGTGCTAATACCTGCCTCCCCAGCCATTCCTTTAGCTTTGGGTTCCTGGAATAATCTGAACTGTTGCATTTACATGCAAGAGAGATGGCTAGTAGTTGTTTTGGCAGCAATGACTAGGGCGATGGGTGGTGCCAGCTGCAGTGGCCTCCTGGTCAGAGCCCTGGCACTTAATATTTTACAAATCAAGCACTGAGTAGGACCATATCTCATCTGCCAGTGAGAATCCCAACTCTTCTTCCCAGCCTGCTCTTGCACTCCAACAGTCCCCTATCTGTAGCCCAAGAGTAGTTTTATAAATACGTGATACTGCATAGGATGGGCCATCTGCCTGCAGTAAAATGTGAAGCTGGAGTAGCGTAGGAGGCTCCTCAGGGAACTGCGGCGTTGCTTTTTAAACATCTTGTCCAAGCCTAGTGTATAAAAAAGATCAATGGATGTGGGAGTTTGTCCCCCGAAGAAGGCTTCTGTTTGTTTAAACTTCCCGTCTGCGTATAACGCACCCCAGGTATGTATCCCGTATCTCAGCAGCATTCGCCCTCATATCCCTTCATGCGTGACTGGAAGAGAGTGTTGAAATGCTAATGGAAGTGATGGGAAATATAACATGGGCGCCTGCAGTTTTTTGGCAATGTTTTTCCAGGCTAGGTTGGTACATGCGACAGTTGAGTCCTTACCCCCGGCTTCCTGGCTACTTGTTCCCATAAAACCGGCTAACGGTGTGGGCGACATATAACCCTGCTTCACCGCAAGATGTGTCATGAAGGGTGGAGGTTTAAACCAATATACAGCATAGTGGGCTTGTGCACTGAGATAGTAAAGTTCAGGGTCTGGTGCTTCAAATCCTCCCTAGGCGAACGGCAGTGTGAGCATGTTACATTTTATTCTAGGCTGTTTGCCCGCCCATGCAAGCCTAATTAATTGGCTTTTTAACCTGAGGAAAAAGGGGCATCCAGGCGGATAAGGAATATTTGTGAACAAATATAAAAGTTTAGGCAAAATCACCATCTTCATCAGTGCAATACTGCTAGCCAATGATAGAGGCATTGCGATCCATCTAGTGGTGTTGTTGGAGGGTGGCCACCAGAGGTTCTATTGCTAGCGCAAATAATAGGGGCGAGAGAGGGCAGCCCTGTCTAGTTCCCCTGGTTATTTCAAATGCTGCGGAATTTACCCTGTTAATTAGTAGCTTAGCCTTTGGTTTGTGGTACAACAACTTAACTCATGCCAAATATCCTGGTGGACACCCCATGTGGGTCAGCACGGGCATCAAGTATTCCCATTCAAGAGAATCAAAAGCTTTTGTGGCATCTAAAAAGACTGCCACAACACTTAATTCAGGATCTATTTCTTGGATAATGGAGAACAATGTGTGCAAATTATGTGACGTGGCTCTACCTGGCACAAATTCCGCCTGGTCTGGGCTGACCAGTTTTTCCATTAAAAGACTCAATCGGTTGGCCAGTACTTTGGCGAGTATCTTAGCGTCACAGTTGATAAGGGAAAGGGGTCTATATGAATCCGTACGGTTGGGCATTTTGCCCAGTTTCAGGAGTGAGAGGATGAGGGCCTCATGCATCGATTCTGACAGTAGCCCCGATTGTGCTGCCTCTTCATACACTTGCTTCAGGAAAGGGACCAATATATCTATGTATGTCTTGTAGAACTCAGTCTGTAGGCCATCAGGGCCAGGAGCCTTGCCATTGCCCATTTGCATAATGGCTGTCCTAATTTCGTCCTCCTCCAAATCAGCTGTCAGGAACTCACTGTGTGCATTGCTTAACCAGGCTAATTCTATCGCCTCTAGGTTTGCGCCCGTTTCAGCTTGTTTGGATTTACGCGAGGTGTACAGTGCCAAGTAATGTGTGCTAAATGTGTGTAGGATTGCCTCTGTGTCCTTATGAGGTGTGTCACTGCCATCTATATTTTCTATTATGTAGTTAGTGCATTTAGGGGGCGCGTCAATTCAGCCAGTGCCTTACCTGGCTTTTCCCCCTCTCCATATTTCCTAGCTTTATAATATTTCCTGCGGAACAGGCATTCCCTTTCTGCCATTTCTTGGTACTCAGAAAGTGTTTCTCTGATGCTTGCTAGTGGGGACTCTGTTATTTTTGCCTGTGTCTGCCCTTCCAGATCTTTACATTTTTTCTGTAGTTGGGTTAGGGTTCTCCTAATGTCTTTAAGTATGCTGCCCGCTTCGGCAAGGCATACCCCTCTCATAGTAACTTTTAACGCCTCCCAAACCATTGCGAGGGAGGGTACTGAGTCTATATTGTTTTTGAGAAAGTCTTCTATTTCCTGACCTAGTTCCGTCTTAAAGACAGGATGTAGCAGTGCATTGGTAGGTATTCCCCTTGCAATGTATCTATTGCTGTTTCCCGGCGGGAGTAATCGCATATATACTGGGAAGTGGTCTGAATATGTTTGTGCGAGATGTTGAGTGTGGTTATCCATGATGCAACTCCCTTAGAGACCAACCAAATATCCGGTCTGGACCAGCTGTTTTGTACTGCGGAGTGAAATGTACCTTCCTTTGGCATCGGGTGGCAATTGCACCATGCATCAACTAATTGATATTCAGTGATGATTTGCTGTATTTGCCGTTGTGCTTTGGTATAATGTTGCACCTGGGGATGCGAACGGTCTTGTGTAGGATGTACTGTAAGATTAAAGTCTCCTCCCCATATTATGTGTGAGGATCCTGTCAGGATTGCGCGGCGGCCGGAACTACTAAAATGGCCGCCGACGCTGCTCGCGCATGCGCAGGGACTGGTCCGGAAGGTTAAAACCCGGCCTTTCCCGATCAGCTGCGCTTCGCGTACTGATTGTTCCGGTCTCCTGAAGCTCTTCCGGGTCGTCGCTATCCTCGCGTCGGTCATCGTTGCCTCTGTTTGTCTTGTGCCGGGTACTCCTCTCCTGACGTCCCTCGCGACCCGCTTCCAGAATCGCTTTCCTGCGTTGTTGTTCTGTGGAGAAAGAAAACAGAGAGAAAGACGGCATTAGTGTTTGCGGTAACAGCGCACCGCGCTGCTTTATTATTTGAGTTTGCTTGACTTACCTGTTCTGTAGTTTCCACCTCGTTGGAGGTGTGCCTTTCTCTGAAAAGTAACGGGATAGGCATTATACTTTATTTCGTTACGTCATGCTTTGCACTTGATGGTATACGTTCACGTATATATAGGTCACTTACCTAGTCCTGTGCTCTGGCGCTGTGGGGATCCGCTCCGCCTCTTAGGATCTGGGATAGAAAGACAACACTTCTATTTTTAGTTAACCTGAATGAAGGAATATTTACTTTGTGAAACTATGTGGGAAGAATAGGTAGGTGAATGCCCTAATCCCTGCATAGAGCACTTTCCCATGCATACAGTAGCCCTTTATTTATAGTATTGTCTATTCCTAGCCTTAGATCCACACCCTGAAACATCGTTCGATGAAACATCCAATAGGAAGGACACCGTAAGGTAGGGAACACATGGGGATAGAAAGTATAACCTGTTATGCCTCTGATATAATACTTCTGTATATTTATATCTTGTTTTACTTACAGCTTCTTGCCTGATACCAACGAGCCCTGAGGGTGTCTGAGTTATCGAGTGGAATTCTTTCCCTTCTACCCTTGTTTTGTTTCCCTCCTTCCCCAGATTACCTGATGCCACCTCGTTTTGCCTTTGGTGCCATTGGGTGATTTGGTGAGGTTGTGGACTTATACTTCTCGTCTGTGGCGTCCCCGCGGAAACATAGGTGAGATCCCGACAGAACGCGAAGCCAAAAAAGAATAGATTTACTTTCCGCCTGGACGTCATGGACGTCAGTCAAGTTACTCTGGCTGATCTGGCCCACATGTTAGGTAACCTACAACTAGAAACTCAGTCTCTTTCCACCCGGGTGGATTCCATACAAGGAGAAATAAGAACTGATCCAGTGGTCAGGTCCCCTAATCCCGGCACTAACCTACCAGTGGTACACGTAACAACGCCTTCTTCTGTCCCCTTGGCGCCTCCTGAGCGTTTTTATGGAGACACTACCAAGTTTGCTGCCTTTATTAGTCAGTGTCAGCTTCATTTTATGTGCAAAGCTTCTTGTTTTCCCTCAGATCAAGCCAAGGTAGCCTTCGTTATTTCCTACCTAGGGGGCTCCGCGGCTAATTGGTCTATACCCCTCATAGAAAGAAACGACCCTTTGTTGCAAGATTACAGTGCCTTTCGAAGAGAACTCAAGAAACTGTTTGATAGACACACCTTTACGCATTCCGCTGATACAGAGCTCTTAACACTGAAACAGGGAACTAAGGATCTAACTTCCTACATTTCCACATTCTATAGATTGGTAGCCGAAACTGGGTGGCCCGAGGAAAAGCGTAGTGCTCTATTCTACAAGGGGCTACGAGAGGACCTAAAAGACGCATTGGCACAGGTAGTGGAACCTCCTGAGTCGTGTACCGCCCTCATAGACTTGGTAGTCAAGTTAGAACATAGACTTAGTGAACGACGGAGAGAAAGAGGGAGGTTCGAGGCGAGAACTCTTCCATATCGTGAAAGGAAAGCTGATCCTGATAAAATATCTGAAGAAACCGAACCAATGCAAATAGGAAGCATAAGAGGACCTCTCACTGAAGAAGAAAGACAGAGAAGGCGAGACAAGAAATTGTGCCTGTACTGCGGAAAACAGGGTCACTTTCTTAGGGAATGCCCGGTCAAACCAAAACAGACAAAACGGTCGGAAAACTAGTGAGCCCGAAGTCTCGGGAGACAAGGACTTCGGGTACTTCAGGTTTAATTGTCTCATCTATGGAGATTGCAGGATCTCAGCCACGTCATTTTCTTCTCTCTTCATGTTTACAATGGGATCAGCAAGTGGTAGAGGTGTACATAATGGTGGATTCAGGGGCGTCCAGTAATTTTATGGATGCACAGTGGGCTCAGAGTTGGAAGATTCCTTGCATGCCTAAGTCTTCTTGGGAAGAAGTCACAACAATAGACGGTAGCACTCTGAAGTCTGGTCCCATTAAACACACCACAAGTAGTCTTAAGTTGGTCATAGAGAAAAAACATCAAGAAGACATTACATTCGATTTGATACAGTCTCCCCAATTCCCAGTTATTGTAGGCCTACCATGGTTATGCCAACATAACCCGCTTATTGACTGGAAATCTATGTCATTAACCTTCAACCATGACCTTTGTAGAGAGCATAATCTTATTGATCTAAGCGTTCCGGAGAAAAGTCTTGCATTCATAGAAACGAGTGATAGTGCCTTACCTTCTGTTTATCAGGACCTTAGAGAAGTATTTGATGTGCAACAGGCCACCAGTCTCCCGCCTCATAGAGCCTATGATTGCAGAATCTATCTGCAATCCGGGGCTCGCATACCCTGCAGTAGGATATATTCCTTGACCGAAAAGGAAAATGTGTATTTACGAGAGTACCTGGACGAAATGATGAGAATAGGATTTATCCGTCCTTCTAGATCCCCGGCGTCATCTTCTCTTTTTTATACCAAAGAGAGAAGGGGGTCTTAGATGCTGTATAGACTATAGGGCACTGAATACCATCACCATCAAGAACAGATACCCCTTGCCACTAATTTCCTCCCTCCTTGATCAAATCAAGGATGCCCAAGTATTCACCAAGTTAGATCTGCGAGGGGCATACCATCTTGTGAGGATCAAGGAAGGAGATGAGTGGAAAACGGCCTTTTGTACCAAGTATGGCTTGTACGAATATCTAGTGATGCCCTTTGGGCTATGTAATGCCCCTTCGGCTTTTCAGTTTTTCATCAATGAGGTACTAAAGGACATGTTGGAGGTCTTCGTCATTGCTTACATTGATGACCTCTTGATTTATTCTCCCTCCATGCAAGAACATACACTCCACGTAAGGAGGGTTCTGGAACGATTGAGAGACAACCACTTATACTGTAAATTAGAGAAATGTCATTTCCATACACAACAAGTCAGCTTTCTCGGGTTCATAATTTCCCCACAGGGACTCAGTATGGATCCACAGAAGGTAGGGGCCATACATCGTTGGCAAGCACCACAAAATGTTAAGGAGATACAGAGCTTCCTTGGTTTCGCCAATTTCTATCGGCGCTTTATTGATGGGTTCTCTGATTTAGCCGCCCCGATAACCAGATTGCTAAAAAAGGGGATACAATTTCAATGGACACCCGAGGCGGAAGCAGCCTTTTGTCACCTAAAAGAAGCCTTCACACAAGCGCCCATACTGAGGCATCCAGATCCGTCACGTCCCTTCGTGGTTGAAACTGATGCCTCACAGGTGGCAGTCGGGGGGGTGCTATCACAGACAGATCCCGGCACTGGAATACTGCATCCAGTGGCCTATTATTCACATAAACTGGCTCCAGCGGAAGTAAATTACTCCGTAGGAGAGAGAGAGTTATTGGCTATAAAGAAAGTATTCGAGGAATGGAGGCAATATTTATTGGGGGCCAATCATCAGATAATAGTCCTAACAGATCATCGAAACTTGCAGTTCCTAAAATCCGCTAGGGCTCTGTCCATGAGGCAACTACGCTGGACCCAGTTCTTCAGTGACTACGACTTTGTTATCCAGTTCCAAGCAGGGAAAAAGAATGGGAAAGCAGATGCTTTATCTCGCTTAAGTTATGGACCCATAGATTCACAGAGTGAACCCCTCTTATAATAGCCAGAGAACGAATAGTTGGGGTACTAAGTTCCGAGGTAGACTTCCTACACTCAGTGGAGGAAGCGCAATCATCCACAAACATGCAGGAAGTGACGGGTACACGTGAGGTTACTGTAGAGCAAGGGTTATCCTATGTGCAGGGTGGGTTAGTACTCCCCTCTCAAGACTTGCAACTGCAGGCCCTAGATTGGTGTCATAATCACCCCTTTGCAGGGCATCCAGGATACAAGAAAACTCTTGACTTATTACATAGACACTTTTGGTGGCCACCATGGGAAAGGATGCAAGACTGTACATTCAGACATGTCATATATGTGCACAAGGAAAAGCCTCTCACCAAAGTCCTGCAGGGCTGTTACAGCCGTTACCTACACCACCTAGGCCCTGGCACACAGTATCCCTAGATTTTATAGTAGAGTTACCTAGGACTGCAAGGGGGAATACCACTCTCCTCGTAGTAGTAGATTTACTGACCAAGATGGCCCATTTCATTCCCATGGCTTCTCTTCCCTCCTCTCGTGTTTTGGCCTCCGTATTCATTCAGCAAGTGGTACGTTTACATGGCCTCCCCTCCGTATTGGTATCAGATAGGGGGCCCAGTTAATCTCTAAATTCTGGAGAGGGTTGGGAAACTCCTTGAAAGTAGAGGTACGGTTGTCATCTAGTCACCACCCTCAGACAGACGGCCAGACGGAGAGAGTGAATCAGTGCTTTGAACAGTACATCAGGTGCCAGGTTTTACACACTTTAGTAGACTGGGATGAGTTGGTGTGGATAGCTGAGTTCTCATACAATAACAACTGTCACTCTTCCACTGCTTACTCACCCTTTTTTGCACATATGGGTTTCACCCTCGAACTATGCTAACCCCCCTTTCCTCTTCTTGTTCTACTCCTGCAGCCATAGATTTTGTAAAAGACATACAAGAGGTACACAAGACAGCACGACTGAATCTAGATAAGGCTAAGGCTAGCTATAAGAGGGGGCGGATGTTCACAGACGCGCAGAGCCTGGATACAAACAGGGGACATGGTCTGGCTATCCTCACGAAACCTGAAGTTGAGAGGATCATGCAAATTTAGACCTAAATATCTAGGCCCATACAAGATATGTAAAGTGGTGAACCCTGTAGCTATGAAGTTAGACCTTCCCAACTCCATGAAAATACATCCAGTGTTTCATGTCTCTCTCCTGAAGCCGGTAGAGCCAGGCACACGTCTCCCTACCGCACCTGAACCCGTAACGGTGGAGGATGAACAGGAATATGAGGTCGGGCGGTTTTGGATTCTCGTAGGGTGAGACGCAGACTCCAGTACTTGATACACTGGAAGGGGTACGGCGTGGAGGAATGCACGTGGGAGCCGGCCAGCCAGGTGCATGCCCCTCGATTGGTGCGTTTATTTCATAGGAGGCACCCTGACAAGCCCAAACCAGTAGGGGGATCCGTGGGGGGGGTGTACTGTCAGGATTGCGCGGCGGCCGGAACTACTAAAATGGCCGCCGACGCTGCTCGCGCATGCGCAGGGACTGGTCCAGAAGGTTAAAACCCGGCCTTTCCCGATCAGCTGCGCTTCGCGTACTGATTGTTCTGGTCTCCTGAAGCTCTTCCGGGTCGTCGCTATCCTCGCGTCGGTCATCGTTGCCTCTGTTTGTCTTGTGCCGGGTACTCCTCTCCTGACGTCCCTCGCAACCCGCTTCCAGAATCGCTTTCCTGCGTTGTTGTTCTGTGGAGAAAGAAAACAGAGAGAAAGACGGCATTAGTGTTTGCGGTAACAGCGCACCGCGCTGCTTTATTATTTGAGTTTGCTTGACTTACCTGTTCTGTAGTTTCCACCTCGTTGGAGGTGTGCCTTTCTCTGAAAAGTAACGGGATAGGCATTATACTTTATTTCGTTACGTCATGCTTTGCACTTGATGGTATACGTTCACGTATATATAGGTCACTTACCTAGTCCTGTGCTCTGGCGCTGTGGGGATCCGCTCCGCCTCTTAGGATCTGGGATAGAAAGACAACACTTCTATTTTTAGTTAACCCGAATGAAGGAATATTTACTTTGTGAAACTATGTGGGAAGAATAGGTAGGTGAATGCCCTAATCCCTGCATAGAGCACTTTCCCATGCATACAGTAGCCCTTTATTTATAGTATTGTCTATTCCTAGCCTTAGATCCACACCCTGAAACATCGTTCGATGAAACATCCAATAGGAAGGACACCGTAAGGTAGGGAACACATGGGGATAGAAAGTATAACCTGTTATGCCTCTGATATAATACTTCTGTATATTTATATCTTGTTTTACTTACAGCTTCTTGCCTGATACCAACGAGCCCTGAGGGTGTCTGAGTTATCGAGTGGAATTCTTTCCCTTCTACCCTTGTTTTGTTTCCCTCCTTCCCCAGATTACCTGATGCCACCTCATTTTGCCTTTGGTGCCATTGGGTGATTTGGTGAGGTTGTGGACTTATACTTCTCGTCTGTGGCGTCCCCGCGGAAACATAGGTGAGATCCCGACAGATCCTATATTTACAACCAACCCCCAGAGTTTGGTGGAAAAAAATTCATCATCGATATTCGGACCATAGCACTTTACTAATGTGATGGATTGTGACGCTAGCCTCCCCCACGCTATGCAATATCTACCCTGTGGATCACTGAGCGCTCCCTCTGCAATATAGGGGGTATTCTTTTTAATAAGGATAGCTGTACCCCTAGAGTATGATGAATAGGAGGAAAAATACCTATGTGATGCCCATTTCGTTGCGAACATTGCGTATGCGATGGAACAGTATGTGTATCTTGAAGCATAAGTGTAACACGGGAAGGAGATCATTCCTCTATCGAGCCGGTGCACTGGGGGGTGCTACCTGGCCGGGGATTAAGTCGCTGGGAGATCTGAATTTCAGATCATAATGCCCTCACACACCTGTTAGGGTGTCATGCTTCATAATGAGGGGCTCCTCATCAGACCGGTGCTGCAATGTCTGACGGGCCTGGTGGCTTCTTTGGCGGAGTTCTTTTGATCTGAGGACACCGTATGTGGTGGGTGCACGTGGGCATTATGCGGTGAAGCATAGCAATATTTGTATGATATCTGTCCATATATGCAAGTAGATGCCTTTTCTTACGAGTATCTCCCAGGCCTCTAACATTCCATGTCATTAGGCCTATTCCTTCTAGGTGTTTATCCCTGCTGGTGTTCTGTGTCATCGTAGTGGTCTAATGTCATCATTTGGAGTAATAATGTGTATACTCTGAAGCAGATATCGTGTGCCCTGCGTGTCTTTCTCTGTTCCATGTCCGCCGCTTGCTCTATGAACCCCGTTTCCCCCCACCCACGATGGCCTACCCAACTTGCAGTGTAGCAAACCCTCCCTCCTCCATTTACCCCTAAAAATTAACCATATAAACAGCTTAACTGAATAGCCTATACTAATATAGAAGACAATGCCCAGTCCTTTATACACATCTCTCGTATTCTCAAGAGGATACTTGTGGTGGGCTAGATCAACAGCTGCCTTGTGGACAAGAAGTTTGGCCTCTTCAGTTAAAGAGTAAAAAAGAAACACAACAACAAGGAAACCATTAACATAGGGAAAATAATTAAATAACATTGTCTTCCCCCATGGGGTAAGGAAAAGGGATCTCCTTTTGGGGTGTGCCTTCTAGGGGGTGAAGCTTGACCTCCTACTCGGCTGGTCACCATGCAGGAGGGTGCCCAGGACAGAGTAGTCGTGCGCCTGACAAACTTTGTCTTTTATAGTTTTTTGTCATATAGTCATTCAACTATATTTATGTGGTGGGAACTCTGGACTATCCATGGGATTTTCAATGTATCAGTTAGAATCCGACTA
Organism: Calotriton arnoldi; assembly: GCA_963921515.1. NCBI lineage: Eukaryota > Metazoa > Chordata > Amphibia > Caudata > Salamandridae > Calotriton > Calotriton arnoldi. Next base: position 413,207 of record CAWUFW010003815.1, read on the forward strand.
TCTCGCACTTTTGTACAGTTCCATAGGCACTTTACATGCCTGGGGGTATGTAGTTTCTGATCATTCTGTGAATGTCTTCTCCTGGTTTGGTAGTAGACGGGCGGGGTTGTTTGTTTCGTATGCCCTAATCTCTTCATGTGGAGGCGACAATCCTCTGCTGGCTGATGGTGAGCTGTTTGCATGCTTGGGATGTCGCGGGAGTGATCTGACAAACTCCATGGCCTGCTGTGGAGAAGCACAGAGGTGCTGTTTAACCTGATAGGTTAGACATAGTTGAGCAGGATAAAGCATAGCATAGGTGACACCTGCCTGTTGCAGTTTCTTCTGGACGAGCAGAAACGATTTCCTTGCTTCCTGGACTGCCAGGGTAAAATCAGGGTACAGTGAGGTGCTGTGATTTTCGAACATTAACATCTGTGCCTCTCTGGCCTTTCGCAGGGCTGTATCACGATCCCTATAATTCATAAGTTTTATGACAATGGGTATCGGCGGGGCACCAGGTGGAGGCTTGGTGCTAGTGACCTGTGTGCTCTCTCCATCACCAGCAAGGAGGAAAATTCTTCTCTGCCAAAGCAGGTAGTGAGCATATTTTCCACGTATTCCTCCATTTTCCCAGTGTTTGTAGATTCTGGTATACCGAGAATGCAGATAATATTTCTCCTGGATCTTGCTTCCAGGTCTTCGTTCTTTGCTGCAATTATTTTTAAGCCATCTGTCCATTTCTTTGACTTGATCCTTGCGCTGAGTATTGTCGTCTTTGAGTTCCGAGATTCTATTCTCTGCCTCTCCCAGCCAGCCATCTTGTTTCTCAAGCTTTTGCGTTATAATGTCCATTCTTGTACACATGCTGTCCATCTCAGCCTCGATGGAAGATAGGCTTTGCTTCATGGTAACCAGTAAGGATTTCAGGTCTTCATCGTCTGGTTTTTGGGTCATGTCTGTGCTTTCGGACTTGTTCGTATCTGCATCTTGATTATGCCCTCCGGTCATCTTGCGAGCCTCGAAAGGCAGCTTGGACTGTTTACCATCAGTTCTGCCCATTGTCCGCTGTGTGAATGTGGTGAAACAGTGCGTGGCGCCGTTAACTATCACCCGCTGTTTAGTTTGTAGGGGCTTGTTCGTGAGCAGTAGGGGGGACGCAATCTGGCAACTTCAGCAGGCCGTTATGCATACAAATCCCAAGCAACACCTGCTGGTGGTCCCCTTAGCAAGTTCAGCGTGTACTATAGATAGGCTTTCCTGTTATCAGTTTCTATTTTTGGTCAATTCTGGTGGGGTTTTTTCAGTGTTTTCAAGTGATTTCAATACCTTAAAAAAACTGTGGTTATCAGTGGTTACACATTTTCGTGCCATTAAAAACAACAGAAACAGTGTTTTTCCGGTGTTTTTGCTTTTATTATTGATTGCTTTCTGCACTGATAGTGAATGGTATATAGACAGTGTATGTACAGTGTAAATGAGGTCCAAATGAAGTTTTACAAATCAAACTTATCGTAGTACACCATACAATACTTCTTCAGTGAGTCTTTGGTCATGCACGCTCGCTCTTTCCTTTCCATGTAAACTTTTATCTGTGAAAAGGCCCTCTCAACATTGGCACTTGAGACAAGCAATGCCAAAATGGCCAGTATACATTTGCTAACTCTGGCCACTGACATAGCTGTCCATGCCAATACTGGTGCACCTGAAGATTTTGAATCTCTACGACAGGTTCTGCAACATATGCGTTGAACTGGGCGCATATGCCCTTAGAGTTATTGAAGCGGTCAAAAATGAGGCAGCACTTTTGAAACTCCGGAGAAAATTTCCCTTTACGGAAGGGATCTATAACTTGTACAGAGTACCACAGTGAGGCTTCATTGACTTCAAATGCCATGGTTGGTGAATGGCTATTTCTCATACATTGTAAAATAAAAGTTCCTGAATTGCTTCCCAACATTTCTTTGCTTACCAAGTGGCAAGCACTCTAACATGAAATATGTTGCAGTGCCAAAGTCACTAAAAGTGTCGCCCAGCCTACTCTTAAGGAGATGTTTCACATCTACACCAATTATCCTGAACACTTGGTAGGCAAGGGTGTTTTCAGACTCTAGTTTTTTTATCATGTCTACTTCAGCAGTTCTGCATTCCTGTAAAAATCTAAGAATGCAGTAGAGTGTACTTTTTTCAAATCACTATCAATATGTGACCAAAGATCCTCACATTTCTTGCCTTTGGCATCATCACTTAGCAAAAGTTCTGTAAACGGTTGCCACATGGATAATATAGCATTCATGACCTCTATGACTGAGAACCACCAGCTAAGTGACACAATTGGGATGACTCTTTCTTTGATGCCACACAAAGCACAAAATGAGAAATATTTGTGTTTTAGTTTCTGTGCATTACAAAACAGTGCACCAGAATTGACAAAAAAGTCAATAGCATTCTTCATTAACTCTGAAGATTGGAAAGATGCTTTCAGCATACCATCTAACAAGTGGCAAGGATCTCTTACAGGGAAGCACTTCAGCTCAGGTATTGATTTTGTCAGGTCATCACACAACTTTTTCAAATACATAGCTGAATCACTGCAAATGCAAACAAAATCACTCCAATCTTTGTTGAACTTGGTAAGAACATTTTGCAGCAGCATTCCAAGTGACACTGCATTCCATGTTTTCCAAATGTCTGGTGTCATGTTTTCACTAGGATCCCAGATGCTTTGTGACTGCACTCTTTTCACATATAACTGTCACTATACTTTGCATTGAATGTTTAAAGCCTGGGGTGTGAAAATAGAAGTATTGGCTTCACCACGGGAGGAGACAAGGGCTCACGCCGCCATCTTCACTGGCATCCAAACCACGCCCCCTAACCCCTGTATCTTTAAACCAAAGATCACATAACTGAAAAAAGGAAGAAGAAACAATATTTTAGTGACATCCCTAAACAACAAACCTCAAGCAGAATAATGTTAGCCCAGTCTTTCTTACTGCTACCTTACATAACAAAGTTACATTGTATTGGCCCCTATAGAAAGAAATAAAAAATGACTCTTTCACTCTCCTTTTCCTTTCTTTGAATGGCATTTAGTTTGTGGTTGTGCAGGGTTTTTTTCAGTGTTTATATGTTTACACTGGTGAGGACTATTTCCCTTCTGGTGGGTTTTTATCAGTTATTATAGGTTTAAACCTAAAACCGGACTGCCTAACTATAGATGTGTACTGCTTCTGCAATAAAGACCCACGTTCGGGTCTCCCTGGGGGCCTCTGTAACTGTTTCTCCCCAGGTCACTTTTGCCAATTCCCCAATGCAGCCCGTGCCATGCAGGATCTCAGTGTTCTGAGGAGTCAATAATTGTGAAGGCTTCAGCAGAGATCATTGTATTTTCTATGCGCCTCCCGTGTGCCCCCATATGATCATGGCTGTGTGATGGCGGATTCTCTGCGCTGCGTGCTCACTGTGCCCTGTATCAGTTCTTACTTAGGCCGTCTGACTAGGCCTCTTCTAGGCCTTTCAATATGGAGCAAGATGGCAGCCCCGTCCGTCCCGCCTCGTCTACAAGTATGCGCCGCTCGGAGCTCCCTTACCACATTTCTTGCAACGTTGTTCAATGCCCGTTTTATCTTTTTGAATCGTGATTGGAGGTGCTCTTGAAGTTTAGTTCTTCCATTGGTAGCGGTCCTCCGTAAATATCTGCCACTCACGGTGGCGTATCAGTCAACGTTGCTCACCGCGTCCGGCTCCACACCTCGCACGTCACATCAGTGCTCACAGCAGACACACAGGTTCCAGTCGATTTGTTGGCGGCGAGCTACCTGATATCTGCCCCTCTCACCTCGGGAGTCTGTCTGTGTGAGGATGTCTCTCTTATCTGCTGGGCCCCTTCGTCTCTGGCAGCCCTCACGGAAATCCTTCGCTCTCGTCCCCGGACGTCGCAGCTTTGCAGCAGCAGATTCAGCCGTGTCTGACCGCGGTTAATTTCTTTTGGGCAGTCCAGCAGTTCTCTTACCTCATCCGGTCTCTTTGTGGTGCGGTCTACACCATCAGGTCCTGTCCAGGCGCAGGATTTTAATGAATTTTATTCCCGGACTGCAGGAGCCTCATTACAGTGTGGCCATCTTGCAAGCCCGCCCTCGAGTGCCCCCCCAAGTAAGTGGCTGCATGATTTGGTGTATGGGTGAGTGTCTAATTCTGTGAGTAGTTCTGTGGGTGGCTCACTCAGTGTGTGAGTGCCTGTATGGCTGTATGAGTGGATATGTCAATGGCTGTATTAGTGATTGAGTGGGTCTATGAGTGGCAGTATGGGTGAGCGAGTGGATATGTGTATAGATCAATGACTCAGTGAGTGGATGTGCTTACCCTTGTAGGCCCCGGGGACCCTATCCCCCGGGGCCTGACCCATTTTTTATATTTTAATAAAAATAAAATGGGAGGGGGGTCGCGCGGCCCCCTCCTGGGGCTGAGTTCTGCCCGGGGACCGCATCCCTGGGGCTGGGCCATTTTTTGCATTTTTTTTTTCAAAGGAGGGCCGTGTGGCCCCCCCCCTTCCCTGGGCCAGTTTTGGCCCCTTACTGAGGCCAATATTGCCCCGGGGACCGCATCCCCCAGTACATGGCCACATCATTTATTTTATTTTTAAAGATAAAAATGGGTGAGGCGGAGCTTGCAAGCCACAAGATGGCTGCTTGAGCGCTGAGCTCGGAGAAGCCGACACACTATCCTGCTAATATCCTGCTTCATAGGAGTGGAGCAACCCTACCTTGGAGCTGCGCTGGGTCTGGAACTGCCTGGCAGTGCTCGGAGCCGCTCATGAGCCCTTGGCCTCTCTCCCAGAGCTGGCGGTGCGAAACAGTCTGCTGCGGCCTGCGTGCGACGACGAAGCACCGACCTGCGGTAAGGAGCGGCGGCCGCATTGCGGTACGGAGCTCGTGCCTGGATTGCCGCGCCCCCTTGGCTAACCGGGTACTGACCAGCAGCGGGAGGCGAGAGGTAGCCGATGCGACCTGGCCGCATGGGCTGTCTCTCAAGGTGCGGTGCCCTCCTCCACTACCAGGGGGCCGCTCACCGCGTTGCTGAACCCCCCACTTGCAGGGCTGGCCGGCGGTGATGACGTGGTTTGCAGACGAGTTGTGGTGAGCCCGATGCTAGACTCTTGGCCGATGCTGTGCTGGGTATAATCGGCCGCTCTAACAGCTGAGGACATCATGATCCCCACACTGCTAATGGGAGTGAGCCAGATCTGAGCTGAGACCGGGACTGCGCTAGCGCCGTGAGCCGGCCATTTTGTAAGCTCCTGAGAGGTAAAAGGACGGGCCTGTGAAGCTGTCTACTGGGCTGCATGCCACACGATACACGCCTGAGTGGGACTGCAATACTATCGTGAGCTTGTTGGGAACACAGTGCTTGCCTGACCTGGGCTGGGGAGTATCGCGACGAGTACAGCCATAGGATCGGTAGGCACTGGAGGTGTACCTGAGTCTCACCGAAGTCATTAAAGCAAAGTGCCAGGCGCCATCACCCAAAGTTGAGCTGTTTTCAGCACGTGTGATAGTGCGATTGAAGCCAAGCTGATCTGCTCGCCCCTGACGGAGAGCTCCCTGGATAGATTGGGCATTATTGGGGCCCTCAGCACGATACAGCTAAAGGACGCTGCCGGGTGGCTTAGTTGACTCATCTTTGACCCTCCTGTACAGGTTGGCTGGCGCAGCGCCCCGGGACTGCCACGCAATGCAACGCAAAATGGGCAGAGTTGATAGGAATCAACCGAAACTTACATTCGATCAAAGAAAATCAAAATGCCGAGATAATGCGGTTGAGGAAGATGACTCCCCACAGGATCCGCCTACTGATGTGATGGAGGGTGACATCCGCTCCATGCTGGTCATGATGGAAAAAAACCTCCAGGGCAGCTTTACAGGTTTAGGCAATAAAATTGATGCTCTCTCCTATCGTATGGATAGAATGTCTGAAAGACTAGACAAACACGCGCAGAGACTGGATATGGCAGAGAGGAGAATCACAGAGGTGGAGGAGGCGCAAACGTCGATGGACACAGACCACCAGAAAATGGGGCAGGTCCTGCAAGTCCTACAGGACAAGGCCGAAGATTTGGAGGCGCGCTCGCGCTGAAACAACCTACGGATCACGGGGGTCCCTGAAACGATACCAACAGGCAATATGGAGAAGTTCGTTGAGACAATGCTGACCACGCTGCTGGGTAGCAAAGTGTTTTCTAATATTTTTGTGGTGGAGAGAGCGCATCGTTCGTTGGGCCCTCGCCCCCCTCCTGGGGCAACACCTAGGCCCATAATAGCATGACTACTGAACTACAGGGACAGGGACTCCGCACTGGCAGCCGCTAGAAACAAGCAGTTACTGCAGTACGACGGATCCAACATCTCCTTATATCCCGATTTTGCGACTCGCGTACAAGAAGCTCGCAGACAATTTGCTCCGTTAAAGCGCCAGATGAGAGACCAGAATATAGACTATGCCATGTATACCCTGCCAGGCTGCGTGTTAACAGAAATGGCCACTCACGGATTTTCACTGACCCTAAGACTTTACAAAAAGCTCTGAAGGAGTGGGCCAAGGAGAAACGGCCTAGCCCGGAGAGGGAAGTGCAGGAGGGAGCAGTCGGCGGAGACCTGGAGTAACAAGACTGAGTCTGTCATTGAGAAAGTCTCAATGGACAATCCCTTGGTATGGTAGGCCACCTTGATCTCGAGGTGGGGAGGGAGTTCGAACTCTGGGAGGCCACGATATTGGGCAGCTGTTCATGGGTTGATGCCGTCCTGGGCTCCTGATCACCAGTTATGTACTATCTTTGATGTATGGGAGGGTAGCTTGTGTGCTCTGTTACATTGAGTGGTGTATTATGTTGTAGGGGATGCTCCTGCTTCTGAATTGAGACGACTCTGGCGGCGAATTGGAATAGAAGCCATGTTTTGTCACAATTCATGCTTTTACTTGGCTTGCAACATCTGCCCTCATGTGTATCACACTGTTTCTGTTTACTTTGGGGCGAAGGGACATGGGGTATTGTGATTAGTCTGATCACCCTTATATGTGTTCTTTTGCTATTTGTTGGAGAAGAGTGGGAGGGGACTTATCGTTCAGGCGCAGTTGGGGACAGCCTGACGTGGGTGGGGGATGGGAATGTAATGAGACTCAAAATGTTTATTGTTGAAACTTCTGCATTTCGTGAAGATGAGTACTGCATTTATATTAGGAAGATGGCACGAGAGGTACTGCAGCTGTACGTAGAACTACACCATGACGGATACAGATAGGCCCCACAGGGACACTGGCCCTGATACAATAAACGCACTCACATGGAACGTACGTGGCCTTAACGACCACAGGAAAGTACGTAAGATTTTGAGCTATTTAAACAGGCATGACATTGACATCGCATTATTGCAGGAAACGCACCTCCCACTGGACAGCCCTATACTGAGTACTAGAGGGTTACAGGGCAACATTCATGCAGCAGGATTTACTACACACGCAAGAGGGGTTATAATGTGGGTGAACCCTAAGAAGGCGCTGAAACTGGAACCTTTGCAGACAGACACGGAGGGCCGGTTTGTTGTCACTAGGTGCCGAGGGATGGGACTGGATTTGCTACTGGTTAATGTTTACGGACCGAATTACTACAACCCGGACTTTTACAGAACTCTGACTGACTCTGTAGGCCTTCACTTGGATGGACGTTCCCTGTGGGGTGGTGACTTTAACCTTGTCAGAGACCCTAATGTGGACAGATCCGGGGGCCCGAGAGGCGCATGTCGGCATTGGCTAGAACTATTGACAGCACACTGGTGCGCTTCGACATGTGTGATGTCTGGCGCCAACTACACCTGACGAAAGGGGGATACACGCACTATTCTGCATACCATGATGTACATACTAGAATAGATTACTGGTTTGTGACTAGACAGTTACTAATGAATATTAGGGTATGTAAGATCCTTCCCCGTACATACTCCGACCATTCCCCTCTGTTGCTGGTGCTAAACACACCAAAGGCGCGAGGACCCCCCTTCACTTGGAGATTCCCGCCCTATTCATTGTTGGATACAGTATTCAAAGATGAGATAGCTGAGGCTATTGAAATATTTTTTGAAAAGAATGTGGGGGCGGTTGACTCTTTTCAGACTGTATGGGAGGCGTTTAAGGTGTATATAAGGGGTGTAGCAGTATCCAAGCATGCAGGTTTCCTTAAGTCGATCCGCAAACATCTTGATGACCTGGAACGCAAACTCGTCTCATTGGAAAATGACCTGCTGGCTGGGCCTGATGAGATGGTTACACAAGAGATTAAGATAACCCTAGAAGAGTATCACGCAGAGGCCGATGCAGAGATCAAACACCTGGGCAAGTATGCTACTGCCCGAGTTTATGGTGAACGGGAGCGACCGGGGGCGGTACTTGCGTGACTGCTCAAGCAACGCAGAGACCAATCGTCAGTACCTGAGCTCACAACTCCGGACGGGGACACCCTATTAGCAGAGACAGCAGTGGTGGAACAATTTCGACAATATTACTCGGATTTATATGCATCTCGATGCTTGATTACCTCGCCCATATTAAATTACCATGGTTAACTAACACCCATCGGGAATTCTTGATGCGGCCCATTGAACGTGAGGAAATTCTGCTCGCAATTTCCAATATGAGAGCGGGGAGTGCACAGGTGGGGATGGACTAACGGTGGCCTTTTATAAAGCGTTCCTGGATCTATTAGTGCCACAATTGAAAACGCTCTTTGAGGATGTGTGTGTTTCAGGTACGATGCCATCTTTGATGAGGGAAGCAATCATAGTCACGATCCTTAAGCCGGGTAAGCCTCCGGAGGACTGCGCATCGTATCGGCTGCTATCCCTAATGAACGTGGATACGAAAATATTTGCGAAAATACTAGCGAATCGCTTGATCCCACTGATACCCACCTTGGTGGCGCCGGAACAAGCGGGCTTTGTACCGGGCAGAAACCTGACATACAATTTACGCACGGTGTTTGCCGCCCTGCAGCATACCAGACCGGAGATACCTGCTCTGGCGGTTTTCCTAGATATGTAAAAGGCATTCGACTCTGTCGAATGGCCCTTTCTAAGACAAGTACTCCTTAAGATGGGAGTTGGGCCGGTCTTTATCCAGTTGATTGGGGTGCTCTATAATTCTCCTACAGCCCGGATTAAAATAGGCAGCTTAGTTACGGACCCTATCCACATTACCAGAGGTACGAGACAGGGCTGCCCCCTGTCCCCTATTTTATACGCCCTAGTGGCTGAACCCCTAGTTGTGTGCTTAGAGAGTACCATAGCCACAGAGGCATACGGTTCCCAAGCTATGCATTGATTGTATCCACTTACGTGGACGACACGCTATTGTATGTCCGCCACCCTGAATCCAACCTTTCTCCGATACTATGAGAGGTGGTGCTTTTCGGTGCTATGTCGGGGCTCCGCGTTAACTGGAATAAGTCCATTATGTTTCCCCTAACCCCAGCTACGACGGCCTTTGAGCCCGAATACCCACTGCAGTGGTCTACGGACGCGGTGAGATATTTAGGGGTGCAGCTACACACTGACTCGGAAGTAGTGTATAGGGAAAATTATGGGGTGGCAATCAGCAAGCTCGAAGAAGACATTGCTAGATGGGTCCGGCTGCCATTGTCCCTGATGGGCAGAGTGTCCATTATGAAAATGATTATATTACCTCGCTTCCTGTTTCTTTTCACAAATATCCCTATGGTGCTGCCGCAGGTGTTCTTTCAGCGACTTAAGTCTCTCTTGATCCACCTGGCTTGGGCGGGAAAACAGCCTTGTGTCGGATGGCAGATCCTCACGCTCCCGTATTCTATGGGGGGGCTTGGTGCTCCTGACTTGGACTTATATTATAGGGCCGCACAGAGTGCACATGCATACCACTGGATGTACGGGCCGTTTGATATACCACACGTCTGTATAGAAACCGTAGTAGCTGCTCCCAAACCCCTTCCGGCGTTGATCTTTACACCTCCCGATAGGCGAACGGGGATCATTGACTCACTTAATGCAGTCACACACGCTTGGCACCACTTATTGCAGCTACAGGCTGGAGCTATTCTGTACTCCCCACTTGCCAGGCTTGACTGGTGCAGATGGCTTACGCTCTGTGCAGATAAAGGGGTGGTGATGGCGCTGGGAGCACTTGGGGCACAAACTATAGGGGACCTCTTTACTGACAACGTGGCTAAGAGTTTGAGGGACCTGGGCGGTACCGAGGAGACACCGACGCTGCTCACACAATTCCAACTTCGCAGAGTTAGACATGCACTTAGCGAGATCCTAGTGGAGGGCATGTTGGAGCCTCCTGAACTCCTAGCCTTGACTACCCTCAATGCAGCAAAAGCACCCACCAAAATGGTATCCAGAATTTACCAAGTCTCGATGGCTCACAGACAGCATAGTTACACTAAAGCAAGATGGGCCTGGCAACGAGACCTACAGAGAGAAGTTACGGATGACATATGGACATATTGCTGCACGAGCACAAAACGTAGATCCTTGAACGGGAGACACCGACTAATTCATTTTAAATTCTTTAACAGGGTTTATTATACCCCGAAGTGTCTCCATAGATATGGCTTGAAGGAAGAGACTGCAAGCGATAGGTGCAAAGCCCAGGATGCCGATTTTTTTCATCTAGCCTGGACGTGTCCGTGGATAGCTCATTTTTGGGGACAGATCTTCGCAGAATTGAATTGAGTGACGGAACTGGCGCTGGCGCCAGAGCCGATGCTTGCTTTGCTCAGATACTCCAAGGCTGTACCCAAGGGGAAACGAAGATTGATAGATATGGGTTTATTATTAGCAAAGCAGTGTGTGGCGATATGCTGGTCACGAGGTCCTCCTCCTACAATTTCCCAGTGGTGGAGAGACATGCTATATTGCAGTACCCAAACCGAAAACTATAGTGAACTACTACCACCACGTAATAGACCGAAAAACTTCTGGGCATTGTATAAAACATATGTGGAGAGCAGAGGTCCCGATGAGATGAGACATGTAGGCGGGCTGCGGGAGGCACCACAATCAGTGACACAGACGACCGAGTTGAGTTGAAACAATAATGCTTATATTGTATGAAGAGATGCTAAGTTATGTGGGAGCTCTAATAAAGGGAAGGATTGGGGGGATGCTGACACGAAAAACGCAAAAGTCATGTGCATGTCCAATAATTTATTGATAACTGTATAGTGCAGAAACTTCTATGTGCGAAATCCTACTGCGATGATATTGCTAATGTGTGAGTCTCATGTTTTGGTTGTTAAAAAGCAATAAACACATTAAAACATTTAAAAAAATGGGTAGGGGGCCTGCGCGGCCCCCCTACCCGGGCCATTTTGGGCCCAGGGACCCCATCCCTGGGGCATGGCCACTATAACTCCCTACTGAGGACTGCCAGTAGGTTATGTACATCCATACATATATATATATATATTCACTGAAAAAACCATAGGTTTCAGGCACGTTATAGTGAGAAATTAGCATTTAAAAAACCTTACAAATTCACTGAAAAAACCATATGTTTTAGTGACAGTTATAGTTAGTTGGACATTGCACTAGTACAAAACCCGTGAAATTCCCCCGTTATAGTTAGTTCAGGTAACTATAGCTCGCGCCCCCGCAATGCACTGCTGATGACGTCACATATTACATCACTCATGACATGGTCAGTGACATCACTGATGACATCACTGATGACATCTCAAATGACATCACTGATGACATCATCCAGTGACTGTGTGTTTCTGTAAAGTTTAAATATGTTTAATATATATAGGGAAAGGCGTATTGAAGAATGAGTGGGTGTATAAGTGTCTGAAAGGATGATTTAGTAGGTGCGTGACTAACTCTATAAGTGAGTGATTAAACGTATCTTACTGAATGCATGGGTTAGTGACTAAACTGGGTGAATGTATGTATCCGTCTGTCTGTTGCTGTGTAAGTGGCTGCATGGGTTTGTGAATAGCTACATGAGTGTCTATATGAGTTATTGATTGGTTGTCTAAGTATCTGTATAGGTGCCTGAGTGTTTGTGTGGGTGGGGTGTGTGCGACTCTGTGCATAGATGTGTGAGTGGGTGATTCACTGGGTGGATGGTTTCAAGAGTGCATCTGTGATAGACTGTATGGGTGGGTAAGTGTGTGTAAGAGTGTGTTAGTGAGTGAATGTATGTCCCAGTGGTACATGTGTGAGTAACTACATATGTGAAAGGCAGTATATATGTGTGTTGGAGTATATAAATAGCTATAAGCGAGAGTGTGTGATTGTGAGAGTGACTGTATGGATGAGTGTGTGCTTGTATCAGAGATTGTATAAGAGCGTAAGAATGTGCTAGTATTTGTATGAGTAAGTGAGCTGGTGTGTGTATAACTGTATAGGTGAGTAAATGGGTGTGTGCTTAATTTTTTGCATGACTGACTAGGTGTGTGAGTACCTCTATGGATGAGTGGCGGTGTGTGAGTGTTTATATAGGTGTATGAGTGCATATAATAGTCCTGTACTGAGTGACTTTAAGTATGAGTGACTGTACGGGTGAGTGAGTAGATGTGTGTGTGTAGACCTAAGAATCAGTGAGTGTGTATATAGTAATTGGTGTTGGAGTGTCTATGGTTTTGACAATGGCAGTCTGTAATTTACAGTGGGTGTATCAAAAGTTATATTAGGGTGTGAGAAGATGCATCAAATTATCACATGGATGATGTCATCAGTGATATCATCAGTGATGTCATTTGAGATGTCATCAGTGATGTCATCAGTGATGTCACTGTCCATGTCATGAGTGATGTAATATGTGACGTCATCAGCAGTGCATTGCGGGGCGCGAGTTATAGTTACCTGAACTAACTATAACGGGGGAATTTCACGGGTTTTGTACGAGTGCAATGTCCAACTAACTATAACTGTCCCTGAAACCTATGGTTTTTTCAGTGAATTTCAAAGGTTTTTTAAATGCTAATTCCTAACTATAACATGTGTGAAACCTATGGTTTTTTTCAGTGAATTTCAAAGGTTTTGTAAATGACAATTTTTAAATGTATTAATTGTTATATTTATTTTTTTGATACTGATTTACTAAATTTTTTAAACTATTTATTTTTAGATATTTTATTTTTTTAAATACATTGTAATTACATTATACATGCACCGAGTCACAAGAAAAAAGGTGAAAAAAAGAAAAGGTGGCAGGGTAGAAACACCCTGACCCCCTATGCCTGCTTCGGGGAATCCCACAGCGACACCAAGGGCCAAAAAAAGCATTTTTTTAAAAAAGAAATTAGGCGGGATTCACGTAGGGTGCACGAATCCCACAGAAAATTAAAAAAATACAAAGCGCGGTCTCCCGCACTTCGTTTCTTTTAAGCCCCCGGGTGGGCCAGGTCCCAGGGGCAATCCTTATTTATGTTGTGGGGCGCCACCTCCCTGGGATTTTTTCATAAAAACAATGTGGGGGGGCTGCTGCTCGCCCCCACGCTGCCCCGGGGACTGCCACCTCCCCGGGGCTTTAATATTTCAATGCAGGGGGCCTCGTGGGGGCTTTTTCAAAAATCCCCTAGTGGAGCCCTCCATGGCCCTGGGGACCGCCACGCCTCAGGGCCGGCTCAAGCAATGTCCCTGGGTGCCCACCCCCGGGATATTGCAGTTTGCTATCTGCCATAGCAAACACTGCTTTGCTTCATGGAAGCGAGAGCAGGAAATCTGATCTTGCTTCCATGAAGCAAAGCAGAATTGCTTTTGGGCAAAGGGAGCTGCACGTCTCTTGCCTCTTTCTGCACCCCTCTTCCCTCTTTCTGCACCTCTGTTGCTTCTTTCTGCACTTCTCTTGCTTCTACCTTTTTGTACACAAATGTACAGAGTATGCTGTTTAAAACAAAGGTATTCAAGTATTTGTATGTTTATTTTAATGTAACATGTCACTAGGTAATAGCAGAGACACATGCATGCATACCTTCACAAACTTGGCCAGACTTACAACAGTGATATGGTTAGGAATTGCTGTTTTACATTTGGTAGGCCTAACATTCTGAGCAGTCAATGAATACCTTCAAGACAAAAGTGAGGTTTAAGACATCTTGGGAGACGGATTAGTGATTAAGCTACTTTGTATGAGTCTGTGGAAAGGTACAGTCACAGTAGGCCTCTTTCTGCACCTCTGTTGCTTCTTTCTGGACTTCTCTTGCTTCTTTTTGCACCTTTCTTCCTCTTTCTGGACTTCTGCTGCCTCTTTCTGCATCTCTCTTGCTTCTTTCTGCACCCCTCTTACCTCTTTCTGTACCTCTGTTGCTTTTTCTGCACCTCTCTTGTTTCTTTCTGCACACCTCTTTCTTCTTTCTGCACCACTCTTGCCTGTTTCTACAACTCTCTTCCTCTTTCTGCAGTTCTCTTGACTCCTTCTGCACCTCTGTTGCTTCTTTCTGCACTTCTCTTGTCTCTTTCTACACCCCTGTTGCCTCTTTCTGCACCCCTGTTCCCTCTTTCTGCACCTCTCCAGCCTGTTTCTGCATCTCTGTTGGTTGCCTTTTTCTGCACTTCTCTTGCCTCTTTCTGCACCTCTGTTTCTTCTTTCTGCCTTTCTCTTGCCTCTTTCTGCACCCCTCTGGCCTCTTTCTCCACCCTTCTTCCCTCTTTGTGCACCTCTCTTGCCTCTTTCTGCACATCTCTTGCCTCTTTCTCTTCCTCTCTTTCCTCTTTTTCCAGTTCTCTTGCCTCTTTCTGCCCCTCTTTTTCTTCTTTCTATACTTCTGTTGCTTCTTTCTGCACCCCTCTTGCCTTTTTCTGCACCTCTGTTGGTTCTTTCTGCACTGCTCTTGCTTCTTTCTGCACTTCTATTGCAAATGTCCGCACCCCTCTTGCCTCTTTCTGCACCCCTCTTTGCTCTTTCTGCACCTCTCTTGCCTCTGCCTGCACCCCTCTTCTCTCTTTCTGCACCCCTCTTTCTTCTTTCTGCAACTCTCTTCCCTCTTCCTGCTGTTTTCTTGCCTCTTTCTGCTCCTCAGTTGGTTCTTTCTGCACTTCTCTTGCTTTTCTCCACATCTCTCTTGCTTCTTTCTGCACCCCTCTTACCTCTTTCTGCAACCTTCTTGCTTTTTTCTGCACCCCACTTCCCTCTTTCTGTACGTCTGTTGCTTCTTTCTGCACCTCTCTTGTTTCTTTGTGCACCCCTCTTTCTTCTTTCTGCACCTCTCTTGCCTGTTTTTGCAACTCTCTTCCCTCTTCCTGCTGTTCTCTTGCCTCTTTCTGCAGCTCAGTTGGTTCTTTCTGCACTTCTCTTGCTTTTTCTCTTGCTTTCTTGCTTCTTTCTGCACCCCTCCTACCTCTTTCTGAAACCTTCTTCCCTCTTTATGCACCTCTGTTGCTTCTTTCTGCACCTTGCTTGCTTCTTTCTGCACCCCTCTTTCCTCTTTCTGCGCCCTTCTTCCCTCTTTCTGCACCTCTCTTTCCTCTTTCTGCACCTCTCTTTCCTCTATTTGAACTTCTGTTTCCTCTTTCTGCCCCTCTTTTACTTCTTTCTGCACTTCTGCTGCCTCTTTCTTCACCCCTCTTGCGTCTTTCTGCACCTCTGTTGGTTCTTTCTGCAATGTTCTTGCTTCTTTCTGTAGGTCTCAAGCAAATTTCTGCACCCCTCTTGCCTTTTTCTGCACCAATTTTCCCTCTTTCTGTACCTCTCTTGCCTCTGTGTGCACCCCTGTTCTCTCTTTCTGCACCTCTTTTGCCTGTTTATGCAACTCTCTTGCCTCTTTCTGCAGTTCTCTTGCCTCTTTCTGCACCTCTGTTGCTCCTTTCTGCACATCTCTTGCCTCTTTTTGCACCCCTCTTTCTGCAACTCTGTTGCTTCTTTCTGCACTTCTCTTGCTTCTTTCTGCACATCTCTAGCTTCTTTCTGTACCCCTCTTGCTTCTTTCTTCACCCTTCTTCCCTCTTTGTGCACCTCTCTTGCCTCTTTCTGCACCTCTCTACTCTCTTTCTGCACCTCTCCTGCCTGTTTCTTCAACTCTCTTGCCTCTTTCTGCAGTTCTCTTGCCTCTTTATGCACCTCTGTTGCTCCTTTCTACACTTCTCTTGCCTCTTATGCACCCCTCTTCCCTCTTTCTGCTCTTCTGTTGCTGCTTTCTGCACCTCTCTTGCTTCTTTCTGCACCCCTATTTCTTCTTTCTGCACCTCTCTTGCCTGTTTCTGCAACTCTCTTGCCTCTTTCTGCAGTTTTCTTGCCTCCTTCTGCACCTCTGTTGCTTCTTTATGCACTTCTCTTGCCTCTTTCTGCACCCCTTTTCCCTCTTTCTGTACCTCTCTTGCCTCTTTGTGCACCCCTGTTCCCTCTTTCTGCACACCTCCTACCTGTTTCTGCACCCCTGTTGCCTCTTTCTGCATCCCTATTCCCTCTTTATGTACCTCTCTTGCCTCTTTCTGCATCCCTCTTCCCTCTTTGTGCACCTCTCTTGCCTCTTTCTGCACCTCTATACTCTCTTTCTGCACCTCTCCTGCCTGTTTCTTCAACTCTCTTGCCTCTTTCTGCAGTTCTCTTGCCTCTTTATGCACCTCTGTTGCTCCTTTCTACACTTCTCTTGCCTCTTTCTGCACCCCTCTTCCCTCTTTCTGCTCTTCTGTTGCTGCTTTCTGCACCTCTCTTGCTTCTTTCTGCACCCCTATTTCTTCTTTCTGCATGTCTCCTGCCTGTTTCTGCACCTCTGTTGCCTCTTTCTGTACTTCTCTTGCCTCTTTCTGCACCTCTGTTGCTTCTTTGTGCACTTCTCTTGCCTCTTTCTGCTCCCCTCTTCCCTCTTTCTGCACCTCTCTTGCTTCTTTCTGCACCACTCTTGCCTCTTTCTGCACCCTTCTTCCCTCTTTGTGCACCTCTCTTGCCTCTTTCTGCACATCTCCTTCCTCTTTTTGCAGTTCTCTTGCCTCTTTCTGCAGTTCTCTTGCCTCTTTCTGCAACTCTGTTGCTTCTTTCTGCACTTCTCTTGCCTCTCTCTGCACCCCTATTGCTTCTTTCTGCACCTCTGTTGGTTCTATCTGCACTTCTCTTGCTTTTTTCTGCATCTCTCTTGCTTCTTTCTGCACCCCTCTTACCTCTTTCTGCACCCCTCTTTCTTCTTTCTGCACCTATCTTGCCTATTTATGCAACTCACTTGCCTCTTTCTGCAGTTCTCGTGCCTCCTTCTGTACCTCTGTTGCTTCTTTCTGCACGTCTCTTGCAAATTTCTGCACCCCTCTTGCCTCTTTCTGCACCCATCTTCCCTCTTTATGTACCTCTCTTGCCTCTGTCTGCACACCTGTTCTCTCTTTCTGCACCTCTTTTGCCTGTTTCTGCAACTCTCTTGCCTCTTTCTGCAGTTTTCTTGCCTCTTTCTGCACCTCTGTTGCTCCATTCTGCACTTCTCTTGCCTCTTTCTGCACCCCTCTTCCCTCTTTCTGCACCTCTGTTGCTTCTTTCGGCACCTCTCTTGCTTCTTTGTGCACATCTCTAGCATCGTTCTGCACCCCTCTTGCCTCTGCCTGCACCCCTCTTCTCTCTTTCTGCACCCCTCTTTCTTCTTTCTACAACTCTCTTCCCTCTTCCTGCTGTTCTCTTGCCTCTTTCTGCTCCTCAGTTGGTTCTTTCTGCACTTCTCTTGCTTTTCTCCACATCTCTCTTGCTTCTTTCTGCACCCCTCTTACCTCTTTCTGCAACCCTCTTGCTTTTTTCTTCACCCCTCTTCCCTCTTTCTGTACCTCTGTTGCTTCTTTCTGCACCTCTCTTGTTTCTTTGTGCACAGCTCTTTCTTCTTTCTGCAACTCTCTTCCCTCTTCCTGCTGTTCTCTTGCCTCTTTCTGCACCTCGGTTGGTTCTCTTGCTTTTTTCCGCATCTCTCTTGCTTCTTTCTGCACCCCTCTTACCTCTTTCTGCAACCCTCTTGCTTTTTTCTGCACCCCACTTCCCTCTTTCTGTACGCCTGTTGCTTCTTTCTGCACCTCTCTTGTTTCTTTGTGCACCCCTCTTTCTTCTTTCTGCACCTCTCTTGCCTGTTTCTGCAACTCTCTTCCCTCTTCCTGCTGTTCTCTTGCCTCTTTCTGCAGCTCAGTTGGTTCTTTCTGCACTTCTCTTGCTTTTTTCCGCATCTTTCTTGCTTCTTTCTGCACCCCTCCTACCTCTTTCTGCAACCTTCTTCCCTCTTTCTGCACCTCTGTTGCTTCTTTCTGCACCTCGCTTGCTTCTTTCTGCACCCCCTCTTGCCTCTTTCTTCACCCTTCTTCCCTCTTTCTGCACCTCTCTTTCCTCTTTCTGCACCTCTCTTTCCTCTTTTTGAACTTCTGTTTCCTCTTTCTGCCCCTCTTTTACTTCTTTCTGCACTTCTGTTGCCTCTTTCTTCACCCCTCTTGCGTCTTTCTGCACCTCTGTTGGTTCTTTCTGCAATGCTCTTGCTTCTTTCTGTAGGTCTCAAGCAAATTTCTGCACCCCTCTTGCCTTTTTCTGCACCAATTTTCCCTCTTTCTGTACCTCTCTTGCCTCTGTGTGCACCCCTGTTCTCTCTTTCTGCACCTCTTTTGCCTGTTTCTGCAACTCTCTTGCCTCTTTCTCCAGTTCTATTGCCTCTTTCTGCACCTCTGTTGCTCCTTTCTGCACATCTCTTGCCTCTTTTTGCACCCCTCTTCCCTCTTTCTGCACCTCTGTTGCTTCTTTCTGCACTTCTCTTGCTTCTTTCTGCACATCTCTAGCTTCTTTCTGTACCCCTCTTGCTTCTTTCTTCACCCTTCTTCCCTCTTTGTGCACCTCTCTTGCCTCTTTCTGCACCTCTCTAACCTCTTTCTGCACCTCTCCTGCCTGTTTCTTCAACTCTCTTGCCTCTTTCTGCAGTTCTCTTGCCTCTTTATGCACCTCTGTTGCTCCTTTCTACACTTCTCTTGCCTCTTTCTGCACCCCTCTTCCCTCTTTCTGCTCTTCTGTTTCTGCTTTCTGCACCTCTCTTGCTTCTTTCTGCACCCCTATTTCTTCTTTCTGCACCTCTCTTGCCTATTTCTGCAACTCTCTTGCCTCTTTCTGCAGTTTTCTTGCCTCCTTCTGCACCTCTGTTGCTTCTTTATGCACTTCTCTTGCCTCTTTCTGCACCCCTTTTCCCTCTTTCTGTACCTTTCTTGCCTCTTTGTGCACCCCTGTTCCCTCTTTCTGCACATCTCCTACCTGTTTCTGCACCCCTGTTGCCTCTTTCTGCATCCCTTTTCCCTCTTTATGTACCTCTCTTGCCTCTTTCTGCACCCATGTTCCCTCTTTCTGCACATCTCCTGCCTGTTTCTGCACCTCTGTTGCCTCTTTCTGTACTTCTCTTGCCTCTTTCTGCACCTCTGTTGCTTCTTTCTGCACTTCTCTTGCCTCTTTCTGCACCCCTCTTGCCTCTTTCTGCACCTCTCTTGCTTCTTTCTGCACCACTATTGCCTCTTTCTGCACCCTTCTTCCCTCTTTGTGCACCTCTCTTGCCTCTTTCTGCACATCTCCTTCCTCTTTTTGCAGTTCTCTTGCCTCTTTCTGCAGTTCTCTTGCCTCTTTCTGCAACTCTGTTGCTTCTTTCTGCACTTCTCTTGCCTCTCTCTGCACCCCTATTGCCTCTTTCTGCACCTCTGTTGGTTCTATCTGCGCTTCTCTTGCTTTTTTCTGCATCTCTCTTGCTTCTTTCTGCACCCCTCTTACCTCTTTCTGCACCCCTCTTTCTTCTTTCTGCACCTCTCTTGCCTATTTATGCAACTCACTTGCCTCTTTCTGCAGTTCTCATGCCTCCTTCTGTACCTCTGTTGCTTCTTTCTGCACGTCTCTTGCAAATTTCTGCACCCCTCTTGCCTCTTTCTGCACCCATCTTCCCTCTTTATGTACCTCTCTTGCCTCTGTCTGCACACCTGTTCTCTCTTTCTGCACCTCTTTTGCCTGTTTCTGCAACTCTCTTGCCTCTTTCTGCAGTTTTCTTGCCTCTTTCTGCACCTCTGTTGCTCCATTCTGCACTTCTCTTGCCTCTTTCTGCACCCCTCTTCCCTCTTTCTGCACCTCTGTTGCTTCTTTCGGCACCTCTCTTGCTTCTTTGTGCACATCTCTAGCTTCGTTCTGCACCGCTCTTGCCTCTTTCTTCACCCTTCTTCCCTCTTTGTGCACATCTCTTGCCTCTTTCCGCACCTCTCTATCCTCTTTCTGCAACTCTCTTTCTTCTTTCGGCACCTCTCTTGCCTTTTTCTGGCATGATTCTGCCACGTCAGTTTCCTGGTGCACCTTGTCTGGCACCTGTTTACTGTTTTCTATTGTTTTTACCAACGCTTGTTGTGATTTTGCCATTTGTCTGTGCCAGTGCTTGTTGCAGACTATGGTGTTCTCAAGGCCTATTGTCCCTTCTCAGCTCCAGTAGTTTACCTGTGAGCTGGAATCTGGAAGCTTCTTCCTGAGCCCTTTAAATCGGGGCCCCACCCTGTTCTCATTGCTGGTTATTGAGAACCCTGAGCTTGAGCAGCAGCTGTTCCTGTTCTCCGGTTGCTGAAAGAAGGTTCCGGTTGCAGCAAGGAGACTTCTGTTTTCTTTTACCAGGTTGTAGATCCTCTCTCAGCTACAATCAGGTAGGATCGTTCCTTGCTTAACCAACAGCATCGTGAAAGGAACTACGTGCTGTTTTTGTTATATGCTGATTTTGTTATTTTGCATTTTGAAAGAAAGTTGGATATCGCGTTGAAGCGCTCTTTGAGCATTTACATGTTTGGTGATTTTGGCACTTTGTACATCGCACTGAAGCGCTCTTCGGTCATTTTCATGTTTGGTGATTTTGGCAACTTGGCACATCGCGCTGTAGCGCTCTTTGAACATTTGCATATTTGGACGCAGTGCATCGCGCTGATGCGCTTCCTGGACATTTGCATATTTGAACTCTGATACATAGCGCTGAGGCGCTCCCTTGGGCATTTGAATATTAATCTGCCTCATTAGCATATGTAATATGTTGTGTATTGCAAAAAGGTTGTTGGAAGTACCACTGTGATATTTAACAGTGGTTAAAGCACATCGTTACGGAAACATTGTGTCTAAAGCCAAGTGGCTCTTTATATGAATGTATGCTTCGTTTTGAAACATGTTATGTTATGTTATTATAACTTCTATAGCGCACAATTACCCAGAGGTGTCTTGGGGCTGAACTGAACCAACTCTGCGTCTCCTGCGAATCTTAATTCTGGAATAGCCACGTCTTTAGCTCTTTCCTAAAAGCGCCCAGGGAGTTGGAGGCTCTTATTTCCTTTGGCAGCGTGTTCCAGATTTTAGCCGTACCATAGGCTATGCTTCAGCCGCCCCAGCTCGCTGTTCAAATCCTGGGAACTACCATCAGCCCGATATTGGAGGACCTCAATTGTCTGCCCGGGTTTTACCATGAGTATAAGCTTTTCAATGGAGCCGGTCCTATGTTATTCAGGACTTTATAGGCTAAGCAAAGCGCTTTGAACCGAATTCATTTTATCACTGGCAACCATGGTTGTTTAGCCATAACATTGTATCCTTGAGAATTATTTGAACAGAAATTGCCAGTGAAGCCTGAGAAGACGTACACAACGACTGTTCTATGCATAACCTGCTTTTCTTTTACAGGTATGTTGTCATTGTTTAACCCATGTTAAATATAGTCAAAGAGTTTACTAAGCATGAAAGGAAAGCTAATCAAGGACAACGTCTCGTTCCAGGTCTCCCTCCCCGCAGTACCCTCCCTAATTCCCTTCCCCCCGTCTAGCCACTTTGATACTCAGTGCAGTTAAGCTTGAGTCAAGGCTGCTGGAAGGTGGGCTTCTTGACGGTACTGCTCCTGAGGAACCCAACGGAATTTTACCAGTTCTGACAGTTTCTGCAACTCTCTTGCCTCTTTCTGCAGTTCTCTTGCCTCTTTCTGCACCTCTGTTGCTCCTTTATGCACTTCTCTTACCTCTTTCTGCACCCTTCTTCCCTCTTTCTGTACCTTTCTTCCCTCTTTATGCACCTCTGTTGCTTCTTTCTGCACCTCTCTTGCTTCTTTCTGTGCCCCACTTGCCTCTTTCTGCACCTTTCTTCCCTCTTTGTGCAGCTCTCTTTTCCCTTTTTCTGCACATCTCCTTCCTCTTTTTGCAGTTCTCTTGCCTCTTTCTGCACCCCTCTTCCCTCTTTCTGTACCTCTCTTCCCATTTTATGCACCTCTCTTGCTTCTTTCTGCACCTCTCTTGTTTCTTTGTGCACCCCTCTTTCTTCTTTCTGCACCTCTCTTGCCTGTTTCTGCAACTCTCTTCCCTCTTCCTGCTGTTCTCTTGCCTCTTTCTGGAGCTCAGTTGGTTCTTTCTGCAATGCTCTTGCTTCTTTCTGTAGGTCTCAAGCAAATTTCTGCACCCCTCTTGCCTTTTTCTGCACCAATTTTCCCTCTTTCTGTACCTCTCTTGCCTCTGTGTGCACCCCTGTTCTCTCTTTCTGCACCTCTTTTCTCTGTTCCTGCAACTCTCTTGCCTCTTTCTGCAGTTCTCTTGCCTCTTTCTGCACCTCTGTTTCTCCTTTCTGCACTTCTGTTGCCTCTTTCTTCACCCCTCTTGCCTCTTTTCTGCACCTCTGTTGGTTCTTTCTGCAATGCTCTTGCTTCTTTCTGTAGGTCTCAAGCAAATTTCTGCACCCCTCTTACCTTTTTCTGCACCAATTTTCCCTCTTTCTGTACCTCTCTTGCCTCTGTGTGCACTCCTGTTCTGTCTTTCTGCACCTCTTTTGCCTGTTTCTGCAACTCTCTTGCCTCTTTCTGCAGTTCTCTTGCCTCTTTCTGCACCTCTGTTGCTCCTTTCTGCACATCTATTGCCTCTTTTTGCACCGCTCTTCCCTCTTTCTGCACCTCTGTTGCTTCTTTCTGCACTTCTCTTGCTTTTTTCTACACATCTCTAGCTTCTTTCTGCACCCCTCTTGCTTCTTTCTTCACCCTTCTTCCCTCTTTGTGCACCTCTCTTGCCTCTTTCTGCACCCCTCTATCCTCTTTCTGCACCTCTCCTGCCTGTTTCTGCAACTCTCTTGCCTCTTTCTGCAGTTCTCTTGCCTCTTTCTGCACCTCTGTTGCTCCTTTCTACACTTCTCTTGCCTCTTTCTGCACCCCTCTTCCCTCTTTCTGCTCTTCTGTTGCTGCTTTCTGCACCTCTCTTGCTTCTTTCTGCACCCTTATTTCTTCTTTCTGCACCTCTCTTGCCTGTTTCTGCAACTCTCTTGCCTCTTTCTGCAGTTCTCTTGCCTCCTTCTGCACCTCTGTTGCTTCTTTATGCACTTCTCTTGCCTCTTTCTGCACCCCTTTTCACTCTTTCTGTACCTCTCTTGCCTCTTTCTGCACCCCTGACCTCTCTTTCTGCACATCTCCTACCTGTTTCTGCACCCTTGTTGCCTCTTTCTGCATCCCTTTTCCCTCTTTATGTACCTCTCTTGCCTCTTTCTGCACCCCAGTTCCCTCTTTCTGCACGTCTCGTGCCTGTTTCTGCACCTCTGTTGCCTCTATCTGTACTTCTCTTGCCTCTTTCTGCACCTCTGTTGCTTCTTTGTGCACTTCTCTTGCCTCTTTCTGCCCCCCTCTTCCCTCCTTCTGCACCTCTCTTGCTTCTTTCTGCACCACTCTTGCCTCTTTCTGCAACCTTCTTCCCTCTTTGTGTACCTCTCTTGCCTCTTTCTGCACATCTCCTTCCTCTTTTTGCAGTTCTCTTGCCTCTTTCTGCAGTTCTCTTGCCTCTTTCTGCAACTCTGTTGCTTCTTTCTGCACTTCTCTTGCCTCTCTCTGCACCCCTATTGCCTCTTTCTGCACCTCTGTTGGTTCTATCTGCACTTCTCTTGCTTTTTTCTGCATCTCTCTTGCTTCTTTCTGCACCCCTCTTACCTCTTTCTGCACCCCTCTTTCTTCTTTCTGCACCTCTCCTGCCTATTTATGCAACTCACTTGCCTCTTTCTGCAGTTCTCATGCCTCCTTCTGTACCTCTGTTGCTTCTTTCTGCACATCTCTTGCAAATTTCTGCACCCCTCTTGCCTCTTTCTGCACCCATCTTCCCTCTTTATGTACCTCTCTTGCCTCTGTCTGCACACCTGTTCTCTCTTTCTGCACCTCTTTTGCCTGTTTCTGCAACTCTCTTGCCTCTTTCTGCAGTTTTCTTGCCTCTTTCTGCACCTCTGTTGCTCCATTCTGCACTTCTCTTGCCTCTTTCTGCACCCCTCTTCCCTCTTTCTGCACCTCTGTTGCTTCTTTCGGCACCTCTCTTGCTTCTTTGTGCACATCTCTAGCTTCGTTCTGCACCCCTCTTGCCTCTTTCTTCACCCTTCTTCCCTCTTTGTGCACATCTCTTGCCTCTTTCCGCACCTCTCTATCCTCTTTCTGCACCTCTCTTTCTTCTTTCTGCACCTCTCTTGACTGTTTCTGTCATGATTCTGCCACGTCAGTTTCCTGGTGCACCTTGTCTGGCACCTGTTTACTGTTTTCTATTGTTTTTACCAATGCCTGTTGTAACTTTGCCATTTGTCTGTGCCAATGCTTGTTGCAGACTATGATGTTCTCAAGGCCTATTGTCCCTTCTCAGCTCCAGAAGTTTACCTGTGAGCTGGAATCTGGAAGCTTCTTCCTGAGCCCTTTAAATCGGGGCCCCACCCTGTTCTCATTGCTGTTTATTGAGAACCCTGAGCTTGAGCAGCAGCTGTTCCTGTTCTCTGGTTGCTGAAAGAAGATTCCGGTTGCAGCAAGGAGACTTCTGTTTTCTTTTACCAGGTTGTAGATCCTCTCTCAGCTACAATCAGGTAGGATCGTTCCTTGCTTAACCAACAGCATTGTGAAAGGAACTACGTGCTGTTTTTGTTATTTGCTGTTTTTGTTATTTTGCATTTTGAAAGAAATTTGGATATCGCGTTGAAGCGCTCTTTGAGCATTTACAAGTTTGGTGATTTTGGCACTTTGTACATTGCGCTGAAGCGCTCTATGGTCATTTTCATGTTTGGTGATTTTGGCAACTTGGCACATCGCGCTGTAGCGCTCTTTGAACATTTGCATATTTGGACGCAGTGCATCGCGCTGATGCGCTTCCTGGACATTTGCATATTTGAACTCTGATACATAGCGCTGAGGCGCTCCCTTGGGCATTTGAATATTAATCTGCCTCATTAGCATATGTAATGTGTTGTGTATTGCAAAAGGTTGTTGGAAGTACCACTGTGATATTTAACAGTGGTTAAAGCACATCGTTATGGAAACATTGTGTCTAAAGCCAAGTGGCTCTTTATATGAATGTATGCTTCGTTTTGAAACATGTTATGTTATGTTATTATAACTTCTATAGCGCACAATTACCCAGAGGTGTCTTGGCGCTGAACTGAACCAACTCTGCCCATCCTGCGAATCTTAATTCTGGAATAGCCACGCCTTTAGCTCTTTCCTAAAAGCGCCCAGGGAGTTGGAGGCTCTTATTTCCTTTGGTAGCGTGTTCCAGATTTTAGCCGTACCATAGGCTATGCTTCGGCCACCCCAGCTCGCTGTTCAAATCCTGGGAACTACCATCAGTCCGATATTGGAGGACCTCAATTGTCTGCCCGGGTTATACCATGAGTATAGGCTTTTCAATGGAGCCGGTCCTATGTTATTAGGACTTTATAGGCTAAGCAAAGCGCTTTGAACCTAATTCGTTTTATCACTGGCAACCATGGCTGTTTAGCCATAACATTGTATCCTTGAGAATTATTTGAACAGAAAATGCCAGTGAAGCCTGAGAAGACGTACACAACGACTGTTCT
This sequence comes from Calotriton arnoldi, assembly GCA_963921515.1. NCBI lineage: Eukaryota > Metazoa > Chordata > Amphibia > Caudata > Salamandridae > Calotriton > Calotriton arnoldi. The sequence goes on from CAWUFW010003815.1 coordinate 438,983, forward strand.
ATGCATAACCTGCTTTTCTTTTACAGGTATGTTGTCATTGTTTAACCCATATTAAATATAGTGAAAGAGTTTACTAAGCATGAAAGGAAAGCTAATCAAGGACAACGTCTCGTTCCAGGTCTCCCTCCCCACAGTACCCTCCCTAATTCCCTTCCCCCAGTCTAGCCACTTTGATACTCAGTGCAGTTAAGCTTGAGTCAAGGCTGCTGGAAGGTGGGCTTCTTGAGGGTACTGCTCCTGAGGGTCCCAACGGAATTTTACCAGTTCTGACAGTTTCTGCAACTCTCTTGCCTCTTTCTGCAGTTCTCTTGCCTCTTTCTGCACCTCTGTTGCTCCTTTCTGCACTTCTCTTGCCTCTTGCTGCACCCCTCTTCCCTCTTTCTGTACCTCTCTTGCCTCTGTCTGCACACCTGTTCTCTCTTTCTGCACCTCTTTTGCCTGTTTCTGCAACTCTCTTGCCTCTTTCTGCAGTTTTCTTATCTCTTTCTGCACCTCTGTTGCTCCATTCTGCACTACTCTTGCCTCTTTCCGCACCTCTCTATCCTCTTTCTGCACCTCTCTTTCTTCTTTCGGCACCTCTCTTGCCTGTTTCTGGCATGATTCTGCCACGTCAGTTTCCTGGTGCACCTTGTCTGGCACCTGTTTACTGTTTTCTATTGTTTTTACCAATGCTTGTTGTGATGTTGCCATTTGTCTGTGCCAATGCTTGTTGCAGACTATGATGTTCTCAAGGCCTATTGTCCCTTCTCAGCTCCAGTAGTTTACCTGTGAGCTGGAATCTGGAAGCTTCTTCCTGAGCCCTTTAAATCGGGGCCCCACCCTCTTCTCATTGCTGGTTATTGAGAACCCTGAGCTTGAGCAGCAGCTGTTCCTGTTCTCCGGTTGCTGAAAGAAGATTCCGGTTGCAGCAAGGAGACTTCTGTTTTCTTTTACCAGGTTGTAGATCCTCTCTCAGCTACAATCAGGTAGGATCGTTCCTTGCTTAACCAACAGCATCGTGAAAGGAACTACGTGCTGTTTTTGTTATTTGCTGTTTTTGTTATTTTGCATTTTGAAAGAAAGTTGGATATCGCGCTGAAGCGCTCTTTGAGCATTTACATGTTTGGTGATTTTGGCACTTTGTACATCGCGCTGAAGCGCTCTTTGGTCATTTACATGTTTGGTGATTTTGGCACTGTTGTACATCGCGCTGAAGCGCTCTTCGGTCATTTTCATGTTTGGTGATTTTGGCAACTTGGGACATCGTGCTGTAGCGCTCTTTGAACATTTGCATAGGACGCAGTGCATCGCGCTGATGCGCTTCCTGGACATTTGCATATTTGAACTCTGATACATAGTGCTGAAGCGCTCCCTTGGGCATTTGAATATTAATCTGCCTCATTAGCATATGTAATGTGTTGTGTATTGCAAAAAGGTTGTTGGAAGTACCACTGTGATATTTAACAGTGGTTAAAGCACATCGTTACGGAAACATTGTGTCTAAAGCCAAGTGGCTCTTTATATGAATGTGTGCTTCGTTTTGAAACATGTTATGTTATGTTATTATAACTTCTATAGCGCACAATTACCCAGAGGTGTCTTGGCGCTGAACTGAACCAACTCTGCCTCTCCTGCGAATCTTAATTCTGGAATAGCCACGTCTTTAGCTCTTTCCTAAAAGCGCCCAGGGAGTTGGAGGCTCTTATTTCCTTTGGTAGCGTGTTCCAGATTTTAGCCGTACCATAGGCTATGCTTCGGCCGCCCCAGCTCGCTGTTCAAATCCTGCGAACTACCATCAGTCCGATATTGGAGGACCTCAATTGTCTGCCCGGGTTATACCATGAGTATAGGCTTTTCAATGGAGCCGGTCCTATGTTATTCAGGACTTTATAGGCTAAGCAAAGCGCTTTGAACCTAATTCGTTTTATCACTGGCAACCATGGTTGTTTAGCCATAACATTGTATCCTTGAGAATTATTTGAACAGAAAATGCCAGTGAAGCCTGAGAAGACGTACACAACGACTGTTCTATGCATAACCTGCTTTTCTTTTACAGATATGTTGTCATTGTTTAACCCATGTTAAATATAGTCAAAGAGTTTACTAAGCATGAAAGGAAAGCTAATCAAGGACAACGTCTCGTTCCAGGTCTCCCTCCCCGCAGTACCCTCCCTAATTCCCTTCCCCCAGTCTAGCCACTTTGATAGTCAGTGCAGTTAAGCTTGAGTCAAGGCTGCTGGAAGGTGGGCTTCTTGAGGGTACTGCTCCTGAGGAACCCAACTGAATTTTACCAGTTCTGACAGTTTCTGCAACTCTCTTGCCTCTTTCTGCAGTTCTCTTGCCTCTTTCTGCACCTCTGTTGCTCCTTTCTGCACTTCTCTTGCCTCTTTCTGCACCCCTCTCCCCTCTTTCTGCACCGTTCTTCCCTCTTTGTGCACCTCTCTTTTCCCTTTTTCTGTACATCTCCTTCCTCTTTTTGCAGTTCTCTGGTCTCTCTATGCCCCTCTTTTGCTTCTTTCTGCACTTCTGTTGCCTCTTGCTACACTCCTATTGCCTCTTTCTGCACCTCTGTTGGTTCTTTCTGCACCTCTCTTGCAAATTTCTGCACCCCTCTTGCCTCTTTCTGCACCCCTCTTCCCTCTTTCTGTACTTCTCTTGCCTCTGTCTGCACCCCTTTTCTCTCTTTCTGCACCTCTTTTGCCTGTTTCTGCAACTCTCTTGCCTCTTTCTGCAGTTCTCCTGCCTCTTTCTGCAACTCTGTTGCTTCTTTCTGCACTTCTCTTGCCTTTTTCTGCACCCCTTTTGTGTCTTTCTGCATCTCTGTTGGTTCTTTCTGCACTTCTCTTGCTTTTTCCGCATCTCTCTTGCTTCTTTCTGCACCCCTCTTATCTCTTTCTGCACCCCTCTTTCTTTGTTCTGCACCTCTCTTGCCTGTTTATGCAACTCTCTTGCCTCTTTCTGCATCCCAGTTCCCTCTTTCTGCACGTCTCCTGCCTGTTTCTGCACCTCTGTTGCCTCTTTCTGTACTTCTCTTGCCTCTTTCTGCACCTCTGTTGCTTCTTTGTGCACTTCTCTTGCCTCTTTCTGCACCCCTCTTCCCTCTTTCTGCACCTCTCTTGCTTCTTTCTGCACCCATCTTCCCTCTTTATGTACCTCTCTTGCCTCTGTCTGCACACCTGTTCTCTCTTTCTGCACCTCTTTTGCCTGTTTCTGCAACTCTCTTGCCTCTTTCTGCAGTTTTCTTGCCTCTTTCTGCACCTCTGTTGCTCCATTCTGCACTTCTCTTGCCTCTTTCTGCACCCCTCTTCCCTCTTTCTGCACCTCTGTTGCTTCTTTCGGCACCTCTCTTGCTTCTTTGTGCACATCTCTAGCTTCGTTCTGCACCGCTCTTGCCTCTTTCTTCACCCTTCTTCCCTCTTTGTGCACATCTCTTGCCTCTTTCCGCACCTCTCTATCCTCTTTCTGCACCTCTCTTTCTTCTTTCTGCACCTCTCTTGACTGTTTCTGTCATGATTCTGCCACGTCAGTTTCCTGGTGCACCTTGTCTGGCACCTGTTTACTGTTTTCTATTGTTTTTACCAATGCTTGTTGTGACGTTGCCATTTGTCTGTGCCAATGCTTGTTGCAGACTATGATGTTCTCAAGGCCTATTGTCCCTTCTCAGCTCCAGTAGTTTACCTGTGAGCTGGAATCTGGAATCTTCTTCCTGAGCCCTTTAAATCGGGGCCCCACCCTGTTCTCATTGCTGGTTATTGAGAACCCTGAGCTTGAGCAGCAGCTGTTCCTGTTCTCCGGTTGCTGAAAGAAGATTCCGGTTGCAGCAAGGAGACTTCTGTTTTCTTTTACCAGGTTGTAGATCCTCTCTCAGCTACAATCAGGTAGGATCGTTCCTTGCTTAACCAACAGCATCGTGAAAGGAACTACGTGCTGTTTTTGTTATTTGCTGTTTTTGTTATTTTGCATTTTGAAAGAAAGTTGGATATCGCGCTGAAGCGCTCTTTGAGCATTTACATGTTTGGTGATTTTGGCACTTTGTACATCGCGCTGAAGCGCTCTTTGGTCATTTACATGTTTGGTGATTTTGGCACTGTTGTACATCGCGCTGAACCGCTCTTCAGTCATTTTCATGTTTGGTGATTTTGGCAACTTGGGACATCGCGCTGTAGCGCTCTTTGAACATTTGCATAGGACGCAGTGCATCGCGCTGATGCGCTTCCTGGACATTTGCATATTTGAACTCTGATACATAGTGCTGAAGCGCTCCCTTGGGCATTTGAATATTAATCTGCCTCATTAGCATATGTAATGTGTTGTGTATTGCAAAAAGGTTGTTGGAAGTACCACTGTGATATTTAACAGTGGTTAAAGCACATCGTTACGGAAACATTGTGTCTAAAGCCAAGTGGCTCTTTATATGAATGTGTGCTTCGTTTTGAAACATGTTATGTTATGTTATTATAACTTCTATAGCGCACAATTACCCAGAGGTGTCTTGGCGCTGAACTGAACCAACTCTGCCTCTCCTGCGAATCTTAATTCTGGAATAGCCACGTCTTTAGCTCTTTCCTAAAAGCGCCCAGGGAGTTGGAGGCTCTTATTTCCTTTGGTAGCGTGTTCCAGATTTTAGCCGTACCATAGGCTATGCTTCGGCCGCCCCAGCTCGCTGTTCAAATCCTGCGAACTACCATCAGTCCGATATTGGAGGACCTCAATTGTCTGCCCGGGTTATACCATGAGTATAGGCTTTTCAATGGAGCCGGTCCTATGTTATTCAGGACTTTATAGGCTAAGCAAAGCGCTTTGAACCAAATTCGTTTTATCACTGGCAACCATGGTTGTTTAGCCATAACATTGTATCCTTGAGAATTATTTGAACAGAAATTGCCAGTGAAGCCTGAGAAGACGTACACAACGACTGTTCTATGCATAACCTGCTTTTCTTTTACAGGTATGTTGTCATTGTTTAACCCATGTTAAATATAGTGAAAGAGTTTACTAAGCATGAAAGGAAAGCTAATCAAGGACAACGTCTCGCTCCAGGTCTCCCTCCCCGCAGTACCCTCCCTAATTCCCTTCCCCCGTCTAGCCACTTTGATACTCAGTGCAGTTAAGCTTGAGTCAAGGCTGCTGGAAGGTGGGCTTCTTGAGGGTACTGCTCCTGAGGAACCCAACGGAATTTTACCAGTTCTGTCAGTTTCTGCAACTCTCTTGCCTCTTTCTGCAGTTCTCTTGCCTCTTTCTGCACCTCTGTTGCTCCTTTCTGCACTTCTCTTGCCTCTTTCTGCACCCCTCTTCCCTCTTTCTATACCTCTCTTCCCTCTTTATGCACCTCTGTTGCTTCTTTCTGCACCTCTCTTGCTTCTTTCTGCGCCCCACTTGCCTCTTCCTGCACCGTTCTTCCCTCTTTGTGCACCTCTCTTTTCCCTTTTTCTGCACATCTCCTTCCTCTTTTTGCAGTTCTCTTGTCTCTCTATGCCCCTCTTTTGCTTCTTTCTGCACTTCTGTTGCCTCTTGCTACACCCCTATTGCCTCTTTCTGCACCTCTGTTGGTTCTTTCTGCACCTCTCTTGCAAATTTCTGCACCCCTCTTGCCTCTTTCTGCACCCCTCTTCCCTCTTTCTGTTCCTCTCTTGCCTCTGTCTGCACCCCTTTTCTCTCTTTCTGCACCTCTTTTGCCTGTTTCTGCAACTCTCTTGCCTCTTTCTGCAGTTCTCCTGCCTCTTTCTGCAACTCTGTTGCTTCTTTCTGCACTTCTCTTGCCTTTTTCTGCACCCCTTTTGCGTCTTTCTGCACCTCAGTTGGTTCTTTCTGCACTTCTCTTGCTTTTTCCGCATCTCTCTTGCTTCTTTCTGCACCCCTCTTATCTCTTTCTGCACCCCTCTTTCTTCTTTCTGCACCTCTCTTGCCTGTTTATGCAACTCTCTTGCCTCTTTCTGCAGTTCTCTGGCCTCCTGTACCTCTGTTGCTTCTTTCTGCACTCCTCTTGCATCTTTCTGCACCCCTCTTCCATGTTTCTGTACTTCACTTGCCTCTTTCTCCACCTCTCTTGCCACTTTGTGTACCTCTCTTGCCTCTTTCTGCACCTCACTTGCCTCTTTCTGCACTTGTCTTGTTTTTTTATGCACCTCTCTTGTTTCTTTCTGCAATTTTCTTGTCTCTTTCATCACTTTTCTTGCTTCTTTCTACACCTCTGTTGCTTCTTTTGGCCCTTCCCTCTTTCTGCACCTCTCTTGCTTCTTTCTGCACCACTCTTGCCTCTTTCTGCACCCTTCTTCCCTCTTTGTGCACCTCTCTTGCCTCTTTCTGCACATCTCCTTCCTCTTTTTGCAGTTCTCTTGCCTCTTTCTGCAGTTCTCTTGCCTCTTTCTGCAACTCTGTTGCTTCTTTCTGCACTTCTCTTGCCTCTCTCTGCACCCCTATTGCCTCTTTCTGCACCTCTGTTGGTTCTATCTGCACTTCTCTTGCTTTTTTCTGCATCTCTCTAGCTTCTTTCTGCACCCCTCTTACCTCTTTCTGCACCCCTCTTTCTTCTTTCTGCACCTCTCTTGCCTATTTATGCAACTCACTTGCCTCTTTCTGCAGTTCTCATGCCTCCTTCTGTACCTCTGTTGCTTCTTTCTGCACGTCTCTTGCAAATTTCTGCACCCCTCTTGCCTCTTTCTGCACCCATCTTCCCTCTTTATGTACCTCTCTTGCCTCTGTCTGCACACCTGTTCTCTCTTTCTGCACCTCTTTTGCCTGTTTCTGCAACTCTCTTGCCTCTTTCTGCAGTTTTCTTGCCTCTTTCTGCACCTCTGTTGCTCCATTCTGCACTTCTCTTGCCTCTTTCTGCACCCCTCTTCCCTCTTTCTGCACCTCTGTTGCTTCTTTCGGCACCTCTCTTGCTTCTTTGTGCACATCTCTAGCTTCGTTCTGCACCCCTCTTGCCTCTTTCTTCACCCTTCTTCCCTCTTTGTGCACATCTCTTGCCTCTTTCCGCACCTCTCTATCCTCTTTCTGCACCTCTCTTTCTTCTTTCGGCACCTCTCTTGCCTGTTTCTGGCATGATTCTGCCACGTCAGTTTCCTGGTGCACCTTGTCTGGCACCTGTTTACTGTTTTCTATTGTTTTTACCAATGCTTGTTGTGACGTTGCCATTTGTCTGTGCCAATGCTTGTTGCAGACTATGATGTTCTCAAGGCCTATTGTCCCTTCTCAGCTCCAGTAGTTTACCTGTGAGCTGGAATCTGGAAGCTTCTTCCTGAGCCCTTTAAATCGGGGCCCCACCCTGTTCTCATTGCTGGTTATTGAGAACCCTGAGCTTGAGCAGCAGCTGTTCCTGTTCTCCGGTTGCTGAAAGAAGATTCCGGTTGCAGCAAGGAGACTTCTGTTTTCTTTTACCAGGTTGTAGATCCTCTCTCAGCTACAATCAGGTAGGATCGTTCCTTGCTTAACCAACAGCATCATGAAAGGAACTACGTGCTGTTTTTGTTATTTGCTGTTTTTGTTATTTTGCATTTTGAAAGAAAGTTGGATATCGCGCTGAAGCGCTCTTTGAGCATTTACATGTTTGGTGATTTTGGCCCTTTGTACATCGTGCTGAAGCGCTCTTTGGTCATTTACATGTTCGGTAATTTTGGCAACTTGGCACATCGCGCTGTAGCGCTCTTTGAACATTTGCATATTTGGACGCAGTGCATCGCGCTGATGCGCTTCCTGGACATTTGCATATTTGAACTCTGATACATAGCGCTGAAGCGCTCCCTTGGGCATTTGAATATTAATCTGCCTCATTAGCATATGTAATGTGTTGTGTATTGCAAAAAGGTTGTTGGAAGTACCACTGTGATATTTAACAGTGGTTAAAGCACATCGTTACGGAAACATTGTGTCTAAAGCCAAGTGGCTCTTTATATGAATTTATGCTTCGTTTTGAAACATGTTATGTTATGTTATTATAACTTCTATAGCGCACAATTACCCAGAGGTGTCTTGGAAATGAACTGAACCAACTCTGCCTCTCCTGCGAATCTTAATTCTGGAATAGCCACGTCTTTAGCTCTTTCCTAAAAGCGCCCAGGGAGTTGGAGGCTCTTATTTCCTTTGGCAGCGTGTTCCAGATTTTAGCCGTACCATAGGCTATGCTTCAGCCTCCCCAGCTCGCTGTTCAAATCCTGGGAACTACCATCAGCCCGATATTGGAGGACCTCAATTGTCTGCCCGGGTTTTACCATGAGTATAGGCTTTTCAATGGAGCCGGTCCTATGTTATTCAGGACTTTATAGGCTAAGCAAAGCGCTTTGAACCAAATTCGTTTTATCACTGGCAACTATGGTTGTTTAGCCATAACATTGTATCCTTGAGAATTATTTGAACAGAAATTGCCAGTGAAGCCTGAGAAGACGTACACAACGACTGTTCTATGCATAACCTGCTTTTCTTTTACAGGTATGTTGTCATTGTTTAACCCATGTTAAATATAGTGAAAGAGTTTACTAAGCATGAAAGGAAAGCTAATCAAGGACAACGTCTCGTTCCAGGTCTCCCTCCCCGCAGTACCCTCCCTAATTCCCTTCCCCCGTCTAGCCACTTTGATACTCAGTGCAGTTAAGCTTGAGTCAAGGCTGCTGGAAGGTGGGCTTCTTGAGGGTACTGCTCCTGAGGAACCCAACGGAATTTTACCAGTTCTGCAGTTTCTGTAACTCTCTTGCCTCTTTCTGCAGTTCTCTTGCCTCTTTCTGCACCTCTGTTGCTCCTTTATGCACTTCTCTTGCCTCTTTCTGTACCCTTCTTCCCTCTTTCTGTACCTTTCTTCCCTCTTTATGCACCTCTGTTGCTTCTTTCTGCACCTCTCTTGCTTCTTTCTGTGCCCCACTTGCCTCTTTCTGCACCCTTCTTCCCTCTTTGTGCAGCTCTCTTTTCCTTTTTCTGCACATCTCCTTCCTCTTTTGCAGTTCTCTTGCCTCTTTCTGCACCCCTCTTCCCTCTTTCTGTACCTCTCTTCCCTCTTTCTGCACCTCTCTTGCTTCTTTCTGCACCTCTCTTGTTTCTTTGTGCACCCCTCTTTCTTCTTTCTGCACCTCTCTTGCCTGTTTCTGCAACTCTCTTCCCTCTTCCTGCTGTTCTCTTGCCTCTTTGCTGCACCTCTGTTGGTTCTTTCTGCAATGCTCTTGCTTCTTTCTGTAGGTCTCAAGCAAATTTCTGCACCCCTGTTGCCTTTTTCTGCACCAATTTTCCCACTTTCTGTACCTCTCTTACCTGTGTGTGCACCCCTGTTCTCTCTTTATGCACCTCTTTTGCCTGTTTCTGCAACTCTCTTGCCTCTTTCTGCAGTTCTCTTGCCTCTTTCTGCACCTCTGTTGCTCCTTTCTGCACATCCATTGCCTCTTTTTGCACCCCTCTTCCCTCTTTCTGCACCTCTGTTGCTTCTTTCTGCACTTCTCTTGCTTCTTTCTGCACATCTCTAGCTTCTTTCTGCACCCCTCTTGCTTCTTTCTTCACCCTTCTTACCTCTTTGTGCACCTCTCTTGCCTCTTTCTGCACCTCTCTATCCTCTTTCTGCACCTCTCCTGCCTGTTTCTGCAACTCTCTTGCCTCTTTCTGCAGTTCTCTTGCCTCTTTCTGCCCCTCTGTTGCTCCTTTCTACACTTCTCTTGCCTCTTTCTGCACACCTCTTCCCTCTTTCTGCTCTTCTGTTGCTGCTTTCTGCACCTCTCTTGCTTCTTTCTGCACCCCTATTTCTTCTTTCTGCACCTCTCTTGCCTGTTTCTGCAACTCTCTTGCCTCTTTCTGCAGTTCTCTTGCCTCCTTCTGCACCTCTGTTGCTTCTTTATGCACTTCTCTTGCCTCTTTCTGCACCCCTTTTCCCTCTTTCTGTACCTCTCTTGCCTCTTTCTGCACCCCTGTTCTCTCTTTCTGCACATCTCCTACCTGTTTCTGCACCCCTGTTGCCTCTTTCTGCATCCCTTTTCCCTCTTTATGTACCTCTCTTGCCTCTTTCTGCACCCCAGTTCCCTCTTTCTGCACGTCTCCTTCCTGTTTCTGCACCTCTGTTGCCTCTGTCTGTACTTCTCTTGCCTCTTTCTGCACCTCTGTTGCTTCTTTGTGCACTTCTCTTGCCTCTTTCTGCACCCCTCTTCCCTCTTTCTGCACCACTCTTGCCTCTTTCTGCACCCTTCTTCCCTCTTTGTGCACCTCTCTTGCCTCTTTCTGCACATCTCCTTCCTCTTTTTGCAGTTCTCTTGCCTCTTTCTGCAGTTCTCTTGCCTCTTTCTGCAACTCTGTTGCTTCTTTCTGCACTTCTCTTGCCTCTCTCTGCACCCCTATTGCCTCTTTCTGCACCTCTGTTGGTTCTTTCTGCACTTCTCTTGCTTTTTTCTGCATCTCTCTTGCTTCTTTCTGCACCCCTCCTACCTCTTTCTGCACCCCTCTTTCTTCTTTCTGCACCTCTCTTGCCTATTTATGCAACTCACTTGCCTCTTTCTGCAGTTTTCTTGCCTCCTTCTGTACCTCTGTTGCTTCTTTCTGCACGTCTCTTGCAAATTTCTGCACCCCTCTTGCCTCTTTCTGTACCCATCTTCCCTCTTTATGTACCTCTCTTGCCTCTGTCTGCACACCTGTTCTCTCTTTCTGCACCTCTGTTGCTTCTTTCTGCACCTCTCTTGCTTCTTTGTGCACATCTCTAGCTTCGTTCTGCACCCCTCTTGCCTCTTTCTTCACCCTTCTTCCCTCTTTGTGCACATCTCTTGCCTCTTTCCGCACCTCTCAATCCTCTTTCTGCACCTCTCTTTCTTCTTTCTGCACCTCTCTTGCCTGTTTCTGTCATGATTCTGCCACGTCAGTTTCCTGGTGCATCTTGTCTGGCACCTGTTTACTGTTTTCTATTGTTTTTACCAATGCTTGTTGTGACTTTGCCATTTGTCTGTGCCAATGCTTGTTGCAGACTATGATGTTCTCAAGGCCTATTGTCCCTTCTCAGCTCCAGTAGTTTACCTGTGAGCTAGAATCTGGAAGCTTCTTCCTGAGCCCTTTAAATCAGGGCCCCACCCTGTTCTCATTGCTGGTTATTGAGAACCCTGAGCTTGAGGACCAGCTGTTCCTGTTCTCCGGTTGCTGAAAGAAGATTCCGGTTGCAGCAAGGATACTTCTGTTTTCTTTTACCAGGTTGTAGATCCTCTCTCAGCTACAATCAGGTAGGATCGTTCCTTGCTTAACCAACAGCATCGTGAAAGGAACTACGTGCTGTTTTTGTTATTTTGCATTTTGAAAGAAAGTTGGATATCGCGCTGAAGCGCTCTTTGAGCATTTACATGTTTGGTGATTTTGGCACTTGGTACATCGCGCTGAAGCGCTCTTTGGTCATTTACATGTTTGGTGATTTTGGCACTGTTGTACATCGCGCTGAAGCGCTCTTCGGTCATTTTCATGTTTGGTGATTTTGGCAACTTGGCACATCGCGCTGTAGCGCTCTTTGAACATTTGCATATTTGGACGCAGTGCATCATGCTGATGCGCTTCCTGGACATTTGCATATTTGAACTCTGATACATAGCGCTGAAGCGCTCCCTTGGGCATTTGAATATTAATCTGCCTCATATGTAATGTGTTGTGTATTGCAAAAAGGTTGTTGGAAGTACCACTGTGATATTTAACAGTGGTTAAAGCACATCGTTACGGAAACATTGTGTCTAAAGCCAAGTGGCTCTTTATATGAATGTGTGCTTCGTTTTGAAACATGTTATGTTATGTTATTATAACTACTAAAGCGCACAATTACCCAGAGGTGTCTTGGCGCTGAACTGAACCAACTCTGCCTCTCCTGCGAATCTTAATTCTGGAATAGCCACATCTTTAGCTCTTTCCTAAAAGCGCCCAGGGAGTTGGAGGCTCTTATTTCCTTTGGTAGCGTGTTCCAGATTTTAGTCGTACCATAGGCTATGCTTCGGCCGCCCCAGCTCGCTGTTCAAATCCTGGGAACTACCATCAGTCCGATATTGGAGGACCTCAATTGTCTGCCCGGGTTATACCACGAGTATAGGCTTTTCAATGGAGCCGGTCCTATGTTATTCAGGACTTTATAGGCTAAGCAAAGCGCTTTGAACCTAATTAGTTTTTTCACTGGCAACCATGGTTGTTTAGCCATAACATTTTATCCTTGAGAATTATTTGAACAGAAAATGCCAGTGAAGCCTGAGAAGACGTACACAACGACTGTTTTATGCATAACCTGCTTTTCTTTTACAGGTATGTTGTCATTGTTTAACCCATGTTAAATATAGTCAAAGAGTTTACTAAGCATGAAAGGAAAGCTAATCAAGGACAACGTCTCGTTCCAGGTCTCCCTCCCCGCAGTACCCTCCCTAATTCCCTTCCCCCAGTCTAGCCACTTTGATACTCAGTGTAGTTAAGCTTGAGTCAAGGCTGCTGGAAGGTGGGCTTCTTGAGGGTACTGCTCCTGAGGAACCCAACGGAATTTTACCAGTTCTGACAGTTTCTGCAACTCTCTTGCCTCTTTCTGCAGTTCTCTTGCCTCTTTCTGCACCTCTGTTGCTCCTTTCTGCACTTCTCTTGCCTCTTTCTGCACCCCTCTTCCCTCTTTCTGTACCTCTCTTCCCTCTTTATGCACCTCTGTTGCTTCTTTCTGCACCTCTCTTGCTTCTTTCTGTGCCCCACTTGCCTCTTTCTGCAACCTTCTTCCCTCTTTGTGCACCTCTCTTTTCCCTTTTTCTGCACATCTCCTTCCTCTTTTTTGCAGTTCTCTTGCCTCTCTATGCCCCTCTTTTGCTTCTTTCTGCACTTCTGTTGCCTCTTGCTACACTCCTATTGCCTCTTTCTGCACCTCTGTTGGTTCTTTCTGCACCTCTCTTGCAAATTTCTGCACCCCTCTTGCCTCTTTCTGCACCCCTCTTCCCTCTTTCTGTACCTCTCTTGCCTCTGTCTGCACCCCTTTTCTCTCTTTCTGCACCTCTTTTGCCTGTTTCTGCAACTCTCTTGCCTCTTTCTGCAGTTCTCCTGCCTCTTTCTGCAACTCTGTTGCTTCTTTCTGCACTTCTCTTGCCTTTTTCTGCACCCCTTTTGCGTCTTTCTGCACCTCTGTTGGTTCTTTCTGCACTTCTCTTGCTTTTTCCGCATCTCTCTTGCTTCTTTCTGCACCCCTCTTATCTCTTTCTGCACCCCTCTTTCTTCTTTCTGTACCTCTCTTGCCTGTTTATGCAACTCTCTTGCCTCTTTCTGCAGTTCTCTGGCCTCCTGTACCTCTGTTGCTTCTTTCTGCACTCCTCTTGCATCTTTCTGCACCCCTCTTCCATGTTTCTGTACCTCACTTGCCTCTTTCTCCACCTCTCTTGCCACTTTGTGTACCTCTCTTGCCTCTTTCTGCACCTCACTTGCCTCTTTCTGCACTTGTCTTGTTTTTTTATGCACCTCTCTTGTTTCTTTCTGCACTTTTCTTGTCTCTTTCATCAATTTTCTTGCTTCTTTCTACACCTCTGTTGCTTCTTTTGGCCCTTCTGTTACCTCTTTTTGCAATTCTCTTGCCTGTTTCTTTACCTGTCTTGCCTCTTTCTGCACCCCTGTTCCCTCTTTCTGCACCTCTGTTGCTTCTTTCTGCACTTCTCTTGCTTCTTTCTGCACCTCTCTCGCTTCTTTTTGCACCCCTCTTGCCTCTTTCTTCACCCTTCTTCCCTCTTTGTGTACCTCTCTTGCCTCTTTCCGCACCTCTCTATCCTCTTTCTGCACCTCTTCTGCCTGTTTCTGCACCTCTAGTGCCTCTTTCTGCACCCATCTTTCCTCTTTCTTCACCTCTGTTGCTTCTTTCTGCACTTCTCTTGCTTCTACCTTTTTGTACACAAATGTACAGAGTATACTGTTTAAAACACAGGTATTCAAGTATTTGTATGTTTATTTTTATGTAAAAGGTAAAACTAGGTCAAAGCAGAGACACACGCATGCATACCTTCACAAACTTTGTCAGACTTACAACAGTGATATCGTGAGGAATTGCTGTTTTACATTTGGTAGGCCTAACATTCGGAGCAGTCAATGAATAGTGAACCTTCAAGAGAAAAGAGAGGTTTAAGACATCTGGGGAGAAGGATTAGTGACTAAGCAACTTTGTATGAGTCTGTGGAAAGGTACAGTTGAATTATGCCTCTTTCTGCACCCCTGTTGCTTCTTTCTGGAATTTTCTTCCTTCTTTTTGCACCTTTCATCCTCTTTCTGGACTTCTGTTGACTCTTTCTGCATTTCTCTTGCTTCTTTCTGCACCCCTTTTCCCTCTTTCTTTATCTCTGTTTCTTCTTTCTCCACCTCTCTTGCTTCTTTCTGCACCCCTCTTTCTTCTTTCTGCACCTCTCTTGCCTGTTTCTGCAACTCTCTTCCCTCTTTCTGCAGTTCTCATGCCTTCTTCTGCACCTCTGTTGCTTCTTTCTGCACTTCTCTTGCCTCTTTCTGCACCTCTCTTGCTTCTTTCTGCACCCCTCTTGCCTCTTTATTCACCTTTTTTCCCTCTTTGTGCACCTCTCTTTCCTCTTTCCGCACCTCTGTTGCCTCTTTCTGCACCCCTCTTTCTGCACTTCTCTTGCCTCTTTCTGCACCCCTCTTGCCTCTTTCTGCACCTCTGTTGGCTCTTTCTGCACTTCTCTTGCTTTTTTACTCATCTCTCTTGCTTCTTTCTGCACCCCTCTTACCTCTTTCTGCACCCCTCTTCCCTCTTTCTGCACCTCTCTTGCCTCTTTCTGCACCTCTCTTTTTGCAGTTCTCTTGCCTCTTTCTGCACCTCTTTTACTTCTTTCTGCACCCCTCTTCCCTCTTTCTGCACCCCTCTTGCCTCTTTCTGCACCTCTGATGGTTCTTTCTGCACTGCTCTTGCTTCTCTCTGCACCTCTCTTGCAAATTTCTGCGCCCCTGTTGCCTCTTTCTGCACCCCTCTTCCCTCTTTCTACACCTCTCTTGCCTCTGTCTGCACCCCTGTTCTCTCTTTCTGCACCTCATTTGCCTGTTTCTGCAACTCTCTTGCCTCTTTCTGAAGTTCTCTTGCCTCTTTCTGCACCTCTGTTGCTTCTTTCTGTACTTCTCTTGCCTCTTTCTGCACCCCTCTTGCCTCTTTCTGCACCTCTGTTGGTTCTTTCTGTACTTCTCTTGCTTTTTTCTGCATCTCTCTTGCTTCTTAATGCACCCCTCTTACATCTTTCTGCACCCCTCTTTCTTCTTTCTGCACCTCTCTTGCCTGTTTATGCAACTCTCTTGCCTCTTTCTGCTGTTCTCTTGCCTCCTTCTGCATCCTAGTTGCTTCTTTCTGTACTTCTCTTGCATCTTTCTGAACCCTTCTTTCCTGTTTCTGTACCTCACTTGCCTCTTTCTCTACCTCTCTTGCCTCTTTGTGCACTTCTCTTGCCTCTTTCTGCACCTCACTTGCCTTTTTCTGCAATTTTCTTGTCTCTTTCATCACTTGTCTTGCTTCTTTCTACACCTCTGTTGCTTCTTTCAGCCCTTCTCTTGCCTCTTTTTGCACTTCCCTTGCCTGTTTCTGTTCCTGTCTTGCCTCTTTCTGCACCCCTCTTTCCTCTTTCTGCACCTCTGTTGCTTCTTTCTGCTCTTCTCTTGCTTCTTTATGCACCCCCCTTGCTTCTTTCTGCACCCCTCTTGCCTCTTTCTTCACCCTTCTTCCCTTCTTTGTGCACCACTCTTTCCTCTTTCCACACCTCTGTTGCTTCTTTCTGCACTTCTCTTGCCTCTTTCTGCACGTCTGTTGCTTCAATCTGCACTTCTGTTGCCTCTTTCTGCATGCCTCTTCCCTCTTTCTGCACCTCTGTTGCTTCTTTCTGCACTTTTCTTGCTCTGCCTTTTTGTACACAAATTTAAAGAGTATGCTGTTTAAAACACAGGTATTCAAGTATTTGTATGTTTATTTTTATGTAACATGTCACTAGGTAAAAGCAGATACACACCGATGCATACCTTCACAAACTTGGCCAGACTTATAACAGTGATATGGTTAAGAATTGCTGTTTTACCTTTGGTAGGCCTAATATTCTGAGAAGTCAAAGAATAGTGAATCTTCAAGAGAAAAGTGAGGTTTAAGACATCTTGGGTGAAGGATTAGTGATTAAGCTACTTTGTATAAGTCTGTGGAAAGGTACAGTCAAAGTAGGCCTCTTTCTGCACCTCTGTTGCGTCTTTCTGGACTTCTCTTGCTTCTTTTTCCACCTTTCTTCCTCTTTCTGGACTTCTGTTGCCTCTTTCTGTATTTCTCTTCCTTCTTTCTGCACCTTTCTTCCTCTTTCTGCACCTCTCTTGCTTCTTTCTGCACTTCTCTTGCTTCTTTCTGTGCCTTTCTTCCTCTTTCTCTACATGTCCTACCTATTTAGGCATAGTTAGAAATTAGCATTTAAAAAAACCTTAGAAATTAACTGGAAAAAACACAGGTTTCAGGGACGTTATAATTAGGAATGAGCATTTAAAATACCTTAGATATTCACTGAGACAAGCACAGGTTTCAGGGACGTTATAGTTAGGCTGATATTTCACTCATACAAAAGCAGAGAAATTCAGCCGTTATAGTTAGCTGAGCTAACTATAACTCGAGCCCCCGCAATGCACAGCTGATGATTATAGTTAGGGATTAGCATTTAAAAAACCTTAGAAATTCATTGAAAAAAACATACGTTTCAGGGACGTTATAGTTAGGCTGACATCTCACTTATACAAAAACAGAGAAATTCGGCCGTTGTCTGAGTACCATACAGGTACTCAGACAACCAATCACAAACCCATATAGACACTCATGTAGCTACTCACCAACCCATGCAGCCACTTACACACCAACTGACAGACTGATACAGACATTCACACAGATTAGTCATTCACCCATGCATTCACTAAGACACGTTTAATCACTCACTTATACAGTCACTCATGCACCCACTACATCAGCCATACAGACACTCATACAACCAGTCATTCTTCTAATACACCTTGGCGTATATATATAACATTCTTAAACTCTTTAGAATCACTCACACTCACAGGATGATGTCATCAATGATGTCATCAGTGATATCATTGACCATGTCATGAGTGATGTAATATGTGACGACACCATCAGTGCATTGCGGGGGCATGAGTTATAGTTAGCTGAGCTAACTATAACGGCTGAATTTCTCTGCTTTTGTACAAGTGAAATGTCAGCCTAACTATAATGTTTCTGAAACCTGTGTTTTTTTCAGTGAAAACAAAATAAATATGGATATATATATATATATATATATATATATATATATATATATATATATATATATATGTATATTCACAGAAAAAAACCACAGGTTTCAGGGACGTTATAGTTGGTTGGACATTTCACTGCATGCAAAACCAGAGAAATTCGGCCGTTGTAGTTAGTTGAGCTAACTATAACTCGCGCCCCCGCCATGCACTGCTGATGACGTCACATATTACATCATTCATGACATGGTCAGTGACATCACTGATGACATCTCAAATGACATCACTGATGACATCATCCAGTGACTGTGTGTTTCTGTAAAGTTTAAATATGTTATATATATATATATATTCACTGAAAAAACCATAGGTTTTAGGGACAGTTATAGTTAGTTGGACATTGCACTCATACAAAACCCGTGAAATTCCCCGTTATAGTTAGTCCAGCTAACTATAACTCGCGCCCAGTAATGCACTGCTGATGACGTCACATATTACATCACTCATGACATGGTCAGTGACATCACTGATGACATCACTGATGACATCTCAAATGACATCACTGATGACATCATCCAGTGACTGTGTGTTTCTGTAAAGTTTAAATATTTTTAATATATATAGGAAAAGACGTATTGAAGAATGAGTGGGTGTGTAAGTGTCTGTATAGATGATTTAGTAGGTGCATGACTGACTGTATAAGTGAGTGATTTAACGTATCTTACTGAATGCATGGGTTAGTGACTAAACTGGGTGAATGTCTGTATCCGTCTGTCTGTTGCTGTGTAAGTGGCTGCATGTGTTTGTGAATAGCTACATGAGTGTCTATATGAGTTATTGAATGCTTGTGTGAGTATCTGTATGGGTGCCTGAGTGTTTGTGTGGGAGGGGTGTGTGCGACTCTGTGCATAGATGTGTGAGTGGGTGATTCACTGGGTGGATGGTTTCAAGAGTGCATCTGTGATAGACTGTATGGGTGGGTAAGTGTGTGTAAGAGTGTGTTAGTGAGTGAATGTATGTCCCAGTGTTACATGTGTGAGTAACTACATATGTGAAAGGCAGTATATATGTGTGTTGGAGTATATAAATAGCTATAAGCGAGAGTGAGTGATTGTGATAGTGGCTGTATGGATGAGTGTGTGCTTGTATCAGTGATTGTATAAGAGCGTAAGAATGTGCTAGTATTTGTATGAGTAAGTGAGCTGGTGTGTGTATAACTGTATAGGTGAGTAAATGGTAGTGTGTTTAATTATTTGCATGACTGACTAGGTGTGTGAGTACCTCTATGGATGAGTGGCGGTGTTTGAGTGTCTATATAGGAGTATGAGTGCATATGATAGTCCTGTACTGAGTGACCATAAGTATGAGTGACTGTACGGGTGAGTGAGTGGATGTGTGTGTGTAGACCTAAGAATCAGTGAGTGGGTATGTAGTTATTGGTGTTGGAGTGTCTATGGTTTTGCGAATGGCAGTCTGTAATTTACAGTGGGTGTATCAAAAATTATATTAGGGTGTGAGAAGATGCATGAAATTATCACATGGATGATGTCATCAGTGATGTCATCAGTGATGTCATTTGAGATGTCATCAGTGATGTCATCAGTGATGTCACTGACCATGTCATGAGTGATGTAATATGTGACGTCAAAAGCAGTGCATTGCGGGGCCGCGAGTTATAGTTAGCTGGACTAACTATAACGGGGGAATTTCACGGGTTTTGTACGAGTGCAATGTCCAACTAACTATAACTGTCCCTAAAACCTATGGTTTTTTCAGTGAATTTCAAAGGTTTTTAAATGCTAATTTGTAACTATAACGTCCCTGAAACCTATGGTTTTTTCAGTGAATTTCAAAGGTTTTTTAAATGCTAATTTGTAACTATAACATGTCTGAAACCTACGTTTTTTTCAGTGAATTTCAAAGGTTTTGTAAATGACAATTTTTAAATGTATTAATTGTTATATAAATTTTTTCATACTGATTTACCACATTTTTAGAAACAATTTTTTTTTACATATTTTATTTTTTAAATTACATTGTAATTACATTATACATTACATTACAAAAATACTTTCTCAGAATGAATTACTTTAGTTTAAATACTTTGCACATAGGCAATAGACTTTTAAGTACAGTAGTTACAGTTGTTGCAATGGGCAACACATTTTCAAACACAATGCAACATTCAGCTCAATGTGAATTTCTAGTTAAATGCAATTAGTTACTTTATGGATTACTTTTCTAACCACAGGACTGGATCCTAGATTCAGTCCTGGGACATCTCCTGTAAACAGTTGAGTAAAAGCGTTTTGGTTACAGTCGTGATTTTTAAGGAATATTATTGTACTTTAAAAGTTGACACTTAGAAACTTTTTCTCATAGAATCACCAATGTTATCCTATGGAAGGAAATTCACTTAGAAGGTAAAAACTGTTATCGTTACTTTTTCTTATTCAGTGTTGGATCCTGGATCCAGCACTGGTGCATCTCCTGTAAACAGTTGAAAGAATGCGTTTAAGTCATACAGGCGATTTTTTAGGAATATTTGTAGTTTGTGAAAATCGACACTTTGAAACTTTTCTGCTAAAAACCAGACAATGGATTCCTATGGAAGAAAATATAAGTTACTGGTAAGTACGGTTAAAATTACTTTTCAGGGTCAGTGCTGGGCTAAAAGATGCAGCACTGGGTTCTCTCCTGATAACAGGTGAGTAAATTGGAATTCGTACTTTGGTTGATTTTAGATGAATATTATAAAGTTCCAAAACTCCACACTTAGAAGAATTTCCAAGTGAAACCAGTCAATGTTAGCCTATGGAAGGAAATTCAAGTTACTGGTAAGTACGGTTAAAATTACTTTTCAGGACCAGTACTGGGCTGAAAGATGCAGCACTGAGGTCTCTCCTGATAACAGGTGAGTAAATCAGAATTCGGATTTCGGCTGATTTTAGAGGAATATTTGTATGTTTCAAAAATCAACACTTAGAAACTTTTTCAGCAAAAAGCAGGCAATGATATCCTATGGAAGGAAATTCAAGTTACTGGTAAGTACGGTTAAAATTACTTTTGAGGATCAGTACTGGGCTGAAAGATGCAGCACTGAGGTCTCTCCTGATAACAGGTGAGTAAATCGGAATTCGTATTTCGGCTGATTTTAGAGGAATATTTTAAAGTTCCAAAACTCCACACTTAGAAGAATTTCCAAGTGAAACCAGTCAATGTTAGCCTATGAAGGAAATTCAAGTTACCGGTAAGTACGGTTAAAATTACTTTTCAGGACCAGTACTGGGCTGAAAGATGCAGCACTGAGGTCTCTCCTGATAACAGGTGAGTAAATCAGAATTCGGATTTCGGCTGATTTTAGAGGAATATTTGTATGTTTCAAAAATCAACACTTAGAAACTTTTTCAGCAAAAAGCAGGCAATGATATCCTATGGAAGGAAATTCAAGTTACTGGTAAGTACGGTTAAAATTACTTTTCAGGATTAGTACTGGGCTGAAAGATGCAGCACTGAGGTCTCTCCTGATAATAGGTGAGTAAATCGGAATTCGTATTTCGGATGATTTTAGAAGAATATTTGCACAATGGTGAAGGGAGGGGCGGGGCCTGAGGTGACATCTGTGCAAACGCGCCCGTGGCGCGTTTTAAGTTGGGGATTAAGTCCCCTTGAATCCTGAGGGTCCCTAGGGGCCAACTAGCCCACCAGGAACCTCCAATATGCGCCAGGGGCTGCGTTGCAGAGACGTGTAGAGAGGCCACACCCCTTTTTACACCTCTCTGCAACGCAGCTCTGTGGCGCTTTCTGGATGTACCTGTTGGGCTAGTTGCCCCCAGGGACCCTCAGGATTGAAGGGGATTTAATCCCCCAACTTAAAATGCGCCACAGGGCGCGTTTGCACAGATGTCACCTGAAGCCCCGCCCCCTCCCTTCACCACTGTGCAAACGCGCCCCGTGGCGCGTTTTAAGTCGGGGGATTAACTCCCCTTGAATCCTGAGGGTCCCTGGGGGCGCGTTTGCAGAGTGGTGAAGGAAGGGGCGGGGCCTGCGGGCCCGATCGTTTTTTTTTGTCCCTGAAGGGGGGCTGTGTGGCCCCTTACTTTTTCCTGTTTTTGGGCCCTGGGGACCCCATCCCCCAGGGCCTTACCCCTTTTTTAATTAAAAATTTAAAAACAAACGGGAAGGGGCCGCATGGCCCCCTTTCCTGGGCCTGTATTGGCCCGGGGACCCCATCCTCCGGGCGTGGCCTCTATTTTTATTTTTATTCTTTGGAGGGGGCTGCGTGGCCCCCTCCTCTGGCCATTTAAGGCCCCGGGGACCCCATCCCCGGGGCCGGCCATACCCTTTTTTTTTTTTTTTAACTTTGGGAGGGGGCCGCGTGGCCTCCTCCCGAGCCACTACTTGCCCCGGGACCCCATCCCCCGGGGCTGGCCCTCTCCGTTGGGGACTGTGGGGGGTCCCCAAGCCCCCACAGTCCTGCCTGCTCCCCGCGTCCCTTGGGAGCCGGCATTGCTTTTACACATGGGGAGCTGCTAAGATGCAGCTCCCCATGTGGAAAGCAATCGGCTTTGGATATTGGAAGAGAGAGCAGGTTTCCTGCTCTCTCTTCCAATATCCAAAGCAGTTTGCTATGGCAGGACGGGAGCCGCGAGGCTCCGTCCTGTCATTGCAAACAGCAGTGTCCCGGGTAGGCACCCCGGGACACTGCAGGAGCCGGCCCTGGGGGTGGCGGTCCCCAGGGCCATCAAGGGCTCCAGGAGGGGGCCACGCGGCCCCCTCCCTTAAATTGCACAGCCCCGGGAGGTGGTGGTCCCCGGGGCTCTGGGGGTCTGTAACGGACCCCCATATTTAAATGTTTAGTGCCCCGGGAGGTGGCGGTCCCGAGGCGTGTGGGGCTGGAGCCCCCCACACAGGCTTTTCAATTTTTAAAAAAAGCCCCGGGAGGTGGTGGTCCCCGGGGCTGCGGGAGGGCTCAGAGCCATCCCGCACCATTTAAAAAAGCCCCGGGGGGTGGCGGTCCCCGGGGCTTGGGGGCCCTATGAGGCCCCCACACATAAAATTAACCCCCCACCATGCCCCCGGGACTTGGGCCACCCGGGGCAAATACAATCGAAGCGCGGGAGACCGCGCTTCGATTTTTCGGCAGGATTTGCGCACCCTGAGCGCATCCTGCAGATTTTTAAAATGTTTTTTTTTTTGCCCAGGGGTCCTTGTGGGACCCCCTGAGCAAACCTAGGGGTCAGGGTGTTTCTACCCTGCCCCTTTGTGCGCTTTGCGCACTTGTTTCTGTCCCTCGGTTCTACCGAGGGACAAAATGGCTGCCAACATTTCCTGAATCGGAATGTTGACAGCCAGCTGACAGCCAATTAACATGCAGCTCGTGATCGGGAGGGTACGCGGACCCTACTCGGCCATAGATATCACTATCTTTTTACTTTTGATTTTCTCAGCAACTACTGAACGGATTTACACCATTTAACAAAAGGGTTCTTTCTGAACCAAGAACTACCTCTTTGCCAAATTTGGTGTAATTCCGTTCAGCAGTTCGGGCTGTAGCCGTGTCAAAAGTTTCCTATGGAAAATTGCATGGGGAAAACGCGTTTTGGGACCCCCTTTTTTCGGCCCCGCTTGACGAATCCCCCGAGACTTTCAGGGTAGGAGCGGACCGGAGCGGGCCACAAAGTTTGAAAATTTTGCGAAGATACGTCAACCGGCAAGAGAGTTATTTCAAATAGAATGTCGCGGATTTGATATGGATAATAGGTTGTAACTATAACTATCTACTGGCGACCGCCAGTAGATAATATACACATATATATATATTCACTGAAAAAACCATAGGTTTTAGGGACAGTTATAGTTAGTTGGACATTGCACTCGTACAAAACCCGTGAAATTCCCCGTTATAGTTAGTCCAGCTAACTATAACTCACGCCCGCAATGCACTGCTGATGACGTCACATATTACATCACTCATGACATGGTCAGTGACATCACTGATGACATCACTGATGACATCTCAAATGACATCACTGATGACATCACTGATGACATCATCCAGTGACTGTGTGTTTCTGTAAAGTTTAAATATTTTTAATATATATAGGAAAAGACGTATTGAAGAATGAGTGGGTGTGTAAGTGTCTGTATGGATGATTTAGTAGGTGCGTGACTGACTGTATAAGTGAGTGATTTAACGTATCTTACTGAATGCATGGGTTAGTGACTAAACTGGGTGAATGTCTGTATCCGTCTGTCTGTTGCTTTGTAAGTGGCTGCATGTGTTTGAGAATAGCTACATGAGTGTCTATATGAGTTATTGAATGCTTGTGTGAGTATCTGTATGGGTGCCTGAGTGTTTGTGTGGGAGGGGTGTGTGCGACTCTGTGCATAGATGTGTGAGTGGGTGATTCACTGGGTGGATGGTTTCAAGAGTGCATCTGTGATAGACTGTATGGGTGGGTAAGTGTGTGTAAGAGTGTGTTAGTGAGTGAATGTATGTCCCAGTGGTACATGTGTGAGTAACTACATATGTGAAAGGCAGTATATATGTGTGTTGGAGTATATAAATAGCTATAAGCAAGAGTGACTGATTGTGATAGTGGCTGTATGGATGAGTGTGTGCTTGTATCAGTGATTGTATAAGAGCGTAAGAATGTGCTAGTATTTGTATGAGTAAGTGAGCTGGTGTGTGTATAACTGTATAGGTGAGTAAATGGTAGTGTGTTTAATTATTTGCATGACTGACTAGGTGTGTGAGTACCTCTATGGATGAGTGGCGGTGTTTGAGTGTCTATATAGGAGTATGAGTGCATATGATAGTCCTGTACTGAGTGACCGTAAATATGAGTGACTGTTCGGGTGAGTGAGTGGATGTGTGTGTGTAGACCTAAGAATCAGTGAGTGGGTATGTAGTTATTGGTGTTGGAGTGTCTATGGTTTTGCGAATGGCAGTCTGTACTTTAGAGTGGGTGTATCAAAGGTTATATTAGGGTGTGAGAAGATGCATGAAATTATCACATGGATGATGTCATCAGTGATGTCATCAGTGATGTCATTTGAGATGTCATCAGTGATGTCATCAGTGATGTCACTGACCATGTCATGAGTGATGTAATATGTGACGTCATCAGCAGTGCATTGCGGGGCGTGAGTTATAGTTAGCTGGACTAACTATAACGGGGAATTTCACGGGTTTTGTACGAGTGCAATGTCCAACTAACTATAACTGTCCCTAAAACCTATGGTTTTTCAGTGAATTTCAAAGGTTTTTTAAATGCTAATTTGTAACTATAACGTCCCTGAAACCTATGGTTTTTTCAGTGAATTTCAAAGGTTTTTAAATGCTAATTTGTAACTATAACATGTCTGAAACCTACGGTTTTTCAGTGAATTTCAAAGGTTTTGTAAATGACAATTTTTAAATGTATTAATTGTTATATAAATTTTTAAAATACTGATTTACTACATTTTTAGAAACAATTTTTTTTACATATTTTATTATTTAAATTACATTGTAATTACATTATACATTACATTACAAAAATACTTTCTCAGAATGAATTACTTTAGTTTAAATACTTTGCACATAGGCAATAGACTTTTAAGTACAGTAGTTACAGTTGTTGCAATGTGCAACACATTTTCAAACACAATGCAACATTCAGCTCAATGTGAATTTCTAGTTAAATGCAATTAGTTACTTTATGGATTACTTTTCTAACCACAGGACTGGATCCTAGATTCAGTCCTGGCACATCTCCTGTAAACAGTTGAGTAAAAGCGTTTTGGTTACAGTCGTGATTTTTAAGGAATATTATTGTACTTTAAAAGTTGACACTTAGAAACTTTTTCTCATAGAATCACCAATGTTATCCTATGGAAGGAAATTCACTTAGCAGGTAAAAACTGTTATCGTTACTTTTTTTACTCAGTGTTGGATCCTGGATCCAGCACTGGTGCATCTCCTGTAAACAGTTGAATGAATGCGTTTAAGTCATACAGGCGATTTTTAAGGAATATTTGTAGTTTGTGAAAATCGACACTTTGAAAGTTTTCTGCTGAAAACCAGACAATGGATTCCTATGTTAGAAAATATAAGTTACTGGTAAGTACGGTTAAAATTACTTTTCAGGGTCAGTGCTGGGCTAAAAGATGCAGCACTGGGTTCTCTCCTGATAACAGGTGAGTAAATTGGAATTCGTACTTTGGTTGATTTTAGAGGAATATTATAAAGTTCCAAAACTCCACACTTAGAAGAATTTCCAAGTGAAACCAGTCAATGTTAGCCTATGAAGGAAATTCAAGTTACCGGTAAGTACGGTTAAAATTAATTTTGAGGATCAGTACTTGGCTGAAAGATGCAGCACTGAGGTCTCTCCTGATAACAGGTGAGTAAATCAGAATTCGGATTTCGGCTGATTTTAGAGGAATATTTTAAAGTTCCAAAATCAACACTTAGAAACTTTTTCAGCAAAAAGCAGGCAATGATATCCTATGCAAGGAAATTCAAGTTACTGGTAAGTACGGCTAAAATTACTTTTGCGGATTAGTACTGGGCTGAAAGATGCAGCACTGAGATTTCTCCTGATAACAGGTGAGTAAATCGGAATTCGTATGTCGGCTGATTTTAGAGGAATATTTTAAAGTTCCAAAACTCCACACTTAGAAGAATTTCCAAGTGAAACCAGTCAATGTTAGCCTATGAAGGAAATTCAAGTTACCGGTAAGTACGGTTAAAATTACTTTTCAGGACCAGTACTGGGCTGAAAGATGCAGCACTGAGGTCTCTCCTGATAACAGGTGAGTAAATCGGAATTCGTATTTCGGCTGATTTTAGAGGAATATTTTAAAGTTCCAAAACTCCACACTTAGAAGAATTTCCAAGTGAAACCAGTCAATGTTAGCCTATGAAGGAAATTCAAGTTACCGGTAAGTACGGTTAAAATTACTTTTCAGGACCAGTACTGGGCTGAAAGATGCAGCACTGAGGTCTCTCCTGATAACAGGTGAGTAAATCGGAATTCGTATTTCGGCTGATTTTAGAGGAATATTTGCACAATGGTGAAGGGAGGGGCGGGGCCTCAGGTGACATCTGTGCAAACGCGCCCGTTGCGCGTTTTAAGTTGGGGGATTAAGTCCCCTTGAATCCTGAGGGTCCCTAGGGGCCAACTAGCCCACCAGGAACCTCCAATATGCGCCAGGGGGCTGCGTTGCAGAGACGTGTAGAGAGGCCACACCCCTTTTTCCACCTCTCTGCAACGCAGCTCTGTGGCGCTTTCTGGATGTACCTGTTGGGCTAGTTGGCCCCCAGGGACCCTCAGGATTGAAGGGGATTTAATTCCCCATCTTAAAACGCGCCACGGGGCCTGTTTGCACACATGTCACCTGAAGCCCCGCCCTCCCTTCACCACTGTGCAAACGCGCCCGTGGCGCGTTTTAAGTTGGGGGATT
Organism: Calotriton arnoldi; assembly: GCA_963921515.1. Lineage (NCBI taxonomy): Eukaryota > Metazoa > Chordata > Amphibia > Caudata > Salamandridae > Calotriton > Calotriton arnoldi. The sequence continues at coordinate 465,614 of CAWUFW010003815.1, forward strand.
AAGTCCCCTTGAATCCTGAGGGTCCCCGGAGTCCAACTAGCCCACCATATACCTCCAAAAGCGCCACAGAGCTGCGTTGCAGAGAGGTGTAAAAGGGCGTGGCCTCTGTACACCTCTCTGCAAGGCAGCCCCTGGCGCATACTGGAGGTACCTGGTGGGCTAGTTGGCCTCAGGACCCCCAGTATTCAAGGGGATCGTTCCCCTCTGCAAACGCGCCAGGGCGCGTTTGCAGAGTGGTTAAGGAAGGGCGGGGCCTGCGGGCCCGATCGTTTTTAATTTATTTATTTTTTCTCCCCTGAAGGGGGGCTGTGTAGCTCTCCTGAAGGGGGGCTGTGTGGCCCCCTTCCTTTTTTCTTTTTTGGGCCCTGGGGACCCCATCCCCCAGGGCCTTACCCCTTTTTAAAATTACCTTTAAAAACAAAAACGGGGAAGGGGGCCGCGTGGCCCCCTTCCCTTGGCCTGTATTGGCCCCGGGGACCCCATCCCCGGGGCATGGCCTCTATATTTTTTTTTTTTGAGGGGGCAGCGTGGCCCCCTCCTCTGGCCATTTGAAGGCCCCGGGACCCCATCCCCCGGGGCCGGCCTTTCCTTTTAAAAAAATTTTTTTGCTCTTTTTGGGGAGGGGGCCGCGTGGCCCCCTCCCGAGCCACTACTTGCCCCGGGGACCCCATCCCGGGGCTGGCCCTCTCCGTTGGGGACTGTGGGGGTCCCCAATCCCCCACAGTCCCGCCGGCTCCCCACGTCCCTTGGGAGCCGGCATTGCTGTTCCACATGGGGAGCAGCTGACATGCTGCTCCCCATGTGGAAAAGCAATCGCTTTGGATATTGGAAGAGAGAGCAGGTTTCCTGCTCTCTCTTCCAATATCCAAAGCAGTTTGCTATGGCAGGACGGGAGCCGCGAGGCTCCGTCCTGCCATAGCAAGCTACAGTGTCCCGGGGTAGGCACCCGGGACACTGCAGGAGCCGGCCCTGGGGGTGGTGGTCCCCAGGGCCATCAAGGGCTCCAGGAGGGGGCCGCGCGGCCCCCTCCCTACATCAGCACAGCCCCGGGGAGGTGGTGGTCCCCGGGGCTTCGGGGTCCAAACGGACCCCCATTTTAATTTGTTAGTGCCCCGGGAGGTGGCGGTCCCGGGGCGTGTGGGGGCTGGAGCCCCCACACAGGTTGTTTAATTTTTTAAAAAAGCCCCGGGGAGGTGGTGGTCCCGGGGCTGCGGGAGGGCTCAGAGCCCTCCCGCACCATTTTTAAAAGAAAGCCCCGGGGGTGGCGGTCCCCGGGACTTGGGGGCCCTTTGAGGCCCCCATACATAAAATAAACCCCCCAGCATGCCCCCAGGACTTGGGCCACCCAGGGGCAAAATACAATCGAGCGCGGAGACCGCGCTCGATTCTCCCGGCAGGATTCGCGCACCCTAAGCGCATCCTGCCGATTTTTTTTTTAAATGCTTTTTTTGCCCAGGGGGTCCTTGTGGGACCCCTGAGCAGGCCTAGGGGTTAGGGTGTTTCTACCCTGCCCCCTTTGTGCGTTTTGCACACTTGTTTCTTTTTTCTCGGCGGGATACGCGCACCCTAAGCGCATCCCGCCGATTTAAAAAAAAATCTTTTCTGCCCAGGGGTCCTTGTGGGACCCCTGAGCAGACCTAGGGGGTCAGGGTGTTTCTACCCTGCCCCTTTTGCGCTTTGCGCACTTGTTTCTGTCCCTCGGTTCTACCGAGGGACAAAATGGCTGCCAACACTTCCTGAATCGGAATGTTGACAGCCAGCTGACAGCCAATTAGCATGCAGCTCGTGATCGGGACGGTGCGCGCAGGGTGCGCTGAGGGTACGCGTATCCGACGCGCCCATAGATATATATGTACTTTTACTTTTGATTTTCTCAGGAACAACTGAACGGATTTACACCATTTAAGCAAAGGCACCAGTCTGAACCAAGGACTACCTCTTTGCCAAATTTGGTGTAATTCCGTTCAGCAGTTCGAGCTGTAGCTGCGACTAAAGGTTCCTATGGAAAAATGAATGGGAAAACGCGTTTTGGGACCCCCTTTTTCTCGGCCCCCGCTTCACGTATCACCCCGAGACTTTCAGGGTAGGAGCGGAGCGGAGCGCCTCAACAAGTTGGAAACTTTCACGAAGATTCGTCAACCGGCGCCAACGTTATTTCAAATAGAATGTCGCGGATTTCCTATGGATAATAGGTTGTAACTATAACTATCTACTGGCGACCGCCAGTAGATAATATATATTATATATATATATATATATATATATATATATATATATATATATATATATATATATATTATCTACTGGCGGTCGCCAGTAGATAGTTATAGTTAGGACCTATTTTCCATAGGAAATCCGCAACATTCTATTTGAAATAACTCTTGCGTCGGTTGACGAATCGTCGCAAAATTTTCAAACTTTATGGCCCGCTCCAGTCCGCTCCTACCCTGAAAGTTTCGGGTGATTCGTCAAGCGGGGCCGAGAAAAAGGGGTCCCAAAACGTGTTTTCCCATTCATTTTCCCATAGGAAACTTTAGCCACGGCTACAGCCCGAACTGCTGAACGGAATTACACCAAATTTGGCAAAGAGGTAGTTCTTGGTTCAGAAAGAACCCTTTTGTTAAATGGTGTAAATCCGTTCAGTAGTTCCTGAGAAAATCAAAAGTAAAGTCACATATATATCTATGGCCGAGTAGGGTCCGCGTACCCTCCCGATCACTAGCTGCATGCTAATTGGCTGTCAACACTCCAAATCAGGAAGTGTTGGCAGCCATTTTGTCCCTCGGTAGAACCGAGGCACAGAAACAAGTGCATAAAACGCACAAAGGGGGCAGGGTAGAAACACCGTGACCCCCTAGGTCTGCCACGGGGCCTGTTTGCAGACATGTCACCTGAAGCCCCGCCCCCTCCCTTCACCACTGTGCAAATATTCCTCTAAAATCAGCCGAACTACGAATTCCGATTTACTCACCTGTTATCAGGAGAGACCTCACTGCTGCATCTTTGAGCCCAGTACTGATCCTGAAAAGTAATTTTAACCGTACTTACCAGTAACTTGAATTTCCTTCCATAGGATATCATTGCCTGCTTTTTGCTGAAAAAGTTTCTAAGTGTCGATTTTTGAAACATACAAATATTCCTCTAAAATCAGCAGAACTACGAATTCCGATTTACTCACCTGTTATCAGGAGAGACCTCAGTGCTGCATCTTTGAGCCCAGTACTGATCCTGAAAAGTAATTTTAACCGTACTTACCAGTAACTTGAATTTCCTTCCATAGTCTAACATTGACTGGTTTCACTTGGAAATTCTTCTAAGTGTGGAGTTTTGGAACTTTATAATATTCCTCTAAAATCAGCCGAACTACGAATTCCGATTTACTCACCTGTTATCAGGAGAGAACCCAGTGCTGCATCTTTTAGCCCAGCACTGACCTTGAAAAGTAATTCTAACCGTACTTGTCAGTAACTTGAATTTCCTTCAATAGGCTAACATTGACTGGTTTCACTTGGAAATTCTTCTAAGTGTGGAGTTTTGGAACTTTATAATATTCCTCTAAAATCAGCCGAACTACGAATTCCGATTTACTCACCTGTTATCAGGAGAGACCTCAGTGCTGCATCTTTAAGCCCAGTACTGATCCTCAAAAGTAATTTTAACCGTACTTACCAGTAACTTGAATTTTCTTCCATAGGCTAACATTGACTGGTTTCACTTGGAAATTCTTCTAAGTGTGGAGTTTTGGAACTTTATAATATTCCTCTAAAATTAGCCGAACTACGAATTCCGATTTATTCACCTGTTATCAGGAGAGAACCCAGTGCTGCATCTTTTAGCCCAGCACTGACCCTGAAAAGTAATTCTAATCGTATTTACCAGTAACTTGTATTTCCTTCCATAGGAATCCATTGTCTGGTTTTCAGCAGAAAAGTTTCAAAGTGTCGATTTTCACAAACTACAAATATTCCTTAAAAATCGCCTGTATGACTTAAACGCATTCTTTCAACTGTTTACAGGAGATGCACCAGTGCTGGATCCAGGATCCACCACTGAGTAAGAAAAAGTAACGATAACACTACTTACCTGCTAAGTGAATTTTCTCCCATAGGATAACATTGGTGATTCTATGTGAAAAGGTTTCCAAGTGTCAACTTTTAAAATACAATAATATTCCTTAAAAATCACTACTGTAACCAAAACGCTTTTACTCAACTGTTTACAGGAGATGTCGCAGGACTGAATCTAGGATCCAGTCCTGTGGTTAGAAAAGTAATCCATAAAGTAACTAATTGCATTTAACTAGAAATTCACATTGAGCTCAATGTTGCATTGTGTTTGAAATTGTGTTGCCCATTGCAACAACTGTAACTACTGTACTTAAAAGTCTATTGCCTATTTGCAAAGTATTTAAACTAAAGTAATTCATTCTGAGAAAGTATATTTTGTAATGTAATGTATAATGTAATTACAATGTAATTTAAAAAATAAAATATCTAAAAATAAATAGTTTAAAAAATGTAGTAAATCAGTATCAAAAAAATAAATATAACAATTAATACATTTAAAAATTGTCATTTACAAAACCTTTGAAATTCACTGAAAAAAACCATAGGTTTCAGACATGTTATAGTTAGGAATTAGCATTTAAAAAACATTTGAAAATCACTGAAAAAACCATAGGTTTCAGGCACGTTATAGTTAGAAATTAGCATTTAAAAAACCTTACAAATTCACTGAAAAAACCATAGGTTTTAGGGACAGTTATAGTTAGTTGGACATTGCACTCGTACAAAACCCGTGAAATTCCCCCGTTATAGTTAGTTCAGGTAACTATAACTCGCGCCCCCGCAATGCACTGCTGTTGACGTCACATATTACATCACTCATGACATGGTCACTGACATTACAGACTGCCATTGTCAAAACCATAGACACTCCAACACCAATTACTATATACACACTCACTGATTCTTAGGTCTACACACACACATCTACTCACTCACCCGAACAGTCACTCATACTTATAGTCACTCAGTACAGGACTAGTATATGCACTCATACACCTATATAAACACTCACACACCGCCACTCATCCATAGAGGTACTCACACACCTAGTCAGTCATGCAAAAAATTAAGCACACACCCATTTACTCACCTATACAGTTATACACACACCAGCTCACTTACTCATACAAATACTAGCACATTCTTACGCTCTTATACAATCTCTGATACAAACACACACTCATCCATACAGTCACTCTCACAATCACACACTCTCGCTTATAGCTATTTATATACTCCAACACACATATATACTACCTTTCACATATGTAGTTACTCACACATGTACCACTGGGACATACATTCACTCACTAACACACTCTTACACACACTTACCCACCCATACAGTCTATCACAGATGCACTCTTGAAATCATCCACCCAGTGAATCACCCACTCACACATCTATGCACAGAGTTGCACACACCCCACCCACACAAACACTCAGGCACCCATACAGATACTCAGACAACCAATCAATAACTCATATAGACACTCATGTAGCTATTCACAAACCCATGCAGCTACTTACACAGCAACAGACAGACAGATACAGACATTCACCCAGTTTAGTCACTAACCCATGCATTCAGTAAGATACGTTTAATCACTCACTTATAGAGTTAGTCACGCACCTACTAAATCATCCATTCAGACACTTATACACCCACTCATTCGTCAATACGCCTTTCCCTATATATATTAAACATATTTAAACTTTACAGAAACACACAGTCACTGGATGATGTCATCAGTGATGTCATTTGAAATGTCATCAGTGATGTCACTGACCATGTCATGAGTGATGTAATATGTGACGTCATCAGCAGTGCATGGGTAGTGCCTGGGTGATTCAAGGAGTGCATGGGTACTGCCTGAGTGATTGAAAAAGTGCATGGGTAGTGCCTGGGTGATTGCATGAGTGCATGGGTAATGCCTAGGTGATTGCATGAGTGCAAGAATAATGTCCAGGTGATTGGAGGAGAGTATGGGTACTGCCTGAGTGATTCAAGGAGTGCATCAATAATGGCTGGGTGATTTTGTACAGTACAGTACAGTGTCGAAATCTTGGATCTTCTGAGTACAATCTTGTTGAACATATTCTGAAGCTGGAATCTGTACTGGTCGTTCATCATATCGTCCACCTTTTCCAGTTGGGAAGAGCTGTGGAAAACAACGAGCTTCTAAACTTCTTTCCCATACACTCATGGGAGTTCCCTTTGCTTTCTTCATTTGGAATAATTCAATAGTGTTTCCTATAACTTCTTTTGAATGTAGAGGATGAATACTGTAATGTTCGTAAATTTCTTCACTCCTGGAGTTGCCCACTTTTTCTATTTGCCCAGTTGAAATTTCTCTATCATCTTCTAAAGATAATTCTTGTTCTTCCAAATATACATTTTTATAATAAATATTGTTTTATACAAGATATAATGTAGCCTTTTGAAGTTTGGTGACATCTACTAACTCTTGCCATATTTTCCGACTCTTTGTTGGTGCACCATTAACTAGAATAACTACAAGTTCACTTTCCTCTCTCTCTATACCAACAGTTTCAATATTGTTTTTTAAAATCTAAAGGCAAATACACAACTCTCCCTTTTAAACCTCTTTGTAAATCTGTTGGAGGCAGCTTACCTGTTTTAGGCTCCATATGGACTATAGCCTGAAACGGATGCACAGATTGAATAAGAATGGACTCATAAGAATTTAAATCTACCAGTTCCGGAGGAATAGCTACCAACTCTAGGTTGTTATGTACAGCTCTAGCTGGCATTTTATTCTCTTCTAATTTGTTGTAACAATATTTACAAATACGTTGATCACTACCCAACTCAAAACGACCTTCCACCAACAAATAAGCACCAAATTGATCCCTCTTATCATTGTTCTCATTTTCACTTTTTTAAATACACATCAACATTCCTAGTTTGACTTCTATAGTGAGTACGTCGACAACAAATACAAACATAGTTGAGTTTTGCACAAGAAACTACCTTAAACATTGTAATTTCTTCTGCAAACTTTGCAGTAGTACTATCTTCCACCTCTTCTTCAACACCTACACTTATCAAACTCTCACTTTCTCTACACTCCTCTTCAGGACCAAAGAAACAAACCTGTATATCATCAGAAACTTTTTTTACGTCCAATACTGAACCATGCAAAAGAGCTATGTTTATTTCACTTAAAGATAATGCAGGACTTTTTACATAGTACAATCTTCTTACTAACTTCCGCATTTCTGAGTGATGTACTGCTAACATTCTTAAATGATGAAAAGTACTTCGACACACTTTTCTAGAAAGACAAGCCAGAGAATGACCCTGCAAGTTAGTATATTTTCTCACCTTACAAGGATCTAGTCCTTGCAACATCTTAATCCTTTGTTTAACACTTTTTTTTACCATAATCTCATAAGAAATTTCATAATATATCAATAGATTCCTGTTGTATACTATAAATACTACTACAATCCCACTTATACACTGGAGCTTGTGTACGTCTCCCTTGAACTTCTTCAGCTATTACTTCTTCCACATTTCTAGGAACCATCTTTTCTTTTTCAATTGGACAACCGTTTTTAACCTCATAACAACAACCACTGGTATCAACTGCATGAACTAATGTATTTTGTTAAAAATAGCTTTCTTCATTAAAAAAAGGTTCAGTACTAGAAGTGTGCTTCCATTCACCTGAAATTCTTTTGCAAAAGTTAGTTCTATTAACCAGTCTTTTTCTTTTACTTTTCTCCTTCATAAAGTGCATTGTTTTATTCAATGTCTTCATTCTCTTCAATACTAATATAAACAATCTTATTTCAAATTCAAAAGCCTTTTCAACTACACTTTCCATCTGTTGTTTTTTCTTGTAAAATGCTGATCATCTTTTATATTTTTTGCAATCTTTCAATACATTTTGTAGTACTCTACTTTTATACATTCTCTTCCTAATGTCTTTATATTCTCTCATCCTTCTTTTAACATAGATTGTTTTCCCATAACCTGATTTTCCATTAGTTTGTCCTTTTTTCGTTTAGTTTTTTTTAACAAATTCTTTAGTTCTCTTACCAGAAGACTTTTTCTTCAACGTCACAAGTTGTACTTCATGTAATTTCTGCTTTTCTATCTCCTTTAAATAGTACTTGTTTTTTTGTTGTAATTTCTTTTGCACTTTTCTTGTCATACTGAATCGTTCTTAATAATTATGGAGAATGTCTGAAAAAATAGAAAAGTTTAAATAGTTTCGTTAAATAATTTACTATTATTAAAATAATTATATACAAATATTCTCATGTATAAATAAAGAAATATTTTTAATTGCACTCCAAAGCTATGTCAGACACTGCACAATTCCTACAATTAGAAGACATCACAACATATACAACAGAATCACAAAGCACAACTAAAGGATTTCTCTACTGCTACTGCTACTCACATCAAATCAAAGCTAAAGTGCAGTCTGTCAACTTTTAAGGACTGCATAATGTTGTGATTGAGGTATGTCTCTACTTGCACATGTATTCTCATATGTGTCATACATTTGAAGATGCTTTACATATAAAACAGAAGTATACATATATTTGTATGCTTCTTTCATATATAGTACACTAGAAAAAAGTTCAGACTCATTCATGCATGGTTTCAGAAAGATAATGAAACTTACAGCACAAACATGTTAAGGGTTGCTGCTTTGTTTTTACTTATACTCAACACCTAACTATTACCCCTTTCTTTATCCTTCTTCCCTCTTTTTACACCTCTCTTCCCTCTTTCTCCACCCCTGTTCTCTCTTTCTGCACTTTTCTTCACTTTTCTACACCCCTCTTGAATGTTTCTGCACTACTTTTATCTGTTTCTACAACTCTCTTGCCTCTTTCTGCACCCCTCTTGCCTCTTTCTGCACCTCTGTTGCTTCCTTCTCAACTTCTCTTACTTCTTTCTGCAACTTTCTTGCTTTTTTCTGTACCCCTGTTGCCTCTTTCTGCACCCTTCTTCCCTCTTTGTGTACCTCTTTCTGTACCCCCCTACCTTCTTTGTACACCTATGTTGCCTCCTTCTACACCTCTGTTCCCTCTTTCTGCACCCCTCAAGCCTCTTTCTGCACTTCTGTCGTTTCTTTCTGTAGTTCTCGTGCCTGTTTTTCTACCTCTCTTGTCTCTTTCTACACCCCTGTTCCCATTTTTCTGCACCCCTCTTGTCTGTTTGTGCACCTCTGTTGATTCTTTCTGCACTAGTCTTGCATCTGTTTGCACTTTTCTTACAAATGTTGACACTCCTCTTGCTTCTTCCAGCATACCAGTTTTATCCTTCTCCCCCTATTGATTCTTTTTACACTACTCTTGCTTCTTTATACACCCCTCTTGCTTCTTTCTGCACCCCTATTCCCTCTTTCTGTACCTCTCTTGTCTCTTTCTGCACCTCTGTTGCTTCTTTCTGCACTTCGTTTGCCTCTTTCTCTACCCCACTTGACTCTTTCTGCACTTCTCGTCTTTCTTTCTGCGCTTCTCTTGCTTCTTTGTACACTTTAAATACTCCTTCTGCACCGCTCTTGCCTCTTTTTACATCCTTTTTCCCTCTTTCTGAACCTGTCTTGACTCTTTATGCAACCGTCTTGCCTCTTTCTGCACCTCTTTTGCTTGTTTATGTACTTCTCTTGCTTCTTTCTGTACCTTTCTTGCTTCTTTCTGTACCCTTGTTGTCTCTTTCTACACCCTTCTTCCCTCTTTGTGCACCTCTGCTGTCTCTTTCTCCACTCATCTTCCCTCTTTCTGTACCTCTCTTGTCTCTTTCTGCAGCTCTATTGCTTCTTTCTACACTTCTCTTGCTCTTTCTCTACCTCACTTGCCTCTTTTTCCACCTCTCTTCCCTCTATCTCCACCCCTATTTTCTCTTTGTGCACTTTTATTCACTCTTTCTACACCCCTTTTAAATGTTTCTGCACTACGTTTATCTGTTTCTACAACTCTCTTGCCTCTTTCTGCATCCCTCTTGCCTCTTTGTGCACCTCTGTTGCTTCTTTCTGCACTTCTCTTGCTTCTTTCTGCACCTCTCTTGCTTCTTTCTGTATCCCTGTTGAAACTTTCTGCACCCTTCTGCCATCTTTGTGCATCTCTGTTGCCTCTTTCTGTACCCCTCTTACCTCTTTTTGCACCTCTGTTGCTTCCTTCTCAACTTCACTTGCTTCTTTCTGCAACTCTCTTCCTTTTTTCTGTACCCCTGTTGCCTCTTTCTGCACCCTTCGTCCCTCTTTGTACACCTCTGTTGCCTCTTTCTGCACCCCTCTACCTTCTTTGTACACCCATGTTGCCTCTTTTTGACCTCTCTTCCCTCTTTCTGCACCCCTCAAGCCTCTTTCTGCACTTCTGTCGCTTCTTTCTGTAGTTCTCTTGCCTGATTCTCCACCTCTCTTGTCTCTTTCTACACCCCATTTCATTTTTTCTGCACCCCTCTTGTCTGTTAGTGCACCTCTGTTCATTCTTTCTGCACTAGTCTCGCTTCTTATTGCCCATTTCTTACAAATGTATACACTCCTCTTGCTTCTTTCAGCATACCTGTTTCTCCTTCTCCTATTGGTTCTTTCTACACTACCCTTGCTTCTTTATACACCCCTCTTGCTTCTTTCTGCACCCCTCTTCCCTCTTTCTGTACCCCTCTTGTCTCTATCTGCACCTCTGTTGCTTCTTTCTGCACTTCTCTTGCCTCTTTCTCTCCCCTAGCTGCCTTTTTTTCACCTCTCTTCCAGCTTTCTACACTTCTCTTACTTCTTTGTACACTTTTAATACTCCTTCTGCCCCGCTCTTGCCTCTTTTTACATCCTTCTTACAGAACATCTATTGCCTCTTTATTTTTGTGTACTTCTCTTGCTTTTCTGTACCTTTCTTGCTTCTTTCCGTACCCCTGTTACCTCTTTCTACACCCTTCTTCCCTCTTTGTACACCTCTCTGCCTCTTTCTGCACCCATCAACATAAACTAAAGTTTTATATAGACTCTTTTAAACCACCACAATCAGTTATTCCTCACCCAACATATCTTAAACACCACTTTACTGCTCCTCCTGCTTTACCATCCTTTTACTACTACTCAGACGTACAGCCTACCAAAATACAAAGCAACAACCCTTCACATATCTCTATTGAAATTAAATCCATATTTCAAAAAACATGGATGCATGAGTTTCTACCTTTCCCTAGTATCTTCATATATAAAAGAAACATACAAATCGATATATACCTGTATTTTATACATCAACCATCTTTAGATCCATAACGCAATATAGAAATACATCTGCAAATACAAACATTCCTCAGTCACAAGATGATGCACACCTTAACACTTAAGAAGCTGCACTTTACATTTCAAGTAGAGACCTAAAAACATATAGTATATTTCAAGCACTTCTCAGTGCAGAAGTAGTGCCTGGGTAATTGGAGGAGTGCAAGAGTAGTGCCTAGGTGATTTTATAAGTGCATGGGTAGTGGCTGGGTGATTGAAGGAGTGCATGAGTAATGCCTGGGTGATTCCATGAGTGCAGGGGTAATGTCTCAATGATTAGAAGAGTGCATGAGTACTGCCTGAATGATTAAAGGAGTGCATGGATAATACCTGGCTGATTGCATGAGTGCACAGATAGTACCTGGGTGATTGGAGCACTGCATAAGTAGTGCCTGGGTGATTTTGTAAGTGCATGGGTACTGCTAGGTGATTGAAAAAGTGCATGAGTACTGCCTGGGTGATAAGAGGAGTGCAAGGGTATTGCCTGGGTTATTGCATGACTGCACAGGTAGTCCCTGGGTGAATGCATGAGTGCAGAGGTAGTGCCTGGGTGATTGGAGGAGTGCATAGGTAGTGCCTGGGTGATTTTCTAACTGCATGGATAGCGCCTGGGATATTGAAGGACTGCATGCATAAAGTATGACTGATTGCACAAGCGCAAGGGTAGTGCCTGGCTTATTGACGGACTGCATACATAGTGCCTCAGTGTATGGATGAGTGCATCAGTCATGGCTCGGTGATTGCAGACAAACAGAAGAGACATATAATTGACTGCTGCTTTATATTTCACTACACCCAACATCCTGAGTAGTAGCAGAATAGTTCTAATCTAAGTGTCTCTTTTAAATATGAAGTGCACTCTCAACTGTTAACGTCTTCATGGTCTTCTGTTTAAGATATGTATGAACTTGCACATGTATTGTGATATGTCTTATACATCTGAACATACTACACATATAAAACACAAGTATACATCTATGTGCATGTTTCTTTGATATATGATACTACTAACAAAAGGTACAGACATATGCATGCATGTTTTTAAGAAGATTGTGAGACTTACACCAGAGACATATGAAAGATTGCTGCTACAACTTTCACTACGCCCAACACCCTATGTAGTCATAGAACGATGAAACAGCAGCACAAAACTGAGGTTTAAAGCATATTAAGAGAAGTGGCAAGCTACACTTCAAGTATACCACATAATTGTCATTATCAGCTACACATCTGAACAGCAATCTGTCAAGTTTTAAGGTCTGCATGGTGTTGTAACTAAGGTATATCTCTACTAGCACATGTAGTCTGATACATATTATGCATCTGAAGATGCTAAACAAATAAAACATATACAGTATACATTTATTTATATATTACTTTAGTATATGATATTGCTACCAAAAGGTACAGAAATATGTATAAATGATTTCTGCAATACCTTAACACTTACAGCTAAGATATATGATGGGTGTATCTCAGTGATTACATTACTCCATGGGGAGTGCCTAGATGATTGTATGAGTGCAAGGGTAATGTCTGTATAATTGCAGCAGACATTGGATACTATTTAACTGAATGCATAAGTGCAGACGTAGAGATTGTGTGCATGGATAAGGGCATGAATAGACCCTGAATACATAGATGAGTGTATAAGTAGTGCCTACATGAATGAATAAGTACAACAGTAGTGTCTAGGTGTTTGTATGAGTGCAACAATACTAGTTGGGTAATTGCAGAAAAGGATGAATACTAACTGGCTGATTACATGAGTGCATAAGTACTGCCTGAGTGATTTAATGAGTGCATCACTAAATGAAACGAATGCACAAGTTGTGACTAACAGCATAGATAACTACATGGATAGTGCCTGAGTGATTACATGAGTGCAGGGGTAGTGTCTATGAAATTAGAGGACTGCATGAGTACTACCTGAGTGATTAAAGAACTGCATAGGTAATGCTTGTGTGATTGCATGACTGCATGGGTAGTGCATGGGTAGTGCCTGGGTACTGTCTGAGTGATTGAAGAACTGCACAGGTAATACCTGGGTGATTATATGAGTGAAAAGATAATGCCAGCGTGATTAGAATAATACACAGATGCTGCCTTGGTACATCGAAGAATGCATGGATAGGGCCTGACTGAGTGGAACAACGCATAGATAGTACCTGGGTGATTGCATGAGTGCAAGGGTTCTGCCTAAGTGATTGAAGGAGTGCATGGGTAATGCCTGGATGATTCCATGAGTGCATGGGTAGTGCCTGGGTGATTGGAGGAGTGCATGGGTACTGCCTGAGTGATTGAAGGAGTGCATGGGTAATGCCTGGGTGATTCCATGAATGCAAGAGTAATGTCTGGGTGATTGGAGGAGTACATGGGTACTGCCTGAATGACTCAAGGAGTGCATGGGTAATGCCTGGGTGATTCTATGAATGCAGGAGTAATGTCTGGGTGATTGAAGGAGTGCATGGGTACTGCCTGAATGATTCAAGGTTTGCATAGGTAATGCCTGGGTGATTGCAAGAGTACAGGAGTAATGTCTGGGTGATTGGAGGAGTGCATGGGTACTGCCTGAGTGATTGAAGGAGTGCATAGGTAATGTCTGGGTGATTGCATAAGTGCATGGGTAGTACCTGTGTGATTGGAGGAGTGCATGGCTACTGCCTGAATGATTCCATGAGTACAGGGGTAATATCTGGCTGATTGGAGGAGTGCATGGGTTCTGCCTAAGTGATTGAAGGAGTGCATGGGTAATGTCTGGGTGACTCCATGAGTGCAGTAGTAATGTATGGGTGATTGGAGGAGTGCATGGGTAGTACTAGAGTGCATGGATGAGTACATGAGTAATGCCTGGGTGATTGCATGAGTGTACAGATAGTGCCTGGGTGATTGGAGGAGTACATAGGTAGTGTCTGGGTGATATTATAAGTGTATTGGTACTGCCTAGGTGATTGGAGAAGTGCATGGATAGTGCATGGGTGTTGGGAGGTGTGTGGTAATAGTGCCTAACTGTATAGATAAGTGCATGGGTAGTGTTTGAAAAACTGATTGAGTGCAGTAAAATTGACTGTAAACATGAGTACATATTATCATGCTTATTACAGTATTTCATCTTCCCTTTTTTTAAAGAAGATACAAAACTTAGTGGAACTATTTTATGGTAGTTTTGTTGTAAACTGAATTTAAAATCTTTTCAAACTTTAGTATTACCTTCTGTAAAAAAAAAGAAGAAAAACTGTTATTGCATATAATATTATAGTTTTAAGAACACAACATCATTTTAGAATTATATAACATATTCAGCTTCCCTTTTTGCTGTTCTCAGATTCTACTGAATTTCACCATACACAGTGATATCAATGTAGATCATCATATAACACCGGGAAAAAAATACAATCAATGACATTGTAAAGAAAAATCAAATCTGCGTTGGAAATATTTACAACAAGTGCAACTATCTGTTCACCTATCTACAGTTTGTAAATTACATTCTTCAACTACATTAAATCTTTTACTTCTCTCAAGTACATTTTGTAATATATACACTCTCATTTACATCGCGTATAATATAAAGATCAAATATATAAACTACTTCTTTCAAACACAATTTTGCAAATGCAATAAGAATTAGCACAAACAATAATCCAAACAGTAATTGTTCACATCTTCCCAATAGGCCGAATATTGTTTCCAAAACCATTTGCATTGAAAATATCCAAAATAAACTCATTAATTTGTGTTCACATCTTCCCAATAGGCCGAATGATGTTTTCAAAACTTTGGCATCAAAAATATTAGATATGAATTTGGTAATTCGTAAGGCAACCTACATTTGAATTCCAAATGGGCATCATTACAATGTGTCCATCCTTTATTGCACTTTAAATACACAGTATAGTGTTGAGATGTTGTAGTAGGTCCATCATGAAAAATAATAGCCACTGCTTTAAAAGTTCTTCCTGAAATTAATACTTGACTTGCCACAAAATTTTTAATTTTGGTTTCCAATTTTCTTCCATCTGCTCTACAACCTTGTAGCATTAAAATGACATTTTGTCCACATCTTTCTATAAATAATGTTGACAACATTTCTGATTTACAATGAGAACATTTAATATCTTATTTGTTAAAAGACACTGGGCCATATGTATCATTCCAAATTGCGATCGCAAACGCCGAAATTCACAGAATTTCGGCGTTTGCGATCGCAATTGGGCTTAGTGGTATGTATCAATGACAAACTGCCTCGCAAAATAAGGAATTGCAAAATTTGTGATTCCCTATTTTGCGATTGCATTTAAGGAATCGCAAATTGCGATTCCTTAAATGCAATGTAAGAAGCACAAAAAAGTGCAATTTGGCCTTAAGGAATCGCAAATTACCACCAACTTCAAGTTGGTGGTAATTTGCGATTGCTTTGAAAAATGCACTTTTTCATTTTTCAAAGTGCAATGTGGCGCACATACATGCCCTTTAGGGCATGTATGTGCGCCACATGTGCACCCATGCTTATTTCAGGGGTGCAACAGAGTGTCTTTTTGACACCCTTGCAACCTTGAAATTGCATTCTCAATTTGCGATTCTCTAATTGCTAATCGCAAATTGAGAATGTCTTCCCATTCATTCCTATGGGTCTCTAGGCCCATAGGAATGAATGGGGAGGGTTTCCTTAATTGCGAATCGCAATTTGCGATTCTCAATTAAGGAATATGTAGGATTCGCAATTTTTTTTGCAAATCCTACATACATCTCGTTTTGCGATTCTCAAATAGCGATTCGCAAAAAATCGCTATTTGAGATTCGCAAAACCTAACATTGATACATATGGCCCACTGATTTGCAATCTGGTATCGTCAAGTATATGAATCGTTCAGTGTCTATTTCAGTGACAGAAGAAAATCAACACTCTTCACATTCATAATCCCATCTGTAACTTAGTCCAAACAAATTTTCAATTTCTATTCCTTCATCTTCCAATACTGCAAGCATAAACATAAGAAATTCTTGTGCATCTTGTTGTACATTAAGTGTAAATTGCGAAGAACCAGTACATATATCCAAAAGATGCCGTATGGCAGAAGCAGTATGGATTTTAGTTCTATCAGTTATCAACCTTTCAAAAATATAATGTAATAAAGAACAGAATCTTTTTTCTCAATTTTCCATAATTTCATGATGAAGATCCTCTAGATAAAACACAACATTTGCAATTACATTAGCATAGCAGTTGATACCTGAACTATTTTCTAACTGGTATACTACAATATCATCAACTGTGTTCATTTTCATTTTCTTTGCAGTTTCATCATTCTCTTGAATTCTTTTTTTTTGATTCTCACTAAAATATTTGCCATATTTCCATTTTGGACACACTATACGTTTCTCATATACAGGGTATTCACCTAAGTTAGGAGCATAAAGTCTTCTTAACCGATTGTACTCTTTTATACAATTTACATCATCACTAATCTTTTTCTCATCAAAATCAATCAAATACAAACCAGATAATGTCCTTAATCGAGACAATGCAACATATGCCATGCCTTCTTTAAACACTGTACTTCCAATATTTATCAAAGCACTGTCTACACTTAAACCTTGAGATTTATGAATGGTTACAGCATATGCTAAAGAAAGAGGAAACTGTTTTCTACGAACATACATGTCTTTTACAAGCAAAAACGAACAGTACAATGTCCAAACTGTTTTACCTCTTCAATCTGATCAAATTTAATCTTCAAAAATTCAATTCCATCTCTGTTCTGAAAATTTACAAAATCAACAACTTTTCCCATTGCTCCATTTACTAAACCTTCTTCTACATTCAAATTACGTCGTAAAATTACCTGACAGTTCACACATACATATAAAGTCTTTTCTAAACCTGCAGTCTTAGACACCGACTTTTCCAAAGAATCCAATTTTGACTGTAATTTCTCTGAGAGAAGAATAGTAACTCCTTCCTGCTCCATTTTATCGATAGCTTCCATTTTCAGTACTGGTTGTTCTTCCAATTTCAAAAGTTCTTGATTGAATGTAGAACACTCTTGCAGGGTATGCATTAGGCAAACTATAGACTTCTTTTCTCCAATTTTTTGGTATATTATTTCAGGTGCTATGTTTTCATTTGGAAACAAGTTCATTAAAAGTCGACTTTGTAAAGCTTCTTTTCCATCTTTTGTTAAAACACCAATTCTTTTCTCTTGAAGAATGTTTCCATAATGTTCATCACTTGCTTGTCGCATAATCTTAATACGTTTTTATATTCAAAATAAGACCAAATGTTGACATTTTCAATACTTCTCAAAGATTTCTTAGTGTCTTCATGAAGAACTGTTTTAAAAACAGGTTGTCCTTTTACAGGAGTAAGTTGTAGTAGGTCGCCGAGTAGAATTACATGAATTTCTCCAAATAGAACATCATAATATGTTTTTAAAATCCGTTGCATTCTTAAATGTACAAAGGCAAGCAATAAGTTTGAGACCATGCTCACCTCATCAATGATTAGAAGTTTCATTTTCTTGAGTACTCTTGAAACTTCATAACAAGCTTCTCCAGATAACTTGTGATATTCCAACTTATTCTCATGTTCAACTGGTAGCATGAGTAATCGATGTAACATAATCCCTTTAATGTTGTGTGCTGCTAACCCAGTTGGAGCGGTTACAACACAACATAAATGTGATTCAGTGGTTTCATGTAGATAACTGGTCAAAACTTTAATTAAGAAACATTTTCCTGTTCCATCTTGCCCACTGATGTACATTTGAATAGGTTGAAATGATGTGCATTGGCATTCTTTTTTCATGCAGTAAACCATGCTGTATCTGTTGTGTCACTTGCTGATATATTTCTTTTTGTTCAATATTCAGTTTTTCTTCTAGGTTTCCCAACTCAATAATTTCCTGTTGTGCTTGTTGCATTGCTTTTCTACTTCATTCATGGCTACTGCTGCTTCATTTTCAAGAATTGGTTGACCTAGTGTATCTTGACTTAGTGGAGCAGAACTTTGACTATCTTGGGAACTGCCTCTATCTATTTCAGCTGCAATAGTAGTTTCTTCTTCAATCTCTTTATTTAACATTTGTAAATAAGGTGGAAAAATTGTGCATTGAATGCTATCTTTACATGCATTAAAAGAATCTTCATAGCACTCAAAATCTCCAAGTAATTCCATTTCGCTATGCCAAGGCTTGAAGAGTTGCAGAGGTGCTAAATAGAAAAATTCCCTTTTATCTGGAGTTTCACAACTGAGTTTCCTGTGGTTAATAAGATTTCCTTTGGCATGTTTTACCAAACATCCATTACATCAAATTACTCCATATTTTTCTTCATTTATATTTTCTGTAACATTTCTCTTAAAACTGTAATGTTGCAGTACTTCATAGAGACATATGTTTTCCAGATGTGGACTCCTTTTCGGATAGTACGTAACTAACATATTTGTTTTAACAATATCTGTACTTTCCGGTTCATTCAATGCTAAGTATTCAATTTCTTGTAGAGATGTCAATACTCGATTTCGTGTTTCAGCAAGACCTAGACTTACCCAAATGATTCCTCTTGACTTTGAGTATAAACTTGCAGAGGTCAACCGATCCGAACATTCGTAGGAGCCAATTTCTCGATGGGAAAGCATCTTCAAACTAAAGCTGTACAATTTGTTACTAAGAGTCTTCTCTTGTGAAATTTCTTCCCACATTTCTTTCAACTCCGTCTTTTCAGATTTTGTTACATATGACGAAATATAGCAAGCCACAGCAATTGAATTATCTGCAACATACTGGATATCCATATTTGCATTCCGCATGATCAAAATCACTGGATTGTAGTCATTCAGTTCTTTTTATGTTGTAAGTATTCTTTGGAAATTTTCGAGTGATAGTATGCCTTACTGCTGACATGAAAATATTGACTCTTCCTTTTGAAATTACAGGACGTGGGAATGCAAAACGACATTTTGTATAAAATTTTCCCTTTGACGTGTATTTTCGTAGACAATATTTTCCACATCGATGACTTTGAAACCGTAAAACTTGTTGTCTTAAGCTATTTTCTCCTCCTTTTTTTAGCATAGCACAGGTAACATAATCTTCAATGAAAGACAAAACAGTTTCAACAGAATCGGTTCCAAATTTAGGTGCATCCTTGATCCATAATAGCATGTGTATATGAGGTGCACCTCTGTCTTGGTACTCTTTTCTCCAAAAGAAATCAATAACTTCTCCAAGAGGTGGATTCTTTTTATTGCAGATAAAATACATCATAGCTTGAAACCTATGATTAAAATTTCTGCACACATTTACAGGATCCAAGGAACACAGTTCTCCAGCTGTCTTCAATTCAATGTTTTTTACATCTGAACTTGCATGTCGTAGAAATTCAAGTAAATCGTCCCATGCGTATTCAGCACAGCTAAGCGAAACAAACTATGTAGGGGTTCCTAAGTTTCTTAACATACATTTAGGTTCTCCGTGACGATGATACCAATACTCATTAGTACCACGTTGACACGCAATCAAATTAATTAACTGAGATTCTAAATGATCGTCTCTTTGTTGAACTTTGTCCAAACAATTCTTTGTAGAAACATGTGTAAGATGAACTCCCGTTTTTAATATGTAGTTCACTGCATATGAAAGTCCTAACAAGTCACTTTCAAACAGAAGATGAAATAAATATGGAATACAGTGTCGAAATCTTGGATCTTCTGAGTACAATCTTGTTGAACATATTCTGAAGCTGGAATCTGTACTGGTCGTTCATCATATCATCCACCTTTTCCAGTTGGGAAGAGCTGTGGAAAACAACGAGCTTCTAAACTTCTTTCCCATACACTCATGGGAGTTCCCTTTGCTTTCTTCATTTGGAATAATTCAATAGTGTTTCCTATAACTTCTTTTGAATGTAGAGGATGAATACTGTAATGTTCGTAAATTTCTTCACTCCTGGAGTTGCCCACTTTTTCTATTTGCCCAGTTGAAATTTCTCTATCATCTTCTAAAGATAATTCTTGTTCTTCCAAATATACATTTTTATAATAAATATTGTTTTATACAAGATATAATGTAGCCTTTTGAAGTTTGGTGACATCTACTAACTCTTGCCATATTTTCCGACTCTTTGTTGGTGCACCATTAACTAGAATAACTACAAGTTCACTTTCCTCTCTCTCTATACCAACAGTTTCAATATTGTTTTTAAAATCTAAAGGCAAATACACAACTCTCCCTTTTAAACCTCTTTGTAAATCTGTTGGAGGCAGCTTACCTGTTTTAGGCTCCATATGGACTATAGCCTGAAACGGATGCACAGATTGAATAAGAATGGACTCATAAGAATTTAAATCTACCAGTTCCGGAGGAATAGCTACCAACTCTAGGTTGTTATGTACAGCTCTAGCTGGCATTTTATTCTCTTCTAATTTGTTGTAACAATATTTACAAATACGTTAATCACTACCCAACTCAAAACGACCTTCCACCAACAAATAAGCACCAAATTGATCCCTCTTATCATTGTTCTCATTTTCACTTTTTTAAATACACATCAACAGTCCTAGTTTGACTTCTATAGTGAGTACGTCGACAACAAATACAAACATAGTTGAGTTTTGCACAAGAAACTACCTTAAACATTGTAATTTCTTCTGCAAACTTTGCAGTAGTACTATCTTCCACCTCTTCTTCAACACCTACACTTATCAAACTCTCACTTTCTCTACACTCCTCTTCAGGACCAAAGAAACAAACCTGTATATCATCAGAAACTTTTTACGTCCAATACTGAACCATGCAAAAGAGCTATGTTTATTTCACTTAAAGATAATGCAGGACTTTTACATAGTACAATCTTCTTACTAACTTCTGCATTTCTGAGTGATGTACTGCTAACATTCTTAAATGATGAAAAGTACTTCGACACACTTTTCTAGAAAGACAAGCCAGAGAATGACCCTGCAAGTTAGTATATTTTCTCACCTTACAAGGATCTAGTCCTTGCAACATCTTAATCCTTTGTTTAACACTTTTTTACCATAATCTCATAAGAAATTTCATAATATATCAATAGATTCCTGTTGTATACTACAAATACTACTACAATCCCACTTATACACTGGAGCTTGTGTACGTCTCCCTTGAACTTCTTCAGCTATTACTTCTTCAACATTTCTAGGAACCATCTTTTCTTTTTCAATTGGACAACCGTTTTTAACCTCATAACAACAACCACTGGTATCAACTGCATGAACTAATGTATTTTGTTAAAAATAGCTTTCTTCATTAAAAAAAGGTTCAGTACTAGAAGTGTGCTTCCATTCACCTGAAATTCTTTTGCAAAAGTTAGTTCTATTAACCAGTCTTTTTCTTTTACTTTTCTCCTTCATAAAGTGCATTGTTTTATTCAATGTCTTCATTCTCTTCAATACTAATATAAACAATCTTATTTCAAATTCAAAAGCCTTTTCAACTACACTTTCCATCTGTTGTTTTTTCTTGTAAAATGCTGATCATCTTTTATATTTTTTGCAATCTTTCAATACATTTTGTAGTACTCTACTTTTATACATTCTCTTCCTAATGTCTTTATATTATCTCATCCTTCTTTTAACATAGATTGTTTTCCCATAACCTGATTTTCCATTAGTTTGTCCTTTTTCGTTTAGTTTTTTTAACAAATTCTTTAGTTCTCTTACCAGAAGACTTTTTCTTCAACGTCACAAGTTGTACTTCATGTAATTTCTGCTTTTCTATCTCCTTTAAATAGTACTTGTTTTTTTGTTGTAATTTCTTTTGCACTTTTCTTGTCATACTGAATCGTTCTTAATAATTATGGAGAATGTCTGAAAAAATAGAAAAGTTTAAATAGTTACTATTATTAAAATAATTATATACAAATATTCTCATGTATAAATAAAGAAATATTTTTAATTGCACTCCAAAGCTATGTCAGACACTGCACAATTCCTACAATTAGAAGACATCACAACATATACAACAGAATCACAAAGCACAACTAAAGGATTTCTCTACTGCTACTGCTACTCAAATCAAATCAAAGCTAAAGTGCAGTCTGTCAACTTTTAAGGACTGCATAATGTTGTGATTGAGGTATGTCTCTACTTGCACATGTATTCTCATATGTGTCATACATTTGAAGATGCTTTACATATAAAACAGAAGTATACATATATTTGTATGCTTCTTTCATATATAGTACACTAGAAAAAAGTTCAGACTCATGCATGCATGGTTTCAGAAAGATAATGAAACTTACAGCACAAACATGTTAAGGGTTGCTGCTTTGTTTTTACTTATACTCAACACCTAACTATTACCCCTTTCTTTATCCTTCTTCCCTCTTTTACACCTCTCTTCCCTCTTTCTCCACCCCTGTTCTCTCTTTCTGCACTTTTCTTCACTTTTCTACACCCCTCTTGAATGTTTCTGCACTACTTTTATCTGTTTCTACAACTCTCTTGCCTCTTTCTGCACCCCTCTTGCCTCTTTCTGCACCTCTGTTGCTTCCTTCTCAACTTCTCTTACTTCTTTCTGCAACTTTCTTGCTTTTTTCTGTACCCCTTTGCCTCTTTCTGCACCCTTCTTCCCTCTTTGTGTACCTCTTTCTGTACCCCCTACCTTCTTTGTACACCTATGTTGCCTCCTTCTACACCTCTGTTCCCTCTTTCTGCACCCCTCAAGCCTCTTTCTGCACTTCTGTCGTTTCTTTCTGTAGTTCTCGTGCCTGTTTTTCTACCTCTCTTGTCTCTTTCTACACCCCTGTTCCCATTTTTCTGCACCCCTCTTGTCTGTTTGTGCACCTCTGTTGATTCTTTCTGCACTAGTCTTGCATCTGTTTGCACTTTTCTTACAAATGTTGACACTCCTCTTGCTTCTTCCAGCATACCAGTTTTATCCTTCTCCCCTCTATTGATTCTTTTTACACTACTCTTGCTTCTTTATACACCCCTCTTGCTTCTTTCTGCACCCCTATTCCCTCTTTCTGTACCTCTCTTGTCTCTTTCTGCACCTCTGTTGCTTCTTTCTGCACTTCGTTTGCCTCTTTCTCTACCCCACTTGACTCTTTCTGCACTTCTCGTCTTTCTTTCTGCGCTTCTCTTGCTTCTTTGTACACTTTAAATACTCCTTCTGCACCGCTCTTGCCTCTTTTACATCCTTTTTCCCTCTTTCTGAACCTGTCTTGACTCTTTATGCAACCGTCTTGCCTCTTTCTGCACCTCTTTTGCTTGTTTATGTACTTCTCTTGCTTCTTTCTGTACCTTTCTTGCTTCTTTCTGTACCCTTGTTGTCTCTTTCTACACCCTTCTTCCCTCTTTGTGCACCTCTGCTGTCTCTTTCTCCACTCATCTTCCCTCTTTCTGTACCTCTCTTGTCTCTTTCTGCAGCTCTATTGCTTCTTTCTACACTTCTCTTGCTCTTTCTCTACCTCACTTGCCTCTTTTTCCACCTCTCTTCCCTCTATCTCCACCCCTATTTTCTCTTTGTGCACTTTTATTCACTCTTTCTACACCCCTTTTAAATGTTTCTGCACTACGTTTATCTGTTTCTACAACTCTCTTGCCTCTTTCTGCATCCCTCTTGCCTCTTTGTGCACCTCTGTTGCTTCTTTCTGCACTTCTCTTGCTTCTTTCTGCACCTCTCTTGCTTCTTTCTGTATCCCTGTTGAAACTTTCTGCACCCTTCTGCCATCTTTGTGCATCTCTGTTGCCTCTTTCTGTACCCCTCTTACCTCTTTTTGCACCTCTGTTGCTTCCTTCTCAACTTCACTTGCTTCTTTCTGCAACTCTCTTCCTTTTTCTGTACCCCTGTTGCCTCTTTCTGCACCCTTCGTCCCTCTTTGTACACCTCTGTTGCCTCTTTCTGCACCCCTCTACCTTCTTTGTACACCCATGTTGCCTCTTTTTGACCTCTCTTCCCTCTTTCTGCACCCCTCAAGCCTCTTTCTGCACTTCTGTCGCTTCTTTCTGTAGTTCTCTTGCCTGTTTCTCCACCTCTCTTGTCTCTTTCTACACCCCATTTCATTTTTTCTGCACCCCTCTTGTCTGTTAGTGCACCTCTGTTCATTCTTTCTGCACTAGTCTCGCTTATTATTGCCCATTTCTTACAAATTTATACACTCCTCTTGCTTCTTTCAGCATACCTGTTTCTCCTTCTCCTATTGGTTCTTTCTACACTACCCTTGCTTCTTTATACACCCCTCTTGCTTCTTTCTGCACCCCTCTTCCCTCTTTCTGTACCCCTCTTGTCTCTTTCTGCACCTCTGTTGCTTCTTTCTGCACTTCTCTTGCCTCTTTCTCTCCCCTAGCTGCCTTTTTTTCACCTCTCTTCCAGCTTTCTACACTTCTCTTACTTCTTTGTACACTTTTAATACTCCTTCTGCCCCGCTCTTGCCTCTTTTTACATCCTTCTTACAGAACATCTATTGCATCTTTATTTTTGTGTACTTCTCTTGCTTTTCTGTACCTTTCTTGCTTCTTTCCGTACCCCTGTTACCTCTTTCTACACCCTTCTTCCCTCTTTGTACACCTCTCTGCCTCTTTCTGCACCCATCAACATAAACTAAAGTTTTATATAGACTCTTTTAAACCACCACAATCAGTTATTCCTCACCCAACATATCTTAAACACCACTTTACTGTTCCTCCTGCTTTACCATCCTTTTACTACTACTCAGACGTACAGCCTACCAAAATACAAAGCAACAACCCTTCACATATCTCTATTGAAATTAAATCCATATTTCAAAAAACATGGATGCATGAGTTTCTACCTTTCCCTAGTATCTTCATATATAAAAGAAACATACAAATCGATATATACCTGTATTTTATACATCAACCATCTTTAGATCCATAACGCAATATAGAAATACATCTGCAAATACAAACATTCCTCAGTCACAAGATGATGCACACCTTAACACTTAAGAAGCTGCACTTTACATTTCAAGTAGAGACCTAAAAACATATAGTATATTTCAAGCACTTCTCAGTGCAGAAGTAGTGCCTGGGTAATTGGAGGAGTGCAAGAGTAGTGCCTAGGTGATTTTATAAGTGCATGGGTAGTGGCTGGGTGATTGAAGGAGTGCATGAGTAATGCCTGGGTGATTCCATGAGTGCAGGGGTAATGTCTCAATGATTAGAAGAGTGCATGAGTACTGCCTGAATGATTAAAGGAGTGCATGGATAATACCTGGCTGATTGCATGAGTGCACAGATAGTACCTGGGTGATTGGAGCACTGCATAAGTAGTGCCTGGGTGATTTTGTAAGTGCATGGGTACTGACTAGGTGATTGAAAAAGTGCATGAGTACTGCCTGGGTGATAAGAGGAGTGCAAGGGTATTGCCTGGGTTATTGCATGACTGCACAGGTAGTCCCTGGGTGATTGCATGAGTGCAGAGGTAGTGCCTGGGTGATTGGAGGAGTGCATAGGTAGTGCCTGGGTGATTTTCTAACTGCATGGATAGCGCCTGGGATATTGAAGGACTGCATGCATAAAGTATGACTGATTGCACAAGCGCAAGGGTAGTGCCTGGCTTATTGACGGACTGCATACATAGTGCCTCAGTGTATGGATGAGTGCATCAGTCATGGCTCGGTGATTGCAGACAAACAGAAGAGACATATAATTGACTGCTGCTTTATATTTCACTACAGCCAACATCCTGAGTAGTAGCAGAATAGTTCTAATCTAAGTGTCTCTTTTAAATATGAAGTGCACTCTCAACTGTTAACGTCTTCATGGTCTTCTGTTTAAGATATGTATGAACTTGCACATGTATTGTGATATGTCTTATACATCTGAACATACTACACATATAAAACACAAGTATACATCTATGTGCATGTTTCTTTGATATATGATACTACTAACAAAAGGTACAGACATATGCATGCATGTTTTTAAGAAGATTGTGAGACTTACACCAGAGACATATGAAAGATTGCTGCTACAACTTTCACTACGCCCAACACTCTATGTAGTCATAGAACGATGAAACAGCAGCACAAAACTGAGGTTTAAGGCATATTAAGAGAAGTGGCAAGCTACACTTCAAGTATACCACATAATTGTCATTATCAGCTACAAATCTGAACAGCAATCTGTCAAGTTTTAAGGTCTGCATGGTGTTGTAACTAAGGTATATCTCTACTAGCACATGTAGTCTGATACATATTATGCATCTGAAGATGCTAAACAAATAAAACATATACAGTATACATTTATTTATATATTACTTTAGTATATGATATTGCTACCAAAAGGTACAGAAATATGTATAAATGATTTCTGCAATACCTTAACACTTACAGCTAAGATATATGATGGGTGTATCTCAGTGATTACATTACTCCATGGGAGTGCCTAGATGATTGTATGAGTGCAAGGGTAATGTCTGTATAATTGCAGCAGACATTGGATACTATTTAACTGAATGCATAAGTGCAGACGTAGAGATTGTGTGCATGGATAAGGGCATGAATAGACCCTGAATACATAGATGAGTGTATAAGTAGTGCCTACATGAATGAATAAGTACAACAGTAGTGTCTAGGTGTTTGTATGAGTGCAACAATAGTAGTTGGGTAATTGCAGAAAAGGATGAATACTAACTGGCTGATTACATGAGTGCATAAGTACTGCCTGAGTGATTTAATGAGTGCATCACTAAATGAAACGAATGCACAAGTTGTGACTAACAGCATAGATAACTACATGGATAGTGCCTGAGTGATTACATGAGTGCAGGGGTAGTGTCTATGAAATTAGAGGACTGCATGAGTACTACCTGAGTGATTAAAGAACTGCATAGGTAATGCTTGTGTGATTGCATGACTGCATGGGTAGTGCATGGGTAGTGCCTGGGTACTGTCTGAGTGATTGAAGAACTGCACAGGTAATACCTGGGTGATTATATGAGTGAAAAGATAATGCCAGCGTGATTAGAATAATACACAGATGCTGCCTTGGTACATCGAAGAATGCATGGATAGGGCCTGACTGAGTGGAACAACGCATAGATAGTACCTGGGTGATTGCATGAGTGCAAGGGTTCTGCCTGGGTCATTACATAAGTGCATGTGTAGTGGCTGGATGATCGAATGAGTGCTTTGGTAATGCCCGTCTGATTGCATGAGTGCAGGGATAATGCCTAGATAATTGCCTGAGTGTAGGGATAATGCCTGGGTGATTGCATGAATGTAGAGGTAGTGTATAAGTGAATGCATGACTGCAGGGATAGTGCCTGTGTGATTCTATGAGAATAAGAGTAGTGCCTTGGTGATTGCAGGAGTACTAAGATAGTGCCTGGGTGATTGCATAAGTGCATAGGTAGTGCCTGAGTGATTTTATAAGTGCATGGGTACTGGCTGAGTGATTGGAGTAGTGCATAGATACTGACAGGGTGATTGGAGGAATGCAAGGTTAGTGCCTGAGTGATAGAACCAGTGTATAGCTAATACATTGGTGATTGCATGAGTGCAGAGGTAATGTCTGGGGGATTAGAGGAGTACGTAGGTAATGCCTGGGTGATTGCATGAGTTCAGGGGTAATATCTGGGGGACTACATGAGTACATAAAAAGTTCCTGGGTGATTTTATAGGTGTATCGATACTGTCTAGGTGATTAGAGTACTATTGTGGTAGTGCCTCAGTGATTGAAGGAGTATAAAGGTAGTGCCTGGGTGATTTTATAAGTGCATCAGTACTGCCTGGGTGATTGGAGTAATACTGTGGTAGTGCCTCAGTGATTGGAAGAGTGTAAAGGTAGTGCCTGAGTGATTTTATAAGTGCTTAGGCACTGGCTAAGTGATTGGAGGAGTGCATAGTTCCTGAGAGGGTGATTGGAGGAGTGCAAGGGTATTGCATGGGTGATTGAACCAGTGTATAGCTAATGCATTGGTTATTGCATGAGTTCAGAGGTAATATCTGGAGCACTACAGGAGTACATAGAAAGTGCCTGGGTGATTTTAGTGCATCAGTACTGCCTGGGTGATTGGAGTAATACTGTGGTAGTCCCTCAGTGATTGGAAGAGTGTAAAGGTAGTGCCTGAGTGATTTTATAAGTGCTTAGGCACTGGCTAAGTGATTGGAGGAGTGCATAGATCCTGAGAGGGTGATTGGAGGAGTGCAAGGGTATTGCATGGGTGATTGAACCAGTGTATAGCTAATGCATTGGTTATTGCATGAGTTCAGAGGTAATATCTGGAGCACTACAGGAGTACATAGAAAGTGCCTGGGTGATTTTAGTGCATCAGTACTGCCTGGGTGATTGGAGTAATACTGTGGTAGTCCCTCAGTGATTGGAAGAGTGTAAAGGTAGTGACTGGGTGATTTTATAAGTGCTTAGGCACTGGCTAAGTGATTGGAGGAGTGCATTGTTTCTGACAGGGTGATTGGAGGAGTGCAAGGGTAGTGCCTGCGTGATTAAACCAGTGTATAGCTAACGCATTGGTGATTGCATGATTGCAGAAGTTATGTCTGGGGGATTAGAGGAGTACATAGGTAATGCCCGGTGATTCCATGATTGCAGGAGTAATATCTGGGAGATTACAGGAGTACATAGGAAGTGCCTGGGTGATTTTATAAGTGCATGTGTACTGCCTGGGTGATTGCAGTAGTACTGCGGTAGTGCCTGAATGATTGGAGGAGTGCTACATGCTGAGTACTAGCAGAATACAGGGGTAGTGCGTATGAAATTAGAGGACTGCATGAGTACTACCTGAGTGATTGAAGAAGTGTATAGGTAATACTTGCGTGATTGGATGACTGCATGCCTAGTGCCTGTCTGATTGCAAGAGCGCATGGGTACTCTCAGAGTGATTGAAAAACGGCATAGGTAATACTGGGTGATTGTATGAGTGCTAAAATAATGCCTGTGCGATTAGAGCAATGCACAAATGCTGCCTTGGTACATCAAGGAATGCATGGGTAGTGCCTGACTGATTAGAAGTGGAAGTGGCTGAGTGCATCTATCAGTGCATCAGTAGTGCCTCAGTGAATGTATCAGTGCATCTGTACTGCCTGGGTGATTGGAGGAGTACATAGATAGTGCCTGACTGATTGCATAAGTGGCGGAGTAGTGCCTGACTGATTGAAGAACTGTATATATAGTGGCTCAGTGCATGGATGAGTGCATGGGTAGTGCCTGGGTCATTGCAGACTTACAGCTGAGAGATCTCTTCATGTTGCTGCTTTATATTTGACTACACCCAACTTCCTGAGTAGTAGAAGAATAGCGAAATACCAACACAAAAGTGTGGTTAATGACATGGTGTACACTTTTCTAGTACAGCTTCACCATTCTCTAACTGCTCAGGGTATTGGGCCTACCCAAATATAAAACATCAAACCTACACATAGCTCTGTTATAAATCTCACCATATTCCTGAGAGCATGTATGCATGTGTCTCTACCTTTACTAGTACTACCATATATAATAGAAACATACAAATAAAAAGATATCTCTCTTTTATACATGAAGCATCTTCAGATACATAACACATATGAGAATACATATGCAACTAGAAAATTAATCAATCATACGACCATGCAGACCTTAGGAGTTGACACACTACACTTAACATTTCAAACAGACACCTAGATTTATATGGCATACATCAAGTAAAGTTTTACATAGACTATTTTAAACCACCATAGTCAGTAATTCCTCACCCAACATATATTAAGCATCACTTTACTGTTTCTGCTGCTTTACCATCCTACTACTACTACTCAAATGTACAGCCTACCAAAATACAAAGCAACAACCCTTAACATATCTCTATTGTAAGTCAACCCATATTTGAAAAAGCATGGATGCATGAGTCTCTACCTTTCCCTAGTACCATCATATATAAAAGAAACATACAAATAGATATATACCTGTATTTTATACATCAACCATCTTTAGATACATAACACATATAAAAATACATCTGCGAATACAAACATACCTCAGTCACAAGATAATGCACACCTTAACACTTAAGAAGCTGCACTTTTCATTTCAAGTAGAGACCTAAAAACATATGGTATATTTCAAGCACTTGTCAGTGCAGAGGTAGTGCCTGGGTGATTGGAGGAGTGCAAGGGTAGTGCCTAGGTGATTTTATAAGTGCATGGGTAGTGGCTGGATGATTGAAGGAGTGCATCAGTGATGCCTGGGTGATTGCATGAGTGCAGGGGTAATGTCTCGGTGATTGGAAAAGTGCATGAGTACTGCCTGAATGATTAAAGGAGTGCATGGCTAATACTTGGGTGATTGCATGAGTGCACAGATGGTACCTGGGTGACTGGAGCACTGCATAGGTAATGCCTGGATGATTTTGTAAGTGCATGGGTACTGACTGGATGATTGAAAAAGTGCATGAGAATTGCCTGGGTGATTAGAGGAGTGCAAGGGTACTGCCTGGGTTATTGCATGACTACACAGGTAGTCCCTGGGTGATTGCATGCGTGCAGAGGTAGGGCCTGGGTGATTGGAGGAGTGCAAAGGTAGTGACTGGGTGATTTTATAACTACATGGATCGCACCTGGGATATTGAAGGACTGCATGCGTAAAGCATGACTGATTGCGCAATGGTAGGGCCAGGGAGCGACCCCTGACCTTGACTGGTAGGTCGCTCCCCCACCACACAGCTCCGTCTGTGTGCCCTGCTGCTGCCCCTGATTGTGCTCGATTTTCCTTTCTGTGCCCCCTTGCTGCCCCTGATTGTGCTCGTTTTTCCTTTCTGTGCCCCCTTGCTGCCCCTGATTGTGCTCGTTTTTTCTTTCTGTGCCCCCTTGCTGCCCCTGATTGTGCTAGTTTTTTCCTTTCTGTGCCCCCCTTGCTGCCCCTGTTTGTGCTCGTTTTTCCTTTCTGTGCCCCCTTGCTGCCCCTGATTGTGCTCGTTTTTTCCTTTCTGTGCCCCCCTTGCTGCCCCTGATTGTGCTCGTTTTTCCTTTCTGTGCCCCCTTGCTGCCCCTCATTGTGCTAGTTTTTTCCTTTCTGTGCCCCCTTGCTGCCCCTCATTGTGCTCGTTTTTTCCCTTTCTGTGCCCCCTTGCTGCCCCTGATTGTGCTCGGTTTTCCCTTTCTGTGCCCCCTTGCTGCCCCTGATTGTGCTTGTTTTTTTTTTTTTTCCTTTCTGTGCCCTCTTGATGCCTTGATTGTGCTCGTTTTTCCTTTCTGTGCCCCCTTGCTGCCCCTGATTGTGCTCGTTTTTTCCTTTCTGTGCCCCCTTGCTGCCCCTGATTGTGCTCGTTTTTTTCCTTTCTGTGCCCCCTTGCTGCCCCTGATTGTGCTCGTTTTTTCCTTTCTGTGCCCCCTTGCTGCCCCTGATTGTGCTCGTTTTTCCTTTCTGTGCCCCCTTTCTGTGCTAGTTTTTTCCTTTCTGTGCCCCCTTGCTGCCCCTGATTGTGCTCGTTTTTTTTTTCTTTCTCTCCCCCTTGATGCCCTGATTGTGCTCGTTTTCCCTTCTGTGCCTGTTTCCCGCCGCTGCGCCCCTGCGGCCCGCCCCCTCACTGCCCATTCGCTGCCCCATTCCCTGCTCCTCCCTCCCACCTCCCCATTTATGGCGGCCGCTGCGTGGTGAAGAGAGCGACCCCTGACCTTGACTGGTAGGTCGCTCCCCCACCACACAGCTCCGTCTGTGTGCCCTGCTGCTGCCCCTGTTTGTGCTCGTTTTTCCTTTCTGTGCCCCCTTGCTGCCCCTGATTGTGCTCGTTTTTCCTTTCTGTGCCCCCCTTGCTGCCCCTGATTGTGCTCGTTTTTTTCCTTTCTGTGCCCCCTTGCTGCCCCTGATTGTGCTCGCTTTTTCCTTTCTGTGCCCCCTTGCTGCCCCTGATTGTGCTCGTTTTTTTTTTTTTTATTGTTTTTTTTTCCTTTCTGTGCCCCCTTGATGCCCTGATTGTGCTCGTTTTTCCTTTCTGTGCCCCCTTGCTGCCCCTGATTGTGCTCGCTTTTTCCTTTCTGTGCCCCCCTTGCTGCCCCTGATTGTGCTCGTTTTTTTTCCTTTCTGTGCCCCCTTGCTGCCCCTGATTGTGCTCGTTTTTTCCTTTCTGTGCCCCCTTGCTGCCCCTGATTGTGCTCGTTTTTCCTTTCTGTGCCCCCTTGCTGCCCCTCATTGTGCTAGTTTTTTCCTTTCTGTGCCCCCTTGCTGCCCCTGATTGTGCTCGTTTTTTTTTCCTTTCTGTGCCCCCTTGATGCCCTGATTGTGCTCGTTTTCCCTTCTGTGCCTGTTTCCCGCCGCTGCGCCTGCGGCCCCGCCCCCTCACTGCCCATTCGCTGCCCCATTCCCTGCTCCTCCCTCCCACCTCCCCATTTATGGCGGCCGCTGCGTGGTGAAGAGAGCGACCCCTGACCTTGACTGGTAGGTCGCTCCCCACCACACAGCTCCGTCTGTGTGCCCTGCTGCTGCCCCTGATTGTGCTCGTTTTCCTTTCTGTGCCCCCTTGCTGCCCCTGATTGTGCTCGTTTTTCCTTTCTGTGCCCCCTTGCTGCCCCTGATTGTGCTCGTTTTTTTCCCTTTCTGTGCCCCCTTGCTGCCCCTGATTGTGCTCGTTTTTTCCTTTCTGTGCCCCCTTGCTGCCCCTGATTGTGCTCGTTTTTCCTTTCTGTGCCCCCTTGCTGCCCCTCATTGTGCTAGTTTTTTCCTTTCTGTGCCCCCTTGCTGCCCCTGATTGTGCTCGGTTTTTTTCCTTTCTGTGCCCCTTGATGCCCTGATTGTGCTCGTTTTTCCTTTCTGTGCCTCCTTGCTGCCCCTGATTGTGCTCGTTTTTCCTTTCTGTGCCCCCTTGCTGCCCCTGATTGTGCCTCGTTTTTTCCTTTCTGTGCCCCCCTTGCTGCCCCTGATTGTGCTCGTTTTTCCTTTCTGTGCCCCCTTGCTGCCCCTGATTGTGCTCGTTTTTCCTTTCTGTGCCCCTTTGCTGCCCCTCATTGTGCTAGTTTTTTCCTTTCTGTGCCCCCTTGCTGCCCCTGATTGTGCTCGTTTTTTTCCCCTTTCTGTGCCCCCTTGATGCCCTGATTGTGCTTGTTTTCCCTTCTGTGCCTGTTTCCGCCGCTGCGCCTGCGGCCCCGCCCCTCACTGCCCATTCGCTGCCCCATTCCCTGCTCCTCCCTCCCACCTCCCCATTTATGGCGGCCGCTGCGTGGCCGCGCCGCTAGCGCGCCGAAGGCGCGCCAAGGCAAGCCCGTCTGCGCCCGTCCACGCCGTGACCGCGCCCAGCGCCAGACCCCTGGTCCGGGCATCCCCCGCGCCCGCCACATCAACAGACGCCGATACGACGCCAGCACCCTCCACGCACTCAACCCCAGAAAAGATCACACCTGCTACCAGGCCACCCCGAAGCGCACCCAAGGGCCCTTCACCTGCCGGAACTGCAGCTTCGCCAGCACCCGCCCCGCCAAACCACCGCCCAGGAAAGAACCCAACTACCTCAGATGCGTCCTCCTCAACACCCGCTCCGCCCGCAAACACGCCATCGAACTCTGGGACCTTCTCGACTAACCTCCCCAGACGTCGCATTCCTGACGGAGACCTGGCTGAATCCCGCTTCAGCCTCCGACATCGCCATTGCCATCCCGGACGGATTCAAGATCACCCGCAGGGACCGCACCAACGGAGTCGGAGGAGGCATCGCCATCGTCCACAGGAACACCCTCAGAGTCTCAACCAACACCGACGACACCCTCAGCACCGCCGAACACATGCACTTCCAGATCCACACCGATCCCAACACCACCCTCAGAGGAACCCTCATCTACAGACCCCCGGACCCCGACCACAGTTCAGCGATTCCATCGCTGACTTCAGTCAGCACACACGCCATCGCCTCCACGGACTACATCCTCCTCGGGGACCTGAACTTCCACCTCGAGAACAACAAGGACACCAACTCCACCACCCTGATCGACAACCTCGCCACCCTCGGACTCAGACAGCTCGTGACTACACCCACCCACGCCGCCGGCCACACGCTCGACTCCATCTTTTCCGCAAGCCCACACGTCTCCTTCAACCACACCTCCGAACCCCACTGGACTGACCACCACTGCATCCACTTCACCTACAGGAAGCCCACCACGCACCACCGCACCGAACAAATGCCTCGCCGCTGCTGGAGCAGAGTCACGGAAGACCAGCTAACCACAACCCTCGCCCTGAGCCCACCCGCTGAACCCTCCGACCCCGACACCGCCGCCCGCAACCTCAGACAGTGGATCGACGACTGCGCCAACACCCTCGCCCTGCTCAAGAATCCGCCCAACAGCCACACCAGCAAGAAAGCCACCTGGTTCACCAAAGACCTCCAGGCCTCCAAACGAACATGCCGAAAACTGGAGAAGATCTGGCTCCACGAACGGACAGCGGACAGCTACGCCGCCCACAAGAGCGCCACCCGCAGTCACCATCACCTCATCAGATCCGCCAAAAGGGCCTCACTCAAAGACCGCCTAGACAACAACGCACACAACAGCAAAGAGCTCTTCAAGATCGTGAAGGAACTCTCCAACCCCAGCTCCAACACCAACGACATCCAGCCGTCGCGAGACCTGTGCGACTCACTGGCCACCTTCTTCCACCGCAAAATCGCCGACATCCACGACAGCTTCAACACCACGACCGTCCCGGCAACCACCGAGACCACTGCCCCCACAACCACCAACCGCCTGCTCTCCTGGACCAACATCAACGACGAGGACACCAGCGAGATCATGAACACCATCCACTCCGGTTCACCGCTAGACCCGTGCCCTCACCACATCTTCAACAAAGCCAGTACAGCCATCGCGCCCCATCTCCGGAAAATAATCAACATCTCCTTCGAGACAGCAACCTTCCCGGAAAGCTGGAAGCACGCCGAGATCACCACCTTACTCAAGAAACCCAAGGCAGACCCCAAGGACCTCAAGAACTTCCGACCCATCTCTCTGCTCCCGTTCCCCGTGAAGGTCACAGAGAAAATTGTCAACAAACAACTGACCCGCTACCTCGAGGAGAACAACATCCTGGACCCTTCCCAGTCCGGCTTCCGCAGCAACCACAGCACCGAAACCGCCCTCATCGCCGCCACCGATGACATCAGGACCCTGCTAGACAACGGAGAAACAGCAGCCCTCATCCTCCTGGACCTATCAGCCGCCTTCGACACGGTCTGCCACCACACACTACGAACACGCCTTCACGATGCCGGGATCCAAGAGAAGGCCCTGGACTGGACCACATCCTTCCTTTCCGGCAGAACACAAAGCGTCCGCCTCGCCCCCTTCCGATCCAAGGCCACCAAGATCATCTGCGGCGTACCCCAAAGCTCCTCCCTCAGCCCAACGCTGTTCAACATCTACATGGCACCCCTCGCCCACGTCGCCCGACAGCACAACCTCAACATCATGTCCTACGCCGACGACACCCAGCTGATCCTCTCCCTCACCAAAGACCCTCACACCGCCAAAGCCCACCTCCATGAAGGAATGAAGGCCGTCGCCGAATGGATGAGGACCAGCCGCCTGAAGCTGAACTCGGACAAGACGGAGGTCCTCATCCTTGGTTCCAACCCTTCAGCCTGGGACGACTCCTGGTGGCCAACATCACTGGGATCAGCCCCGCCACCCACCGACCACGTACGCAACCTAGGGGTCATCCTCGACCCCACCCTCTCCATGACTAAGCAGGTCAACGCCGTTTCCTCATCCTGCTTCAACATCCTCCGAATGCTCCGCAGGATCTTCAAGTGGATCCCCACTGAAACAAGAAAAACAGTCACCCAGGCCCTCGTCACCAGCAGGCTGGACTACGGAAACGCCCTCTACGCAGGAACGATGGCTAAGCTCCTGAGACGGCTGCAACGCATCCAGAACGCCTCTGCACGTCTTTTCCTCGACATCCCCCGACGCAGCCACATCACACCCCACCTGAGAGACCTGCACTGGCTCCCTGTCAACAAGAGGATAACCTTCAAGCTCCTCACCCACGCACACAAAGCACTCCACAACTCCGGACCAGCCTACCTCAACAGACGACTCAGCTTCTACACCCCCACCCGCCAGCTCCGCTCGACCAGCCTCGCCCTCGCTACAGTCCCCCGCATCCGGAAAACGACCGCCGGCGGCAGATCCTTCTCCCACCTCGCCGCCAAGACCTGGAACACCCTCCCCACCAACCTCCGACAGACCCAAGACCTACTGGCCTTCAGAAGACTCCTCAAGACCTGGCTCTTTGATCAGTAGCAGCACCACCCCCCCTCTTCCCCCAGCGCCTTGAGACCCTCGCGGGTATGTAGTGCGCTTTATAAGTGACATGATTGATTGATTGATTGATTGATTGACTGTATACATAGTGCCTCAGTGTATGGATGAGTGCATCAGTCGTAGCTATGTGATTGCAGACTTACAGGTAAGACATATAATGTATTGCTGCTTTATATTTGACTACATCCAACATTCTGAGTAGTAGCAGAATAGTGAAATTTCAGCACAAAAGTGAAGTTTATGACATGTTGTACACTTTTGAACTGCAGCTTCACCATTCTGTAACGACTGAGGCTGTTGAGTGTACCCACATATAAAGCATCAAACCTATGGATATGTCTGTTATAAATCTCACTATATTCCTGAAAGCATGCATGCATATTTGTCTACCTTTTGCAATCAACACCATATATAAAAGAAATAAACAAATAGACTGCACTTTACATTTGAAAGACAGACCTACATTTCTACAGTGTATTTCAAGTGTACCTTTCCCCAGACTCATAGAAAGTAGCCCAATCAGTAATCCCTCTGCCAACATCTCTTAAAACTCACTTTTGTTCTGCAGCTTGACTGAGAGCATGGATAACTGCATGCATAGTGCCTGAGTGATTACATGAGTGCAGGGGTAGTGCCTATGAAATTAGAGGACTGCATGACTACTAATATACATAGAGATGTATACCTGTGTTTTATACATCTATCATCTTCAGACACATAACACATACGATAATACATGTGCAAGTACAAACATACAGCAGCACTCACCGTGAGCTCCCGTCGGCCAGCCGCCATCGCCGATTATCCTGAAACCCCCACGAGGGGCATGACGCCCCACGGTACACCCCCATAACTGGGACTGCGGAAGGGGAGCCCAGGAGGTGGAACGAACTTCCCCCGCAGCCGCAATCCGCCGTAAACTGTTGAAACCTGATCGCGGCGAGCACGGCCGGGTGCTGACCTAAGATGGCGGCGCCCAGCGGGAATTGAGAGTGACAGGAAAAGCGCTAGCTGTCTGCCGCATGGTGCGCGGCTTGAGCGCTGGAGCACCTCTTCTTCTGCCCTCTGCAGGGTGCGACCCCCAAGGACCAGTGGACCCCGAAGAACCTCCCCGCATACTGGTGCCTGTGAGACCGGATGTAAGGCCAGGGGAGATAAACGGCGGTAAGATGGCGGCGCGGACGGTGATAGATGAGCCTGGGGCGCCTTGATTAGCGCAGAGCCACCTGTGCCCCCCCCTACCCACTGTGTAGAGCTGAGTGCCAAGATCGGCGGCCATCGAGGGCGGGCTGACCCGAGGTGGCCCAGACGCCGAGGGACTTGGGATAGGCCTCATAGGGTCCACGACCGGACAGAGAGCTGTAACATCGGGGGACCCCCCCCCCCCCGAGCCAGGAGCTTGAAGGGCGCGCTGCTTCACGAGTGGCGCGATGAGAAGGTGAGCCCGGGTGGGAACGAAGCTGGGGCGGGCGCCGGCTGTCCAAGGGCGCCACAGGTGGACGTGACGAAGCTTTGGCTCCCTTCCTCCTGCCTGTGCACGCGCTACTGAGGAGAAGCATTGGGGACTCCTGTCCGGGATCTGGGGCAGGCGGGAGCTCCTGAGGAGCCCGGACCCTACTGGTGACAGCGGACACCGCAGACGGCAAGCAGCGGAGGCCTGGAACGGGGCCCTGCATTCGGACTGGGGCCTCTGGGCACACTGCGCGACAGCCATTGACAACGCCGCCCTACCGGACTGGTGTAGACACAGGGGCCTGTAGACGAGGGCTTGCTGAACGCGAGCAGTGCAAACCCGGTGGGAACGGGTCGAGGTGCCCCATGAGTACGCGCAGCACCAGAGGTGTCCCAGGGCGTGAAGACACAATGGGGAAGCCCCAGAAGAAGAAGGACAGAGAGGATCCCCCCATGAGCGCGCCTACGGACGAAAACGGGAAAGCCCAGCAACAAGGGGAACACCCTGCAGTCCCCACGCTTGCAGGCTATCACCACGTCCAGCGAGCGCCTGGAAAATAAGATTGACTCGTTGAGCTTAGACATGGGTTTGCTCAGGGACGATCACAAGAAATTGGCGGACCGAGTTAAATCAACTGAGGGAGAACTTGCTGAGGCCCTGCCGGCGCTCACTGACGTGAAGCAGCGAATGGCCCTGTTAGAGGCAAAGGTGCGGACGCTAGAGGACAGGGCTGAAGATGCCGAAAACAGGTCACGAAGAAGCAACCTGCGGATCGTGGGCCTGCCGGAAAAAATTGAAGGCCGCAGCATGACGGATTATCTTGAAAAATGGATCAGGGAAGAGATAGCGCCAAGCGGACTGTCGAACTTTTTCGCCCTGGAAAGAGCGCACCGCGTCCCGGCGAAACCACCCTTGCCAGGCGCCCCGCCAAGAGTGGTGATAGCGAAACTCCTACACTACAGGGACAGAGACCACATTCTGACCCAGGTACGCATCAAGGGCGACACACAGGTGCACAATTCCATAGTGCGCATTTTCCCAGATTTTTCACGGGAAGTGCAACGACGGCGGAGCTCCTACCGGGAGGTGAAACAGAGGCTGCGGCAACTGGATTACAAATACACGACGCAATACCCGGCTACGTTGCGAGTTGTAACGGTTGGGGGCACAGAGTTCTTCAGAACCCCTCAGGAGGCGTCTGACTGGTTGGACAACCAGGATGGTGCGGAGCGGCCACGGAGCCCGACGAAAGGGAGACGACGAGGACACCGACCCAGGAATCGGAGGACTGGGACGGAGATCCTGGTGCCTTCACAGGAGGAGACACAACTCGAACGGCTGAACGCGATGCAGGTGGTGGCCCGGATCAGCGGCGGAGTGCAGAGCCAAGACCAGCCGGAGGGCGGCGGAAATACGGCGGACACTGGTTCGGAGGGTGGGTCCAGCGACTCTGAGGCACAAAGTGAGCCACTCCCGGCTGTAACACCGCAGACAGCAGATGGCATCATCTAGTGGTTCAAAATGGCGAACTGAGAGATGCAGACCTCGCTTACTGTGGGGCGCTCCTGAGATTACATTCAGGTACAGGGGTACAAGAGGGAGGGTTGCCGTGGGGTGGGCCTCTGACATTGTGGAGAAGATGGCGGCGGCAGAGACGGGTGAGCCCCAGCAGCTGGCCACCCTCTGGGACTGACTGACCACCCTACAAGCAGTCACTTGTAGACTTTATAAATTGGTTTGGATGGGGGGTTGTTTTTTCCTACTTATCCTGGGGAGTGGGAGTTCAGGGGCGAGTTTGTTGTTGGGTTTGGGGGGAAACACTGGGTTGCAAAATGTTGGATGTAATGGGGGCTTGACACAGAGATGGGTGCGGTGGGTGCTGGCCGGCCTAGGCAGGGTTTGGAACAGAGTACTTCTCGACCATGGCTGACCACCGACATTACAAATGCATGACCTGGAATATCAGGGGCATGCATACTATGTCCAAACGCCATAAAGTCCTCTCATATATTAAACGATGAGGAGCCCAGATAGCTCTCCTCAAAGAAACGCACCTTACGCAAAAGGAAGGGCAGGCATTGCAAAAAAGGTGGAGGGGGAAGCTCTTCTACACTACTTATTCAGCCTATGCACGAGGGGCGTTAGTGTGGATCCAAGCGGGGGTTCCGTTCCAATTGCTCCATTCAGTAACCGATCCGGAGGTCCGCTACGTGGCCGTCAAGGGAGGCTGGAAGGCCGGGACGTTACCTTGATCAGTGTATACGCCCCTAATGTCGATCAGTCAGCATTCTTTCCGGCACTCAGCCACAAATTAGCACAATATCTTGCGGGTACTGTGATAGTGGGGGCGACTTCAACAGTGTAGACGACATACTTCTGGACCGGTCTCACCCCCGCTGCCAACCTCCCAAGCAGCACGCGCTTCCCATGCGTTCACCACATGGAGACAGAGCTGGGGCATGCTGGACACATGGCGCACCCTACACCCGCAAACCAAAGACTACTCTTATTTCTCGGCGGTCCACGAAGTGCACGCCCGGCTAGATGCCTTGTTGTGCTCGGCGGATGCTCACCAACAAGTCACGTCAGCAGAATACTTAGCACGCACCATTTCAGACCATAATCCGCTGATTATGTCCCTGAGGTGGACGTACCCGCTAGCGGCGATTCCCATATGGCGACTTCGACCAGACACATTGGAAGATCAGGTCTTTAGAGAGGAGATCAGGGGTGAGATAACGGACTACTTCAGACTTAACACTGGGACGGCGACATCCCTCACTGCAGAATGGGACGCCTTTAAGGTGGTCCTGAGAGGCCAGTGCATCACACGTGCCACAGGAGTCAGGAAGGTCCTCATGAGGGAAGTAGAGGGGGCAGAGTCAGCTCTCCGGGAAATAGAACGCAGGAGGCCGGGGCATCCGGAACTCCAACGGGCACTCCTGGACGCTAAAGAGGAGACAGCGAGGCAAACAGAGAGGCTCAGGAGCTTCGACTATAAAAAATATCTAGAGCGCACCCATGCTGAAAGGGACAAGTCCGGCTCGCTCCTGGCATGGCTGACAAATCCGGGGCGCCGGGGCTCTCCCCTAGTGGAAATAGAGGACGAATGGGGGATCAGACACTTCGCTCAGGATAAGATCAACGAGGTCTTTGCACGCTACTACACTGCACTCTATGCCAAAACATGTACCTGCGCACTGGCAGATATGGCGGGCTACCTGACTGATCTACCACTGACACGCCTGACCCCTGAAATTGCGGAGCTCTTGGGGGGGATATCACTCAACGGGAGATTCGGGGGGCTATTAAGGGAATGGCGCGTAATAAAACGCCAGGTACCGACGGACTACCGGTCGAATTTTTTGCAACATATGTGGAGGAGTTGACCCCCCACCTGACCGCAATGTACCGCAAGGCCCGCGAACTGGGGCGATTGCCGGACAGTGCCAGGGAGGCTCTTATTATCCCCATTCCTAAACCAGGGAAAGAACCCCATGACTTTACGGCATACAGACCATTGTCTATGATGAACTTGGACTATAAAATCTTGAGCAAGATCCTCGCGACCCGTTTGCTGCCGCATATGCCTCATCTTGTTCACCCTGATCAAGCGGGATTTATCCCAGGGCGGAACACTGCCACTAACATTCGGCGCCTCCTGGCGGTAATGGACGCTGAAGGGTACGATAAACAGGAAGCAGCAGTGCTAGCAGTGGACATAGAGAAGGCTTTTGACAGCCTGGAGTGGCAGTATTTGTATGTAGTCTTGGCTGGAATGGGCCTCGGGG
Source organism: Calotriton arnoldi (assembly GCA_963921515.1). Taxonomy (NCBI): domain Eukaryota; kingdom Metazoa; phylum Chordata; class Amphibia; order Caudata; family Salamandridae; genus Calotriton; species Calotriton arnoldi. The sequence goes on from CAWUFW010003815.1 coordinate 507,450, forward strand.
AGGGATTCCTAAAATGGGTGCAGCTCCTGTACGCAGCCCCTACAGCCCGGGTGCGCACTGGCAGAGTCATTTCACCTCCGCAGAGAGTGGAGAGAGGTACGAGACAGGGATGCCCCCTTTCCCCCCTCCTGCTTGCTCTGGCCATGGAGCCATTGGCGTGCAGAGCCAGGAGTGGCCAGGATTACAGGGGCTTAGAGACATCAACGGGCCGCCATCTAATAGCCTTATATGCGGACGACCTCCTGATCTTCTTGCGTGATACGGCGGGCGAACTCCATGGGGCACACACTATGCTGGCCCGATTCGGCACTGTGTCTGGTCTCCAAGTTAATTGGCAAAAATCCAGCCTGTTCCCGCTGACCCCTGATGTCCCTCCGCCGCTCGCCTTGGAGCGATTGCGCTGGGAACCTAGATGTTTACAATATCTGGGTGTTCGAGTTTATCATGAGGCCTTGGACCTCTTGGAGGGGAATGTGAGCAGGGCAGTGAGGGCGGCAAAAACAGCAATGGATTTCTGGAGCACACTCCCGCTTTCCGTTGCTGGGAGAGTGGCGGTCCTAAAGATGATAACATTGCCGCGCCTCCTGTATTACTTCGGGACACTGCCGGTGTGGATCCCACGGGCAAAGTTTAAGGAGTTGGACACGATGATCACTTCCTTTATCTGGGGCTCAGGCAGGCGGAGAGTAGCACTGTCATTATTGCGGCGCCCTACTGCAGAGGGGGGCTAGCGGTACCTGACCTTGAGAGCTATTATCTATCTGCACAATTATACTGGCTGATCCAGTGGCTAGCGGCAGACCGCAACCCTGACAGGGAACGCTGCCCGGACGCACCAGATGCTGCCAACCTAGCAAAAATCCTTTTACGAGTCCGCCGCACTGCGCCGGCAGACACGCAGGCCACCAAGGTGGTAGTGCGCTGTTGGTCCAGATACCTGAGGAAGGTGGGCGCTGTGACTCCCTACTCACCTGCCATACCACTGACACAGTTGCGCTATCTCCCGCAGGGAGAACACTGGGGGGGCTGGAAGACTGGGTAGAGGTGGGATTGAGAGAAATGGGGGACCTGTACCGAGACTCCACACTCATACCCTTCGAGGACCTGCAGGCTTCATACGACATCCCTGGGGGACATTTCCTGAAGCATAGGGCCTTGACCCGCAAGATTAGGGAACATTGGAGAGGAGGGGACAGAGCCACGAGCACTGGCGGGGTGCAGATATGTGGCGCTCTCGGCGGGCAGAATTAAAACGGTATCCTGCTTATACAAGGCCATACAGACAGATGCACGGCGGCCACTAGAACGCCTGAAATTACAATGGGAGGAAGACCTTGGTAAGCCAATTCCAGAGAGGGACTGGGAAAAAATACTAGAGCGTACACCAAAGGCGTCCAGAAACGCCCGTTTTAAATTAATTAACTATTATGTGCTGCACAGAGCGTACCTGACGCCGGCCCGCATTAGACGGTATTTCGGTGTGGAATCAGCAGGCTGCCCAAGATGCGGGATGAGGGAGGCACACATAATCCACATGTTTTGGGACTGCCCCTTACTGCAGACTTTCTGGGGAGACATACGACAGATAGTGGGTGACCTAATAGATAAAACATTGCCACAGACGCCAGAGCACTTCCTCCTGGGATGGTTTCCACACACGGCCAAGAACAGGGTGACGGGGAAGTTTCAGGACCTTGCTTACGTCCTAGCCAAGAGGGAGATAGCTAGAAATTGGAAAGCCCCGAGAGGACCGCAGATTGCCACCTGGAGAAGAGAGTTAGAGAGATGGGCGGGGGCCGAAAGCAGGCTGCTGTTTAGGGAAGCCAGTCGGGGGATTGGTACAATGGACAAAGCCAAAGCCTGGGAAACCTTAGTAGATGACCTAATAGCCTCTGGCCAAGAAGACGTTGAGGAGGTGGGCTCCCCTGGGGCGGCTGACGTAGCTCTGGGCACTGATCAAGAGGGACGTCAAACTTAGCGCATGAGACCCTGGCCTCCACTACACACGACTGCGAAACATCACTTGTACGAGCAGCTGCCAACCAGCTGCCCCTCTGCAGTCCTTGTTCCATTGCAACCCAGGAGAGGGAGGGGGAGGGGGTACTGTTTTTATGTTTTATTTTCTGTTTGGCAGATGTTGGACTGCAAGATTCTGCGAATGGTCATGGACCCAATTCTCATACATGCTGGAAGCATTTTCATCATAATGTAATATGTGTGAAATTAAAGATTAAATGCCAATAAAATATGGTTAAAAAAAAAAAAGTACAAACAAACCTCAGTCACAACACCATCCACAGCTCAAAACTTCACAGACTACACTTCCAATTTCAGACACTGAAATTATGCGGTATATATGAAATGTAGCTTTCCACACATCATAAAAATTGCTCTAATAAATAATATCTCTACAAACATATCTCAAACCTCACTTTTGTGTTGCTGCTTTACCATTCTACAACTACTTATAATGTTACACCTACCCAAATACAAAGCAGAAACCCTTCACATGTCTCTGCTAAAACTCTCACCATATTCCTAAAAGCATGCATGCATATGTCTGTACCACGACACTATCCACACCTCAAAAGTTCACAGAACAAACTTACAATTTCAAGCAAACACCCAAAATGATGTGGCATATTTCAACTGTACCTCTCTATAGACTTAAAAAAAGTAGCCTAATCACTAATACCTTATGTTAACATCTTTTAAATCACACTTGTATGCTGTATCTTCACCATTCTACTACTACTCACACTCTTGTGCCTACCACATAAAAAGCAACAACACCTCTTTGTTATATATCATGAACCTTCAAATGTATAAGACATATGAACATACATATACAATTAGACATACTTCAGACATAAGTCCATTCACACCTTAAAACTTGACAGACTGCACTTCCAATTTGAAAGCAACACCTAAAAGTATGCGGTATACTACAAATGTACATATCCACACACTAAAACAAACTACCATAATCACTAATCCATCTTCCAAATTACACATATTACTATGCAGAATATATTTCAAACAACATTTAATTACAATAAAACAAACTACAATACACATCTCTACATTTAATAATATATTTCAATCATCACAGTTCTTGAATACTTTTTAAAGTTTAAAAAAAAGTTAATACATAATACACCTCACAAATTTATAACTCACCTTCCAAATCGATTTGTAGGATATAAAATATCACAAACTCATAAAAGATTTTCTTATGCACACAATCAATGTAATGCACCACTCTCAACAAAGTAAAACCAGCAATGGCAAACTTTCCCTCTCTTTCTCCACACAAATAAATGTAAGTAACAAATCACATTGCTTCCTACATAATTTCAAATTGTAAAACACATTTCTATTGGTTAGACATATTAACCCTTACCATATGACTTCTAAAAGTGCCCACACTGATTCTGGAATTTTTTGGAGTCGCGACTCCACCGTGCACCAACGCGATGGAAATAAAAATACCACTATGTTTTAAGAACACACCACTTCTAAAGATAGTACTCACTTGGGAAATTATACTTTAATAACATATCACTTATATATAAATTACTATTTTACATTTTAAGTCCACAGTTAAGTTCTAACCCTTCCCCATTCTGCTTAATGCCAGTTTCCATAGTAACAGTTCATTAACATTCAACTGAACTGACAGGTCACAAGTTCACCAGATTTTCAAATCCAGCGCACACGTTTACAAATGCAAACAGCAGGTGTGGTTGATGTTTGCAAAATATCTCCTTATCCTATCTACTGTACCTTTCAAACATTTACCAATAAGAAACATGCTTTTTAAAGAAAGTAACATGCACCCTATTTTTGAATGTACAATCTTCTTAAACAGCCAATCAATTCTCTACTTTTTTAAAAACAGCATCTTGTCCACCATTTTAGATACCTCTCATTCTACCAACTGACTACCTCAGCGACAGGCATCTTTTCATTACTTCCAGACATCCCTTCAAGATGCTTACAGTGTGGATTGTTGGACACAGCAATGTCTTCTGGTGCAAAAGGTATGCTGAACGCAGAGGTATTGACAAAGACCTAGCTTTGCAAAATATAGATATTAAATGGATTGCACAGAGAGGATTAAAGTGGCACCAATTGATGCCTTTGGTTAAAACCTCTTTGCATCTCCAACCCCTGACCTCATGATTGTGCACGGTGGTGGCAATGACCTAGGCACATTGACTGGGGTAGGTCTGGAAATGCTAATGAAGGACACCTTTGCACAATTGATGTTGCTTTTACATCAAACTGTATTTGTATGCTCTAATATATGCCAAATACAGAAATGGAAGTGGTCAAATCAATTCTGTCCACAGATTGAGAAAGCTAGAAAAATGTCAATAAAGTTGTTTCTGCTTACCTCAGAGACCATAGGATGGGCTCCATCTATAACAACAATCTACGTTTTGATATGGATGAGATCTACAGAAGTGATGGAGTACTCTTCACAGATCAAGGAAACAGAGTCTTTCTCAACAACCTAAAGCTGTGCATCCGCACTTACATGTAGCTACAACAAACTCAGAATGAAAACAAGGGCTCTTCTTAGAGCCACCCTTTAAATTTTTTGTGGATTTGCGCACCCGACATGATTCTACAAAAGCATGAATTCAATGTACTACAGCATAATACACTTTTCAAATGTAACTATTAATTTTTAATTTTATATATTTTTAACAACTCTATCAATTGTAATCTTGTCATTAACTTCAATCACAGTACCTCTTTAATACAACTTCACACATACAACACTACCTTCTAATTTATATACTACTAAATTATTTATTTAAGGTGAATTCGCGAATCCAACGCGACGTTACATGGGGGGCTGCGCTGAGAGCAGCGTTGGGGTCACGACTCCAAACTCAAAAGAAAAAAAAACACCCCACTTCCATTATTCGGTATTCGCCCCGGGGACCACATCCCCCGGGGCCTGCCAGCATTTATTCTTTTAAAAAAATTATCGAGGGGGACCGCGTGGCCCCCCTCCTGAGGCCAATAATGGCCCCGGGGACCCCTCCCCTGGGGCATTGCCTCTTTTTAAATAATTTTTTTTAATTGAATACTATGGAAGGGGGGCACATGACCCCCCTTCCCAGGGCCGCTTTTCACCCCAGGGACCCCATCCCCCGGTGCCCAGCCTTATATATATTTTTTTATTATTACGAAAGGGAGGGGGGCCGCGTGGCCCCCCTTCCCTTGGACACTTCTAGCCCAGGGGACCCCATCCCCCGGGGCCTGGCCTCAGCGTTGGTGACCGTGGGGGGAGCCCCAATGCCCCCACGGTCCCTGTCATCAGTGATGTCACTGACCATGTCATGAGTGATGTAATATGTGACGTCATCAGCAGTGCATTGCAGGGGCGTGAGTTATAGTTAGCTCAGCTAACTATAATGGCTAAATTTCTCTGGTCTTGTACGAGTGAAATGTCAGACTAACTATAACGTCCCTGAAATCTGTGTTTTTTTCAGTGAATATCTAAGGTTTTTCAAATGCTAATTTCTAACTATAACGTCCCTGAAACCTGTGTTTTTTCCAGTGAATTTGATATATATGCATTCAATCTCCTCTCACTCTTACAAGGAAGGAATAAGCACACAGGTTGTAGTTTGGAAGTATTTAATCTGGAAAAGACGCGATCCACGCGTTTCGGCTCATCCAAACCTTAATAACGATACAAGACGTCATTGTAGCTTCCTTATTTAAATGTACAAATGCCTCTAGTTGCCAACATTAACAAAGGACTACATTAATCCAAAAAGCTGGCGGCCATATTGGCCTGGTCACAATGCAAAAATTCAGGAATTCATACAATAAAGAAAAGAAAACAAGTGTTAATATACACACAATATCATTTCAGCATTTCTTGCCCCGTGACCGCAGTACCTGTATGTTCGTCAACGTGACTTGCTCATAATAAACATACTTACGATTGTAAACATCAACATAAAAAATGGACTACACATTACTTTAAAGTGAAAGGCTATCGGCCATATTGATCTGGGCACTTTGCGTATTATATTGGTTCTTACAAAAAAGAAAAGAAAAAAAAGGGGTGTTAATATACACACACTATCCCTAAATAAAGTTCTAGCGATTATAGTTCCATTCCATTCACAGCTCATTTGAGATGTCACTGACCATGCCATGAATGATGGAATGTCTTAGGTCATAAGCAGTGCATTGCGGGGGCATAAGTTATAGTTAGCTCAGGTAACGATAACTGCTGAATTTCACTGGTTTTGTGCGAGTGAAATCTGAGTCTAACTATAACATCCCTGGAATCTTTGTTTTTTCCAGCAAATTTCTAGGTTTTTTTAAACGTTAAGTAAGATGCCTATCACAATGGATGTTGGTGGTTGGAAGCAGGAACTGGCCTGGCATTATGCTGCCCCCACCTAAGCTTTCTGCTCCTGCCTCCCCTCCTCTGCTTTGCAATCCTTTGTCCAAGGCCTTGCCCCTGCACCCTCATTACAGCCCTGTGTGGCCGTTGTTTTGCCACTGGCCTTCCCGCCTTCTCTGAACAGTTAGCTTGCAGTCCCATCTACTTCTTCCCTATCCTCTGTTGTCTGAATCCATGAACTAGCCTCCTCCCTCCTGCCATGCATGGTCTGATGTGCAGCCACTGCTCTCCATTTAGCGTGATTCCCCAGTCCACTCCTCCTGCCCTCCGTTGCCCAATTCTATGCCCATCATTGACCTCCTGCTTAGCCTCTGTGCTTAGCTTGCTGCCCCTACTCTCCTTCACCCTGTCCTCCGATGTTGGTGTGCATGCCTCTGCTCCATCCTTTTTGCCCACCATGTTCCATGGACCTGCCCCTCTTACCTACTCTGAGTGTTCTGTTGAGCTGCCACTCCCCTCCCACCTGCCTAGCATTGCCAGATGACTGTAACCTGCCCCTGCCACCTCCACCCTGCTTGTCCACGTTCCATGCCCCTATCCCCTTCCTCCTGTCCTCCATGGTCCATTTTACTGCCACACCCTTCTGCCCTCCCTGGTCTGTTGTGCTGCAACTGCTCCTCCTGCCTGTCCAGCGTGGTCTGTTCTGAGGCCCCTTCCCCTGAACTCTCTTGTCTGCGCCCAGCTCCTACCCTTCCCTTCTATCCTCCATGGTCCTTTGTGCATGCCCCTGCCCCCTCCTTCTTGCCCATCATGGCCCTTGTGCTACCACTAACCCTCCCGCTTGCTATGCATGGCCTTCTGTGCTGCCACGGCCCCTCCCAACTTCCCTGTGTGGTCAGTTAGCTGCCCCTGACCCCTCCCACCTTCCCTCCTTGATCTGTGTGTATGTCATTATAATCTCACTGTTGCCCTCCATGGTGTGTTGTGCTTCTAGTACCCATCCTGCCTGACCTCCATGGTCAGCTTGCTGCTCCTGCCCTGCCCCCTTGCCCCCTGCCCTCTGTTTTCCGTGTGCAGACCCCTATTCCCTCCCTCCTGGCTTGTCTGTTCCATTGTAATGTCCCTGATCCCTCACTGCTGCCCTTTATGGTCCGTTATGCTGCAGCTTTTTCTCCTGTCTGTCCATTATGTCCAGCTTGCTGCCATTGCCTCTTTCCCCTTGTTCTTTGTTGTCCATGTGCATGGTCCTGTCCCCTCCCTATTGCTTTCCATGGATTGTTGTGCTGCACTGCCGTCCTGCATGCCCTGTGTGGTGTATTGTGCTGCTTCAAACCATGATGCCTGCTCTGTAAGGTCAGTTTGGTGTACCTGTCCATGTCCCTCCTGTCCTCTGTTATCTGAGTCCATGTCCCTACCCCAATTCCTACTACCTTCCATGATCCAATGTACCATACTTGCTAACATTTTGAACTTGGTAAAAGGGAGATTTTGAAAAAAAACTGGGGAATTAATTTTCCCCATTGACTTACATTGAAAAAGAGGAGATTGCAGACAGGAGACAGATAAAATAAAGCCCATTTGGGCTTAAAAACATTGGGCTTTTCCTGGCTGAATCAGGCCTGTTGGCATGTATGGTTGTACTACCACTGCCTCTTCCTTTTGCCCACAATGGTCTATTATATTGCCACAACCTCTCTTGCCTGTCCTGCATTGTTGGTTTGTTGCCTCTACCCCCCTTTCCACTGCCCTTCATAGTCTGTTGTGCTGCCACTGCCCCTCCTGCCTGCCCAGAGTGGTCAAATTGTTGCCTCTGCACCCTCCTACCTGCCTTCAATTTTCCGACTCCATGCCCCTGACCTCTGCCTCTCAACAGTATCCAAATGAACAACTAGATTGCTAACATTCTATATTTATTACAAAAGTGTGGCATGTCTGATGTCATCTTGATGTAATCAAAACTGTAATACCTAAAGCATTTCCTTTAGAAATTCTAGAAATTAGAGGGTCTTATTTGCATCGAAATTATGGTTAGTGCTCTAAAAAACTAAAATGAGGACATATGTTCTGAGTTCTCAAATAGCGACAAAAACACTTTTAAATTATTTGTTATCTTTATGTTTTTATCCAGTTGACCACTTGATTAAATGTTGCACTTAGGGGAGAGGATGTGGTGTTACTTCCAGAGCTGCAGACTTAGCAACTAGGGAACCAGGTTGGAGTTTCTGCTTAAGCTCGACATTCTGTGATTCTGGTCAAATCACTTAATCTCCCCATGCCTACAACCAAAACGAATTTGTCCTTGTGTGATGTAACCAATGCTCATGTAAAGCACTCTAATACCTGAGCAGTCTGCACTATATAAAACTAATTAAAAAAAACTTCTGTCCTTGGGCTATACGTGGGCTACATCTGGGTGATATTTGTGCTACATTTGGGCTCCTTTTTTCTGTGGTGGCCATCTTGGGAGACTTCAATTCAATTCAATAAACTTTATTCAATCTGATTTAGAAACATAGATCATAAAAGTGTACATAAAAACCATAAATCCTCTTTCTTAATACAATACAATGAGAATTAATTAAAACCAGTAGGTAAAAACGGGTGTTACAAAGCCCGGCTCAGAGCAACTTCAGTTTAACAGAATAGTAAAGTTCAATGTTTCGCAAGATCAATCTCAAGTACTTCGTGCAAAATACGCAATAAAGGGTCCAAGTAAGATGCAACGCTCCAATACCTGACCAGTCTGCACTATAAAAAACTGCAAAAAACCAAAATATAAAAAGTGTTTTTCACACTTCTGTCAGTGGGCTATACATGGGCTACATCTGGGTCATATTGGTGCTACATTTGGGCTCTTTTTTCTCTGGTGGCCATCTTGGGAGACTTATTTGTTATGAAGTTTCCTAATTTACTGCAGTCTCCTCAGTAGGAAATGCTTTCAGTTTTTTACTTTGATTTCATCAAGTAGGCATTCAGATGTGTCACGCATTTGCCATAAACTCAGAATGTTAGCACTCTAGTTGCTCATTAGATCACTGTAGTAAAGCTACTGCTCACCAGGGAGTTAACTGGAAGTCTGCTCCTGGTATTGAAAGTGCATGTTTCAGTCTGCATGTCAGAATTTTTTAATGAAATGGAATAGGATTTGAGAAGTCACTCAAAATGTGCCCTAATTTTTCTTTCTGCAGCACTAATCATAATTTCTGTGGCACAATGAACCCCCTCATTTTGTTCCTTTTTAAATTAACTGTTTTAAGTGTTACCAGTTTATTCCAATCAAGATGGCTTCAGGTGTGCCATACTTTTGTAATAAGTAAGACTGTTAGCGCTCTAGTTGTTCTTTAGAACACTCTGGGAAGCTGCAGTAGAACACAAAGGAACAACTGACAGTCTCTGCCCTTGTTGGATGTGCATGTTTTACTGAGAATGTCTGACTTCATTCTCACATGACTGAGAAAGATAATGTGAATTTACAGAAAATATGCTTTCATTTCAGCTTCTGGAGCACCTTCCAAACCTCTATGGGAATAGCATGAGAAATAGTTTTCTCTCAAACATGATTCATGATATCCCACGAAAAGGCTTTTTCACAGGGTAAAATCACCTTATAACACACCACAATTCCTAAATTTAGTATGGTACCATCAACAAATGATTTATAATGTAACTAAAGTCTGTTATCACCCTTTATACGTTTTCCTTTTGGTGACCCTCAAAACCTTCCATTCACTACAATGCATTTTAATGGGGTGCTATCATGTATATTGGTCCCAAGATGGCTGCCAACATTTCTTGGATGAAGTGCTGACAGCCAATCAGATCTCACGATGAGATGTGTGGTTAGGCTCCACCCAGATATCTATATTTCTTTTTCCTTTAATATTTCAAAAACTACTGCACCATTTAAAGCAAAGAGTGCACTCTGGACCAAGAGCTACCTTTCTGCCAAATCTGGTGTAATTCCGTTCAGCAGTTCGGGCTGTAGCCGCGACAAAAGTTTCCCATGGAAATTAACATGGAGAAAACAACTTTTGGTTATCCCCCTTTTTACTCGGCCCCCGCTTGACGAATCACCCCGAAACTTTCAAGACAGGAGCTGACCGGAGCGCCCCATTAGTTTTGAGAATTTCGCGAAGATTAGTCAAATGGCGCCAAAGATATTGGCAAAAGAAAAAACGCTATTCCTATGGAAACAAGGTCCTAACTATAACTACCTACTGGCGACCGCCAGTAGGTAATATATATATATATACTTGGGACCAGCGGGAATGCGAGGTTGGAAGTGAGGGCTTAGAGACTATTTGTTGCCCAGCACAGCGCTACGATTTCCAACCTAACCACGTCTCAGGTCAGCCTCCTAATTGGAGTGCCAAAAAAGTCTGGCTGAACAGAAACACTCATTTGTGACACGAACGAACTGCATGATGGAACCTGCAGTCTCCAAACACTGAACTGCTCGAGTGCTCTCTGTGAAACGTGGCTCAGGTGCGCACCACACTACTTTAGAGGATGGGCAAATATAAAGGAAGTTACCTGGAAACCTTAAGCACCAGTGGCATTTGAAAAAGGCTATCGCCAAAACGCGTCATGCCAAACTTTTTAAATAAATGGTTTCACTAAGCCCCGCCGTGTCCCCTTGTTTACTTCGACGGAAGAAGAAGTTTTTTGAATATATATATATATATATACACTGAAAAAACCATAGGTTTTAGGGACAGTTATAGTTAGTTGGACATTTCACTCGTACAAAACCATAGAAATTCCCCCGTTATAGTTAGTTCAGCTAACTATAACTCGCGCCCCATAATGCACTGCTGATGACGTCACATATTACATCACTCATGACATGGTCAGTGACATCACTGATGACATCACTGATGACATCTCAAATGACATCACTGATGACATCACTGATGACATCATCCATGTGATAATTTGATGCATCTTCTCACACCCTAATATAACTTTTGATACACCCACTCTAAATTACAGACTGCCATTGTCAAAACCATAGACACTCCAACACCAATAACTACATACACACTCACTGATTCTTAGGTCTACACACACATCCACTCACTCACCCGTACAGTCACTCATACTTATGGTCACTCAGTACAGGACTATCATATGCACTCATACACCTATATAGACACTCACACACCGTCACTTATCCATAGAGGTACTCACACAGCTAGTCAATCATGCAAATAATTAATCACACTGCCATTTACTCACCTGTACAGTTATACACACACCAGCTCACTTACTCATACAAATACTAGCACATTCTTATGCTCTTATACAATCACTGATACAAGTACACACTCATCCATACAGCCAATCTCACAATCACACACTCTCACTTATACCCATTTATATACTCCAACACACATATATACTGCCTTTCACATATGTAGTTACTCGCACATGTACCACTGAGATATACATTCACTCACTAACACACCCATACACACACTCACCCACCCAAGCAGTCCATCACAGATGCACTCTTGAAATCATGCACCCAGTGAATCACCCACTCACACATCTATGTACAGAGTCACACACACCCCACCCACACAAACACTCAGGCAGCCATACAGATACTCAGAGAACCAATCAATAACCCATATAGACACTCATGTAGCTATTCGCAAATCCATGCATCCACTTTCACACCAACAAACAGACGGATACAGACATTCACACAGTTTAGTCACTAACCCATGCATTCAGTAAGATACGTTTAATCACTCACTTGTAGAGTCAGTCACTCACGTACTAAATCATCCATTCAGACACTTATACACCCACTCATTCTTCAATACGCCTTTCCCTATATATATTAAACATATTTAAACTTTACAGAAACACACAGTCACTGGATGATGTCATCAGTGATGTCATCAGTGATGTCATTTGAGATGTCATCAGTGATGTTATCAGTGATGTCACTGACCATGTCATGAGTGATGTAATATGTGACGTCATCAGCAGTGCATTGCGGGGTCGCGAGTTATAGTTAGCTGAACAAACTATAACGGGGGAATTTCTATGGTTTTGTACGAGTGAAATGTCCAACTAACTATAACTGTCCCTAAAACCTATGGTTTTTTCAGTGAATTTCAAAGGTTTTTTAAATGCAAATTTCTAACTATAACGTGTCTGAAACCTATGGTTTTTTCAGTGAATTTCAAAGGTTTTTAAATGCTAATTTCTAACTATAACGTGCCTGAAACCTATAGTTTTTTCAGTGAATTTCAAAGGTTTTTTAAATGCTAATTCCTAACTATAACATGTCTGAAACCTATGGTTTTTTTCAGTGAATTTCCAAGGTTTTATAAATGACAATTTTTAAATGTATTAATTGTTATATTTATTTTTTTGATACTGATTTTCTACATTTTTTTAAACTATTTATTTTTTAAATTACATTGTAATTACATTATACATTACATTACAAAATATACTTTCTCAGAATGAATTACTTTAGTTTAAATTCTTTGCAAATAGGCAATAGACTTTTAAGTACAGTAGTTACAGTTGTTGCAATAGGCAACACAATTTCAAACACAATGCAACATTGAGCTCAATGTGAATTTCAAGTTAAATGCAATTAGTTACTTTATGGATTACTTTTCTAACCACAGGACTGGATCCTAGATTCAGTCCTGGGACATCTCCTGTAAACAGTTGAGTAAAAGCGTTTTGGTTACAGTACTGATTTTTAAGGAATATTATTGTATTTTAAAAGTTGACACGTAGAAACTTTTTCACATAGAATCACCAATGTTATCCTATGGCTGGAAATTCACTTAGCAGGTAAGTAGTGTTATCGTTACTTTTTCTTACTCAGTGGTGGATCCTGGATCCAGCACTGGTGCATCTCCTGTAAACAGTTGAAAGAATGCGTTTAAGTCATACAGGCGATTTTTAAGGAATATTTGTAGTTTGTGAAAATTGACACTGAAAACCAGACAATGGATTCCTATGGAAGGAAATACAAGTTACTGGTAAGTATGGTTAGAATTACTTTTCAGGGTCAGTGCTGGGCTAAAAGATGCAGCACTGGGTTCTCTCCTGATAACAGGTGAGTAAATCGGAATTCGTAGTTCGGCTGATTTTAGAGGAATATTATAAAGTTCCAAAACTCCACACTTAGAATTTCCAAGTGAAACCAGTCAATGTTAGCCTATGGAAGTAAATTCAAGTTCCTGGTAAGTACGGTTAAAATTACTTTTCAGGATCAGTACTGGGCTAAAAGATGCAGCACTGGGTTCTCTCCTGATAACAGGTGAGTAAATCGGAATTCGTAGTTCGGCTGATTTTAGAGGAATATTATAAAGTTTCAAGACTCCTCACACAGAAGAATTTCCAAGTGAAACCAGTCAATGTTAGCCTACGGAAGGAAATTCAAGTTACTGGTAAGTACGGTTAGAATTACTTTTCAGGGTCAGTGCTAGGCTAAAAGATGCAGCACTGGGTTCTCTCCTGATGACAGGTGAGTAAATCGGAATTCGTAGTTCGGCTGATTTTAGATGAATATTATAAAGTTCCAAAACTCCACACTTAGAAGAATTTCCAAGTGAAACCAGTCAATGTTAGCCTATGGAAGGAAATTCAAGTTCCTGGTAAGTACGGTTAAAATTACTTTTCAGGATCAGTACTGGGCTAAAAGATGCAGCACTGGGTTCTCTCCTGATAATAGGTGAGTAAATCGGAATTCGTAGTTCGGCTGATTTTAGATGAATATTATAAAGTTCCAAAACTCCACACTTAGAAAAATTTCCAAGTGAAACCAGTCAATGTTAGCCTACGGAAGGAAATTCAAGTTACTGGTAAGTACGGTTAGAATTACTTTTCAGGGTCAGTGCTAGGCTAAAAGATGCAGCACTGGGTTCTCTCCTGATAACAGGTGAGTAAATCGGAATTCGTAGTTCGGCTGATTTTAGATGAATATTATAAAGTTCCAAAACTCCACACTTAGAAGAATTTCCAAGTGAAACCAGTCAATGTTAGCCTATGGAAGAAAATTCAAGTTCCTGGTAAGTACGGTTAAAATTACTTTTCAGGATCAGTACTGGGTTAAAAGATGCAGCACTGGGTTCTCTCCTGATAACAGGTGAGTAAATCGGAATTCGTAGTTCGGCTGATTTTAGATGAATATTATAAAGTTCCAAAATTCCACACTTAGAAGAATTTCCAAGTGAAACCAGTCAATGTTAGCCTATGGAAGGAAATTCAAGTTACTGGTAAGTACGGTTAGAATTACTTTTCAAGGTCAGTGCTGGGCTAAAAGATGCAGCACTGGGTTCTCTCCTGATAACAGGTGAGTAAATAGGAATTCGTAGTTCGGCTGATTTTAGAGGAATATTATAAAGTTCCAAAACTCCACACTTAGAAGAATTTCCAAGTGAAACCAGTCAATGTTAGCCTATGGAAGGAAATTCAAGTTCCTGGTAAGTACGGTTAAAATTACTTTTCAGGATCAGTACTGGGCTAAAAGATGCAGCACTGGGTTCTCTCCTGATAATAGGTGAGTAAATCGGAATTCGTAGTTCGGCTGATTTTAGATGAATATTATAAAGTTCCAAAACTCCACACTTAGAAAAATTTCCAAGTGAAACCAGTCAATGTTAACCTATGGAAGGAAATTCAAGTTACTGGTAAGTACGGTTAGAATTACTTTTCAGGGTCAGTGCTAGGCTAAAAGATGCAGCACTGGGTTCTCTCCTGATAACAGGTGAGTAAATCGGAATTCGTAGTTCGGCTGATTTTAGATGAATATTATAAAGTTCCAAAACTCCACACTTAGAAGAATTTCCAAGTGAAACAAGTCAATGTTAGCCTATGGAAGGAAATTCAAGTTCCTGGTAAGTACGGTTAAAATTACTTTTCAGGATCAGTACTGGGCTAAAAGATGCAGCACTGGGTTCTCTCCTGATAACAGGTGAGTAAATCGGAATTCGTAGTTCGGCTGATTTTAGATGAATATTATAAAGTTCCAAAACTCCACACTTAGAAGAATTTCCAAGTGAAACCAGTCAATGTTAGCCTATGGAAGGAAATTCAAGTTACTGGTAAGTACGGTTAGAATTACTTTTCAGGGTCAGTGCTGGGCTAAAAGATGCAGCACTGGGTTCTCTCCTGATAACAGGTGAGTAAATCGGAATTCGTAGTTCGGCTGATTTTAGAGGAATATTATAAAGTTCCAAAACTCCACACTTAGAAGAATTTCCAAGTGAAACCAGTCAATGTTAGCCTATGGAAGGAAATTCAAGTTGCTGGTAAGTACGGTTAAAATTACTTTTCAGGATCAGTACTGGGCTGAAAGATGCAGCACTGAGGTCTCTCCTGATAACAGGTGAGTAAATCGGAATCCGTATTTCGGCTGATTTTAGAGGAATATTATAAAGTTCCTAAACTCCACACTTAGAAGAATTTCCAAGTGAAACCAGTCAATGTTAGCCTATGGAAGGAAATTCATGTTGCTGGTAAGTACGGTTAAAATTGCTTTTCAGGATCAGTACTGGGCTGAAAGATGCAGCACTGAGGTCTCTCCTGATAACAGGTGAGTAAATCGGAATCCGTATTTCGGCTGATTTTAGAGGAATATTATAAAGTTCCTAAACTCCACACTTAGAAGAATTTCCAAGTGAAACCAGTCAATGTTAGCCTATCAATCAATCAATCAATCATGTCACTTATAAAGCGCACTACATACCCGCGAGGGTCTCAAGGCGCTGGGGGAAGAGGGGGGTGGTGCTGCTACTGATCGAAGAGCCAGGTCTTGAGGAGTCTTTTGAAGGCCAGTAGGTCTTGGGTCTGCCGAAGGTTGGTGGGGAGGGTGTTCCAGGTCTTGGCGGCGAGGTGGGAGAAGGATCTGCCGCCGGCGGTCGTTTTCTGGATGCGGGGGACTGTGGCGAGGGCGAGGCTGGTGGAGCGGAGCTGGCGGGTGGGGGTGTAGAAGCTGAGTCGTCTGTTGAGGTAGGCTGGTCCGGAGTTGTGGAGTGCTTTGTGTGCGTGGGTGAGGAGCTTGAAGGTTATCCTCTTGTTGACAGGGAGCCAGTGCAGGTCTCTCAGGTGGGGTGTGATGTGGCTGCGTCGGGGGATGTCGAGGATAAGACGTGCAGAGGCGTTCTGGATGCGTTGCAGCCGTCTCAGGAGCTTAGCCGTCGTTCCTGCGTAGAGGGCGTTTCCGTAGTCCAGCCTGCTGGTGACGAGGGCCTGGGTGACTGTTTTTCTTGTTTCGGTGGGGATCCACTTGAAGATCCTGCGGAGCATTCGGAGGGTGTTGAAGCAGGATGAGGAAACGGCGTTGACCTGCTTAGTCATGGAGAGGGTGGGGTCGAGGATGACCCCTAGGTTGCGTGCGTGGTCGGTGGGTGTCGGGGCTGTTCCCAGTGATGTTGGCCACCAGGAGTCGTCCCATGCTGAAGGGTTGGAACCAAGGATGAGGACCTCCGTCTTGTCCGAGTTCAGCTTCAGGCGGCTGGTACTCATCCATTTGGCGACGGCCTTCATTCCTTCGTGGAGGTGGGCTTTGGCGGTGTGAGGGTCTTTGGTGAGGGAGAGGATCAGCTGGGTGTCGTCGGCGTAGGAGATGATGTTGAGGTTGTGCTGTCGGGCGACGTGGGCGAGGGGTGCCATGTAGATGTTGAACAGCGTTGGGCTGAGGGAGGAGCCTTGGGGTACGCCGCAGATGATCTTGGTGGCTTTGGATCGGAAGGGGGCGAGGCGGACGCTTTGTGTTCTGCCGGAGAGGAAGGATGTGGTCCAGTCCAGGGCCTTCTCTTGGATCCCGGCGTCGTGAAGGCGTGTTCGTAGTGTGTGGTGGCAGACCGTGTCGAAGGCGGCTGATAGGTCCAGGAGGATGAGGGCTGCTGTTTCTCCGTTGTCTAGCAGGGTCCTGATGTCATCGGTGGCGGCGATGAGGGCGGTTTCGGTGCTGTGGTTGCTGCGGAAGCCGGACTGGGAAGGGTCCAGGATGTTGTTCTCCTCGAGGTAGCGGGTCAGTTGTTTGTTGACGAGTTTCTCAGTGACCTTCGCGGGGAACGGGAGCAGAGAGATGGGTCGGAAGTTCTTGAGGTCCTTGGGGTCTGCCTTGGGTTTCTTGAGTAAGGCGGTGATCTCGGCGTGCTTCCAGCTTTCCGGGAAGGTTGCTGTCTCGAAGGAGATGTTTATTATTTTCCGGAGATGGGGCGCGATGGCTGTACTGGCTTTGTTGAAGACGTGGTGAGGGCACGGGTCTAGCGGTGAGCCGGAGTGGATGGTGTTCATGATCTCGCTGGTGTCCTCGTCGTTGATGTTGGTCCAGGAGAGCAGGCGGTTGGTGGTTGTGGGGGCAGTGGTCTCTGTGGTTGCCGGGGCGGTCGTGGTGTTGAAGCTGTCATGGATGTCGGCGATTTTGCGGTGGAAGAAGGTGGCCAGTGAGTCGTACAGGTCTCGCGACGGCGGGATGTCGTTGGTGTTGGAGCTGGGGTTGGAGAGTTCCTTCACGATGTTAAAGAGCTCTTTGCTGTTGTGTGCGTTGTTGTCTAGGCGGTCTTTGAGTGAGGCCCTTTTGGTGGATCTGATGAGGTGATGGTGACTGCGGGTGGCGCTCTTGTGGGCGGCGTAGCTGTCCGCTGTCCGTTCGTGGAGCCAGATCTTCTCCAGTTTTCGGCATGTTCGTTTGGAGGCCTGGAGGTCTTCGGTGAACCAGGTGGCTTTCTTGCTGGTGTGGCTGTTGGGCGGATTCTTGAGCGGGGCGAGGTGTTGGCGCAGTCGTCGATCCACTTTCTGAGGTTGCGGGCGGCGGTGTCGGAGGGTTCGGCGG
Organism: Calotriton arnoldi; assembly: GCA_963921515.1. Taxonomy (NCBI): domain Eukaryota; kingdom Metazoa; phylum Chordata; class Amphibia; order Caudata; family Salamandridae; genus Calotriton; species Calotriton arnoldi. Next base: position 525,653 of record CAWUFW010003815.1, read on the forward strand.
GTGGGCTCAGGGCGAGGGTTGTGGTTAGCTGGTCTTCGGTGACTCTGCTCCAGCAGCGGCGAGGCAATTGTTCGGTGCGGTGGTGCGTGGTGGGCTTCCTGTAGGTGAAGTGGATGCAGTGGTGGTCAGTCCAGTGGGGTTCGGAGGTGTGGTTGAAGGAGACGTGTGGGCATGCGGAAAAGATGGAGTCTAGCGTGTGGCCGGCGGCGTGGGTGGGTGTAGTCACGAGCTGTCTGAGTCCGAGGGTGGCAAGGTTGTCGATCAGGGTGGTGGAGTTGGTGTCCTTGTTGTTCTCGAGGTGGAAGTTCAGGTCCCCGAGGAGGATGTAGTCCGTGGAGGCGATGGCGTGTGTGCTGATGAAGTCAGCGATAGAATCGCTGAACTGTGGTCGGGGTCCGGGGGGTCTGTAGATGAGGGTTCCTCTGAGGGTGGTGTTGGGATCGATGTGGATCTGGAAGTGCATGTGTTCGGCGGTGCTGAGGGTGTCGTCGGTGTTGGTTGAGACTCTGAGGGTGTTCCTGTGGACGATGGCGATGCCTCCTCCGACTCCGTTGGTGCGGTCCCGGCGGTTGATCTTGTAGCCGTCCGGGATGGCAATGGCGATGTCGGGGGCTGAAGCGGGATTCAGCCAGGTCTCCGTCAGGAATGCGACGTCTGGGGAGGTTGAGTCGAGAAGGTCCCAGAGTTCGATGGCGTGTTTGCGGGCGGAGCGGGTGTTGAGGAGGATGCATCTGAGGTAGTTGGGTTCTTTCCTGGGCGGTGGTTTGGCGGGGCGGGTGCTGGAGAAGCTGCAGTTCCGGCAGGTGAAGGGCCCTTGGGTGCGCTTCGGGGTGGCCTGGTAGCAGGCGTGATCTTTTCCGGGGTTGAGTGCGTGGAGGGTGCTGGCGTCGTATCGGCGTCTGTTGATGTGGCGGGCGCAAGGGATGCCCGGACCAGGGGGTCTGGCGCTGGGCGCGGTCACGGCACGGATGGGCGCAGACGGGCTTGCCTTAGGCGCGCCAACGGCGCGCCAACGGCGCGCCCTCTGCGCACGTCCGCTGCGCGGCCGCACAGCGGCCGCCATAAATGGGGAGGTGGGAGGGAGGAGCAGGGAATGGGGCAGCGAATGGGCAGAGAGGGGCGGGGCCGCAGGGCGCAGCGGCGGGAAACAGGCACAGAAGGGAAAACGAGCACAATCAGGGCATCAAGGGGGCACAGAAAGGAAAAAAGCGAGCACAATCAGGGCAGCAAGGGGACACAGAAAGGAAAAACGAGCACAATCAGGGCAGCAAAGGGGCACAGAAAGGAAAAACGAGCACAAACGAGAAATTCGTATTTCGGCTGATTTTAGAGGAATATTTGCACAATGGTGAAGGGAGGGGGCGGGGCCTGAGGTGACATCTGTGCAAACGCGCCCCATTCCCCGGGGCATGAGGATTTTCATTTTTTTTAAAAATGATAATAAAACGGGAAGGGGGCCGCGTGGCCCCCCTTCCCTGGGCCTATATTGACCCCGGGGACCCCATCCCCCGGGGCATGCCCTCTTTTTTTTTATTTTTAAATATTTGGAGGGGGGCTGCGTGGCCCCCCTCCTCAGGCCATTTAAGGCCCCGGGGACCCCATCCCCCGGGGCCGGCCCTCTCCGTTGGGGACTGTGGGGGGGTCCCCAATACACCCACAGTCCCGCCGGCTCCCCGCGTCCCTTGGGAGCCGGCATTGCTTTTCCACATGGGGAGCTGCTAAGATGCAGCTCCCCATGTGGGAAGCAATGTGCTTGGATATTGGAAGAGAGAGCAGGTTTCCCTGCTCTCTCTTCCAATATCCAAAGCAGTTTGCTATGACAGGACGGGAGCCGCAAGGCTCCCGTCCTGTCATAGCAAACTACAGTGTCGTGGGGGTAGGCACCCCGGGACACTGTAGGAGCCGGCCCTGGGGGGTGGCGGTCCCCAGGGCCATCAAGGGCTCCAGGAGGGGGTCCGCGCGGCCCCCTCCCTTGAATTGCACAGCCCCGGGGAGGTGGTGGTCCCGGGGCTCTGGAGGTCCATAACGGACCCCCACATTTATTTTCTATGTGCCCCGGGAGGTGGTGGTCCCCGGGGCATGTGGGGGCTGGAGCCCCCACACGTTATTTAAAATATAAAAACGAAGCCCCGGGGGTGGCGGTCCCCGGGGCTGCGGGAGGGCAGGAGAGCCCTCCCGCACCATTTTGTTTTATTAAGGCCCGGGGGGTGGCGGTCCCCGGGGCTTGGGGGGCCTTAGAGGCCCCCCATATAAACAATAAACCCACCCCCCCGCATGCCCCCGGGACTTGGGCCACCCGGGGGCAAATTTGCATCCGCGCTTCGATTTTTTTTTTTTTCTAAATGCTTTTTTCTGCCCAGGGGGTCCTTGTGGGACGCCCAGGGGGTCCTTGTGGGACCCCCTGAGCAGACCTAGGGGGTCAGGGTGTTTCTACCCTGCCCCCTTTTTGCGCTTTGCGCACTTGTTTCTGTCCCTCGGTTCTACCGAGGGACAAAATGGCTGCCAACACTTCCTGATTTGGAGTGTTGACAGCCAATTAGCATGCAGCTCGTGATCGGGAGGGTGCGCGAATCCGACGCGGCCATAGATATATATGTGATTTTCATTTTGATTTTCTCAGGAACTACTGAACGGATTGACACCATTTAACAAAAAGGGTTCTTTCTGAACTAAGAACTACCTCTTTGCCAAATGTGGTGTAATTCCGTTCAGCAGTTCGGGCTGTAGCCGTGTCTAAAGTTTCCTATGGAAAAATGAATGGGGAAAACACGTTTTGGGACCCTCCTTTTTTCTCGGCCCCCGATTGACGAATCACCTCGAGACTTTCAGGGTAGGAGCGGACCGGAGCGGGCCATAACGTTTGAAAATTTCGCGAAGATACGTCAACCGGCAAGAGAGTTATTTCAATTAGAATGTCGCGGATTTCCTATGGAAAATAGGTCCTAACTATAACTATCTACTGGCGACCGCCAGTAGATAATATATATATATATATATATCCACAAAAACAGGTTGCCCTTAGTGAAGACGCCAACTCACGGGAAGGTTATCGCCATTTATTGAAGACACAGTGTGTTCAGCCGCTATCCCCAAATCGAAATGAAAGCCCAACGCGTTTCGGACACAGCTGTCCTTGTTCACGGGCTGCAGGCAGAAGAACAGTAGCCGTGATTAGGAACTCCTTATAATGTTACTCAAGTCCCGCCCCAGTGGGCGTATGCACATCAGTGCCTGCTGGTACTTGTTGTTCCTAACTTAGTCAATCCCCAGTGGGTGCTGCTGAAATTCGAGTAAACCCTTGATATGTTACCCCAGTGGGTTGATATGGGTCAGGCGGACTGTAAAACACCGTACATCCAATGTCCAGCCGCGAGCACTGACCCGCCGCCCAACAGCGGATCTGCGGCGCATGAGACAGAGGTGCCACGAAGCAGAACGGAGGGCTCAAAGTCAAGGAATTATTATTGCTAGCTGCTCAGTCGTTTGGAACTTTTAATCAGCCCACTGTGATTTTATTTTTCAGGAATATGGGACATTGTGACACCCACTGGGGTTATGAGTAATGGAGAACTACTGATCCTACAATGCCTAGCGGCTGAAAACCACATGGACGTTGAGAACGGCCCACAAGGGCGGCAACTTTATCATTTAAATCATGTGTGGTTCTTCATTTTGTTGACGATGATCCTGACAGAATAGGCTTGTGATCAAGGACTTATGTTTGAAACGCGTTAAGCCTCTGCACTGTCGATTAAAGTTCTGATGCTGATCTTGCTGCAGTCCTTGTTCTTGAAGAGGTAAACTCTCCGGGAGGTCGTGCTCATTGGGGCAACCTTTTTGTGTGGATATATATATATATATATATATATATACATATATAATAAAAAATAATAAAATAATGTACACAATTATTAAACAATTTAATAATGAATTATCAATTTAAATACATTGTTGTTTATTTAATACTTAATTAACTCTATACCCCTACGATCCTAGCAACCTACAATTTAAATATAACCAAAATAAATCAGTATTCCATAATGTACATAATTCATTATCAATTAAATAATTATTAATAAATAAATAATTACTAATTAATAATTACTTAACTTACCACTCTATAGCCCTACAAACCCAACATCCTACCCCAAAATATAACTAAAATATAAATTAATAACAACATTAACATAATTTGTAATCAATGAAACAATTAATATTAACTTAATAATTAATTGGCAATCAATTAATATTTAATTAACTTCTCACACTCTACCCTACAAACCCAGCAGCAGACACTTAAAATATAACTAAAAATAATAATTATCACACAATTCACATAATTAATAATCAACTACATTATTAATGAATTAATTGTTAATTACCTATTACTTAGTTAACTTCCCACCCTATACCCCTTCAAACCTAGCAACATGCTGCAACACTATAATTTCTATTTAAAATTAAAGTAAAAATTTAAAATCACGTAAAATTACAAGCAATATTTAAAATATTTTTTACAATTATACAAACAATAACACCTAAAATAAATCTATCAATTAAAACACATTAATATAATTAAACGACAATATTTTACAAGTATATTACTGAAAACGATATTAAGAACCACAATATTCATAACAACGATATTACTTACCTGAATTTTTTTTATTCTTGACAACAATATTTCTGCATCACAATATTTTTGAATCACAATATTTTTTCTTGATATGCCTGTCTCTCGATATTTTCAACTCGATATTTTGTCATAATACGTCATAATACTGTCTGTTGTAAAAAAAATAAAAAAAAGTCCAGTGTAAAATGGACAACTTAGGCAAATCGTATGAACCTGTGTTCAGGTATCCAATCTGCTCAACAAGACTGTATCATTTTTCACTCGGCCACTGAAAGAAAAGCGATTATTTTAGAGAGCACAGGAAACGTCTCCATTGAATTATCACGAACTGCGAACAAGATATTTATTTACCACTTCTCATGATAGTTTGGTCCAGCATCATGTTTAGCAAAGTGCCATCACTGAACGGGAAGACAGATATCCTGCAAACAAAACCAAGACCATAAATTGAAGAATAAGATAACACATAAGGCAGAGGAAGCAGTTTAGCCAACTGCTAAGTGATGGTTATGTGCCATCACATCTGCTTGAATAAGGCCTCTAATAGCGTGTGATACAGCGCGGCTAATATAAATTTCTCCTTGGGACACGAATCCAGGTAAAACATTCACGTCTATTATACCATATGTTGGTGGGGCCCATGACACCGCATATCATACATTCATTCGTTCACTGGATTACACACCAAGGAGAAATGTGTTGCTGGAGGAACGGAATACCTTGTTAAATTTGACAGAATAATACCTCAGACATCATATACATCAACTTTTGATCTTGTCAGTTCTAAACATCAAGGTATTCCGCTCTTTGGTCGATGGACCAACTAGTAGAATAAGTTGATGGTGATTAAGACCAGCTCAATCACTCTTAAAACCTGTTAACCTTTAAACTTATTAATGAACTAAAGAACCACAGACTCATTTTAAGTTAGAATGAAAATGTATCTAATTTCTCAATTGCACGGGTGAAATTCTTTGTTTATTAATCACTTTTAATATATTAATAACATTTATGTGAAAAGTCTAATAAAGAATAGAAAATTATGCATTACCCTTTGATTTAGGATGCGGATAGGAATGGTTCACCAAAAAGAAGGTAAACCGCAGATCACAGAATAGAACTCCCAAACTGACTGACTGTCCCGCTAAATGCCTCCTCGATCGGACCTCCCGTGCAGATTTCCCGCAACGATCTCGTTCCTTCCCCAGTCAAGTTTGAAGTCCAAAAATGACAGAGTCCTTTCGTAATATTGAGGTGGAAAAATGGAAAATAGGAAAAATGGTATGGCAAGAAAACACCAACAGCAGCAGTAGCATCAATAACAGCGGCCACAGCAGCAGCAACAGGAGCGAACCACCCCACATAAGAGTAGACCCTCTTATACACTACTTTCTAGCTTACTACACAAAAAGTTGCAATCCTTAAGGGCAAGAATCACGCTAATTGGTCCATTTGAGGGGTGGTGATGGTCACCTCATCGCCCTCCTTGTTCAAACTGGTTTTGGGGACAGTTAAACATACAATGAGTCTCATGACTTCTGGGTTAAAAGCAGTCCAACTTGTCCATTCATTTTGTTGCAATCTCGAGGGTCACAATTTAGTTAGTCCATTGTTGCTCAGTACTTTTCTCTTCCATTCCCACGAATACGTGCTGAGTCTTTCTTGGCACCCTCCTTAGGGTAGGTCAGTACGACCTTGACATCTCTCACTCCGTGCACAGGCCGCACCCATGTGATTTAGTTTCTCTATTTCTTCTACCCAGAGGCCATCTTTGGCTTTTCACGTGACCTCATCTGTTTCGGCAGCCATTTTCGCAGCATGGCCTAACAGGCCCGAACGAACTATCATAAGAACAAACACAACCAAAATTAAAACAAAGAAAATAAGCCTTTCTGTTTACCACCCACCATTCTAAAGACCCGTGTTAGGTGTTACCTAGCAGAAGCGACATTTAAAGCCATTTTACTTACCATCTGCATTCTTTGCCACAATACAAATCTACTACATACTATAAATCATGCGATTTTACTCTAATTAGTACGCAAATCACAATATTAGGGTTAATCAACTTCACACTTGTAAATAAATTAGATTTTGCACAAATTTGCAGGTTACCCTTATATAGTGTTTACTAAAAATGCATTTGTTGGTTATTACATGCTCCTTCAAACAATTAGTATTGTTAATTTATTAAGAGTTCATTAACTTTCCAAGGGGGTACAAATTATTTTATTTACCCTGCTCCATCAATTCCCCCCTTTGGTGATTTTTAATATCACCACAAAAAACCTATCCTACAATTTATCAGATAAATGTTTCTTGTCCACTTGCTTTCTTGTTAGTTCATACAACTGTGTTTTTCTCATCTTGTCTTTTAGACCTTTTGTACATGTTTTCTTTTAACTCTTCTAATTCTATCTCTCCCATCTCTCGTTCTCTTACTTTATTTTTCTCATTTTCTCTTTTTACTCTATTTTGTCTTTTTCTTCTTTTAATACATACATATGCTAATCTCACTAATAACATCACCATTATTATCACTGTTACTGGTATTAGTATCTTCCCAATAAGAGAACTACCTATTTCTGTGAACCATCTCTGCATTGAGGAAAAACTCTTACCAAGTCTCTTCCAAACACCTTCAACCTCCAGTGGGCAATTTTCTTGTGCAAATCAGTAATATTCTTTATATACTTCTGTATATTCTCACTTTTGTCTGGAATGTAAGTGCAACAATGTTGGACTTTCAGCATTCCACAGACTCCACCCTCTTTTGCCAAAAGAATGTCAAGGGCAAATCGAATTTGCATTACCATAGCTCTCATGGCAACCATTTCGGTGTTTACCATCAAGAACCCTCCAGCAGTATTCGTTGATAAACGATCTACTACTGTAGACAATTTCCGAATCTTGTATGCATTCAAAGATATACCCACTGCTGGTATCAATGATCCAAAAATGTCACCTACTATTTCTGAGAAGCTTTCCCTTCTCCTACGTGTTAATGTTTTACCTATCTCGTGTATTCCTTTCGTTCCTCTCTCCACGTGAAAGATCTTTGGAAAGACCAGGCCTAGATAGCATGTTCCGTACCAATGGTCCGGCAACCTATAATAAGCTCTATTTCCGCAAATATAATAGATCCCTGGAAATACTGGATCTTTTCCTCCTTTAAATCCCCATCCCCCTAGAATTTTATATGTATCTCGGCACTCACTAGAACCCACGAAATAGTTATCATACTTAGGGCCTGATTCTGATGCAGGTTGGAAAGCTTCCCGACCGAATCGGTTTGGAAATGGTTTCCGACCCACTCGGATCGGGAGAGTCCGACCGATGGAGTACGATGCATCCGGATGCTTCCAGATACGATTTGGTTGGACTCCCATTGACTTCAATGGGAACATATGTTCCTAACCGCATCATAATTGGGCCCTGGGTCGGGAAGACACGTTCCCGATCCGATTTGGAAGGAGCAAATGCCATTAGGAGGCCTTCCTAACCGCATCAGAATCAGGCCCTAGGTGGGAATGCTTTCCTAACCACATCAGAATCAGGCCATAGTGTTACTTCTACTAATACACAATTTTCCCTGTTGGGGCCAATCCAGAACCATAGCTGCATTTATTTCTCCCTTGTCGTAATTTTTCTCCTCAAACGCCCAAAGTGGTGTTTTTATCTTTTCTTCTGCTACCTTTCTTTGAAACTTAACTCTTCTGTTTTCTACCATGTCCAAGAAAATCTTTTGTGTCTAACTATATACTCTAACGTTAAATCTTTATTTTCTAAGAAAAATTCTCCAAACATTTTTGCGACTTTCACCTTATTTAATTCGGGGATTACGGGAACTTTAGCAAAAACAGTGTCTATATCAGTGTAATAATATTCTAATCTACCTGTTTTGTAAAATAAACTAGCTAGAACGCTACAAGTCATCCCATATGTCAAAGGAAGGTGATGATAGGTCACACCTTCTGTGACAGACGCAGGTAACTGCATACAGACATAGCAATCTCTCACATCCATTGTCTCCACATATTCATATAATAGTTTTGTGAAGACATTTTTGGAAAAATCAGTTATGGACTTATCCCTATGTAAATCAGTACTATCTACTAATGCTGCAGTGTTCCTTATGATAGCTTCTTTGTCATTATTCGTGTCATTCACTATTACAGATGTATTTTCTACAATTAACCTAAGTGGAATTATTATTGCTAAAATAAACCAGATAAGCATTAGCAAACCTGTACAATAAAAACACATTCTACACCACCTACATAAAAACTCACATCTAGATCTTCTATTCTCAGTGTCTACCATGTTGTACTACTATATAGCTATATATATATATATATATATATATATATATATATATATATATATATATATATATATATGTACAGAAAAATGTGTTTCCACACCTCAGAATGACCTTTCAGCCACTCTACCCTTTATTTTGTCTCCTTTTGGTGCTTTCTTCAGCTCTTTTCAGAACTCTTTCTCGTCTTATTCAGTTTTGATGTCCAGTCCGGGTTCCTTTCTTTGTCTTTCAGATTTGGTGCAATTCACTTTCACCCATTTGTTTACAGCCTTCGTCTGGGCTTTCGTGACTTCTATCCACTTCTTTAATGTCGGTCAATGCGATGTATAGCCATTCACGTGACTTATATTTCAAGTTAGGTCTCTTCACTCTTTTTGGTTTCTGTAATTGTCTTTCACTTTGTTTTCCTTGTCCTCTTTGACTGGTTATTTCATTTACTTGCTCCGCATTATCTTTGTTCAAATGTATTATCTTATATCTCAGTCTTTTAACTTCGTGGGGCCAATTGTCTCCTTTTCTTGGCCTTTTTAGTTCGTTTTCCTTTTCCTCTCGTTCGGCTCTCCAAGTTCTCTTTCTTGGTCCTATTCTTTGCTTTCTTTCTTCTTCACTTTCTTCTGATTCTGTCTCAGACCTTACTTCACTTCCTCTAACTTTGAACCTTATGATCTCAGTTTCTTTATCTGAATCTGAACCTTCTTGTGACTCTTCTGTTTGGACATTTGTTTCTATCCCTCCTCGTTTGTCTTCCGCATTTATATTAATCTTTCTGTCTGAATCTAAATTTCCCTGTGTTTCTTCTATTTGTTGTTCTGACCCTACTACTCCTCGGGTTTCTTCCGCTTTTCCCCCTATCTCTCTATCTGAATCTAAGTTTCCTTCAGTTACCTCAACTATCTCTGGAGGAAGTTTTCCATAACTTGTACTAGGCTGTTCGCTGTCACTGTCTCTTTGTTCGGTTTCTTCGTTTATAATATCAGTTCTTTTGTTTCCTGTTTTTCTCTTTTGTCTTTCACCAGACTCAGGTTGGTCTGTTTCAGATGCCGAACTGGTATCCGATATTTCCAGATGTCAACTTACAGGTCGAGCTTCTAGATCTGGAACTCTGATCGTCTCATTTTCTTCTTCAGTTGTCAAACTGGTACCTAATTCTTCCAGATGTCGACTTACAGGTCGAGCTTCAGGATCTGGAACTCTATTTGTTTCAACTTCTGCTTCGGATGCTGAGCTGGTATCCGATATTTCCAGATGTCGACTTACAGGTCGAGCTTCAGGATCTTGAACTCCGATGGTATGACTGGCATGAACCCAATTTTTCACATCTGCACATTTTACAGCAGTTGTTGTCACCAGGATCACTTGATGTGGCTTATCCCAGCGGGGAACCAAACAGTTTCTTCTTCCGTGGACTTTGATGCGGACCCAGTCTCCTGGACTCAAATCATGAGCTGGTTTTCTTTCAAGAGTGGTCGCATCCGGTCCAACCTGATGAAACACAGAATGCACCACATCAGGCAATCCTTTGCAATAGTCCAATACGAGATCATCAGTTATAGTCAGCAGTTTGTTGACAGGTACATGTGCTTGTCTCATTGCTCGTCCCATGATTATTTCATGAGGACTCAGACCTGTTTTTATGTCAGGTATGCTTCTGATGGTCATCAGCACCAATGGCAGGGCATCGGGCCATTTGAGTCCTGTGGCTTGACACATTTTCCCTAACCCATTCTTTATTGTTCCATTTACTTGCTCTACCACTCCAGAAGCCTCTGGTCTGTAGGCACAGTGCAATTTTTGTTGAATGTCAAGTGCTTCACATATCAATTGGATTATTTCATTCTGGAAATGTGTTCCTCTATCTGTTTCGATCATTACTGGAAAGCCATATCTTGGAATGAATTCTCTCAGTAGGAGTTTAGCCACAGTAACTCAATCATTCCTTCTTGTCGGATAGGCTTCCACCCAACGAAAAAACAAACAAACGACCACAAGGACATATCTCAATCTATTGCTCGGGGGCATTTCAATAAAATCTAGTTGCATTCTGGTAAAAGGACCTCCTTCACGTCCTATTGTTCCCAAACTCACTATTGTTTTCCTTCCAGGATTTATCTGTTGGCATGTAAGACATCTTTGACAGAGACTTTCAGCTATAGCCCTAAATTTCGGGTTGTACCAAGTCTGTCTGAAAAGTCTGATCATGGCATCCCTACCAATGTGTGCCTGTCCATGGTACATCCGTGCCATACTAGAGAGCATGTTATCAGGCATAACTGGTCTTTCGTCTCTATAAACCCAAACTTCATCTTCCTCTCTTTGTCTGCAGCCTGCTTTTATCCAACCATCTTTCTCCTCTTCATCTGCTTTTTCCTGCAATTGCCTTACCTCATCCCAGGTATTAACCGTGTTAGTAAACAGCAAGGGACATGAAACATTCTCTTTTTCTCTTCTCCTATTCAGTGAGACCATATTTCTGGCAAAGTATTGAGCTATTTCATCTGCGAATTGGTTTCCCACTGTAATATAATCAGTTCCATTTTTGTGTGCAGCGCATTTTACCACTGCAATCTGTTTAAGTAGCTGTATCGCCTCAAGCAATTTCTTCACAAACTCACTGTTTCTAATAGGAATTCCTGCAGAAGTCAGGAAACCCCTCTGGGACCAGATCTGTCCGAAGTCATGGACCACTCCAAAACCATGCTGGCTATCTGTGATCACCGTAATCCGGAAGTTCTTTCCCAGTTTGCACGCTCGAATCAGAGCAATCAGCTCAGCCACTTGGGCTGAACATATCCCTCTCAAACAGGATGCTTCCATTATGGTTGCCACTGTACACATAGCATACGCAGCACTTAAAACTCCTTCACTTGTTCTCAGGCATGACCCAACCACAAACATCACATAATCTGATTGTTTTAAGGGCTCATCTTTAATATCTGGGCGAGGCTTTGTGCAAAATTCAAGCACATCCAAACACTTATGATCAACATCATCTTTGACTCCTACATTTACTTCATCTGGCAGTGAAGTTGAAGGATTCACACTTGTGCATCTTTCAATGGTTACATTATCTGCACTCAGAATCACTTTTTCGTACCTAGTCAGCCGACTATGTGTCATGAATTGGGTTTTGGTTCTAATCAGAAGGATTTCAACAGAGTGTGGGACATATTCTCTCAGTGGATACCCCATCACAATGCCTTCACTCTGTTCCAGACTCACACAAGTAGCAGCTACTGCTTTCAGACATCCAGGCAAAGCTTTTGCTACCGGGTCTAAGACAGCTGAAAAATAAGCGATTGGTCTTTTCATTTTTCCATGCCTTTGTACTAACACTGAAAGTGCACATCCATCTCTCTCACTACAATACAGCTCAAATTCTTTTTCATAATCAGGGATTCCCAATGCTGGTGCCTCACACAAACTTGTTTTCAGTTCCTTGAAAGCCTTCATCTCCTCCTCATTCAACTAAATCGGATCTCTGACATCCCTTTTTGTCAATCGCTGTAAAGGTTTTGCAATTAATGAGAATCCACTTATCCACTGTCGACAATAACCAACCATCCCAAGAAACATTCTCACCTCTCTCTGTGTCATCGGGGCTCTCATTCCTTGGATAATCCTTATTCTTTCTGTCGTCACCTTTCGCATCCCTGTCTCAATCTTATGACCTAGATATTGTACCTCCTGTTGACAAAATTGCAGTTTTGACGGGGACACTTTGTGCCCTCCTTCTGCCAAATGATTAAGTAAAGCAATTGTGTCTGTAACACATGCTTCTTTGGTCTTTGATGCCACTAATAGGTCATCAATATACTGGACCATCACAGATTTTTCAGGCATTTTTAAATCTTCTAATGATTTCTTTAGGATTTGATTAAAGATTGAGGGGCTTTCTGTATACCCTTGAGGAATTCGGCACCATGCCAAAATACGCTCTCCGAACCGGAACGCAAATAATAGCTGGCTGTCTGGGTGCAATGGAATAGAAAAGAATGCATGGCACAAATCAATAACTGTGTACCATTCTGCATCATGTGGAATCTGATACAGTATTACAGCGGAGTTTGGCACAATTGGACTTTCTCAAGTCCTGTACTATCCTATATGTCCCATTCAGCTTTTTCAATCCCATTATAGGTGAATTACATGGGCTACTCATTAATTCTCTCAAAATTCCTTGTTCAATCATCTTATTAACTACATGTGTTATTCCTTCAATAATTTCTGGCGTTAATTTGTACTGTGGAGTATTTGGGTAATTTGTTCCTTCCCTTACAGTAATTTTTACAGGGTCTACTCCTCTCATTAGCCCAATGTCTTCGCCTGTGAAATCCCATACATCAGATCTGACTATTCCTTTCAATTCAATTGGGATTTTCTCTGCATCAAACACAGGAAACATGTCATTTACTCCTGGTTCTAGTTCTGCCATTGTCATTTTATACAGGACATCCTCATCTGGTGTCTGGAAAGCAATACCATCTGGAATACAATAGATGGTGCAATTCATTTTACAAAGCAGATCGCGTCCTAACAAATTTACAGGACTGCAATCACATACCACAAACCGATGCATCTCTTTGAATGGTCCAACTTTCACCTCTACTGGTTTAGTAAGAGGCGCTTTAATCTGTCTGTTTGAAACACCTACAACTTGGATATATTCTCCTGAGAGAGGAAGGTTTGGAATTTCCACTGATCTAACAGTAGAACGGGTAGCTCCAGTGTCCACAAGGAATGTAACATTTACACTATTCACTTCTCCATCCACAAATGGACCTGACTGATCTACCTCTAGAGTAGCGCCAAGCACGCACTCTTCTTCCTCTCCTAGGCACCGTCATAAACTTTCATCCGATTCATTTCCATCCTGCCGTAACCAATACTGCGACACTGCAGATGCGCGCGGCAATTTTGTTACCTGCTCTCCTCCGTAGAATCCTGCCTCTGCACTGTATCTCTGGGGGTTTACACTCTTTGGAAGAGGTGGTTGTGGCACCTGACTCTGTTGAGTAACTACCTGAGGTTGTTGCAGCTGTTGGTAACTCACCTCATTCTGCACCTGTGGATTTAATGGTTGATTTTCCATATTAGCTTTTGGAGGAAATTTACACTCGTTTCTCCAATGCCCTAATTTTCTGCAATTATGACACGGCCATTTCTTTTTAGCCTCTTCTATACTCATTTGACCTTTTCCCTTACCTATATTCGGTTTGGATTTAGTCTGTCCTGCATCACTAGACTGATTATTCATCTGAGCTTCTTGTTTTTCTGCAACTTTTACTTGTGCCCACATCGCCTTTTCTTTTAGTTTGCGCTGTCTACACTCGATATCATCACTACAATATTTTGCATACCTTAATACCTCATCTACAGTGCTATTCTGCCAACACAACATATGCTGCTTAATCATTTCACTTATCTCAGGTTTCAATCCATATACAAATCTATATACGAAATGACTCATGTCCTTTTCACTCAAAGTCTCATAACCACTATACTGTTTAAAAACCAAAAGCAACCTCTTATAGTAGGCATGTACAGATTCATTACTTTCCTGAGTTGTTCTATCAATCTTTACCCAATCTGTCTCTTTCGGTGGAATCTTATTTATTTTTCAAAAACGTGATGGCTTGTTCATACTTTCTCATTACTTCTGGACCTGGGGCTCCAGTTTTTGCATCTCTAGGATATTCTTCCTTCGGCCAATCAATTGTAATCTTACATTCTGTCCATAAATCTGCTGGTACTACAATTTCAAACAATCCATCCAGATCTTCCCACAACACGTTGGAAACCTTTACAAATCTTTTTACCTGTCTATACCATTCTACGGGTTTCTCTCTCAATCTTGGGAAATCATTTGTGAATGACAATATATCTTGCCTGGACCATGGAACATGTACATAGCTACCTCCTGGAGTTTCCCTCATTGGATATTCCAGTACTATTGGTTCCTTCTCCTTCACCGGAAAAGCCAATGATGCTTTATTGGTCGTTCCCTCCTTTCTTCTTATCCACCTGCTTCTCCATCTGTCCACATCTCCCCATTTTCTCAATAACACAATCAGTTCCTTTATCTGTGTTAATCGTCCTGATGTGTTCAGATTTTCTATATCCTTTTCACTAAAGTCTACCCTGTACGGTTTCTGCAATCCTCTGATTTTTCCAAATTCTACTCCTAGTTCATTCGCTATTTCTTCCAATTTTTCATGCAAATTCCTAGCTCTCCAAGTAACACTCTTACACATGAACATGAGCTCATCATCTTGGTAGGATTTCAATCTATCTGTACCAATAGTCCCTAGAATTAACTCTTCCATATCTATTTTTAGTCTGATTACATCCAATGGTTGTGGTTCAGCATCTTTCTTCTGTAAATTCCTCATCCACTCATTTAATTCTTCTGGAGTCGGACCCACAGGGGTATTATTTATCTCTACCCAATTTGCACTTCTCTCTGGGGTCTCAGTTGCTGACTCGGTTCCCAGAGGAATCCTATTTATCTGACTCTCATTGATCGTCAAATTTGTAGGTGGACTCGATCTATATGAGCCAACTGAATCTCTTGTCTCTCTAGTTTCTAGAATTATCCCTTCTCTCACTCTTTGCATACTCGAGTTCATTGGAATTGTCAAGGAATGCTCATCTATTCTTTGGTTTTCAAATACCGGTATTACTGGCCCTATCGTCACTGGCACAGTCACAGCTTCCATGTTCCTGGTTAATTCTCTTATCTTCTCAGTCAATTCTCTTGTGGTTCTGGCTAACTCCGCTGTATTACCACTATCAGGCTTCGCATTCTGTGGAGTTTCTAATTTTTCATAAGACCTATTTATTTCATAATTTCGTTCAGGGCTTTGACTTCTTACAGTTTCCATTGGTGATGCATTCGGAGTCACCACCGCAGAATTCTGTTGATATGGAGGGGGTTTTCTATTTAAAATGTCTTCCAGCAACTCATCCTCTGTGTCGCTAGCTCCATACCCATATCTCTCTGTTACTGCATGTTTCTTTTTCTCCGTACACTTTCTCCCTGTAACTTCTTCAACTGTTCTGACAGGAAACAAACCATCCGTCATATTAGCATACCTCCATCGTCTCATCCTGTCTTCATGATTCACTCCCCATACTCTTCCATTGACTAGACTATAATTCTTTGCACCTCTGTGTCTTTCTCTTTCATACATCTCATCTTCCCATTCACCTAACGCTTCGAACTGTGTTGGTCTAGGTCTTGGTTCAAGTTTCATCATTTTCTCTCTCAAATTTCGAAGTACAGCTGTGATAAACGAACCATTTTCTGGAAACGCCAATACTCCATCGTTTTGGGTATATTTTGCCCAATTTTCCAACCAAATGCAAGTATGATAGCCATATTTCAACATCATATGAGAAGCTGGCGTTTTCGGCGGAGGAAGTACTTCTCCTTCCCTAGTCACTACCTTTTTGTCTTTCTTGAAAAAGTTTTTAATCTTCGCAAACCATGACGGTTTCTCTCTACCATACTCATAATAAGCCATATTGCACTGTTCTATCTCTCAAACAAACACACGAAAATTCTTCACTACTCTGTTCTTTCTACTGGTTGGCTATTCGGACCTATCCCAGAGCGTCTCACACCAACGCACCAATCCAAAAGCTCTACGTCACTCTCAACTGTCCAATACCAGTGCGTCTTCACACTAACGCACCAATCAAGAAGCTCTTCGCTCTCCCACAACTGGCCAATACCAGCGCGGTCTTTGTTGACGTCAGTTCTACTCCTGTCTTTTCTGACCCCTCCTTTACAATAATTATCGGCAATTTTCTTACCTTCTCTTTTTGGCTAAATTTTTATTAGTTACAACGTAAGACACATTACCATTGTCTGTTTTCGCTAAACAAAAGAAATAGTTTGTTCTAACTTACAAGAATACTATTTTGTTCGATAAGTGTAGCACTTCTCTCTACCTTACCCTTCTCTCAAGCAAGGGGTAAACCCCATTCTCTGGGGATAAAACACATGTGGAGACTACACTGCTGCTGAGAATTAAGGCCAGAGTTTCACAAGAAAACCTGTTGCTATTTCACTCATGCATTTTCATACAAGAAATGTCCCTACCATAACACAATCCTGTGTTATCACCAATTTTGAAAATCAGACAATGCACAATTCCGTGTGACTTCTCTTGCCACACGTGTCCACTTCCTACTTCCCGGAAGCTTCAAAATTTTGACTTACACATAACATAATACAATTCAACTCAAAGTGTTAGACATGAAAAATCAATAAATCAATAATCAATAATCACCAAACTAATCTATAGTAACCATAACTCTGCTACCAAGAAATCTGATCCAGCGCGGCTAATATAAATTTCTCCTTAGGACACGAATCCAGGTAAAACATTCACGTCTATTATACCATATGTCGGTGGGGCCCATGACACCGCATATCATACATTCATTCGTTCACTGGATTACACACCAAGGAGAAATGTGTTGCTGGAGGAACGGGATACCTTGTTAAATTTGACAGAATAATACCTCAGACATCATATACATCAACTTTTGATCTTGTCAGTTCTAAACATCAAGGTATTCCGCTCTTTGGTCGATGGACCAACTAGTAGAATAAGTTGATGGTGATTAAGACCAGCTCAATCACTCTTAAAACCTGTTAACCTTTAAACTTATTAATGAACTAAAGAACCACAGACTAATTTTAAGTTAGAATGAAAATGTATCTAATTTCTCAATTGCATGGGTGAAATTCTTTGTTTATTAATCACTTTTAACACATTAATAACATTTATGTGAAAAGTCTAATAAAGAATAGAAAATTATGCATTACCCTTTGATTTAGGATGCGGATAGGAATGGTTCACCAAAAAGAAGGAAAACCGCAGATCACAGAATAGAACTCCCAAACTGACTGACTGTCCCGCTAAATGCCTCCTCGATCGGACCTCCTGTGCAGATTTCCTGCAACGATCTCGTTCCTTTCCCAGTCAAGTTCGAAGTCCAAAAATGACAGAGTCCTTTCGTAATATTGAGGTGGAAAAATGGAAAATAGGAAAAATGGTATGGCAAGAAAACACCAACAGCAGCAGTAGCATCAATAGCAGCGGCCACAGCAGCAGCAACAGGAGCGAACCACCCCACATAAAAGTAGACCCTCTTATACCCTACTTTCTAGCTTACTACACAAAAAGTTGCAATCCTTAGGGGCAAGAATCACGCCAATTGGTCCTCTTTAGGGGTGATGATGGTCACCTCATCGCCCTCCTTGTTCAAACTGGTTTTGGGGACAGTTAAACATACAATGAGTCTCATGACTTCTGGGTTAAAAGCAGTCCAACTTGTCCATTCATTTTGTTGCAATCTCGAGGGTCACAATTTAGTTAGTCCATTGTTGCTCAGTACTTTTCTCTTCCATTCCCACGAATACGTGCTGAGTCTTTCTTGGTACCCTCCTTAGGGTAGGTCAGCACGACCTTGACATCTCTCACACCGTGCACAGGCCACACTCACGTGATTTAGTTTCTCTATTTCTTCTACCCAGAGGCCATCTTTGGCTTTTCACGTGACCTCATCTGTTTTGGCAGCCATTTTCGCAGCATGGCCTAACAGGCCCGAACGAACTATCATATGAACAAACACAACCAAAATTAAAACAAAGAAAATAAGCCTTTTTGTTTACCATCCGCCATTCTAAAGACCCGTGTTAGGTGTTACCTAGCAGAAGCGACATTTAAAGCCATTTTACTTACCATCTGCATTCTTTGCCACAATACAAATCTACTACATAGCATAAATCATGCGATTTTACTCTAATTAGTATGCAAATCACAATATTAGGGTTAATCAACTTCACACTTGTAAATAAATTAGATTTTGCACAAATTTGCAGGTTACCCTTATATCGTGTTTACTAAAAATGCATTTGTTGGTTATTACATGCTCCTTCAAACAATTAGTATTGTTAATTTATTAAGAGTTCATTAACTTTCCAAGGGGGTACAAATTATTTTATTTACCCTGCTCCATAACGTGCATGTATTGCTTCTGATTAAAAGCCAAACTGCTCACACAGGCACAGCACAGGAAGGAAGGGGGAAATTGTATCTTAGCACAATCGACAGAATATTTTGAAAATGTTTGGGGGGATTTCAGGAATCTGCACCTATCTCTGTTAGTGTCAACCACTGCATCTCCATCCACAAGCCAATATCAGATGTTTGAAAACAATTGAAGACCTAACTCTTCTGCGACCACTATTCTGTCAATCCGTTTCATACAGGCGCTGCAAAAGCAACAAAATAAATACTTAATTAAAGAAACTAATAAATAAAAGAACAGTCATTTGTAAGCTGCTAACATGTGTAGATTTCTTTGTCATAATTACTCATTGCCCACTTCAGCAGGGTGTCTCGAAATTGCCTTGCAGTACTCCCACTTTAATTGGGCATTTTCATTATGCACAGAGAAGATGCTTCTGCATGCATCATGTTAACCATCAAGGAACCTGTGATTCTCTCCACAATGTAATGCCAGTTTTGGCGACACCGCACACACATACAGCATATGCAGAATAAACAAGCATTTGCAATGCAATAGGTCTTGCATTTATGCGAATTTAAGCTATTGGCATTGTAAATGACAATGCCTTTTATTTATGTTTTAAAAACGAAAACAAAAATAAAAGGCATTGTTATTTGCAATGTCAATAGCTGAAACTCGCGTAAATGCTAGACCTACTGCATTGCAAATGCTTGTTAGATTAGTGAGTAGAAACGCTCCCTTTCAGCCCGCACGGCAAATTAATTAAATAAACAAGGGCGGCCGCTAAAGTGAAAGCGGACCGCGCCGCAAATAAAAAAGAAATAGTGCTTACCGACTTATGAAGGAGACCGTGTAACGCCACAAGTAAAAGATCCAGTCCTCATGGGAGGTAACAAATGGCAACAGGGTGGTAACAAGGAGGGACTAACAAGCCTCATTATCAATCGGAAACCAGCATTTACCAAGGACAATGACATAAGCCAACCAAAAATGTGGGCAGAGAGAAGGCGAGGCTTCCACAGCATACTCGACTACTGCATGCCTCGCAGAGCATGCGCGCTGCCGCAAGCTTGACCTAAAAAGGAGCTGTCTTGCAAATATCTTTTATGGAAGCTCACTTTAACATAGCCCAAAAACCCTCCATGCCTCTTGAAAACCTTTCTTGAACTGGGCCTGGCAATGCCATGTCAGAGATTTTATATGCAAGGATAATCATTTGTTTCAACCATCTACCAAGCATAGCTAAAGAAGCTTGCAACCCTTGCCAAGACAAACCAAATGTGCCAAAATGAGATTTCGCTTTCTTAAAAGATGCTGTCCTTGTAACATAAACTGATAATGCTCTCTGCAAATCAAGAGTATTTAAGTTCACTTTTACAGGTGTGGATGGGTTAGGAGAATAAACTGGAAAAACCAGGTCTTGAGATACATAAATGTCCACTGAAACCTTAGGTACAAAGGAAGGCTTCGGTCTCAAGATAATCTTGTCTGTAAGGAGACGAAGAAAAAGGATCAAAACAAAACAATGCTTCTAACTCGCCACCTCTTCACCCTGAACTAATAGCCACCAGGAAAGAACCTTAAAAGAGAGAAACTGGAGTTCCACTGACTTTAATCACTCAAAAGGAGCCAATTGAAAGCTCTTAAAACATTTGGAAGTTTCAAAGTAGGAACAGGACAACCAATCACTGGGCGCTTAAGAAAATACCCTCTGAATAGCCTGGAAATCCAATGATCTAATTTCTCAGCTTCTGGTTTACTAAAGGCTCTCATGGCTGCCCATTGGCTACGCAGTTTTGAAACTGCAAGCCCATCTATTATGAATTTAAGAATCTTTATCGGGTCATAATTCCTAGGTGATAAGAAATAGCATATAGAGAATGATCTCCAATGCCTAGTATAAACCTTTAAGGTTGCCAGGCGCCTAGAATCTTAAATCGCAACAGCCACATTCTCCGAACAACTTACAGCATGAAGCTGCAGCCTCTCAAGCTTCAAATCGCCAG
The DNA here is from genome assembly GCA_963921515.1 of Calotriton arnoldi. Classification (NCBI taxonomy): domain Eukaryota; kingdom Metazoa; phylum Chordata; class Amphibia; order Caudata; family Salamandridae; genus Calotriton; species Calotriton arnoldi. Next base: position 546,666 of record CAWUFW010003815.1, read on the forward strand.
GTGAAGTCTCTTCAGAGACGCTCTGTTGGGGTTCGGTGCTAACAAAGGTAACGGTTCCAGAGGATGCAGCAAATGGCATGCGTGCTACTGACAATTGTAACAGAAAAGGGCAACAATTTTTCCTGGCCAAAAAGGGAATCACTAACAGAATCTAAACCTAATCCGCAATTACTTTCTGGCTTACATTGGGAAGCAGGTTGCATCATTACCTGTACACACTCAATTTTAATCCTCTCTGACGAGGCAGGCAGAAACTCCTAAACATGAGAGTCAGCATGTCTCTGCTTTTCCCTTGCTTTCCTGTATTTCATTGAACTGCTCAGCAAACAGGATGTCAGTAAAGCAAAGTTTCAGCTGAGATAGATGCAGTAGTGTGAGTTTCTCACACTGTCTGTAAGTGGCTCATAAAGATGTTTCATCTCCATGCACATTCAGTGCTTGGCCTCTCTGCATGGTGCACAAAACAATGGTCCAACAAGTGCGAGTTGTAATGCTAGGAAAGTGTGAGATATGCAGATGGAGGATTTTAGAAAACTTTGGGGAGGAAAGGGGCCTACGTGTAACAGAGTGAAAGACTGTTGAAGAAAGTGGTGACAATGGCAGAGTTTGAAACACTCCGTAGGTCACGCAGGTTTCCATAGAGCGTAGTAAATTATTAATTCAGGGTCTTGTGTTTTCAGACGGGATTAAATACTAAAACATGCGCCATGCCGTGTGCACCACAGTGCGTGAAATTTCACACTCAGTTCTGCCAATGCGTGTGCTTGTTGGCGGAGTGTACCCGTTTGAGTGGTACGTGTATGGTTTACAAGTTCTGGGCCGGGGAGAGATAAGGTGCCAAAAATACACTGCATAATAGTGCTTGTAGTAAAGAACTCCCGAGAGGTGCGTGAGAAGTTAGTGGGCCTCTCGTCCATAAACATCGTCGCTGCTCCTAAAACGCAGCAGGTAGTTTCCATAGCAACTCACACAACTTAAGTGCCTCCTGCCAGAGCTGTGGCACCCTCTCGCGCTTACCGGGGAGCTGGGCTACACGACAGGAGAGTATGTCATTGGGAGATGTCCCCCCCCTGCTGCCGACAAGACACAGAGTTGGAGGAAGACCCTGTAAAAGTGAGAAGTGTTGTGACACCGCCACTGCGCCCCCCTTCTCCTCTACACTGCCCCTCTCCATGGACAGAATCTAGTGGAGAATAAACAAGTGCCTATACACAATCAGCCTTTGAATTAAAAGGAGATACCACCACGACCGCAAGCAAGTGAGCAACAAATAATAGTTTCGAACACAAACAAGCATTTGCAATGCAATAGGACTCTCATTTACGCAAGACCTATTGCGTTGGAAACGGGAGTGCGGGCAGGCAACAAGGCACGAACAACGAGGGTATCGGGGGGGCGGGGCCGAGAAGTCACTGACTGCGGGAGGGGGGCACGAGAAGAAAATAGTGTTTGCAGTAAAGGGGCCAGTAGCCATGGAAGGATACAAGTGACGACATGGCTGTCATGAGGAGGGACTAACAAGCCTAAAACCAATCGGAAGGCAGCAGTTAGGACCTAAGCCAATGAAAAAGATGGGCGGAGAGTGGGCTGAGCTTCCACGAAGCTTCCACGCTATACTGAATACTGCGTGCCTCGCAAAGCGAGCAGCGCATGCGCTGCAACGCTAGGCTCGACCTAAAAATGTCTGCTACTCAGTCCCAAATCTTTTTGCACAATACAATAGTACCCAACACAATAACCCAGAAGAAACAAATAGTAAAATCTGAATCTTCAATATGCAGTATCATGCAGTGTTATATGTCTCAGTTTAGTAAAAGAGGGATTGCAATTTGGGGGCATATTTATGAGACCCCTGCAGCGCCGGAGCGTCACTTTTTGTAACAAAAGGATTGTGTTGCCCTTGCAACAAGCAGGGTGACGCAAGAGCAATGCAATCCTTAAATCATATTTACGAAGCCAAGCAAGGCCACCTTGCGTGGCCCAGCGAGGCTTGGCAAATCTGGAGTAACGCAAGACAGCACAAATTGCTGGCTTGTGTTTGTCTGCGCAGGGGAGGTCTTACATGGGTGGAGAGTGGGTGTAATCATGCATCCACCATTGTATTGTGACGCATGCCCAGTTTTACCAAGACAAGTTAACTTGGGATGCGTCAAAATGTACACCTTCCCGATAGCGACGTAACAAGGAAAAATACCTTAACTTATCCTTGCTGTTTCCTTTCTAAGCATACTGCATTCTGCACTCTGCAGACACACTTAGAAAGAGGAAAGCACCTCTATGGTTTGATTTTGTGCAGAAAGGTGTCTCACCCTGCACAAAAATAATCTTTCCTGCAACACAGTCACCCTTGCCCCAATGACACCCGGCAGCACATAGTGCACCAGCACAGGAAGTGAGCAGAAATGCACCATATGTTAGTAAATATGGCACATTCCAGAGCTCTCAATTTTACACAGCGCAGCAAGTTGTCTAGCAAGTTGCCAAAGAATGATAAATCTGGCCCCTAAATTCTTGCACCTAGGATCCACAACAAACATCAATACTCTGCTAATTATTATCCACGTATCATTAACTGAACCACTGTGTGAATGATTTTCAGAAAATGTTTGGGAAGAGTGTACCACTACCAATCAACTAAGTATTATATGGCTATGGTACAACACAGTTCGAGGAGAAACTCTGCTTTATGGTACAGTTAGCCTAAAATGACCTTGAGTTATGTGTGGCAAGTGCTAACCGTACCAAACAACATTTAAGAGCACAACATAATAAACATTTAGAAGGATGAAGAACAATTTTAGAAGCAAAATAACACAAATCTATTCAAACTGGAGTAGTAGGATCAGAGATATGAATTTTTAAAGTAGTAAGGCAAAAAGACAGAGAAATGGCAAATTGGCAATGGAAAGCAGTATTTACCATTGACTGTTACAAAGGTACAAATCCAGGCCAACCATTATGGAGCAAGGAGCTGGATGAACCTAGTAAGTAACAGTCTTAAAGGTTTTCCCTTGAACTTTGATATTTTTCTGCTTCTCAAAATCCATCAGCAAGGATGCTGAGCCCCTGATAGTTCTTTGGTATGAAATATGTCTTGGTCAGTCTCCCAATGCAGTGATCATTTTTGGTTCTAAAAGTTCAAAGCATGGAGACGTTGCATTTCATACCCACCAAGGACATTTCGGCCGTGAGATATAATCTTTGCCTTGCCCCAATCCGAAGACCTATGTTAAGAAATAGTCACTTCTTTGCTTCTTTTTTCCTTCTGGAGGTTAAGGCAGGAGGCTGTAGTTGAAGAGGGTGTCATAGGCTTGGATATTCTTCTACTGCCCTCTGGTGATTGCCTGGAATATAGGGTAATATTCTCAGGGCAACACAGTACAGCATGCTCTGCTGGATGTTGCTTCCCATAGAGAACATTGATTCCTTGTCCAGGTCCTACAGCAGCCACAAAATATGACTAAGTCCAAATGATTCCTTATTCTGGGATATTCTCTCCTAGTCTATCATGCAACCCCCTTTCTTGTGAGCAACCCAATAATTTTGTGGGCTACACCATGGGCCGCATTATACATGCAGTGCATTTTCCTCCATTGCTCTGGGAGCACCTTTAAAAAGGTGTGACCAGCGCAATGAAAGAAAATGAGCCATATTATGACGAATGCGCTGCCCTGGGGGCTGCGCATTCATGTGAAAAACTGAAGTGGCTGCTTTAAAGTCACTCCGTGTTTTCACAGTGTAGTTGGCAACCTGCCTGCACGAGATTAGAGATCCCCTTGCAGGCAGGTGCAGTCAGTGACTGCACCCGCCAGCAAGGGGAAGTTGGGGGGGGTCCATGGGACCCCCATTTCTTCCCACCAGAGGGCTGCTCTCAGGGGGCGCACTGACAGTGTGCCACCTTGTAGGTGGTGCACTGTCAATGCACCTCCTGAGGGCTTCTTTGCCTCTGCACCCGCATCTGTAATACGACGTGGGCGCAGAGGCAAAGGGTTTCCCTCCTTTCCATGGGGCAGGCCTGCTGAACAAGCGACTGCAGCCCCTTCTGTAATACCAAAGTCCCCCGAGGTCGCGAATAGCGGCCGCAAACGCCTGTTGCACTCCCAGGTCACTGTCTGTGATATGGCCCCTGGTGTATTTCCTGAACCCCAGAATGTTATCATTTGTGGATTTCAGCAAAACTGGCAGGTTTCTCATGCTACCCACTGAGTTCTGCTCATGCAGAGATGGGTGTTAAGATTCAGATAAGCCTGCCAGAGAATCTCTTGGATCTCTACGTGACCACTCTGAAACTTCAAAATATATAATTATTTTGAATTTGTTATTGTGAGAAAACAGGACTTTTTGCAGCTGTCCCCCCCACTTTTTGCCCTCAATTGGACTAGTAGATGGTTGTTTTCTGACTCTAATTGTGCCCTGGGCTCTGCTAACCAGGCCCCAGGCCAGTGCTCTGGTTAAAAGGTACATGGTAATTAGATGTAAATACAATTGGTACTGACAACCTACCTTTAAGTATTTAGCATATGGTATTGCATGTATGTTTTAGAGGCCCAGTGACTTTAACACACTTAGGTGTGCACTGGTGTGGTGCCTGCAGTCATTTTAAAGGCAGCCCTGCTTTGCAGGATGCTTTTAAAATGAAACTATGTCCAAATTTGACTTTGGAATTAAAAGTCTTAAATGATCTTATTTCTACATATGTCACCCCTAAGTTCTACCCTTGGTGACCCAAGGGTAGGGTGCATTGTAGTAATAAGCAGGGACATTATAAAATATGTTTTATGTGCCCTGGAGAGGGAAAAAACCGTTCAAATTCCATCAACTTTCCAAGGTTCGATTTATTACAAAGATTTCAGGAAATTAGTTTTAGAACTGCTTTCCTAAAGTTACCTAAAATCAGTCCTGTAGCAGCCCTTCTGATTGAACAGCCTTTGACAGGCTGAGCAAAGCTGCACTGATGAAGTGTGAAGTGGCCTGGGCTGAGACAAAGGAGACATCTGGTGGGAGGAGATCTGCAGCAGCAGATGCCAGGACAGGAAGGGGGCTGGGTAGCCAAACTCATCTTCAAAGGGAGAAAAACAGTGAGGACTGGAACCAGGCACACCACCACTTCCTGCACCCCCAGACAGATTGAGCCCCTGTAATTGAATTAGGAGAGGGGCTGGAAGGGGAGTGTAGGAAAAGTTAGCTACATCTGTACCTGAACCTCCGAGAGAGATTTTCTCCATTTTAATTTTTGCAGAACAATGTTTTCTGGGACAAAAATATGCCTCACTTCTAAGGAAGTTGTCATCACACAGGGTATCACCCTGCACCCAATTGGTCAAGGATACCCCCCTCTTGCCAGCCCGAAACTGGAATACATATTTGAGAGCTGCTTAGCACCTCAGATCCCTGTCTGGAAAGATCAAGAGAAGAAAGACAGCCGTGCTGAACCTCTGGTCTGTACCAAGAGAGGACTGAACTATTTAGGACTGCACCTGTTGCACACTCTGGGCTTCACAAAAAGGACTTTGCCTTGCTTTTAAAGTTTAAGAAGTGGACTCCCTGAAAGCAACAGGTACAAAATAGCTTCAAGAATTCACCTGCACCAACTTCACCAAGAAGAGCCCAGCTGGCCAGCATCTAGTGGACTTTTGAGGATTTGACCAGGTGCATCGTGGGAATTGTAGTCCCAAGTCTCTAAGTAGCAACTCAGCTTCTGGAACCTTAGCTGGTGTTGTGGACCCTCCAAGACCGACATGTCGCCTAGAGTCAAGCCTGCTACGTCGAAACACAACTCTGCCTGAACTTCAGGTTTGCCCCGCTGAAAGCTCCAGAGCTTTTTGTCATTGATGATCAGAACCATGACCTCCAGGAACCACAGAGGCCTTGCTCTGGTCCAAGCTGACGTCGTTGAACTATAACCCGGCCTGTCGAGGAGACTCGCTCGACTTCGAGAAAAAAAGAACCAAAAACGGGACTACTTTCGAAGGTACCATTTTGAACGGCCCCAACCACCCCATTGTATCCGACCTGTTCTCCATCGCAGTCACGGTCAGGCATGACCAGATGTTTATTTAAAAATTCATATCTCTGAGTTCCCTACATTGGATTTTTGTCATTTTGGTGTAATTTTAAAGATAACACTATTTCCTATTTTTATAAATTGGTGTTGGATTTTTATTGTGTGTTGTGTCTTACTTATTTATTGTTTCGGTGATATTAAATGCTAATTAATTTATTGAGACCTGACTGGATCTTGTTTGTGATTGTGGTGTTATTACTAGCTGTAGGTACCTACATGCACCTACTTATAAACCACATTCCAACAATTATATACTACTCTTCAACAAACCATATTACTGTAATATTGAATACTTTTATTTAAAAGTAGGATGAGAGTGTAAATTCAATATACTCCAAGTAATGTTCGTCCCTTTTGTAATAGTCTATGGTCCCTAATTGCCTTGTGGGAAACTGTCTTGCGTCTTTGTACGTTTAGGATATTTTCTGAGTCATATAAAACATACTCAAATTGGGTCCTGTTTGCCAGCATCTTCTGATCAGCTGGTCTACCTGGCTGCAAAAGATAGGCTCTTTTATACCTTTTTTCCTTAATTAGAGTGTGGTACAAGGGAGCGTTGTGCTTGAATCATACCATTTACATTCTAGACTGAAAAGGGAGTGATATGCTTGGATCCTACAATTTGCATACAAGACTGAAAATAATTATCCATTTAGTTTATTAGTAGGTACATTGAGCATACATGACAATTTAAAGGGTACAAATATTTGGTTAGCTTGCAGAAATGAAGCTAGGAGGCTGACATTAATTCAGTCTTAATATCTAGACTGAGTACATAGTGTGAATAAATTCAATCTGCCTAATGCACAGGCATGTACTATGCTAGTAAGCACCATGGCCTGCTAACATAATCAAATATCTAAAAAAGCATTCTCGCACATAACACCTGGTCCTCAAGGCTGGCATCTAGGTACTGAGGGGCATATTATCAAGGGCCGGCGATAAATATCGCAAAGCGCGCTTAGCGCTTGCATATTTATCGCCGGCTATCTCTGGAATTTATCGCCCGGTTAGCGCGTTATTAACAACGCGCATCGCCGAGGCGATAAAAATTTCAGAGATAGCGTGGATATCGCCGTTTTCCATGGGAAAACGGCGATATCCTAGATGATAGGGCCTGTGGTCTTAGCCACAGAATCCACCCCCCATGTTAAGTATGCCTTAGTCAGGAATTTAACAGACGTTAAATTCCTGCGTTAAGGCATACTTAACGCGATTAAAATAATCGCTTCCCCGCATTGTAAATATCGCGAAGCTGCCTTCGCGATATTTACCCATGTTGTTTCCACAGACACGCCTACTTTGCATCTCATTATCGATGCGAAGTCAGGCGTGCTGGAAACGGGAGCAAAATCAGCAAAACACGCGATAGCGTGTCTTTGCTGATAAGGCAATATAATTATCGCCGCTTTTCGGCCGAAAACGGCCGCAAAAGCGGCGATAATTGTTTATCGCCGCCTTGTTAATATGCCCCCAGGTCTCTCCAGCGAGGTGCTCTCTAAAGGTCCAGCGCTATTTACACTAAAATGGATAGCTGGATCTGCTTAACCCGTTCGCTGCTTCTGTCGGCCAACGGCCGTCGTGAGCACTACCTCTGTAGTGCTGCGCACGTCCGTTGGCCGATGCAGCCCCGCCCACTCTTCAAAGCCGCCGCACCGCGGCAGAATTTCGGCTGCGGTAAAGGGGTTAATAGGGAGGAGCCCATCTACCTTTTGTATCCCTGTTGTAGTAAACAGGAAGCTAGAAATATGACTCTCGATGAGCAAGTCCTGTCTACAGGTCTTACGATGACTCCACACATGTAGAATAAAGTACAATTCTTTATTCATGTTTAATCCTCAAGCAAGGGCCAACACGTCTGCTACAGTTGACAGATAAACTCCAATTGCTGCATGTAACATCCTATATTGCATTCTAACATTCTGGTATTACATAAACACATTCTACCAGCATCTCTATGACTCCAGTCATTATAACTATTCACAAGTAAACCTAACACATCTCCTTCCTTAATAAAGACAATTACATTTTCCATTAAAGAAATAAAACTAAATAAAATATACACTTTACATTCTGAAAACAATTTTCCTACAAGATGAGGAATAACACCAGGGGACGAAATAGGGAAAAAATACAACCTATACATTTACTGATACTCTATGCTATTTTATATAAACCACACTATGCTGTGACTAATGTAAACCTAAGTAAAGTATATTGGGCATTTGATTTCTCTACCATATCTAATGAAAGAAGTCCCTGAATTTGTGTGGAATTGAATTTCTTCAGAATTGTGACCACCACTTTTACTCTTCATTCTCCTGACTTAGTTCATTAGACACCTTTTCATCTGTCCAACACTGGTGTGAACCCTCACCGTTCTCAACCATTTGTGTCTCCATCCAATTGAAAGCCTTCTTTTTATTCACAATTCCATCTTTCATGTGTTTAGTGCATTTCACAAAACAACGTAAAGGCCACACATGTGAATTACTTAATCTTGCTGAATTGCTAGAAATTTCTAAGACCTCCAATGGACCAGAGTATTTTCTTTCTCCCTTCTTAACCTTAAATAGTAATTTAACATGTACCACATCTCCTTTCTTCAGACAAGAATGCTTTGCTCCACACTTCCTATCTTTATATTCTTGTATTTCTTTCAGCTTCCACTGCTTAAGTCTTGAACTGAATAATCATCCTTGATTATCCTTAGTAAAAGTAACTCTCGCTCTCATAATAGTGAAGGGACTATATCTTGTAACTGTAGGGGTGGTTCGATACATCCATACCATTTTCTTGATCCCCAGGTTCCAGTTAAGATTTTTACTCTTGGCTAACTGTAAAGAATATTTTACCACCTGAATAATTCTCGACACTTCTCCATTTGCACTAGGATGATAGACTGAGGTAACCTTATGTTGTTCAATGCCATTCCGCTTCAAAAGAAATTCCATTTCCACACACTTAAACTGCATCCCATTGGCTGTAATCATTCTCTTAGGCAGATCTTCCCTTTGAAACAACTCATCCATGAACATAATCATGTTTTCAGTATTGGCCTTATTCACAAATTGGATCTCAGGCCATTTTGAAATATAATCCATAACTACTAGTACATACCAATTTTCATTGTCCTCAACTATTGGTTGGTTCCATAATATCAAAACCTATTGTTACCCATGCCATTTCTGGACATGGAACCTGAGACAGTGGGGGTTTCAACAACACCTGAGATTTGTCTAAATTCATACTCAGACTTTATTGTCTGACTATTCTCTCCAACTCAACATCTTTATCAGGCCACCACTAAATGTATTTATTTCTTCTCTTGCTTTTAACTATACCTCGATGTCCTTCATGACAAATGTTCACCAGTATCTCCCTCAATTATTTAGGTGAAATAATTATTTCTCCTCTCAACACAGAAAGCTTTTTGTGTGTTTCTAAAGTTTTTTTCTCAGGCCATCCTTTCACAATATACGTTTTGATGTTACTACAAATTTTGTCCTGTAAATAAGCATCAGTCCATTCCTTGGCACCAAAGGCGTGGCTACTGTTTTCTTCTCTGCTCATTGCCACACTTAACCCCTCCCAATCCCAGGATCCTCTTTCAAGGGTAATCAGAGCCTACTCAAGCAGTCATCTACTCTCTGTCACCTGGCAGATACACCAAGGAATAACTGTAATCCAATAACCTTACAGACATTCTTGCAATCCTAAGTGTATCTTTCAACAACCCTTCAGTGGACAATACCTTTGAAAGTGATTTGTGATCACACCTTACTTCAACCTGGAAACTCCATACAAAGTTTCTGAAGTGTTCCAGGCACCATACAAGAGCAAGAGTCTGCTTTTCAATAACAGAATACCGTTCTTCTGCCAGTGACAATGCCCTAGATGCAAATGCTATTGTACATTCTTTTCCATGCACACATTTCTGGGAAAGCACAACACCAATTCCCTTGTTACTTGCAACCGTTGTCACAACACAAGCAAGTTTGGGATCAAACACATACAGGTGTTTAGCTTTGCAAATATCCTCTTTGATACTCTCCAAATCACTCTGTAGAATATCAGTCCACAAAAACTTACACTTGTTTTTTAACAGTGTCGTGTAGTTCTTATAAGACCTATATAGGATCTGCGCGTTTAGACAACACACACTGCGGGACTGATGTCCAGACTGATTCCAGACACCCCCACCGGGTATGTTAGCCTGTGTACCAGCTACCTCGCAATGCCATTATAACCTCCTCTTACCATGGAGAGAATAGTTCTTGGCAACTATCGAACATGACAACCCTGATCCCTCAGGACCGTGGAAACAGTAACTTACTTTTCACTCAGTCACTCGTGCTCACTTGTTCTCAGAGAGATACACAGAATAAATGGTTGGACGTTTTTCAATAAGCATTTATTGAACAGTCGTTATTCTTACGTAAAATAAGTGTACTGAAATCACCAGTAGACAGTAGCATATATAAATGAGTAGCAGCACTAAGAAAGTAAACAGGTGTTCTACCATTTTGCTAAAATCATAACTTCAGGAAAGTATATAAAATACATGGCAATAAAATGCGTACTCCTATGATGCACCCTAACTAGATGTACCTAAATGTACCTAGCATGTGAGTAGGTGTAAAGCTAAGAATCCCTCTAGGATAAAGCCAACCCCATTACCTGATGTGAGAGTGCGGGACCCTGTTCTGGTCTCGAGCTGAACACCCCCAAGGGATGTCAGACCACTGTGAGCTGGAGTATCTGCATGCAGGAACCTCAGCGTCTTGCGTCAGTATGTTGGCCGGGAAGTCCTGATCTCCTCTCCCTATCCCGGCAAGATGTGATGTTTATATACCCTAAGGTATCCCCAGGGGTTCTACCTTGCTGTGCCAGCGTCGGACTTAGGATGACGTCGGGAATGAACTTTATACACAGCATTTATGCAGGAGATGGTGGTCCTGCTGTGTTTCCAAGAAACTCAGAATCCTCATGCATAGTTTATGAGGCCAGTGTTCAGGGAAAACCCTACGTACTGTGTATGGTATTGTAACTAGGCAAAAGGTCAGTCCCTCAAATCTGTTATGTATGTAGTATAGGAGAGAATGTAGGTGAAGGGTTATGATGTTACCTGGACCTATATCGTGGTACCTATATGAAATATAACACCCACTCCTCATCCGACTGGATGACATATCTAAATTCTAGCATACTACCAAGGCGTCTAGATGTTTGTACGCAACAAATAATAAAACCATTTTTAAGAGAAGTTAAAAAGTGTTAAAAACCCTTTAAAAGTGTTCTACAAAAAAAAATCATTCAAGTAGTGGCTCTAAAGTGTCTGTTTATATAGTCCGAACAACTACAAGCATCTGTAAGCCATGCAGGTCAAAAGGTTTAAATTTGGAATTTCGTAAAAAGCCAAATCTCCCCAGCGTGTGACATGCCAAATGTTTATGTGTCCTTGCTGGTAGAAGCAACATTGCTGCTGTCTGCATACGCAGCTGACGATCCCTGTAACACCTCACAAAGAATGTCAATTGAGCACAGATGATCTTCCGTACTGCCTGCAGCAGATGCCAGGGTAGCCTGTGCCACATCCAAGGCCCGAGTGTTGGAGGAGCCGGTGTCCATACCAACAGGAGAACAAACTACCTGTGGTGCCTCTAAGAATGCTGCCAACAACATGGGAATGCGCTGAGGACACTGCAGAACATGGGCTGTTATCGGGTCCAGTAAAGCATCAACGTCCGGTGGCACAACCAATGGAAGTGTCAGACAGAGGTCCAACACGCATTCTTCTCCGCAGAACAGGCATCGGAGAACAGGTAGGACACAGTGCATCCAGACTGGTCTAAATGACAGGAACCAAGTGGCGCTCAGTTCCCGTAGGCGAGGTATGCCCAGTTGTTGTACCATGTGATCACGGTATTTGTGCTCCAGGCTAGCTGTTGCTATCTCCTTGGTGGCTGGCACGTCCATTGCATAGCAGAAAGGTAACAATCAGGATTCCTGTTATCAGAAACAGGATCATTGGAAGCCCTCCAAAAATGCTTCCAAAGACGGAATGTATAAAGGTTGGTATAACTCTGAGGACCGTCTGAAAGGTGCTTAATATTCCTGAACCTATGGTCTTAAATAGGTGTACAATACCCATCATATCAGACATGGTAAAGATACGACTTACCATTTCTGTGAAATGGAAGGGGCAGTTTGTACGTACAAGTGCCTGTATCTCTGCCGAGGACCTTGAGGTCTGGAGATCAAAAGTCTCCCGGGCAGAGGTTAAGGGCACGGTTTGCTGTAAAAGCATTCTTTTGCTGCTCAGAGTATCAAACCGTATAAAGGAAACATTTAGCGAAGGCCATAACAGCGCCTCCCTGACTGTATGTGTTGGTGGAAACAATACTTGCATACAGCAAGTAACCCTAGAGCTCACGGTGACTAGATATGCGATGCCCGGAAGCATCCCACAACAACCATGATCATTCAGCATCAAGTAACTCCCATTTGAGAGAAGCCTGAACACCGGATTAATCACAGCTGCCGGGGTACCTTTTAAATGACAGGACAAGTTTGCCACAGACCCATTACAAGCCCCGTGTAGCATAATATCCTGGCATATGAGAGATTCACTTAACGCATTCTCGCAGTTAGTTACGCTTAGAAGCACTTCCAGATCCCCACTCCTGCATCGAAATCTGTTTGGCAAATCCCAGGATTCCTTGATGAATTCCTTACCCATTTTTTCATATCTGCCTGCCTGTTGCTGTTCTAGGCAATATTGAAACTGGAAAGTTGCGACCGGTAATGTTATATGGCCGTGGATTAACCACTCTGTGGACGGTGACTCTGCCACAGTAAAGGGTAACTTATCCAGCTTTTGAATACGCAGCATTGTATATTTTGCTCCCCTCTGTGCCGTTTTCATTTGTTTTTCTGTTAGATTGTATGCAGAAAACAAGGATGTAGTGTTGATAAAACGCCAAGGCACATAACCGGCGCGCAATGACTGCAGCGTCCAGCTCAACAAAATAATAGAACGTAACTGTGACTGTATGTGTTGCAATATGGAAAAATCCTGTTCTAATACTTCGATAGCAGAAGATACAATGTTGCCTAGTGAATATATCCTGGATGTTAATGTAGTCATGCCATTGTCAATTACGGCTAACGCCTTTTCTAGGTTAATTCTATCTATTTCTCTTAATCTCTTGGCTGCTTCTTGTTGTGAGATTTTCCAGATTTCGTCATAGACAGCATATAAAAAACTTTTTTGACGTGGTTTTCTGGGACCTAATAAAAAATCCCGTAGGTCCACATCCTCTGTGAGTAAGGACAAGTGTTGTTTCACCTGAGGTAGTGTTGAGGTCTTTAGCCAATCGAGGCATAGCTTCCCAACACTATATGATGTCACTACCGCTCCTTTGATTGCCACAACTTGCGGGCTCACCAAGCTGCTGATGCCCAGACCGCTCCTTTGGTTGCCACAACTCGCTGGCTCGCCAAGCTGCTGTGTCCTTACTGCTCTCCCCGGTCCACCGCAGCACTCGTGCTGATTGCGTGGAGGGAGAGCCTGGGCCTCTGGTTCCCTCACTTCCTGGTTGCCATTAGCGGGCGCCATTTTAGGGAGAAAGACGGTCTAGTCTATTGGCAGAGCACCTCCCTGCTGATATTTAAATCAGGGATGGCGCCTACGCGCAGTGGATGTGCGCAGTGGACGAGCGCAGCGGGCGTGCCGCTGGCGCACCAAAGGCAAGCCCGTCTGTGCCCGTCCCCGCCTGGACGTCGCCAGACGCCAGGACCCCTGGCTCCGGAGTGGCCCACAGGCAAAGGTACACAAGAGAAGTACTGCTTGCTTTACAATCTACTACCACCTGTGGGGAACATACCTGGAATCCGGTTTCTCCCCTCCCCCAGTGCAATATCTTCGGTTTTGGGGCAGGTACCTGCTCCCGTTCGCCGCCTTCGACCCCTAGGTTGAAAGGCTTTGTCATCAGCAGCCTTAACTGTAGATCCCTTGTAAAACACCACGCAGAGGTATCAGATCTCATACAAGAAACAGCACCAGACATCTTATTCCTTACGGAAACGTAGCTCACTACTGACTCGGTGGCCATTCCGGCCCTGGCCGTACCTGCAGGCTATTTTATGTACACCCAGAATAGAGTAGTTGGACGGGGAGGGGGGGCTTTCTATCATACTCAAGTCAGGGTACTCATGTAGCCTCATTCCTCAAAATATCCCCGATTGTGAAAACGCTCTTTTTAAGATAGCACTGACACATAACTTCACACTATCTGGGCTGCTTATATACCGCCCACCGGGCGCCTCAAAAGCATTCTAGGAAGCTTTAGCTAATACTGTTGCTACGTTAACATTGGAGACCGCCAATTTTAGCATTTTCGGAGACCTTAAATTACATTTAGACTGCAAAGAATCGCAGGAGATCATCAGCTTCCTGGAAGATATGGACGCATGCCAGCTGAGGCAGCTGATCGAGGGGCCAACCCATGTAGCTGGCCTCCTTCTTGACCCCGTATTCATGAACCTAGAGTCTATGGAGGCCAATCCTCCGCTTCCGATGCTCTGGACGGATCACTCTTTTATCTCACTGCGCCTCCGTGCGAGAGGTTCCCCACTACAACTCTCCCGCCCGCCTTCTATGAAGCGCCCATGGTATAAACTATACCCCACAACTTTTACAGCCTGTCTCAATTCGCAACGCCCAGTCTGGCCTACAGATATAGAGACAGCAGATGCTGTCTTTAGAGGATGGGTCAACAATGCACTAGATTGCTGCATTCCGAAAAAAATGTCTCGGGCAAAGCGCACTCAAACCCACGCATGGTATAACAAGTCATTGACGCTTGAAAAGAAAAAATGTAAAACTCTGGAAAGGGCATGGAGGAGTTCTTATGTTCCCACAGCAAAATCCTCTTATAGGAATGCAGTTAAACTGTATCATAAACTGGTTCGGCATACCAAAGCTAAGTTCTATGCTAATGTAATCGCTACCAGCAGCAACCCAACCAAATCCATTTTCTCCATTCTGAAGGAACTGGTAAAACCCCTACATACTGCCGATAATGCTATATCTTCCAATCTACAATGTGAGACACTTGCAAAAAAAATTATCAGCAAGTTGGATCGCATTTATAGTACCTTCTGTGCGGAGAAGGCTTCTTCTGCTTTTCAGAGGAACACCCTCCCGGCAGCTACGCCCTACTCCCTCCAGGACCTTCTGCCATTGTCCTCCAAAGACACGGAGACCCTATCAGCCAAGGTAACATCAGGTTACCCTGAGGATCCACTAAAACCTGACCTTTTTAGGAAATTTCATGATTGCCTCCTCTCGGAAGGCTGAGAGCTGATCAACAGGTCATTATCGGTCGCAGGGATCCTTAAGTCCTGGAAGCACGCCAAAGTAATCCCCCTGCTAAAGAAACCTACACTGGATGCGTCTTTGCCTGAAAATTACTGCCCAATATCTTTGCTCCCATACCTTGCCAAAATCATGGAGTCTCATGTCAATTGCATCCTAACACAATACTTAGAAGCCAATCAGATTCTTGAACAGTCACAAAACGGCTTTCGCTCTAAGCATAGCACGGAATCGGCGCTACTGGTAGTCACAGAGCAGCTGCGGTCTACTATGGATGAGGGCAGAACCTCGGCAGTTATCCTGCTGGACCTCAGTGCGGCCTTCGACACGGTCTCCCACAGGATCTTGCTGTACCGGCTTGAGGAGATCGGGGTCACTGGGAAAGCCTTGGCCTGGTTCGAATCCTTCCTGACCGATCGGTACTTCCAGGTCTCTGCTCTCCCCTACACTTCCAACGTCCATACTCTAGGCTGTGGTGTCCCTCAGGGGTCTGCCAAAAGCCCCACTCTATTCAACATTTATGTCCACCCTCTAGCTATGTTTGCTAAAGCCCGGAACTTGGCTATGGTATCATATGCAGATGATACCCAAATGGTATTTCCCTTCTCCAGCAATACTAAACTAGACCAGGCAAAATTCCAAGGTGACCTTACAGCCATTTCTGAATGGATGACTAATAACTACTTACAATTGAACTCCGCAAAATCAGAAGTGCTTTTGGTTGGTCGGGATACCCACCTATGGGGGAATGAATGGTGGCCTAAAGCCCTAGGCACTCCTCCCCAGCCAAAAAGTATGGTTAAGAATCTGGGAGTGTTGATGGACAGCGCCCTGTCATTTGAACCGCAAGCTAAGGCTGTGGCAGGTACCTACTTTGGTCTCCTACGGGGCTTAAAACCCATCCTGGGGCTATTTGATGCACCCACGCGACAGACAATTGTTCAATCCACCGTGCTGTCACGCTTGGACTATTGCAATGGACTACTTCTACTGCGCGCTAATAAAGCCATGACGAGAGGGCTTCAACGGGCACAGAATGCGGCTTCCCGCACACTCTTTGAACTACCTAAACACTGTCATGCCGCTGACCTCCTCAGACGGCTCCATTGGTTACCTATAGAACAGAGAGTTCATTTCAAGTCTTTATGTACCACACATAAGATCCTGCATGGCCTGGGTCCGCAAATTCTAACCTATCTTTACTCGGTGTACACTCCGGCCCGGGCCCTGCGCTCATCGGACCTACACCTGGCCTCTGTCCCGCGGTTGCGCAGGTCCAGAGCCGGGGGGGCGCTCATTCAGGGCACTGTCCCCCGCCCTCTGGAATACCATCCCTTGTGCTGCCCACGGAATGCAGGACCACTGGACGTTCAGGAAGCTGATCAAGACACAGCTTTTCTCCAATCTCTAGTCTACTGCCTCTCTGCCCTCCTCTGTTCAGGCTTAGCGCTGGGACGCCCCAATGCGTGGGCAGCCATGCGCTCTACAAATACTAATAACATAACATAACATAACTACCTCCGGATGTTCTCGTTGTACATATCGTGGGTCTGGCCTATGGATACTAAACACTTTGGTGGTACCCCTGAATCTTTCTTGACATCTATTCGTATCTGTGGGCCAAACCAACCATCCCTTCCAATTGGGGTCTGATGTATTGTATTGCAATATGTCATCCATCTTAGCCCCTCTATCTGATGTGAAGTTCCCCTCGTTGTTTAATGGTGTTGGAATTTGAGGCGTTATCAAGTCCTTACTCTTGGCTAGTCCAAGACAGGAAGTCTGTTGCACAGTGTCATTCAAAAAAATCATCTGCTGTGGAATGAGGCATGCTCTAAATAGTACTTCTGTTCCCTGGACTTGCCAGTCTCTAGAACCCCAGATCGATTTTAAATCTACAGTGTCCATCCCTAAGTCGAAACCCTGTTCAGACAGCTGGGTAATAAAGGAAGCAGGATAAATCTGTTTGGTGTTTGTTAGCATATTTTTCTGTGCCGATATAGGTGCAACCTTATAATAATATGAGGCAGTGTTAATCCCTGAAAAATATGAGAACTTCTGTGCAAACGTTTTTGGCAATGTTCCCACTGGTGGTATGTGAAAACATTTCTATGTTTGCTAGATTTATGCAAAAAATGATGACCATAATGTTGATAACAATACATTTTGTCAAAATCTGATGTGTCTTCTAACATTTCAGTGCTAGAAAATGCGGCAGATGTTCTAAATCAGACAATAAGTTGTTAACAGTTTCAAAATCCCAATCATCTGAAAATGTACTGGAGGTAATGATATCGTTCAGTGAAATTTTAAACACATGTGGAATCTTTAAAAGCTCGGTCGGTCCAAATATATCATAATTTACTTTGTCCCACACTATACCATCCGGTATAGGAACTGCTGAAATGTTCACGAAGGACAAGTCTCTTTGTTCACGATGAGATGAAACATGAGGTTTTAAAATTAAGTTTACTTTTGACGTTGCAGAGCTCTGTTGAAGATAAGTTCCATTGATGAGTAAATGGAAAACAATTACTGATCCTATCCAAAAAAGAAGAAATAGTATACCAGTGATTATCCAAAGCTCTAGCCAATGTGATACTAAATAAGTCATTCTCAGAAAGTTAAAAAAGACTTTGATCCGTTGTTTGCGAGAAATTTTGGCTGGCATTGTTTCAAGTTCACTTGGATCCAATGAAAAGGTATCGAAGTCGATGAAATAAACAAATGCAGTTCGATCTATTTTTGGTAGCTCCGCAGGTTTTGTTGAATTTGTCGATTGCTCTTGTCGCGGCATGTTGACGTAGACATCCTTGTCCGGTTGAATTGAAATTTGTCTTTCATTTTGATTTGGAAAGTTTGTGCCAAGGGGAACTAGTTCCATTGCATTGTTATCGATTCTGTTGCTTTGTAAAGGTGACTCGTTAAATGTTATGAGTCTTTCTGTTTGAACTTCCTGTATTGTAACGAGAGGAGGACGTTGGCTACTCAGGAGCCCACGAGGCCTACTATTCAGTATCGGCCACATAGTGTGGTTTGATCAGATTGATTGAGACGTATCTCTTTTCTTTTCCGGCAAGGGGCGGTAGAAGTACAGTTCTTGATCCTTCAACTGCCAGGACAGGTACAGGCTTTCAATAGGATGGCCCGAATTCTTTCTTGTCCACAATCTTTTCTCTGACCAGATCCCCAACTTTAAGAATCCAGGCAGGTCTTGCCGTGGCTGACTTGACTTCCCCAGTGGTGGTTTTCTTTGTCTCAACGTTACTTATGGAGGCTCTGGATTCATTCAGATCCTCTAAAACATCCAAACGTTTATTGATGTCAAACGGTTTTTCGTCCGCCACTGTGCTTTCACAATCAAGATCAGGTACCCACATTCTTGTCCCAAACAGGACCTCGTATGGAATGGCACCTCCCAGAGAGCTTCTTGGCTGGTTATTAAGGGCCCGCTGGACCCCATATAGGTGACTGACCCAACTACCACCCGAGCCTAATACCCTAGCTGTTATAGATTGCTTTACGTCCCGGTTTTTCCTCTCCACAACCGAATTTCCCTCTGGATGGTTCGGAGAGGAGTATCGCAATGCAACACCCAAACTTCCCATGGCTTCCTTGTAAGTCCGAGAGCTGAACGCGGGGCCACGGTCAGAATGTAAAGCGCCAACTGCTTAAGTCCCTATGAAGACTCGCAGATCTTTTATAACAGTTCGAGCGTCAGCCGAGAGCTGAGGCCATACCCATAAGAATCTTGAACAGGAATCCACTGCAACCATGATATATTTGTAAGCCACATCGGAATGCAACGGGTCGCAGTGGTCTAGGTAAATGCACGCGAGTGGTCTGTCTGATTTTAACAAAGGTGTCTGTGCTGGGCGAGCTACGGTGGACCCTTTTATCTGTTGACAGATATCGCATTTTTAGACAAAGTTTTTGGTCTGCTTTGTTAGCCCCTGCCACCAATAGCGTTGTTTCAATAATGAAACTGTTGCCGTAATTCCTGCATGCGCAGAACCCAGACCCTTGTGTGCAGCCAAGATTAAACCTAACCTGCGATCCTTGTTTGGTATTACTTTATTCCCACTCTAGGAATCTGAGCAAATGGAACGTTGTTTGCATTTAACTTGTAGGAGTACTTGAGTGGAAAACCTTTTGGTAGTGCTTTGCTGTTTTTGCGTGAAGCAATCACAGCTACCATTGTGCTACCGTCTACCCTCGTTTTTGAACGAGTGATTGCAGCTACGGATGCAGTGCGTACTGCCCCCTTTGCGGCTTCATCAGCCAATGAATTCCCTTCAACATGAACGCCATGATGTTGATGACTCAGCGTGTGTATCACGTGAGCCCTTGGTAGTTCATTCTTCAACTCTGCTACCTGTTTCCATAGTTTCCTATGTTTGATTGTGCCACCATTTGAATCTCTGAACCCATTTGTCCCCAATAGTGAAGGTATTCGTTGTATGACTGGACACGGTTAAAGGAATCACACACTATCAGTGTGGGGAATTCTGGATCCGTATTTATCAGTGCTAGTAGTAGTGCTTTTAATTCTGCCAACTGAGCCGTGCAGTCTCCGAGAGACTGTGTTTTTGTACAGCTTGGACGGAACTTGCCGTCCTGCATCCTACCTTTTACAATAGCGCATGCTGCACTGTATTGTTGCTTACTTCCAATGGCCAGTTGAGCAGATCCGTCGGTGTAAATAATGTATTCAAACCGATCTAGAGGCATTATCTCATCAATCAATCGATCAGGGAATTGTAAGCGCGCTACTCACCCGTGAGGGTCTCAAGGCGCTGAGGGGGGGTCCGCAGATCTGTTTAGCCGAAGAGCCAGGTCTTGAGGGTCTTCCTGAAGGTGTTCAGGGAGGGGGCACGTCTGATGTCTGCCGGTAACTCGTTCCAGGTCTTGGCTGCAATGTGAGAGAAGGATCTTCCGCCTGCTCTGGCTCTGTGGATGCGAGGGGTTTCGGCCAGTGCGAGGTTGGAAGATCGGAGGTTTCTTTTGGGTACGTGGAAGTTGATTCTGTCGTTGAGGTATTTGGGTCCATTGTTGCGTTGGCATTTGTAGGTGTGAGTGAGGATTTTGAAAGTGACTCTTTTCTCCACAGGGAGCCAGTGGAGACTTCGTAGGTGTTGGCTGATGTATTCGTGTCGGGGGATGCCGAGGACGAGTCTGGCGGCAGTGTTCTGTATTGTCTGGAGTGTGCGGAGTAAGGACTTGTTGATGCCGGCGTAGAGTGCGTTTCCATAGTCCAGTCTGCTGGTGATGAGTGCATGGGTGACTGTCTTCCTTGACTCAGGGGGGATCCACTTGAAGGTCTTGCGGAGGAAGCAGCTGGAGGTGACGGCGTTGACCTGTCGGTTCATGGTGAGTGATGAGTCGAGTACAATGCCGAGGTTCTTGGCATGGTCTGAGGGGGTAGGTGGGCTTCTGAGGGCGGTCGGCCACCAGGTGCTGTCCCATGCAGAAGGGGTGGTACCAAGGACGACGACTTCTGTCTTCTCGGCGTTGAGCTTCAGGCAGCTGTTGGTCATCCAGACTGTGATGTCTTGCATTCCTTTCTGGAAGTTGAGTTTGGCAGTGGTGGGGTCTTTGGTGAGGGAGAGGATGAGCTGGGTGTCGTCGGCGTAGGATATGATGTTGAGGCCGTGTTGTTAGACGATGGCTGCGAGGGGTCCATGTAGATGTTGAAGAGGGTGGGGCTCAGTGATGAACACTGTGGGACTCCGCAGGTGATTTTCGTGGGGTCGGAGAGGAAGGGTGGGAGTCTGATCCTTTGGCTTCTTCCGGTGAGGAATGATCGGATCAAGTCCAGGGCTGTTCCTTGTATGCCTGCGTCGTGTAGTCTGGCGACTAGTGTGCGGTGGGAGACGGTGTCGAAGGCCGCTGATAGGTCGAGTAGGATGAGGGCTGTGGAGTGGCCTTGGTCCAGGAGGGTGCAGATGTCATCTGTGGCGATGAGTAGGGTGGTCTCTGTGCTGTGGTTGCTTCGGAATCCGGATTGGGACGGGTCGAGGACGGCGTTCTCTTCAATGAATCGTGTCAGTTTCCTGTCGACTGTTTTCTCTGCAACTTTGGCTGCGAAGGGGAGGAGCGAGATGGGCCGATAGTTCTTGAGGTCGGTGGGGTCAGCTGGGGGCTTCTTGAGCAAGGGTCTGACTTCTGCGTGCTTCCAGTCGTCTGGGAAGGTGCCTGTTTTGAAGGTGGTGTTGATGGTGCATTGTAATTCGGGTGCAATGGCGGCCGCGGCTCTGTGGTAGATGTGAGGGGGGCAGGGGTCGGTGGGGGCCCCCGAGTGGATGCTTTTCATGGTCGAGGCGGTGTCTTCGGCCATGATTGGTGTCCAATTGGAGATGGTGGACTGGCTGGTGTTTCTGGGGGGCGGGGGGCCGTCTGTGGCACCTGGTGGATGGTCGATGAAGTTGTCGTAGAGGTTTTTGATCTTGAGGTGGAAATAGGTTCCAAGCTTCTCGCAGAGTTCTTGGGATGGGGTGATGTCTGTGGCTTCGCTGCGTGGGTTGGTGAATTCTTGAACGACACTGAAAAGTTCCTTGGACTTGGTGGAGTTCGCCAGAATTTTGTTGTGGATGAAGTTCCTCTTGGTGGCTCTGATCTGGTTGTGGTAGTCTGTCATGGCGTCCTTGTAGGTGGTGTGGTTTTCGGTTGTCTTGGTGCTTCTCCAGTTCTTCTCCAGGAGTAAGCAGGTACGTCTGGCTTCTTGAAGAGCGGTGGTGAACCAGGCGGCGTTCCTGGGGCGTTGTCTGTCGGGGTTGCGTAGCGGGGCGAGCTCATCTGCGCAGTTGGAGATCCAGGTGTGGAGTTCTCTGACTGCGTCGTTTGCGTCGGGTGCCCAGGTGTGGTTGTCTCGGGTGAGGGTGGAGTTAAGTTGCTCGTCGGTATCCTTGCTCCAGTTCCTTCGAGGTGGGCGTGGGGCTGGTTTGGGTGCCTTGGGTTTGTTGATGGTGAAGTGTACGCAGTGGTGGTCGGTCCATGGCAGCTGCGTTGTGTGGCTGAATTGGACGCTGTTTCCTGCCGCGAAGATTGGGTCGAGGGAGTGTCCTGCTCTGTGGGTCGGTGTGTTGATGAGTTGTTTAAGTCCGATGCTGGCGAGGTTGTCATGAAGGATAGTGGAGTTGGGGTCGCTGGGGTTGCCGAGGTGGAAGTTCAGGTCTCCAATGAGTATGTAGTTTGTTGAGATGATGGCGTGGGGTGCGATGAAGTCGGTGATGGTGGTGGCAAAGGGTGTTCGGGGGCTGGGGGGTCTTTAGATGAGGGTTCCTCGGAGTGTGGCTTTGGGGGTGGTCTGGATCTGGAAGTGCAGGTGTTCGGTGGAGGGGAAGGTTTCGCTGGAGGTGGTGAGGCGGAGGGTGCTCTTGTGGGCGATGGCGAGGCCCCCTCCTGGGTGGTTGGGGCGGTCTTTCCTCTGGATCTTGTATCCGTCTGGGATGGCGGTGCTGATGTTGGGGGCGGAGGATGCATTGTTCCAGGTCTCTGTGAAGAAGGCGATGTCGGGCGAGAGAGAGTCGAGTAGGTTCCAGATTTCCATGGCGTGTTTGTGTACGGAGCGTACGTTGAGGAGGATGAATTTTAGTGTGTCGCCGGTGCTGGCGTCGGCGGTGTTGGAGGCCGGGGTGGCAGAGAGGGTCTGGCGGCAGTGGAGGCAGGAGAACTGGCCGTGGGTTGTGTTCGGCGAGGCCTGTTGGCATTCTCTGAGTCTTCCAGGGTTGAGTGCGAGGAGGGTGGTGGTGTTGTAGCGATGGGTAGTGGGAGGTCCAGGGTTCCTGGCGCTGGCCGCAGTCGGGTCACGGACGGGAGCAGACGGGCTTGCGCGTGCCCGCTGCGTGTGTCCGCTGCGCGAACGCGCAGTGGCTGCCATTAAGTAGGGGAGGTGGGAGGGAGGAGAAGCTGGGAGGCGGGAGCGGGGGAATTCCGGGGGGAATTCCGGGGGGGAGGAGCCGTAGGGGTAGCAGCGGCAAAAGGCGAAAGGAACAGGCAGGCACGAGAAAATAAAAACAGTGGTGGAATTAGAGCAAGACACAGATGGGCACAATAACAGTGGCACAACAGGGAAAAATTAAGAAAGAAAAAAAACGGCTGAGAAAGGTTACGGTGGTTGCAGGCAGTCTGGTCCCAGTTGGAGCGGGCAGCAGGCACAGGAGCAGGCAGCAGCCTCGAACCTCCCAAGGAGGAGGTTGGGGTCTGGAGGCAAGAGACGGCACAGCGGAGCTGTGGGGAGAGAGTGTTCCTACACCGAGGGTCGGAGGTCTTTGGTAGAGGATATTCTTGTTTGTATTGCAGGAATGCTTGTGTTTTTAGACTAGGGTCATATCTGTATTCTACATATGTTGCAGTGAGAGAATTAGCCCACTGTATCCATCTTGTATGTAATGCTTTCGCATTTGGGACACTTGCCTTTGTAGAAGCCTCTAAGGCCGGTTCCCGGGGTTACGACAATTATTCGTTTCCCCTGAGCCAGTGCTCTTTCTCTCACTACAGCAGTCTGTACTGCTGTCAGAATTGTTTTTGTGGGTGCAAAACGTATTTCAGCATTTGTGTACAAATGCAATTTATATGCAATTGGTACTGTTTCGCCTTCATTGAAGGTTAAGTAAGTGTACTCTGATTGACCTGCGACTATGCGGATCACCAGGTTGCGTACGTTTATGCGTGTCTGTAAGTGTTTTGATGATATCATATCAGCTTGTAGGGAACAAAGTATATTTGTGTGTTCCTGTGTCCATTGTCTAACTGAAAAGTCAGGTCTTATGAGGTAGTAGAAAGGTTTTACTTTCTCTGCGTAATCCAAAATGTATGTTCTGCCAAAATTCAGAAATCCCAGTATGGACTGTAAATTTTTCAATGATTTTGGAGGCTGGAGCAGCGCGCACTTTTCTAAAAAATGGGCTCCCAGGCTTTTGCCTTCACTTGAAAGCCCATATCCCAAAAATAGGACATTGAGGCGGGCTATTTTAGATTTTTTTAAATTACATTTGCGGCCCTCAGAGGCGAAACCCAAAATTATGGTGCTCACCCTATTCAAGTGTTCCTCTAAGTCATCATCCGTCAGATAAATATCATCTACATAAGATAATACTTCCTCATCCAAATTCTGTAGTAACTCAGTTACCCTCCTTGAGAATAATCCCGGGCTGTTCTTATACCCTTGGGGGAGTCGACAAAATTGATGCTGGGACCCTAGCGCTGAGAAGGCTGTCAAATATCTGCTTTCAGGCGCTATGTTTTGGCAGAAAAATCCATTTGTGATATCTAATGTTGTTTTGTATTTTGTTCGCACAATGTTATTCATTAATGCGGCACTGTGTGCATTCTGAACTGCAAATGTCTTCGTACATGAGCTTAGGTGTCTATAATCTAAAACTAGACGGTATGAATTATCGGGTTTCATTACGGGAAACAAAGGATTATTCATTGACGAGGTGCATGGTTCAATTACACCTTGGTATTCAAGTTGATCTAGGATCTCCCTGACCTGTTTTTTAGCTTCCTGTTTTATAGGATACTGTCTTTGTGGAGTTGGGTTTGTTTTAATTGGAATTACGTGGTGGGGTGACTCCTCATCCCACCCAACGTGGTTGCGGTATAATGCAGGAGCAAGGGCTACCACCCACTCCTGTGCATATGTATGTTTTAGGTGTACGGGGACTAGGTCGGAGAAAGTTGGAAAAATTACAGTTTCTCCCTTTGGGCATTCCATAACAATAGTAGCCGGCCAATCTCTTTCTGCTAATAGGATGTCGAAGCCAGAAGTCAAGTTCTCCCAAAAGAGACCCTTCGCTTGTCTGGGCTTGTACCCCTCCATTTGGAGAGTTATTTCATGTAACTTGTGTGGGACACTTACCCTAGTATCAGGTGTTTCCACTGTGATATACTCACTGAACTCCGCTGTCACCAGAAATTCCATCAGGTTCCGGCAAGCTATTGTTACTTCTGCTGCGCTGTCTAGCATCGTCAGAGCCCATTCCCCTTTCAGAAGTTGAGTCCTCAGTAGTCTGGGTATGTCTAACTTTGAGACCTGCTACCTTCTTCTTTTTAAATTGAGGTTTTGCTTTGGGTTTTTCTTCTTTCTTTGAAGCGTAGTCCGAAGTGCATTGCCTGTCTCTGGGCTTTGTACGCTCTTCTTGTCTCTGTTCTGACCGTCCTTCCCTCTCGGAGTTTTCTGATGAACCCTGAAAGGAACGAGAGGAACGTGTATCAGTGTCCTGGTACCTGTCAGGTTTTTTAATGTTATCTCTATTCCTAAGATTATATCTCCTTTCTGGGGGCTCCTGGTAAGGAGACCTTCCCTTGGAGTGAGATCTGTTCTTCTGCTGTTTATTATTGTCCCATTTCTTCTTTGAAGAAACCGGTGTTTGCTTTGCCTGTTCTTCATCTGTACCTCCCACTAGTTGAGGTTTTACAGGCCTGGCTCCCAGACTGTCTCTACCTAATTCCGCATAAGCAGTTTCAATTATTTTAGGTAGCTCTGTCTCTTGTTGTAATGGAGTGAAATCTCTCAGACGTTGGCGTATTGCCACTAATGCTGCTTCCCCTTTAATATTTGCTAATATTATCGCAGATACCTGGGCAAAGTTATTTAACAACTTCATCCCTAAGTTTAGAGCAGGTTCTGCTCCATATTCGTTCTGTATTTGTCTTAATACATCTGGTATTACCGCTAAAGAAGGGATACCATGAGTCCTGGTATATATTGCAGCGAAAACTGTACCCCAAGAAGTACAATCTTCTATTGAGGGAGCTATCCCCATTGGCAAGCAAATCGTCAGTATCCTATGCTTTTCCTTAGGACCGGTGTGTGGAAACACTGCCTCCAGCTGAGTTATTTTTTGTGCTATCCAGAAGGGCATTTGTTCACGTTTAGTGGGCATTTTACCCATCACTGTGTGCAGTGTTTGTGGTGTATTTTTGGTTGTATTATTTTGGACTGGTCCAGGTTGTGTATCCGGTGTTGGCTGAAGTGTGAGTGTTCTCATCACAAACTGTGTACTTTCTGTAAAGTCTTATTAGTTCTTTGTGCTGTACTAGTAAGTCTCCTCCTGGCATTGTATCAATGTCAGGATGTGGTGAGTAGGCCGCTAGTACTGGCCATGTTGCTCCGTCTCGTCCGAGTGGACTGAGTCTTACTCTATTTCTTGTATGGGGGAGGGAGCCTTTAAACCATTAAAAATGTTTGTGGTAAGTGAGTGGAATTTCAATGTCCTCATATGGACTGTATTCGTTCGGTATGTCATCTTCGACATAGTAGTGAAATGTTTTTGTCAAAGCATTTGCCTGCGGGAATCTAATCCATGAATAGAATACCTCTGTTCTATATGATTCGTGTGCCTCAATCATGAAGGTCACTTGCCCACCCCTAATTGTAACAACCTATGCTACTAGTTTTAGGGTGACGGCATTTCTAACATTTTCTGCAATGTGTATTGCATCTGCATCATCTTCCTTTGTTGTGAAGTTTAGTGCATTCTCTTCTTCTACGTCTCCCTGCTCAGTCATTATTCTTAGAAACGAGAGCGTTTCAAGGGAACTGGATAAGGTGTTATGCACAATTAGGAACACTGTATCCTTCAAGCTTGATTAAACCAGCAGCCAATACATAGGAATTTTCCTACTCAGCTGCGGCGGATTTTGTTCCCTCCCTCTCCAGACGTCTCTGGGGAAATGTGAGTAGGGGTCTCTGAGAATAGCACGACTGAACTACTCAGATTTGACTGTTAAATAAGTACCCATACCAACGTTGGTGGCGCCATGTCGTGTAGTTACTGTAAGACCTATATAGGATCTGCGCGTTTAGACAACATACACTGCGGGACTGATGTCCAGACTGATTCCAGACACCCCCACCAGGTATGTTAGCCTGTGCACCAGCTAGCTCGCAATGCCACTATCACCTCCTCTTACCAATGAGAGAATAGTTCTTGGCAACTATCGAACATGACAACCCTGATCCCTCAGGACCGTGGAAACAGTAACTTACTTTTCGCTCAGTCACTCGTGCTCACTTGTTCTCAGAGAGATACAAAGAATAAACGGTTGGGACATTTTTCAATAAGCATTTATTGAACAGTTGTTATTCTTGCATAAAATAAGTGTACTGAAATCACCAGTAGACAGTAGCATATATAAATGAGTAGCAGCACTAAGAAAGTAAACAGATGGTAGGTTTCTACCATTTTGCTAAAATCATAACTTCAGGCAAGTATATAAAATACATGGCAATAAAATGCGTACTCCTACGATGCACCCTAACTAGATGTACCTAAATGTACCTAGCATGTGAGTAGGTGTAAAGCCAAGAATCCTTCTAGGATAAAGCCAACCCCATTACCTGATGTGAGACTGCGGGACCCCGTTCTGGTCTCGAGCTGAACACCCCGCAAGGGATGTCAGACCACTGCGAGATGGAGTATCTGCATGCAGGATCCTCAGCCTCGTGCGTCAGTGTGTCGGCCGGGAAGTCCTGATCTCCTCTCCCTATCCCGGCAAGATATTATGTTTATATACTCTAAGATATCCCCAGGGGTTCTACCTTGCTGTGCCAGTGTCTGACTTAGGATGACGTCGTGAATGAACTTTATACACAGTTATTATGCAGGAGATGGTGGTCCTGCTGTGTTTCCAAGAAACTAAGAATCCTCATGCATAATTTATGAGGCCAGTGTTCAGGGAAAACCCTACGTACTGTGTATAGTATTGTAACTAGGCAAAAGGTCAGTCCCTCAAATCCGTTATGTATGTAGTATAGGAGAGAATGTAGGTGAAGGGTTATGATGTTACCTGGACCTATATCGGGTTACCTATATGAAATATAACAACAGTTGTTCTCTTGGAAATATTTCTTGCACACTTCATAAAATGTGACCAGACCAAGGAAGAATGCAACTCATCCTTGTAAAAAAAAATAGGTGCATTCTTTAAAGCATTTACCAATGCTTTCTTGGGTTTAATGCCATTAAGCAGTAGTTTTCGCCCCAGACAGTCCAAAGATTGTACTCCAAACCTGCAATTAGCATATTCAGCTGTTAATCCACTTGTTCACAATCTCTCTAGCACACCATTCACCCTAACATCATGTTGTACCTTCAATTCCCCCATCACCAATATGTCATCTTGGAAAAGTAACAGGCATGTCCTTTCACAACTTAAGCATCAGATTTTGGGAAATGGCAGCAGCTGACGCAAGGCCAAACAGCATGAGAACATACCTGTAACATCCCTGTGGAGTCATAAAAGTAATAAAGCTTTTACTAGCGTTGTGCAGATTTACCTGATGGTACGCTGATGATAAATCAATTGATGAGAA
The DNA here is from genome assembly GCA_963921515.1 of Calotriton arnoldi. NCBI lineage: Eukaryota > Metazoa > Chordata > Amphibia > Caudata > Salamandridae > Calotriton > Calotriton arnoldi. The sequence continues at coordinate 575,433 of CAWUFW010003815.1, forward strand.
CCATTGCATACCTTTTGTCAGTGCCAACATCTCATTAATTTTGGGTAGAGGGAACTTTTCCATAACTATGCTCCTACTTAGTTCCCTCATGTCCACATACAAGAGGATCTTGGCCTTACGGGCAACAACTAGGAGAGCGATCCACTCAGAAGTGTACACTTTTTGATAATTCCCCCTTTAGTAAGGCATTTAGATCTTTATTCATTTCCTCTCTCAACACCCATGGAATATCTCTGGATTTATGCACATTAGGAATGGCATTATTTTTGTAAATGATCTTATGTGAATATTATACAAGTGTACCAATTTTCCTCGAAAATACCTCTGGAAATTCATTCTTACTCTGGACTCATTCACTTCTCACCCATGACTAAAACTTGGTCAACACTATTGGGTTTGAGAGTGATAGCTAACTCGCTCTGATCAATCCACCCCAAAATGGATGAGCCTTCCTCTGCAATGTACAGTTTACCAATAGCTTTCCTTCTTTTAAATCCATAGGTAACCTGCCTGTAACCTAACATAGGTATTGGTTCCCCGGGAAAGCTTTCTGGAGCTACATCCAAAGTATTTAAGAATGTTCCTAAAATTCCTGTGAACTTCTCTTTCCATTACTTCCTGTCAATTAAATGATAAGGAGACCCAGAGTCTGCAACAATGTGTATTTCAACACCTTCCAAACCTATTTTTCACACAGGTTTATTCCAGTATTGTTTACTAAGCTGATTTACAACATAATTCCCAGACATTTTGGCTTCTCTAATGCCCAGAACACAATCATAATCTTTAGAAGTGTCCTCACCCACTAACACTTCGGACTCTGAATCTGAGCCAGATTAATCTTGAACGACTGACACCTTCTTAGTACACTTCCGTTTCCTATATACTTTAGCAAAGTGTCCTTTGATGCCACACACCCCACATTTTTCATTCCGCGCTGGGCATTTGTTTTCTGTAGGCAAGGTGATCCTCACTTCCACATCTATAAGTTCTTTTCTCTATTGTCTTGGAATCCCTTTTTTTGTTCTGTCTAACCTTGTGATTCCTTCTTTGCCTTATGTTTAACTTTATTAACTACATACTTTTGATTGTCTTTAACATTACTAGCAACAGCTTTTGAACACTTGTTAGATATTTCCACTTCTTTTTTACTAACAACACTACAGGCAATAACTGAGACTCCCCATACACCAGCAACCTTTCTAGTACATTTATGAACACTATGATTCCGTAAGCAATCTTACTTCATAGTCAGTGTAAAATCAAAACACTCACATCACACATGATAGTAATTGGCCCATAATTTGTTCAAGTAACCCCTCAATATAGCAGGATATTATGATGGATGCCAATAGCAAATATATACCTCCTTGGAATTAATCTGACTTATTTTGGCTACCCAAGCTGGCTTTGTGTTCACCAATATATAGGCAAAGATTTGATGCAAACACTAATGTGCATTAGCACTGTGCATGTGCCACACATAGCCCATACAGCAGATATGTGTGTCCCACGACTTGATATGATGGTTGTTGGTTATAACTCTATGGAAACTGTTGGTTTATACATATCAATATATGTCATATATGCCTAGCCACATCCATTAAACATCTAGACAGTCAATGTGTACCCCGAATGCCAGATACACTGTAGACTGGCTGAACCAGCCGGGGTATGTCAATATCTAAGTGGGTAATGTATCCATACCACATCCAAGGATAGCAGTGGAGTCAGATATGGGCCTATGTATCACAGGCTGGTGTCGCTGGTGGCTCACTACTTTGGGATCTCAGGTGTCACAAGCCTACAAACTATATCTATGAGGCCTCAAAAAATCACCATGTGTGGCTCATCCTGGCCTCATAGCTATGGAGTAAATCAAGGCACCTCAATAGGCCGGCTTGGTGAACTCTGTACCATGAGGGCATTGCAGGGGCATTGCCAGGGGGAGAGGGTCACTCACTGCACCTCCTTGCAAAGTCATCTTTAATCCCATTTAAAAGTGCTTGTGGGTTGCAGCCACTCCATTTCACAGGTGAATGAACTGTCCCCAGGCCAGCGCAAGTTGGTGGCTGCCATGGTTTCAGTGCATTCAATTTAATATGGCACACTTTCTCTGCTTACAAATGGTGCACACTCTTGTAAGTTGCACTGTGGTGCAAACAGAGAAATTCTGCACTATGCGCAATAGGGCCCCAGTAATGCAACAAGTCACACATATGTGCACTGTCAACATACACATGCAACGTATCCCAAGTCTACAAGCATGTCAGCTGAGAAAATATGAGCTAGAAAAGTGACCCCTGGAAGCGTTTACCCTCATTGCACCAATCTATACACTGTACCACACACAAAGGGCTAATTGCATCAATGAAAAAAGTGCACATTGGTCCATAGCGTGATGGATTGCACCCAGACTTTCATTTGTAAGCCAGCCATCAATGGCAAAGTTTCAGAAACAATGCACTTTGCATTGCCATGTGTTGTGTGTAACTTGTGCCTTGGCTTGTTCCCTAGCATGTATCAGAAATAAACAAATCTTTAGTAGGGAACGTGAAAATATAGTAGTAAACGTGACACTATAGTAGTAAATGTGTCACCATAGTAGTAAATATGACGCTTGAGAGGGAAAGGTGACACTCTATTAGGAAAGGTGACACATTTGTAGGAAACATGACAGTTTTATAGGAAAAGTCCTGCTTTACCTCAGAACGTGACGCTTGAGAAGGAAAAGTGACACTCTATTAGGAAAGGTGGCACATTTGTAGGAAACGTGATGCTTTTGTAGGAAAAGTCATGCTTTACCTGAAAATGGGATGCTTGAGTAGGAAAGTTGACGCTTTAGTAGGAAAGGTGACGCATCTGTATAAAACATTACGCTTTAATAGGAAAATTCCAGCTGTACCTGACAATGTGATGCTCGAGTAGGAAACAACATTGAACACAAGCTACGCATCATTGCAAAAGTATCAAAAACACTGCTTTGGGAGAGGGCGTGGCCGAATGCAGGGGAAGATGCGCGCTAGTTAGAGGGGCTCCCATAACTCACCTCACGCATCCCACATAATTCGGTATACCATCCGCCAAACTGGGAACCAGAGCTAGCACACAAAACCCCTGAAGTGCAGTGGTCGCTTCTGGTAAGGAGGGAACTCCCCCGGAGTGCCATAGAGTTAGTTAAGAGGGCGCGACCTGGCAGAACCGAACAACCGGGGCCTAAAGTGAACGGAAACGCTGGTACTCAGGCAGTGGAGGCAGGCATATCTGCAACCTGAAGAGCCCCAGTGGGGTCTTCGGTGAGTGAAACAGCAGACCGGTGACAGATTCTCGTCCCCCACGGAGATGGTGCAAGGGGCAGGGGATGTTGGTGACTGTAAGCCACAAAGCCAGCCGGTCAGCAAAAGTAATGAGGTACCGAATGGGAGTAGGAGGTGTAACACAAGGAGAGATAATCACTGTGGGAAGACCCAAATTAGCCCGCTCACATACCTTGATGGTGATGATCTGGTTGGCCTCACTAAAGCAGGGCCCACAGTGGAGGTAACAGCGGCCTGGCGGCAGAGTTGCACTCCCCCCGTATCCCACGGAGGCTGTTGCAGGGGACAGGGGGTGTGAGGAACTGTAAGCAAGGTCAACGGAGCCCACCTGATCGTAAAACCCTGGAAGCGAAGTGGTCACATCTGGTAAGGAGAGAACCCCACTGGAGCACCATTGGGGTAGGAAAAAGGGTGCGGCCTATAAATGTAGTGCAGCAGGGGCCTAAACTGAATGAAAAAGCAGGAATTTCAGGCAGCGGAGGCCCACTTCTGTGAGAACGGAAGAGCTCTGGTGGATTCTTTGGTGAGGGAAACAGCGGCCCAGCGGTGGACGGAGGCTGGTGTGGGGGGCCGGATGTGTGGAGGACAACAAGAAGAGAAGCCGGCTGGCCGACTAAGGTAACGCGGCCCCGGCTGGGAACAGGAGGCATCAGACCAGCCGACAAGCAGTAATAGTCACTGGGGAAAGACCCCAAATAGCCCCCCTGCATACCTTGACAGTGGCCATCAGGTTGGCCCCACAAAGACGGGGCCAGAAGAATAGAAGAGGAACATCGACTACTTTCAGTAGAAGGGGTGAGTGCAAATTAGCCCCAACCAGAACAGTGTGGTGGGTGGCGCATGTTGGGGAAGTGTCCCCAGCCAACCGCCAGCGAGAGGTCCTACATTTTCCCAACACACCTGTGACATATCGAGGAGGCCCCATCGGTAAGCACCTAAGGAGCAATAAGAGTGGGGAAACCTTATGGGACTGGAAACTGACCTGAACACCTGCAGCATATGCTGAATCGGACCCACAGACACAGGTGAAAGACCTGGAAGGCACCTTACTCAGCAGTCCCAACTGAGTGCTCCCAGGAGAGTCATTGAATTAGAGGGTGAACTAATCCACCACATTCACGTAGAATAAGTCTGTCTCACTTAAAGTGGAAGTGCAAACTGAGGCTTTGCTAGACTGGGGCAGCATCGTAGGAAAATGAAGCTTTGGCCACGTAGGGGGAAACCCGACAGGCCACGTGGAACGTCATACCAATCCATGGACAGGCAGCGGTTATTACCCCTGTGGGCCCCCATCATACACCCCAATTGACCACGATGATAGTTAGTAAAGGACTGGGTGGCACACACCAAACCAAGTTAGACAAGTTCACATGCAGAAAAATCAAGATGCGGCGACCGATGCCTTGGGACAGTCTCTATCACTCGACCTGCCATCGGCAGAGGGAGGACAATCCAAGCTACCAAATAATATGTCAGCCATAATTGGAGTGCGCACATACCTAGAACTTTGCATGTACTCAATCATGGCTGAGGTATCACTGATCAGAGCAGAACTCCAAAATATGAACGAAAGAGTTACAGCAGTGGAGACCACCACTGCTGAACTCCAGACAGACTCGAAAGTATTGCAGAAACAAGTTAATGATCTACAAGCCGCAAGTCAATTGCTAGAAGCTAAACTCGATGAGTTTGAGGTACAATCGCAACGAAATAATGTAAGAAAAATTGGAGTCCATGAATGGTCGGAAAGGCCGGCACCAGACCTCTTCATGGAGGAATTGGTGATGCAGCACCTACAACCGCGTGGCATATCTCGGTCGAAAGAGCATACCAGGTTTCCAGGAGACACCCAAAACCTGGAGCCCCACCAAGACCGATATACAATTTCCGAGACCGTGATGCCCTACTACAAACTTTTCGAAGCACTCCACCTGTAAAGTATGAAAACAGCACAATAACCTTTTTTCTGGACTTTACCATGAAAGTTCAAAAACAGAGGAGAAGTTTCTTGGATGTCAAAAAAGTGTTGCGGTACACCATGCTTTATCCAGCAAAGCTGTGAATCCAGGCTGACAGCAAGGCATGGTTCTTAGGAATGGCTGGATGGTTGGAGAGTTGTGGGAGGCAATGGACCCAAGGCGTAAAGGAACAGACTGTCGAATAGACCTACCAAGAACTTGGAGCAGAGAAACCAAGAGGCTCGAAGTCCTGAGGCATCGGAAGGCCAGCTCTCTATGCCAGAATGATGTGAAACCCATTGACAGATACAGCCTGGAAGACACTGAACTTGTGGAAGGCCACCAGCGCCATTGAACTCTACTTGACTCTGATGCAACAGGGGAGAATCATTTTGTTGCATTTTTAAAATGTTCTGGTTCCTAAAGAAGATGGGAGGGAGGGAGGAGATAAGGGGTGGGTCACAGTCCTCCATAATTCAGTTAGGAGTAGGGTGACAGGCACTCTGCAGAGTTGGGACAGTGGGCCATTTTAGACCTTGAATGCAGGGAGGCAGGGAGGGGGGTGTTATAGTTACGGTTCTAAGGGTCAATCCATCAAATCTCTATGAGGGAAGGTAAGGGAGAAGAAGGGATTGTACTCTTTGTTTATTAAGTTTTATTCGCACAGTTCGACATGGGGGCAGTTGTGCTCCCACTCAAACAGGGCAAGAGACCAGAGCTTAGAGTGAATTTACCAAACTGGATCCGACACCTGAGATAGTGAATCAATAGGGGGGGAATGGAAAGGAAGCAGCCTCCTATAAATTATAGCTGACTCAAAGGTGGACATGGGGTTGCGGCTACTTTTCTGGAATGTCAATGGATTGGGAGTCAAGCTAAAATGAGGAATAGTTCTCCAGTACATTAAACGACACTTCCTAGATGTAGTATTACTACAGGAGACTCATTTAGTGGGCAATACCTGCAAGGCAATAGACCGTGGGGGATATAAACTAGTTGCCCACAGGTTCAAGAGGGGTTGGGATACTCCTGAGGAAATCATTCCCCTTAACATAGAACAGAGCTGGACAGATACAAGGGCAGATATGTTGCAGTGTCCAGCACATGGGAAGGGAAGACAGTGACTATCCTTACGGTATATGTTCCCACAACACTGCACTACATAGCCTTCTAGGACCTCGGAGAGGTGTTACTAAGTTTCCCAGACAGCAGACTACTAATAGGAGGAGAATTCAATGCAGCACTGTAAGACCAGAAAGCCCGCTTGCCCCCTGGGGTTCACTTTACACACACTTTCGATTCTCATACTTCCTTGAGATTTGAGAAACAACGGAGGACTCCAGTGGCCGCACCTCCTTTTTATGTTCCCTATAGTTGCTATTAACTGATATGTTACGAGTCGGTGTGCACAAACCGCTCCTGCACCCGCCGTTGAAGAGTGCCAACTGCCAATGCAGATATAAAGTACTTTAAAGAACAGTGGAGCGGTGCACTAACCAGTCAAATTCAGATCAAGAAAGAAGCACAGTCAGTATCTTCGTGATCAAAAAAATATATCCGTCTTTATTTTTCCACAATCCTTAAGAGTTAAGCACAGCATCAGCCAACGCATTTCGTTCAATATATGAACTTCGTCAGGGCTGAAACAAGTATAACAAAAAATAACATAAGCAACTTAATTGTGTGACTTATGACAAATACAATACATATAACTCAACATGACACTGGACATTATTTCATATTACTACTGTGCATGACACTGGAGACAACGAAATGTGCACAAAAAAGACAATACATAAAAACCGTGACAAACGATAAAATCTATATTTGTAAACATGTGGTCTCTACCCTTCCTCCACACCTTAAAAACATCTAATCGCTGATCCCCTTTGTAGACGTGCACATATATAAAAACAAAGGGATGTACTATTGAATCTATCAGCGACTCCACTCATGGATACTAAAACCAATGTGTCCTTGGACACTATTAAAAACCCAATTTTGATATCTCACTAATATAACACATATTGATTAAATTATTATGAGAGAAAACCCAACATATTACCATGTAATTATAGATGGGCGATATTATGGCAAACAAAAACATTACACAGGGGACCCGTTATTAGTATCTCCCAAGTGTTGGGTATAGTAATAGGTGAAAAGCGGACCGGACTGTCATTTCTTATTATCAACTCTTCAGTATAAGTGTACCCTTATACTGAAGAGTTGATAATAAGAAAAGACAGTCCGTCAGTCAAATATAGATTTTATCATTTGTCACGGTTTTTATGTATTGTCTTTTTTGTGCACATTTCGTTGTCTCCAGTGTCATGCACAGTAGTAATATGAAATAATGTCCAGTGTCATGTTGAGTTATATGTATTGTATTTATCATATGTCACACAATTAAGTTGCTTATGTTATTTTTTGTTATACTTGTTTCAGCCCTGACGAAGTTCATATATTGAACGAAACGCGTTCTCAGACTTCCTTATTGCCATGGGACTGGTCGATGTGAACCCACAACCCGGAGATACAAAACTATACATTCCACTCGGGAGCACATAACAGTCTCTCCAGAATAGACTACATTTTCACCCCAATCGACCAAGTGGCAAACTTTAGTGAAGTGCTGCACCTAGTGAGGGTTTATCGGACCACTCGCCTATGTGGGCAAAATACACTACGGTTATGCCGAGACCCCGGGGAGTCATATCATTGAACCCATGGTACCTGAAAGTTCCACAGATTAAAGAAGCTCGTCATGCTGCGCGGTCGCGCTGTGTGCATGACGAGCTGAGCTCGTCACGACCACACCCGTGATCGGAATGTCCAGCACACGAGCGGAATTCCGATCGCGGTCAAGGGGTTAAAGAAATTGAGGCATTGGTGGAATCCGCACCGATCCTATGGGAGGCCTTTAAGCTGGTAGTCAAGGGACAGGGACAGAATATAAAAGAGACAGGGGGGTGGCTATGGAAAAGCTGGAAAAGGAGATCCTAGACCTAGAAAGGGAACTGACTGGGAAAGACATTAAACCCACCAAACATGCCCTAGACCTCAAGCAGAAGGAGTCTAAAGATTTAGCCGAGGAGGTAGCAAAGATTAGCCACAAGGCCAAACAACATAAAATCTATGAAGTCCCCCACAATCTATGAAGTGGGGGACAAAGCAGGAAAATTATTGGCCTGGCTGGACAGGCGAGAGCAAGTGAGTAGACTGGTAACTGCCATTAGCACTGACGTCACAGAAATAGTCAGGTATCCGCAAGAAATTGCTGAAGCCTTCTCCACCCAATATTTTCACCTGTACACTCCAGCCACGGCAACCATGGGAGCGGAAGCAAAGGAATTGCTAGCATACATGCCCTTTCCCACACTTACCCCGAAGAACTAACGTTGATGGAGGGTAAAATGAGAGAAAAATGCGCCTCCTATCGCCCCATCTCCCTCCTTAACGTGGAGGTTAAAATACTAGCCAACCTGCTCACATCTCGACTCGTGCAGGTCATCCCGAGACTAGTACACCAAGATCAAACCGGCTTCATTTGCATAGACTACAAGGAGTGTTGGGGAAAGCCGACACACTGCAGGAAGACACTGCGGTTGTGTCACTAGATGCCCGTATGGCATTCGAAACAGTTGAATGGCCATACTTATTCGCAGTCTTGGAGAAGGTGGGCTTCGGATCTAAATTCCTGGCTTGGCTATGGCTCCTGTACGAGAAGCCCCAGGCGCAGGTAGTAGTGAATGGCAGCACATCCAGGTCTTTTCCCCAACAAAGAGGAACAAGACAGGGCTGCCCATTATCGCCACTCATGTTTGCCTTGGTACTCAAGCCCCTGGCTACCTAGATTTGGACAGACCCACTGATGCGGGGACTGCACTGGGCGGAGGACTGGGAGGATAGAATATCCTTATATGCTGATTATATCCTCCTCTACGTATCAGCCCCCGAACCTCAATAAGTAGAGCGCTAAATATATTCATGAACGTTGGGAAATACTCTGGTTACACTATAAATTGGTCTAAATCCATGATTTACGTACGACAAGGTACCCCCCAACCCTACCCTGGGAGGGTGAGGCGAGAGTAGTGACTGAAGGCTTCCGCTACCTCAGCATATTTATTACCACAGACCCAGATCAGTTTTACATCCACAACCTCAATGTATGACACTGGAGATCGTTACTACTTCCCCTACTACGGCGAGCTGCTCTATTTAAAATGATGGCGCTCCCCGTGTAAATACATATTACAAAACACACCGTTCATGGTCCCCAAATCTAACCTTGAGCAATAGAGAGTGAACAAAGATTACTATTGAGGGATGTGAAGCCCCCTCAGATAGCCACAAAGACATTGGTGTAGGGATGGTATGGTGGAGAGAATGCACTGCCAGACATACGAAAATATTGCTGGGCAGTGCTACAAATGGTTATTAATCAGTGGGTAGACTGGCCACTGGACGAACCAGCATATCGAATGGACAGATATGTCCTACCACTAGGAGGATATACAAAGGCGCTATACACTGCCCCCAGACACCTCCATCTCACGGGTTCAATGCAACACACGATACAGCTCTAGCAACTGGTCAATGGAAAGACGGGGTGGCACAACAAAGTCACGCAAGCCACGCCGCTGTGGGATACAGAGAGGCTGGGCACAGTGCACAAAGTCCCCAGCTTTGATAACTGGGACCTTATTGGGATCTCCTGAGTTGGTGACCTGTGGTCAGAGGGGGGAATAATTCCCTTCACCACATTACAACAAGACTATGATCTAGAACATACCAAAACCTTCTGATATTTACAGACCAGACATGCTCTCCTGACTGCCATCCCAAAAGGTAAGGAACTCCAGGAGACTTCCTCACTAGAAAAAAGACTAATGACAGACTACATGGAACATAGGGCAATCTCGCAATCTCTCTGACCTACCAAAAGGTGAATAATAACTTTAAGGACCCTCTCCTGGGTGTTTGAGGGCAGTGGCAGATGGACCTGGGGGAACTGGAGAACGAAGACTGGCTGGAGGCACTGGCTTCCCCTAGAGAGGTGGCCATATCGGCGAGATTCAGATTGCTGCAACGCAGGATATTACGCAAATCCTATTTTTCCTGCACAACCATAACTAAGATGGGCAGAGGACAGGACTCTAATTGTCATAGAAAGTGTGGCGAAGAGCGCACATTTTACCACATAGGGGCCGATTACGATCTCATCCGGAAAGCATTCACACCGAATCAGTCCCAGAATGCTTTCCGGACGACTAAGATCAGGTGAGTCCAAACAAGTGATTTGGATGTATCTGGATGCTTCCGGATACAATTCGGTCGGACTCCCATGGGAGCCTGTGTTCCAAAGGAGAACGCAGGCTCCCATTGAAGTAAGGGGTGGCTGGTGAAAACCTTACACCCTGTGGCATGCACCCCATAGTGCCTGCCACACTCTGCATGGTTGGTAAGGGGGATCCCTTGGGTACCCCCACAGGCCCGATTCAAAGGGACCCAGGCGAAGGGGAGACTGCTATGGGCCCCCAAAGACAGATTCCAGCAGCCGATTCGTTCCGGAGAAACCGATTCGGAACCGCTGTCCAAACCGGTCATCGTAATCGCTCGTTCGGAAAACGAGTCCATAGAGTTGTACGATTCGGCTCCAAAAGACTCAACCTATCTGAATGCCTTTCGGGAACTGATTTGGACAGCCCTACCGGTTTACGGGCATCGTAATAGGCCGTTGGGAACTGTGTACGATTTGGTCGGCAACAAGGGTTGCGAATCCGATTTGGCAAACCTGAATCCGATTCGGAGCCCTTCTGAACACAATCGTAATCAACCCCATAATATGGGATTGCCCAGCAGTAAAGCACTTCAGGGAAGTAATTATACATTGCTTGCGCAAGGTATTGGGAATTGAGATGGAGTCACTGCCTTAACGGTGTCTATTAGATGTGTGGGAAGCAACTGACCTCACCAACAAAGAGACCTGGGTGTCGCTGTGGATTACAATACCCAACGTAACTATGCCCGATTTTGGGAGCTTCTGCAGCACTAATACTGGAAGAAAGATATGGATTGGCGGAGAAAGTAGTATATGAAAGCAGGGGCTGCCCCAAAAAGTGGGAGCAAGTCTGGGGAAAATGGAATGCATATTGGGGTAGATCTAGAGGTTGTACAAATCTAAGAGAGGTGGCAGGTGGGAAAGGGTAAAGAAATGTGGACGAATTACATTTGGGAGAACAAATGTATACCAAAGCTGTAATGGTCTCTGAGAGTTCTGATGTAATTACCACCCTAAGCCATGTTAGATTACCAATAAAAAGAAGTTCTAAATAAAAAGAAACACTCCTTTGTGCATTGTCATGCATTGTATGTAACTCACGCCTTAACTATTTCCCTACCAAACTATTTCCCTAGCAAAGCATTTGAAAAAAATGATACTTTAGTGGGAAACATGACGCATAGGAAATGATACAGTGGCTCAGCCATACTGCAAACCAGGAAGTGTAAAGTTCTTTTCACTTTCATTTACAGTCTTTTTGTCTGTGCTGGCTGTTAGAGGTGTTTGTTGTTTGCTGGATAGTTTGGTGCTGTTTCTTGGTCTTGTTGGTGTCTGTGCTGTTCCTGTTATGTTCCCAAACTTTCATTTTTGTGTTATCATTGTAATTCGTGTTGTTTTGTGCAGTGTTTTCTTGGGTGTTTGTCCAAATAAGGGGTTATAGTTATAGGGGTATGGGGAAGGGATAGTGTTTCTTTTGTTTGATTCAGGGTAGCTTTTGGGGTTAGCGATATGGCGAGCAGGGCCAAGAACCTGGTGGAGGAGGAGTTTGGGGGCCTGGTGTGGCTGATATACAGGTACCTGCCCAACATGATTGGCAGTGCACGCTGGGTCAACCATGGATACCTAACCCGTGAGAGGCGTCAGCATTGGGAGATTTCAGCTATATCGCCTCTTTAATGTCCGGTGAAGCTACCACCAACTCAAGCATCGGTGGGCTGATGTCATCAGCTGGGAGCAAGATCTCCTAGACCGAAGTTTGTGGGGCTGCCGGTAAGTCTCTATATACCATGAGCATATAGGTGTGTGACTTTCACACAATACTTTAAACAATTTTCATTCCATAAGGGCCAGATATGAATATTGGTTACTATGGCATGATACGGACAAACTCTGTTACACGTGCTGAACATGCCACAGGGACCTGTTTACAGGGGCATCACATTAGCCAAAGCATACCATGCAGTTGAGGCCCATAGGTGATGTGGGACCCATCCGGTACTGTGCAGGGAGTATTGTCACATGCCTGGTAGGTGGGTACTGACTTAGAACTGTGAAGGCCACCCGCCATATATGCTGCAGGGGAGCACACTCACTAATCATCAGGCCACAGGTTGCACAGGGTGTTTGGTTTCTCCCCAATGGTCAGACATTCGTCTATGAGACAAAAAATGGTATTCATTCATTTATGATCCTGTATGGGCCTTGATTGATTATTGTTCATTTACAGTGCACTGGTCACATGAAAGGAGGTAAGTGAAGAAGACAAACAAGCATCAGTACTGTCTGATGTGTGTAGTACTGTAAAGAACACATATTGACTTGAGAAGGCCCCAGCATTGTCATACTATGCAGAGTGTGGTCCCTCAAATTGGACTGTTCACACAGCCATCATAGCCTGGCACACTTGCACCATGTTTGCAAGTTATGCTGGGCTTGTATCTTATCTATACCCTGTGCACGTAATTTGTGATGTGCTAGCTATCATCATGATTGCACTGCACCATGGTGTACCTATGTCCATCATGAGGGCATTTCAACTGTCTCATGCTACGAGTCCAAGGTACAGGCAATACCAGGCATTTGAGATGTCAATGTATGGTGCTTCATATGTACACGGTATACATATTCAGCCTTCACAGAGCAATGGACCATGTATTTGTCTTGTAGGTGGACCAGTCCCATGCACCCGTAGTGATGTGCCAGCCTTCTGAGATCTCAATGCTACTAGTAAGTGTCACCTGATTGTTTCTGTGTTCTGTAAGGATTGTGTGTGTTTGCTTACGTGGGTTGCAGTGAGATGTGTGGAAACAAGCTGCACCTTACATGTGGATTCACAACAGAAGTAAGACAAAGTTGCATGTGTAATTGACTGGGCCAAATTGCTATGTGGAATATTTTCGAATGTATGCAGGCCCACATGATGGATGCCTCTTAATATGCCATGCAACTGTTGTGGCAGCTATGGTGTGGATGCATATGGCACATGTACCATCACCTGCCCCAAAACTAACTGATGGTCATTGGTTCTAATGTCTCTCACCCTTACTATCTATGGACAGAAAGTGCCAACATGTTAGCTGAAATATGTGACATAAATGTTGCATGGGATGATTTCCCTGACAGTATGTTTTCCTAAGTCCAAATTTGAGCAGAACACAGGTGCAGTTGGGGTGTAACACATATCCCAAACCATACTTCCAAATGTAAATAGCACATCGTTTTTTGACATGAGAACAGAGGACATTTTACCAAAATATGTGTCCTCTTATTGTGTGTTCACATCATACCATGCACATGCCTGCAGATTGCCCATCCTCCACCATTCTCCACCCTACCAACATTGGTACAATCTAAATGATTGAAGGCATGTCAGACATTCATGCCACTCAAAGAGCAAATTGTTTTGTGATCCATAAATGTACCTGCAGTACAGCGTCTACCCAAAGTTTGGACTCCAATGGACTTGGGGTACAATGTGAGCAGGCTCAGCTTACCAAAACATGATTCCATCTTAGAATAGATGCTGCATATGTATTTGTGAGGTGGCATAGTTCAAATGTAGTATTCATGATAGCATAACCAGTAAGCAAGTTACAAATCCCCATTTGTTGCAGTGAGTGCATAAGTCCATTTTCCATGCGAATGACTTACATGAGTTGACCCCTTAGCCCACATTGATCAAGTTATGTGGCAACTGTCATCCCTCATCATGGGTACCAGCGCATCCCTCAGAGTACTGCATATCTGTGACATATGAGATAGGGTGCCAGAGGTGATGTAGCCAATATGGCCTGGTGGTACAAAAGAAGTTGTGATGAAACTTAAGGTGAACGTTGAATTGGAGAGATGATCTTCTTTCTGCCTGTTTGCTGCACATTGCTGCAGTAGGCGTACACATGGGAATTTATGGTACTTTTTGTATGGCAGGTCCACATAGGCTATGATGAATCCAACGCCAGTGCAGACTGAATAGGTATGAGTGAATGTGGGACATTTCATCAGTCCACACATGTCAATGCTGTTAAATGCCTGACTCCTGCCCCATATATCCAATGCCCTGTAATAGACATATGTTCATACCTTTGCAGTGTTTTGTGAGAAATAAGGTCAGTGTGTTAAGTACAAAGGCATGCATGCACTGTGTTGTCAGCATACAGGCCATTTCACAGTCCACCTACTGCTGCAATTACCCATACTGTATCCCCCATGAAATATCACCTTTGAACCATTTTTTCCAATTACCTGCAAGGTACAGCACAATATACTCATACATATGAGATCTAGAGCATGCATTCACACACACATCACAAGGATTAAGTATGAGTTGATGTACATCTAGGTAACAATTTTACAGGACATTTATGGACACACTCTTAGATATGTGAAGGGCCACATGCCATTGGTAGGTTTCCATTACATGTTCTAGGCTAAAGTGTTCCAGGTATGTCCATGTATCATCCTTGGAGAAGTGTCCAACAGGCCTTGTTTCACTTGCTTGCGACCTTTAGTAGCTACTTGCTAGTATTGGTACACATAGGGCTCACCAAATATTTTTCCCCTCGGCCTGTGCAGCTTTGTCTATGGCTCAATAACACACATATCCCTTTGTGGAGTAGTTGGTGCCTTTGGCTCACAAGATCCACCATGTTGTACTTACTCCAGACGCCAACAGCCATACAACACACATGTTGATCTCAGTGCACTAATTTACGTTTGCAAAATTGTTTAAAATCACAGGCACAGTTTTTTCGGAAACAACCCTTTCAGTTTTTGAGCCATTGGATGTCCAAACAAAGTCTATGGGGGATATAATGAATGAGACATGTGGAGGAGAAGAGTGTTTCAGTGAGAAAGAAGATGAACAAATTGCTAATAGGGAAGCTTGGCCACATTGACAGTCCACAAATGGGTGAGATCAACAGGTGGAGCAGAAAATTGAGGACAGGACCAGTTGGGAAGTACACTGGCATGGTCATCAGCACTGGGCAAATGGAGAAACTGGCAATTTGTCACAGAGAGATGCTACCTGGCAAATTTATGTTGGAGAGAGCTGAAGTCCACATCTTCCTCCTCTGATGTGTGTGGTGCATACTGTGAGGGGGGTGTTGTAGGTGCCAAAGGCGACGGAGGCACATGCACATCAGGGGCTGAAGATGTGGAGCCTCTGTCCACAGCAGCATTTCTCTGTGCCAACAAGTGAGGCAGCAATGCACTGAGAAGGGCCTTCTGGTTTGCCAGGACAGCAGTAATGTTGCGGTAGTAGGCATCCATAGTTGTATGATGTATGTATCCTGCTTCCACTCCATGGACTCCAGGATGTTGCAGATGGCCCCCAACTGTTTGACAACCTTGCTGGTGCCATTTGGCAGGGCAGTTTGTTCATGCCCCTGCCTCATGACACCAGCAATGTTAGCCAGGGACTGTTTGAGTCCACAGAGTGGAGGGTAGGTCCCTTTTATAGAGGCTGAGGTGTCCTTATTGGCATTGAAACACCTACAAACTGCCTCTAGAGTGCCTGCCATGGTGTCTATCCCCACACGCACCACATCTACCTTCTCCCACTGGACTCCTACACAAGAACGTTTGAATTCAACTTGGGGGTCCTCTGAGTCCAGGGTTGGGGGTGGGGTGGCAGGCAGTTATTGTTGGGTAATGGGTGGATCCTCTGGAGACCCCACTATGCTGTTGGCCCTTTCCACAACTGGAGATGGTGTTTCAAAGGAGACTAGGATTTACTGGAATGTATCTTGGTCAAGGCTTGGCAGACTTTCATCCTCAGGCAGATCATCATCCGGGACAGGCTGCTTGTCAGTAGGTGTAGGTACATCCTCTGCAATGAGATAGAAAATTGTTAATGGTGATCTACAATTAATGTTTACATGAGTGATCTGAATGACAATCTAACTTGCTAATATTTGACTTTCAATACAACATTGATGCATAGGATGTCTGTTATGCGGAGGTATGTAGTCCAAGCTGCACTGTAGTTGCCTTTCAGATGGCAGTATCTCTGCATATTTCATATAAACACTGTATGACAAGGCTGACTTGTTGTCTCATAACACATATTGCAACACAGTTACACAGGTCACTAGACCTACCATTCCTGGACGTATAGGAAGAGGTCAGGTACACATCTGCCAAGGAGATTTGCAGTCTTTTTCATGATACCTATGTTGATTTGGTTTGATCATATTGACACCACTACTGGTCCCATCCACCTAATCCCCAGGGGGCCTGCATACCCTGTGGCCAGTATTCAGCCCACTGCTCCTCTGCAGGTGATGTTGGTCTGGTCATTAATAAGTAAGGTAAGGTAAGGTAATGTTTATTATATGCTTAGTTAATAAAAACCATTGCATAAAATTACTCATTAAAAAAAATACAACTGATTAAAATACACATGGTTATCTCATTACTATCTCATTCACGTAAAGTGCTGAGTCCGCCATTACATAATCATCTCTCGAGTCATTTCAAGGAAAGCCACATTCAGCACTACTGTATTCCTGTGAGCAAAGTGGCAGTGGGGATTATTCTTTCCATGAGCATAAAATATTTTAAATCAAGTTATTCTAAATAAGAAGATTAAGCGCTTGTGGTCATTGGCTTAAAAATATTTAAAACTAGGTAATACTATCACCAATAAGATTGCTCTAAAAATCTTAAAAACCTTGTTTTGATTTAAAAAAGGGAAAGAGAATCCATGCCATATCAAAGCAATAATCATGAGATATCTGTAGTCTCTAAAGATGCTCAAAGGATTACAGATCACTGTCCTGTAAAATTATAATATAAGCAGGAAAAATAGGCTGGTTGCTTGTCAGGGAAAAATGCGGCTAGAGGGTGTTCATTAGCTTGTGTTCCTGCTCCGCCGTCCTTAGTTTTATTCCGGCCACGTCCAGAAAACGAACCAGGCAGCAGGCCAGCCGGATGTCCTCTCCCTCAAAACAGGCCTTCACTGCCTGTCTGCATGATCTTATCTGTAATCTTTTCAGAGCAGGCTTTAGCATAGATCTTCGTTCCCTGTCTAGGCCTTTACATATACACAAAAGGTGTAGGATGTCTTCCTTTGCCTCGGCACTCAATCTGCACGATGTTATCAATTGTGTCCGTTTCCATGGGGGTAAATACAACAATGTTGGTAAAATGCCCATCCTCAGGTGCAGAATTTTTTCCTTTTTGGCCCTGGTAAACCCGGCGCCTAGTTAAGGTTGGGGAGAGCTGCTGTTATAGCTTTGGATGACAAACCATCCATGTGCCCTTTCTGAAAGGGTAGCTTTATCCTCGACAAGGGACAAGATATTTACTGTTTTGTTAACAAGCTCCTTGAAGGTTTTATGGGCCCGATGGTGCCCCAGGGGAGTTTTAAGGCCAAGCTGTCAATTGAGTCTTTTAAATAGGTCATGGCTGCACTTTCTTTTTTCTGGTTGAGTTCATTCCATAAATATTCATTTAATGACCCTGGCTCTGCTCCCTTTATTTTGTGCCAGCATTTCAAATATGCCCCCTTACGTGCTATCTGTTGTTTCGATAGGCCAAACTCTAGTCTTATTTGGGCTGGTGATGTATACCGTGGGAGGTTAAAAATTATTCTCATAGCCTTTGTTACCGTCCTGTCCAGGATGTCGGCATCTCTCCCTCTAAGGCACTCACTTCCATAGGTGACAGTTGGGAGGAGTTTTGCTCGAATTACCTGTAGTAAGGGGGTGAAGCTAGGGCCGCTTATTTTTTGGTTAATATTTTTTAATGCGACTGCTATCAGAGTTCCTTTGCCTTTTATAGTTGCTTTTTGCGGAAGGAACGTACCTTTACTGTCTAAAATGACACCCAAGTATTTAAATTCTCCCACGGTATCGAGTTTCATTCCTTCCAACTCCCATTGAAAACAGTGTGATTTCTTTTTCTGATTGATAACCATCACTTTAGTTTTGCCCAAATTTATACATAATCCATTCTTGCTAGAGAAATTACTCGTGGTGTTTATCAGGTGTTGTAAACCAATTGAAGTGCGGCTAATCAGAACCAAATCGACTGCATAGAGCAGATTCGAGAGGGAGAGACCTCCGAAGTTGGGGGCGTGATGATTGCATTTGTCCAATTCTGGCGAGAGATCTGCCATAAATAGGTTAAACAAAATCGGCGCCAGCACGCACCCCTGCTTACGCCCCTTGGTTGTCGGGCTTCTCCGTGATATGCTTTCTCCGGCGCCTAGCTTGATTTGTATCCATGTATCGCTATGAAGTAAGATCAGCTGGTTCAAAAGTTTGGTATTAATTTTCATTTTGGAGAGTTTTAACCAGAGTTTATTCCTATCGATGCTGTCGAAGGCAGCCGAATAGTCTATGAAACAGACATATAGCGGTTTTTTAATATGTTTAGCAGCATCCATTAGAAGTGATAGGGCCAATATGTTTGTTGAGGTGCCCTTACTTTTCTGGAAGCCTGATTGGTTGATTGGAATAGAAGCCGTTTCAGATGCCCATTCTGTAAGTTCTTCCAACAGCAATCCCGCATAATATTTGGCGTCATTATCTATTAATGCAACCAATCTATAATTTTCCGCGTTGTTTTTACTGCCTTTCTTATATATCGGGGAGATAATGGATCCCTTCCAAGAGTCTGGTATTCTTTCTGTCTCCATAATGTGTGAAAAGAGTGGCAGGAGTTCAGCTGCCCAATAATCCGGGTCTCGCTTGTATAAAATCGGTGGTATACCATTGGGGCCTGGTGCACCCTCAGCTCTGCCCTTGGAAATTCTGCTCATAATCTGTTTAATCGTGAAGCCATGGCTAGTTTCATTGTTTTGCTTTAATTGCCCTAAGCCGGCTCTACTGTGCTCCAGAGCTTCCTGTATATTGTTTGTTTGCCCACTATTAAAGTGGTCCCATAGATACTTAAACCAATCCTCTTCAGTGATATGAGAGTTTATTCCAAGACCACTTGGATTCTGTAACCTCTTCACTGTGTGCCAGAACCTGGCGCTGTTTTTGGCTTTCACATCGTGTAGAATTTTGTCCCATGCTGTATCTGTAGCTTCACGGCATGCTGCCCAGATACGTTTTTTCTTACTTGTTTTTAGTGATCTTAACTCATCTCGGAGGTTGACATCTGGCACTACCCGGCGAAGATTTCGTATCGCTCTGTTTATTCCTTGCTTTAATTGTGTTAGTTGGGCTCCTCTTAGATGGTAACTTTGCGTGCTCAACGGTGTAGAATGAAGCCTTTGTTGGGCCATAACTGCTCTAGATACGCCCCTCCCTTCTTCTTTTGAGTGGAGTGTGCCAAGGTTTTCGGTGAATTTAGCCCAACCTTTAAGCACATCTTTATTCTCCTTCTTATTTCCCTCCCACAAGTTTTTTGCCTCGATCAGGAAGTTCTCCAAGTTAGGTATTTTACATTTAATTCTTCTTATATTGACCGTGAACACCGAGCCTAAGCAGACCGGTTGCTCGGTAGATGCAGTCCCATAAGCATCCAGAGTAACTTCTTGTAGTAGATGATCACTATAATCTGAGCTGCCTATCCTGAAGTCTACTATTTTGTTAAACAGGGAGAATGACGTAAAGGTGTGGTCAATTGTTGTATTTCATAATGCGCTGTGAAACGTAGCTGCTGGTGGGGAGTCTCCCGAGAAGCGCCCGTTCAGCGCGACCAAGTTCAAGTTTTCCAGATCCTTGAGGAGCTCCTTTGCTGAGCTGGTTTGCTTGACCCACTTACTAGCTTCCTGATGTGGGATCCCCCAGGCCCGGAGTTGCTCTTCCACTATTTCATCTTCATAAGGCCCTGTTAAAAGCATGTTAAAGTCTCCCGAGGCTATAAGATTCGGGGAGGCCTCTTCTTCAAGTAATCCTGACAAATTCGAAACGAACAATTTGGCACCGGCATTTTTATCCCGCGGATGGAGATAAATATTAACAAGTATTAACTGCCGATTATCGGCGAGACCTGTTAACTCCAACTTAATTGCTTGTATGCCGTTAGTTGTTGTTGCTGTGTTGAGTAGTTCCTTAGCTGTATTTATACTCTTGATGGAAGTGTAAATTGAGAGACCACCCTTTGGATGTCCAAATTTGGCTTCCCTGCAGGCCGGAAGATGATAAGACTTGTATCCTTGCAGCTGCAGCGGCTCAACCAGCCAGGTTTCTTGCAATAGGATGAGGTCAAAATCTTGGAAGTAGAGCAAGAGTTCTTTATCCAGAGCTTTGGACCCTAGTCCATTGATGTTCCATGAGCAGAGCTTTAATTGACAGCCTTTATTAACTAATTTCCTACCCTGTCATGTGTTCCTAGATCGGGAGTAGATGGTTCGAGACATCCAGGACCAGTTGTTTAACGTATTATTATCATCTGCTAGCCTGGGATTCCAGATGTTGGATTCTGCACTGCGTGCTTCTTTGAGTACCGAATATGTTTTCCTTATAGCACCCATATGCCCTTGCTTACGTCCATCATGTGATTGCAACTCGTGTAGCAAAGGTTCTGGGTAACCTATTTCTTTCTGGCGCTTTAATATGATCCCCCTGGCGTTTAGTTGTTCTTCCTCCCTCATTATTTTCTCTGTTATTTCCTGTGTGGCCCATGATGTTTTTGATATCTCTTGTTGTGACAGATGTTTATGAGATTCAAATTCTACGGACTCCAGATCACTTGAGGCCACTTCTGTCAGGTTACTAATGCTAGTTAATAATCGCAAAATGTTACCTCTATTCAAGATGTCCCCTCTTCCTTTTGATTTATATTCCGGGATAAACAGAATTATCTTCGATTCCTCCTGTCGAGAGCTGCTGTAACGAGTCCCTGAAGCTTGCGGCTCATTAATCCCGTTGTTTGTCAGAGCCATTAGTGTTGATTCGTCGGCCCGTGCCCTAACTGGGGCATTTGCTGTATGGCTCATCCCAGAGTTTCCTCTGGTAGCAATAGGCTGGTTTTCCGACCTGATGTTTGAGTTTAAGCTCCTTGGGTTAACGTTGCTCATATGGCTTGTTTGAGTAGCTGAAGTGATCATTGACTGAGGTAACGATGTTTCCTCCATACTTGATTTCATTATGTGCTCCTCATTCATGCCGCTTCCTTGGGTTGATGAAATCTTCAGGGTGGAACCGTCTACTAGGTTGGGGGGGGTCTCCAAGCTTTGCAAGGGCTGTGGGGGTGTCGATGCCCTGTTTGTACTTGGCACAGATTGGTCTCCTATTTGGGTTGTGGCAGATGCCGGAAAATATGACTTAATAAGAGCATTCTTGTTGGTAATTAGCTTATTTCTCCCCTTTCTCTTCTGTTTCCGACGTTTTTTTTGCCCAGACCTTGTGTTACCTAACACCTTGTTACCTTGGGCTTGTCCTGATGTATCATGATCAGTGATCACTTCTTGTTCCAAATTTATTTCTTGTTGTTGAAAATTAATAAATTCCTTATGGGCAGGCTCCAGTCCCGGACCCGCCTCTTGAGTAATATGAGCCCCTTTTGCGGGGAGGTTCTCTGCCCCCGTTTCTCCTTGAATGTCACCCTTAACCTCCGCCAAGTTGGTTTGAGTCAGGGGCCCTTGGGTTTTGTAAGGGGAGCTGGGGGCTCCTTGCACCGGATGCTGCTGTGACATTGCCGCTAGGTCGTATTTGCCCATAGTGTCGTCTTGAATAATGGTATTTGTCGATCCTGCAGCATTTTTTTATCTTTTTTAAGTCGATGAGGAGTTCCACCATGAGTGTCGGTAAGGTTGAAAGTTTGTCTATGATGGTAACGCAGAAACAGCTCGGATGGAAAATTTGGGTGTCGTCTTGTACTTTCTTGATGAGATTACTCATCTCTGTCAGCCTATTGTCGATATTTGAGACGTGGACTGCCAGAAAGTTGAGGAGAGATAATTGAATGTCCATTTTATCTGAATGGTATTGCATTGCCTTGAGCGAAAGCTGCATAGTATTAAGGAGTGATCCCCATAAATCTTTTGAGTCCATTGGGGGTTCCTCAGTTGGTAGGTCTAGTTGTGTTTTGATTCCTTTGGCCTGGGGTACATCAGGTAGATAAGAGGCTACCAGCTTTGCCCATTCCTCAGTAGTGAGATATGGTGCGTCATTTTCTTCATCCTTAGAGCTTTCTCGTTGTATATTGATTTTGTTCTCCAGGCTAGTAACCATTTCCTCTCGTGTTTTTAATAACTGTGCGTCGGTTTCAAATGGCCTAATGGCTTTGAAAAAATGTTCAGCCTCCTCTTCCTCTGCGTTCTCTTGCTGATGCTCTGTGATTTGATTGTACCTTTGGGGAAGCTCTTGCACAGATCAGGTGGGCAGGTAGGGACCGCCCTTCTTGCTATCCTGTTTCACATGCAAAGAGATGTCTGTGCGTTGATATTCCATGGGGGGTGAGTGTTCCTGTGAATCCTGTGATTCCTCTGACAGGTGTGGCTTCAGATTCGAATTAGGAACAATCATAATGTTTGGCTCAAATGGAATCTTCCACTTGCCTGAATCCTCAGAGATTTTAAATTTTTGGTGGTCAAGCCTATGTAAGGATGTTGCACCTTCGTGGTCTATAGTCGGCGACCACATACTTGCTCCTGGTCTCCATGTTTTCGTGCAGTTGCCTCCTGCACCTGCACCCATAGCCGGCTCCTGCTTGTCCCTCTCTTGCCTTTCCTCCTTTTGCCATTCGGCTCCTTTATCATTTTCGTGTTGTTCAACAGCAGTAGAACTCTCTACATCTCGTGCTGTTCTCGCCTCGTCTTGCTTCATTATTTTAGCCTTATCTATCAGTGTGGTTGATGGTACTGCTATATCTGGCAGGGATAGGACCTCAGGGTACAATGGGGAAGGAAGCCCTCTTGATTCGGTGTTGCTGGCATTTAAAAAGCCCCCGCATCTTTTAAAAAGGAGAATTTTGTATATATTTTAGGTTGGTGGCCAGTTTTGGATGTCTTTCCCGGTGAGGCTCCTTCAATTGCCACCAAAGTGTTGTTTGCCATGGGGGTGTAGAGTCCTGCCATAGCTAGTCCTTTCACAGGTTCACCCAGTATTTTACTCTTTCTTTTTCTATTCGTGAGTACGGTGGTAACTGACCGCCTTTCTCTACCTGATCTCATTCTTCACGATTTAACGTGGTATTGCACAGAAGAGACTTCTTAGAACTACGCCTTCTCCCTGCGCACCCTATACAACTGTTAAACTGGGAAGCAATGAGTCTTGTGAGTGGGTGGGCAGGTGGGCTGGTTGGAGGCGGAAGTCTTTAATCCCTTTTAGCCCTGATGCTTAAACCTGGTGTCACCCCCGGGGAGAACAGGGCAGAGGGGGGGGGCGACAGAAGGCAGCCGGGAGCAGCGGGAGGAGGCAGCGGCGGCTACGGCTAGGTGCGGCAGTTAGGGCTGCTACCGCACAGAGGGAGAGGGGTTGACAAAAAGGTCAGGAGCTGGAGCGGAGGGCAACCCAAGAGCAGGGCACACTAGGAGCACCGCAAGCCGCACTCAACCTAGTTGGGCCGCCTCAGTGGGCTCCCTGGGCTCTACACTCTGCAGCCGCCGCTAAAGGCGGCTGCGCTCTCACTTGCCCACCCTCTCCGCTCTCTGCGCTCTCTGCTCCTACCTCCAGTTAATGTGGTGTCTCAAAGCGGGCAAGACCCCGACACTCCTCGGAGCTGACGACTCCGCGTAGCCTACTATCGCCGCCGCCGCCGCTTCAGCATGGTCCCGCTCCGACCGTTAACCAGTGAACAAGAAAAGCAGTAGAGCGGTGATGGGTCCTGTTTTCTGTCGATTCCCTGGCTCTCCTTCCGCTCCTTCAGTGCTCCTGGAGCTCAGCACACGCCGACCTCACACGCCGGTCTCAGAGCACAACGCTCTGGCAGCTTCGGACTTCAGACTCGATCAATCGCAGCTGTAGGGGGATGAATAAGTAGTGATCCTGCCATCTGGCTTTCAAACTGTACACTATGTACCTCTGCCTTGTTGTGCTGTCTTGCATGCACATTGTGCATTCATGTGGACAAGGGTTGATCTACACACCGACCAACCTTGCTACACTACACTGAGTACCATCTGATACTCATTTGTGGATACTCATTTGCTTTGATTGGATACACATTTGGCTTCATCTTTGTGGACAGTGGGCACTGTGACCAAATCTGAGGGGATGTGCCCTGTCACACTAGGTCAGTTGCTAGCACTGACACTCACCACAGTTGATGATTGCCAGAGTTGGGTATCTGCATAGTATGGCACATCCTATGACTCAGGCATGCTCAATTGTACATGCACATGCTCCTCAGATATTCCTCATTTTGTGCCAGTGACTTAACTTAATGCCACACGGTGATGTAGACCAGATCATACATTGACTCTCATGTGGTGCCTACAACACCATCAATATGTGTGACCATATCCAATGGACTGACATGGCTGGTTGTTATTGAGGGTTATGGGTCAAGTGTACCCCACATGGTAGTAATGCTGGAATTGGTGACATGTATCTACCCAGGTTTGCAATATAACTGAGCACATCCACCTCAGTCTCCAACCATGACTGACTCCTACTCTTTGTGGTGGCAGACTACTTTTTCATATTCATTTCACATCCTCCTACTGAGATATATGTGGCATGGTGAGACAATTTCCCTTCAGAATTCCCCTTGGTACATGCAACATCTTTACCCAGGACCACATCATATGTAGGATGTTGTACCCCAATGGGATCTTCTCTATCATCCCTTCCCAGCTGCAATACAAGTGTGACACTGTCAGACACAGCAGTGTATGTGTATTATTTAGGCTACCTGGCAGAACGTATATAACCTGCCTGCTATGCAATGTCTCACCATTCAGACACAGTGGCGGTTAAACCTACTCAGCCAGCACTTACAATGTACTGCACAAACAGGGGTCTACCAGGGCCACACATCGGGGCATATTAGCAAGACCCACGTTAAAATTTTCGCCGTTTTAGCGGCAGGAAACTGCCGCTAAAACGGCGATAATGGGCTTGCTAATATGCGTTATAGAATTCCAATAGAAGCCCATGTTAGATGTGCAGGACATCTAACCTGGGCTTCTATTGGAATTCTATAACGCATATTAGCAAGCCCATTATCGCCGTGTTAGCGGCAGTTTCCTGCCGCTAAAACGGCGATAATTTTAACGTGGGTCTTGCTAATATGCCCCACATCATCTTTAGTTTCAACAAACCTGGTTCTCTGATGTGCATCACTTGCATTAACCCTGATCCAGTCGGATTTAGAACATGGCATGAGTTCTGGTGATCCCTACCCTAGCAACTGACACCTGGGTGTTCTCAGCCCACATGTCAGGACATCTGAGTGCTATGTATTATCATGCCAGATAATGTACACATGTCTCTTGGCATGTTCCTATGTGTTGATACTTCACATGCCCCACACCTGACTTCCCTCTCAGGTGAGCTCTTTTTCTTCTGACAAGCCCATGCCATTAGTTTGCTTTACAGTGCAGATTTGTGTACATGGGCCCAAGCAACACACAGTTGCCTCCTGGTGCAAGGTGGCCTGCATTGTCACCATCAGGTTGTGTAGGGTTCAAGTGTCCATGCATGATGTGTTGTTCTAGTCCATGGGGCATATTCACATGCATCTGGGGTCCCCGGTACTTCACTTCTAATGACATACCAGTGAAGCATGCTACAGACCCATATGTACAAGGCTACACAAAGCCACTTTGCATAGTTATTTATGGCATTGTAGATATGGAGTAAGGCAAAGCAGCTCTAGTCACTTCGTTGCCTTATTCTGCGCCGGGGGGTGTCCCATGGACGTTGCGGTTGGTTTTCCCATGCAACAGCAAAAAGAACAATTGATGGACAGTATATTGAACAATGTCAAATATTCACCCCAGTTCAGAGATCTGGGCTTAAATCCATAGTTTTTTTGCTCCCCATGCCAATTTAGTTTGAACCCAGCCATATGCAAATCAGCCTTGACCCTGTTTCCAATTGGAACAGTCAAGCCCAAACTGCCAGGCCAGGTCCCCCCTGGACCGGAAACAAGCATCCTGGGACCGGTTTTGGGGTTTCACCCCTCATCAGCCAGGCTAGCTTGACTCCAGTGGCATTCAGAGCACAGCATTGCATCCATCAATTGTTCCTTTTGCATTTCCCAAGCAACACCGAGGGGTTTTGATGCATTTCCAGATTTACAAGGATATGTAAACCTGGGAATGGTTTTAAAGCCTATGTCTCTCCAGAGGTGGGGTTTCAGTTGTTTTGTGAAGGGAGGTTCCCCTTCCTGCACAAAACAACCTGATTTCAATGCAGGAACCCTGCACCACGGTGTAACGGTGCCTGCTTTGGCACTAGGCAGCCATTTGTGCATCAGCGCAGTGTGAGAGAATAGGAATGGGCCGTATCTCATTGATAGGGCACTTTCCTGACCTTTTCTTTTGACACAGGCCAGCACAGCAAATTGACGTGCAGCGATGTCCTGCATCAAATTATAGTATATAAGCCCCTTCTTTTGTGAATTCAGCAACACGTACCACTATGGAATGGAGAAACATGATGGAGTTGGACAGAGCTGAGCAACATTTAACTGGGCAGTGTGATTGACATTTTTGAGCCAGATTCCTGACCTGCTGAGGCATCCACCTAGTACTTTATTTCTCCAAAAATTGCCCCTACTTTCATGTGTCTCACACTTTCTTCTGTTCTCACAGCTATTCATTTTTATCATGCATCAGCTTCCTTTTCTAAGAGCCTCACACTTTCTAGTCTTAGCACTCACTTTCCCCTCACACCCATTTTTCAAAGACTCACTTTTCTGACCCTCACACTCCTCTTAACATCCTATTTTCACTCACACCCTCATGTCTCAATGAAATGCTCATCTCACAAACACAAGCACACATTTCATTGCCTATCAAATACTTCTTCTCTCGTAAATCCCACTTACTTGCCCATTTCACACTCTAAAACCTCCCTTGCGCTGAGCCTTACATGCTCATTATCATTCTTCTTCTCAGCTTCCACAGTAGCGGTCGGTGGTGGGAGTGGGGCGGGGGAGGGGCAGGGTGGGGGGTAGTAAACTACGGATTACGGGCGATTACAGGTAAGTACACATATAAATAAATAAAACGAATTTAATTTCTCGCGCTGCATCGCCAAATGTGATGCAGCGCGAGAACCGAAATTTGTTTTATTTATTTATATGTGTACTTACCTGTAATCGCCCGTAATCCGTAGTTTACTACCCCACACCCTGGCCCGCCCCCCGCCCCACGTCAGCGCCCGGCGGCACTCCCACCACCGACCGCTACTTCAAACACACACTCAAGGATGGCTGTTGTTTTTGTGGTCCTTGTCACCACTGCAAATGTTCAATTATAATTTTCGAATATAACACTGGTGAAAACAAAGCTGTCTTCCACAGTTTGTTAATATCGACTCAGAGGTAACCCTGGGCGTAGTTCGCGTAGTCGCGCTACGCATAGCTTCGCGAGCGTGCGTAGCTGCTTGTCGCGCCCGTTCGCGATGCGTTTTTCTTCCTCGGGAACGCGTTGTGCGTGTTCGGGACGCTGTTTGCATGCTCGGGGGCGCGAACTTACCCATGCAGTCGCCTATGGGCGCGGCCATCTTGTTTTTCACTTGTCCCGACCGTTCGCGATGCCTTATTTCCTGTTCCGGGTCGCGTATAGCGTGCTCGCGATGCGCATTTCATGTTTGGGAACGCGTCGTACGTGTTCGCGATGCTTTTGCGTGCTCGGGGAGAAATATCGCGCGAACTTACCCACGCGGTCGCGATGGGCGCGGCCATCTTGTTTTTCACTCTATGCTATGGTTCTGGGCCTGCTTTTCTATCCTCCCTCAATCTTTGCAATCCTTAGTTTTTTACACTGTTTTTCAATTTTTCTTTATTTCTTATCTATCTCTCTCTCTGCCTAAGTCTATATTTTGCATTTCTTTCTACTTTTTACTGTGTTTTTTTTACTTTTCGACTGTTTTATATAACTTTCTTCTTTAAGCTCCTACTTCTTCCCCTAACTTTATTTTTCCCTTCTAACTTTTCTTTTCCGCCTCCTCCCAGTCCCACCCCAGAACCATGGTGAAGGGCAGCAGTGACGGCTCGAAGGGCAAGGCGCGTGCGCCCAAGAGCCGCCGCCTGCCTTGCGGCAGACTGCGCCCTGCAGGGGTGCAAGCCCTCCAGCTTTTTACTGAGGCGGAGGTGGCCGCCCTTGTTTTTTTTCTTCAGCGCCACCTCCCCTTGACCTTGGCAGCAGGCGGCAGGCCAGGCTCCGGGTACCCGAAGGTGCGCCGGGCAGTGTTTCGCTGCTCAGGGGTCCGGCGCACCCATAACCAGCTGGCCCACCGGTGGTCAGACATCCTCGACCGGGAGCAGGACCTGTTGGACCTGCTAGGTGTCGAGGTCGTGGGGCTTGGTGAGTAGCTAATATATATAGTAGTATAAGTATTGTGATTTGTGTATACATTTTTTACAAATAACAAGAATACTGCTGCTTACATTGCAGGTAAATTATGTTTCAAAATCTTCTGTGATTGTAGGACACAGGTGCTGGCCGCTACTCTTACTTGTTTGCAACTTCTGCGCTCGCTTGTCCTTATTATTATGTAAGAGTTTACTTTAGAGAACTTCAGTTAGGTAATGCTATTTCTAGAGAGACTCTAGTCCTTCCTTTGTCCTCCTGTCAAATAGTGGTGGATGGATTGATAGTTTGTTAGTAGGTTTAGTTATTAGTTGATAATTTTTGAGCGCTCTGCGTGACGCATCCTCTGACACTGAGTGCTGCTTACCCCAGTCCTTACTAGTAGAACCTTTTGTAGTTTGTTTAGTGAGCGGTAAGCTTGGCAGTGTCACTCAGCTGCAGAACATCAGACTTAACCAACCAACAATTTGGTGTATGCATTATGCACCAATTTATGCATGTGTCCTCCTTCTCATATATGCATTTATGAGTGCAATAAAAAAATGGAAATGCAGACTTAATGAACAATTGGCCCGCCTGGAATAGGTGGGCTAGGTCAGGTGGTACTTAGGCTTAGTTAGTGTTCTGGATTTTATTTGAATCAATCCGAATGAAACACTGAATTAGTGTTCCCAAATAAGTAGACTGTCCGTGACCGTGAATCCCGCAAGCCAGTAGTCGATCGGATTAGATAGGTCAATTTTATTGCAATTTTTGGTTCCTAAAACGTTTTGAGCGTTTTTTTAGATAATTTATTTGTTTCACAGCAATCATTAATGTTTGTGTCTTTCTTTATTATATCTTACATGATCACTGATCTGCAGCACCCAGGGGCAAGAAGACGGGGTCCGAGTCGGCGGGACAACCACCAGAGGACCGCTCCTCTACCGAGGGCCCTGCTGCTGGTCCCAGTAAGTCCTCCAGTGGTTAATATTAACATTTATATTGCCCTAACTTTTACTGCACCTTATTTTTCCAGAACTATTAATTATGGTTCCACTCCCTAATTCTATTTTTTACAAAATATTCTTTGATCTTGACTTGACTATCTGTTTCTAAATTCTGGTTATCCCTGCCTCTAAGTTCTAACTGCCTCTACTATGAATGTCTGTACTACTACTATTAGTCTGTCGCTAAGCTTGCCCAGTTTGCATTGCCACTCTTTATTGTACGGTTTTGAATAAAACTCCGATTCACCAATAGCTGAGTCCAGTCCTTTCGGTTGTCCTCTTCTAGGCTTCTTAATCTTGAGACTTTGACAATTACCACAAACAAAATGCCCAACCAGATATTTGACTATTTTTGATAGGATATAGTACATACTACTACTGATGTGTGGATTCTGTACAGCCCCATGCAGAACTATGCACAAGGAAATAGGATGTTGGTGATGGGAGTTTGGAACTTGGACGTTCCTCACACCTCAGTCAGAAGTGAACCCACAATCCCCTGAACGACTAGCTATAGTGTAGTGTCTCACTCTCATTAGGTCCCCGAACCCCCACCCGAAGATACTCAATGAGATTACACAACCCAGAACATAATATAACACCCTTTCGCTCACTTACTTGTGTAAGTCCACCACCTCCACCACCACCACACCAAATACCACAGAGTCTATGTTTAAGTTTAAAAGGTTTATTTTCAACTAACAAGCTCTGTATGTTGTTCTATAAAATTCAGTGTACTCCAGCCAGCTCCAACAGCTAAATGCATAAGATTAAAACAATAAACATTGTTACAACAAGTGCATGATGATTGATGATAGACAAAAGATCTGTGAGAATTCTGTGAGACTCCTCACCGTAGAACGTAGAATTACTGGTTACATGCATCATTCATAAGCTCTGCAAATCTCTGGTTCGTAGAAGGAAATCTTCTGCCAGAGAAAAATGGTGCGCGTTAGATAGTATAATGCAAGCATTTGTCAGTCCTGCCAAAAAGTGTAACATGTTACTTATGGCTAAGCAATACGGACTAACCGAACTCCATAACAAAGTGGCTTGTTTTTCTACCTCTTGTACGCAACGCTCAGACAGTAGCTGTATGTGCTCATGTGGGCTAAAAGGCGTCTTACTGTTACTGCACAACAAGCTGCGAGGTAACATGTGCAAAAGACATGAAGCGAAAAATGGTTGCATGGCTCAGGCTAACTTTGCAAAGAGTAGAGTATAGTATAATAAATAATGACCCTAGGGACCATAACACTACTAGTGTCTACTGACTCTAGTACCCGATTTGGACTACTGAATGTGATGTATAATAATATGTATGTATTAACTTTTTTTTTCAATCTTGCTAGTGAAAAAGAAGAAATATAAATAGGGGAGGTGTACACAGGCATCTAAAAATGTGTCATGTTTTTATCTAGGCGTAGTAGCGACCACCAGTGCCGGCGGGGCCAGCGGCGATTCGGCCATTCCGGAGGGGGAAGGAGATGCGGCACCTGCAGGAGCTACAGGGGGTGAGCCAGCAGCAGTGGCGGGCGATGGTAAGTTATATTCATTACGTATTGACATTGCACTAGCTGGAAGGGTGTTGAGTGACTTCACTCACTGTACTGTTGTTGAGACTTATTAGGTATGAAGTTGTAGTGAACATTATACAACGGTTGAAGAAGTGAAGACACCCTTTACTTAGCATTAGCAATGCAGTAGCAATAGCATTACCAGCGTGACTTGATTAACCAATGGCCTCTTCTATCTGACTCCAACTCAGCTGTGAAAGTTTTATGGAGGAGACTAAAAGTCAGATCAGATGACCTTGATGGATGTGTTGAATAAAAAGGGAAAGAAGGGTGGAAGGAGGAAGGACGGGCGAGATTTAATATCATTGATGACTGGCAGAGAAGGATACGTTGGAAGCATGGATATAGGTGGCTGATAGGAATCAGATGCATGTGTCGTTGAAGGATGGGTGGAAGGTGAAAGAAGAACGGATGCCTGCCTGGGTGGGCGACACAGTATGGGTGGATACTGTGGATAGCAAGATTCATCAGCGGTGTTTGGGTGAAACTCTAAGCCAAGGCAAGCAACGGAGTGAGTGGGCGCATGGGTTGTTGTTGGCGAAACAAAGTAAGGTTTGTGGAGAGATTAAGAAGAATGATTGACATTTACTTAGAATGGATGGATGCATGTATGTATTCATCATAGACAGCATAGGTGGAGACTGTCACGG
The DNA here is from genome assembly GCA_963921515.1 of Calotriton arnoldi. Lineage (NCBI taxonomy): Eukaryota > Metazoa > Chordata > Amphibia > Caudata > Salamandridae > Calotriton > Calotriton arnoldi. The sequence continues at coordinate 607,599 of CAWUFW010003815.1, forward strand.
GATGCACAGTTTTAGTTTTAAGGGAATGTAAAAGAAACCGCGCCACAGTAGCAAAGCCGATGTGGGTAGGGGCAGGGTGGGGGTAGCAGTAAACAATGTATTACGCGGCCAAATACAGGTAAGTTTACTGTAAACATAAAAATAAATAAAGCGAATTTCATTGTGCGCACTGCACCGCCAAAAGTGATGCAGTGGGCGCAACAAAATTACTTTTATTTCTTTATATGTTTACTTACCTGTAATTAGCCGTAATCCATAGTTTACTACCCCCACCCTGCCCCTCCCTACGTCCCCGCCCGGCAGCACTCCCCGAGTCCCACCACCGACCGCTACTGACCTTATGTCGTCGTCCCATAAAAGCAATGATCATTGGATCAGATATATAATCTGCCTTTTTGTAGTAGCCAGGGCACTGTTAAAGTGAAATTGACCAATTGCCCTGCTTCATGTAACAGAGAGAGTATGGCCAGTGCCACCCGTAATAGAAAAATAAATACGAGCTTCCCCACCTGCATACAGTAGTAAATCAAACTAACGTGAGTCTGCGTCATGATGACTCGTATGTTTGTCTTGGGTGCAAGCATAGACGACCGAGCTGGCATGCCGGCTACAACCAGGTTATGTCATTTCGCTAAACTAGTAGAGATAAGAAGAAGACTGGTGTACTGGAGTCTATAGTGCTAGTATAATGCCTGAAACTCCCACAAATGTTACAGGCCGAGGAAGTGGGAGGATAGATAGATTATTATACCAGAAATGTTATGTACTGTGCTTCTTGCTAGTGCTACTGTGCCATTATGTGTTGAATTAATTTTGTGTTACTGTTTTGCTAAGAGTACTGGTTACAACAATATTCTTTTTCTTTCTTGATATAGATAGTACTCCTTCCCAAGGCAAACCATCCCGGAAGGAGTTGGCAGCCAGGGCCCGGCTCCGGAAACTGGAGGCCATCTGTGCCGAGTACCGGCGGCTGGTGGCTCAGGCGGAGGAGGAGGAGGCGGCAGCAGCAGCAGCCTCGTCCGATACCCCGGGCCCCAGCCAGGCCAGACCTCCAGTGGTACGGCGCCGCAGTCTGGCAGCCGCCCGCCGCAAATCGATTGCAACCAGCACTGCTGTCCCCCACCCTGGATGCCACTGCAGGGCATTTCGACGCAAGATTCTCCTCCGGGTGGCACGGCTAGAGGAGCAACTCGAGGAGCGGGTTAAAATTCTGGTGGACAAACACCTTAAAGCCCGCCGAATATAATAGGACCCTGTTGCATTGCCCCTTTTATTCGTTTTGTTGGTGGGTGGGAATTGGGCATTGGGGTTTGGACTTTGGACATTCTTTGGACTTTTTTTCGTTTTGGACATTGGTTGGGGTTAGGGAGAGGGTGGGTCAGGTGTGGGATAGTTTATTTTTGTTAGGGTAATAAATTATATTTATACTTCAACATACAATGTTAATGTTTTGTGGGGGTTACTGTTTTACAAATTAACGTCACATGGTTTCTTTCATTGCTGCTGCAGGGCTGCAGCCAGTGTTTGATTTAAATAATCTGCCGATGATGTAACACAAACAGATAGATGCGGTACCCTCACTGAGTGATTTGTCCTACTAGTACTGTCAGTCTCTCCTCCTAGTCCATTATACCTCCCACCAAACTTATCTTACCTGTGATTGATGATGATTACGTTCGGCACAGCGATGGCTGCATGGTTTCCCAAGAGAATGGAGAAGATGCCATGGTTGTGGTGGTAGTAGTAGAGTAGACACTGCCAGCAGCATTTGCTAAAAAAATAAAAAGAGACAGTCACTTGCCTGAAAGCGACTGTGGGAGGAGTAGTAGAACGAAGTCAAATACAGTACAGAAGAAGACTGCCAAACAAACAATATTGCATTTGCAACTGCTAAAGTCAAATAAAACATAATGTTGGCGGGGACAGCCTAGTACAAGAAGTTACAAACTGTAGTTGTGTCGAGTGAGTCACTTAACTTAACACAATCGTAATTCGTAACCTTTACTGCTGTGTGGTAGGAGTTTGATGATGAATCCAATCAATGCTGGCAATTAATTATGATGTACTATTAGCCGGTGACGGCTTGCACATAGACTGAGCATGGGTGGGCAAGCAGAAGAAGCTCCTCGCCCTGCCTTGAAATTTAATTAGTGTTGCTTTTACCACATCTGCCCCAGCAAGCGTGTGATCAATTGGTGTACATTTTATGTAGTCACATCACACCTCAATATAAATCACAGCCCGGGGGAAGAGGGTTAGGGTTTGATGAATGGATGAGAAGGGGAGTTTGGGGAAAGGTTTGAGAAAGAAAAACAGTACGCATGGACAACAAAAGCAAAGCGCAATCTTGGCAGATGACCATGATCTTCTCCAAAAAACTATAAAGGGAGAAAAAGGCAATGCATGCATGATGAAGATAACTTGATGGTTAATGAGTAGTACTTACTAACTCCTACTAGACAAGACAGTACAGGGCAGCAGTATATTCTATGCAATTTGCCTTGCCTGTAATATATGCCCTCAGACAGAGACCCAAATTCCATGTTGTACTGGGCTTACTTTTAAAGATAGCAAAGAAAAGTAAAAAATAGTTGTAGGGATCAATTAGCAAACAAACAACAACACACAGTCGTAATGATTGAAGAGAAAAAGGATTCCAATTAATTAAAAGATGAATGATACTAAAGTTACTGTATTATCCTGGTCAAATTGTGGAGTTGAATCTCGTCCTTCCTCTTGGTCCTATCTTCCATGGACGCTCCGCACATCAATCTTGGTTGCCTTCCTGATGCGGATTGGTAAGGTAAATGTGAGTTGAGTCTCCCAGTATAGCACAGGGTAAAGGCCGGCCTGTAACGTCTAGATGGAAAAACAAAAGGGGTATTGAAAAATCAATGAATATAAAAAAGCATCAATTACGGTGGAGTCCAAGAAGAGAAGAGAGAACACTTTCAGACTGAGGCGGCTTGGATATATCGTGTATATTCCGTTTACAGCATTAAGCTACAACAACAACAGGACAGAACAGGCCCACCACAGCACCAGCCTGTGACCCAACCTCCATTTACCTTAATTTTTGACAGAGCCAGACAAAAGGCATATATACAGCAACTTAGCATTTTCAAAATTAAGTGACAAATTCAATGCGCCGCTGTCTGTCACATAATTACACTGACTCGACTCCACCGCTACATGGACATGTAGGTCTGCTGTGTTTACTTTCTTGTTGAATTGTTGTGTTTATGTTTACCTTATGCCACTTCATGAAACGCAGTTATTCCTTGAATCATCTCCGATCCAACTGACTGACTGCGTGCAAAGATAGTATGGTCATCATCATGTTGTGGTACGTGTTGTCCAACTCCAACTCAGTATGTAGTGACTCCGATTAAGTCCATATTCCATATTAAAAAATTGCAACAGATATTGGCCTGCACCTGCAGTAGTAGGAGTACAATCTGGTTATTAACCAACAAGAAGGGAAACATTGAGTGTCACTTCAGTCACTTTGTAGATTAACTAGTAGAGTAGAGTTCGACTTCATGCACAACACATCATCAACACAACAAACAACAGCAATCGCTCAGAGTCAGCAAGCATCCAATGCATTCCATCATTACCTGTCTTGCTCTTCTCTTTGGCTGTCAGATCATCAGATGCCTAGTTCTGACAGGTGTGTGTTTTTTTTTTTACGGGGCAGTAGCCTCATCATTACTCCAGTCCACATTCATTTCGAGTGTTAGTCGCTGTTTCGGTTTCCGTCTTATTCATCTGTGGCACTTTGTCACTGTTTAAGTTGCTTCACATGGTCAGCACTGTGATGATGGGCCGCGGCCTGGGTAGCGCTCATTGCTGGTCAATTGAGTTTGCACAAATGTCAGCAAGTTTCTTCGAAGAGTCTTGTCTTTCTCTGCCAAGTACCTTCTGTCCTGACAGTGAGGAGCTTTGGATGTCAGCCGAGGCTGTAGCCTTCGGACAGTGATGAGTTTACTTTTGGATGCCTGCCCAAGTTCTGACAGTGAGGAGCTTTGGATGCCTGCCGAGGCTGTAGCCTTCGGACAGTGATGATGATTTTCGGCTCGGAAACAAAACGGAGGATAGCTATAGTCACGTTTCACTTCTTATGGAGGGACTGTTAATGTTAAAGGCAACATTTCTTGTACTCCAATGTCTGGCTTGATGGAAATGTACTAGGGCGAGACAGGAAGATGAAGCAGGACTCTGAAGAGTGGACAGTTAAATTCACAGACGTGCAACTCGAATAGGGAAATAAAAAGAGAAGACGGTGGTGATGGATTTGTTGTGATTTGATTTGAACCAGAAAGACAGATACACAGACACCTAAAGGAAGGAAGAAAGTAACAATTTGAAAGCCTAGTTGTCAGGGAAGAGGAGCTCGTCCTCAAACTCTGGTGGTTCGCACAGAAGTAGGTCCTGTAACGCACTATTTACGTCATCCAAGTCGCTCTCCTCTTCCTGATGTGATTCACGTATTTTGTAATCCGGTGGTATAAAGTGCTGATTTATTTTGATCATGGTTAACCTCTCCACGCTTTTGGCCGAGAGACTGGTCCTTTTCAAAGTTACAATGGCACCAGCAGCACTGAAAACACGCTCTGAAGATACACTTGCGACAGGGGAAGCCAGATACTTTATCGCCAGCCTGCTGAGCACTGTCCATTGGCTTCTTTTCCCATACCAATACAACAATGGGTTTCGATCCATGAAGACCTCTGTTGGGTCATCCAGATAGGCCTGGACCGTCCGCTCAATGTTCAGGGGTGCTCCGATGTGCTCGGCCTCTTTGCCTTTGCATCAGCACTGGACTTACCATACCCCTGCCGTAGAAACCAATCAGTTGCAGATTGTACTGTGGATGATCCTGTTCTTGCTGTTGTTGATGTTATTGTTGGTGTAGGTGACTGCTGAGAGGCAAACGCACTGCCCTCAGGCTCCGAAGTAGAACTTGACTCTGGATGCCCTCTAGTACTTGTTGTTATGGCCTGGGGTGGGGGGCCTGCAATTAACAGCCGTTCGTTTTTGAAAATAGTGGCTTCCTTAGCTATCAAAGTTTTGTAGTTGGCAACATCCACTTCCGAAAAGGAATTACTGCCTTGCTGTTCAGAAATACTTTGTACCGTGGATCCAAAATTGTGGCACTAATGTAATGTGGTTGTGACAAAATTTTATTTTGAATCCTTGTATTTTCAGATAAGCGAGCGGCTAAGGTCTCCGCCAAATGATATGCGTCTTGTTTGTTATCCACACCTGCGTACGTTTCAGACACCTCCTTCAGCTGTTGCTCTAGCATGTGCAACAATGGGATAGCTTGGCCCATAGTACAGTCCTCCCTGCTGACTTCACGTGTGAATATCTCAAAAGGAAGTAGCATCTCAGTCAGGCATTTAATGAGGTCCCATTGACCCATCTCAACGGTCATGCCTCTCACAGTAGGTTCCCCTAAACTTTGCATGACATAAGCATTGAGTGGTATTTACAGTTCAAACAGACGATCAAGCATATAATAAGTTGAGTTCCAACGTGTTGGCACCTCCTGGATGAGCGCTTTGACTGGCATTTTATGCTCACGTTGAATGACCCTCAGCTGCTTCCGGGCTTTAAAAGAATGGCTGAAATGTGTGCATATTCTTCTGCAGGTGGCCAGTAAGTTGCTGACTTTGGATTCATTTTTCAAAAAGTCTTGAACAACAATGTTAATGCAGTGTGCCAAACACGGGACCCTGAAATAGCGACCATCTTCCATGGCCCTAACTACATTACTGCCATTGTCCGTGGCAACAAAACCAATGTTAAACCCTCTTGGGCGCAGTCACTCAAAGACCTTGCTGTTAAACTCTTCCAAAATGTTTGCAGCAGTATGAGATTTCTCCATGGCAAACATGGCTACAGTTGCATGTTTGCGAGTGGCATGAAAAATCTCAGCAGCGTCAACACCAGCAGATATCTGTTCTCTAACCCCGCAAAAGAGATCCAGTGTGCAGTGATGCACATGTAATCAGTGGCTTGGCAACTGGTCCACATGTCTGTTGTCAGGTGGATACTCTGAACAGCACTCTGCTTCAAGGCTTTTCCAAGCAATTCCAGCACGTCGTGATGTAGTGCTGGAACAGCAACTCTGGCAAAATAGTAGCGGCTGGGAACATGCCATTTTGGGCAGATGGTTGACACAAATTCCAGAAAACCAACCCCTTCAACAAAAGAAAAAGGGAGAAGGTCCAGTGCTAACATTTTAGCCAGCTTCGCATTGTACAAACGTGCTATTGGGTGGTTGCGTTCGTACTGCCCCTCCCCACCAAACATGCTGATAATGGTAGGCTGCATGGTTTTCCTTTCTCTTTGGATTGCGGTACTCCTTGTCCTTGGTGTCTCAGGCTGACTCTTACTCTTGTGCCACTGAGATGTTGCTGAAGATGTGTGCGACGTTAACAACACTGCACTGCTGGGGGTCAGGGACACCTTGTGTACCACTACCAGAGAGAATGTCTCCCTGTCCTTCCTCTTCCACCGTGATCGGATCTTCTACTCCTTTATCCCCACCAACACCAATGGTTGCAGTTTTTTTTATGTCGCGAAGGTGGTCCTGCCAGCTGATCAAGTGGTGTTTTTTCAGATGGGTCATTTGGCCTCTGGTACCATAGTTTGTACCAAGTTTACCACGACTAACAGAGGTATTACAAATGGAGCATATAGCAATGTTCTCCTCCTTTTCGCTAACCGTAAAGAAGTCCCAAACTGGGGAGCTTAACTTTGGCCTCCTGCTGGAGGACCTGCCACTTCCAATGGCGGATGAACTGGAGGGTGTGTGTTGAATTTGACTCTGTGCTGCTGCTGTACCACTACCTACTTCTACTGAGGTGGTGGTTGTGCTGGTGGATGTAGGTCGCTGCCGGGCCTTTGCTAATGCAAATATGGAAGCTGTAGGTCGTGTTGGTGGTGTTACCTGTGAAGGTATGCGTGCTACATCCCTCGCAGCGATTTTGGATAGGGTAATAATGTTGGTCTCCATCTCCTCGGGGCCGGGAGTGATGTTCGTGATGACTGGCTCATCATCATCATCCTGCTGTTCTACATCGACCTCCATAAGTGTAAGGCTTTCTGGAACCTTCCTTTTCCCTAGCTTAGTCTTGGGACGTAGCTCCCTCTCAGACTCAGTTTGTGGCTTCCAAGTGGCATCTAGATCATCAGAAGGGGGGCTTGGCGAAGAACTTGATGGACTACCCCGCCTTTTCCTTGCTGGAGATTTGGAAGACAATGGATCTTCCGAATGAGTGGCTTCTTCTTCTACCTCTGCATGAGGCTCAATTTCCTGAACTGCCCCTACTTCGGGAGGAACAACAACTACTATTGCGGGCGGTGGTTGCGACTGTTGTTGTTGACCACTTATCTGCTGTGTTTCCTCCTGCGTTGATTGGGTACTACTTTGAGATAGCGATAAGTTTATCTCAGGCTCAGCATCACTGCTTTCCACCATTAGGCTGGCTACCTCTTCCACACTCATGTGCTTGGGCCTGGGTTGGTGGGTTGGGCCCACTGATGTGGAGGTGCTGCCCCCAGCTTGCCCCCCGGACACCGTTGCTGCAGGCGTAATTTTTTTTCTCAAAAAGTACTGGGCGGCACACCAGACTTAAGTGTCACTTCCTTCTTCTGTTCCTTCTTCTCAATAGCAACTTTCTTGGCACTGGAGGACCTGGTACCTGCTTTCTTTGGGCCCATCTTCTTCTTCAGATGTCAGCAGCACTCAGTTGCAGAGATGTCTGGTCAGGTCACACGTCACGTTGTGTACAGCAGCAGGATGTCTGTCTGGCAGTGCAACGGGCAATGATGACACACCTCCTCCTCAGTCTTTGTGCACCTAAAAGCAAAAAAGCCAGAACAACATCAGTCAAACGACGATAGCACAAATCAAACAAATATAATATAGAACTTAGTGTGTGGTGGTGGCCTCAATTATTAAATTTTAGAAACTCAGTGAACAACAACACACAGTGTAGCCATTTATGAGACTTTGACAACAAGGCCAGGGCTTTCATGGCTACTGTGTAGTGTGTACACTCTGGAAGAATAAGAATAGTAAAGAACAAAAACTAAAATGTAGTGGAGCATGTTTGGCCTAAATTTGTGCATCACGTGGGATGTATGCAGCATCAGGGAGCTGCAGCTGGCAATGGGGATGGATTTGGAAGCAGTAAGACAAGAGGAACAATGGAAAGAGTGACACGCAGGCCTATGTGCCAAAAACAGCACACTACTAACTACCACCACAAAATGGGCCCCAGCAACATGGTGACTCACAGGCACAAGGCACGGCAAACAATGAACTCAAGCAGGCCTACTATATATGGGCAGACAAAGGATGCCTGATAAAACACACACAGCTTTAATGCAAAAACAAAAATCCACATGGCTAAAAACAGTTTGGAAAGTTAGACAGCCACTACAACAACAACACATAATTATAATTACACACGCAAAAAAGGCATTTATTTAACACACCCAAAAAGTGAAATAGACCCTCCCAAAAAAAACACACATTTTGCAATTCAATCCAATGCCATCCATGGCCTAAATGATGGCAAAATTCAACAGACAACACAGAAACAGTTGTTATGCACCCTTGATGACTACCTCTGGGCCTACTTTACTGGCAGACTAGGCCGCAAGCTTGGAGGCCTATGGCAAAAGCACAGTGGCTGGTCCCACAAAATGGCCGCCACCACATGGCCAGGCCACCCAACAACTTCCTTCCTCGTGAAAAAAATTGTAAAACAAAAAAAAGTGACTCCTTGCTCACCAAACTACATCTAAATGACAACCTGAGGAGTTTTTGTGCAAAATGAACTAAATCATCATTTTCGAGAAGGTTTTATGCGCTCGAGAGATATTCTTCGCCAGATTGACAATTCTGCGTGTTCGGCATCGCGATCATCACAAAAAGTCGTTATCGCGCGCGCGGAAACGTATATTGAGCGCGCGAAGAAGAGAAAAAGTGTAAGTCCGCGTTGTCGCGCAGTGCGGAGGTGCCGAAAGTCCGCGAGCTGAACGCACAGGGTTACCTAGTGGCTGAAAAGGCCTATTTATTTAACACACACACAAAAACTGAAATACCACCCCAAAACCCACATTTTGCAAATAAATCCAATGCCATCCATGGCCTAAATGATGTTACAAATTCAACAGACAACACAGAAACAGTTTGTATGCACCCATGAGGATGACTACCTCCGGGCCTACTGGCAGACTAGGCCGCAAGCTTGGAGGCCTATGGCAAAAGCACAGTGGCTGGTCCCACAAAATGGCCGCCACCACATGGCCAGGCCAGCCACAACAACAAGAAAAGGAACACAAGACAGACAATGCAGGCCTATGGCAAAAGCACAATGCCTGGCCACCCGAAATAACAACAAAGTGAAGACAAAGGACAGGACCAGGCAGTTGGAGACTCTGGCCAACTTCCTTCCTCGTGAAAAAAATTGTAAAACAAAAAAAAAGTGACTCCTTGCTCACCAAACTACATCTAAATGACAACCTGAGGAGTTTTTTGTGCAAAATGAACTAAATCATCATTTTCGAGAAGGTTTTATGTGCTCGAGAGATATTCTTCGCCAGATTGTCAATTCTGCGTGTTCGGCATCGCGATCGTCACAAAAAGTCGTTATCGCGCGCGCGGAAACCTATATTGAGCGCGCGAAGAAGAGAAAAAGTGTAAGTCCGCGTTGTCGCACAATGCGGAGGTGCCGAAAGTCCGGGAGCTGAACGCACAGGGTTACCTAGTGGCTGAAAGGCCTATTGATGTAACACACACCCAAAAACTGAAATACCACGACAAAACCCACATTTTGCAATTCAATCCAATGCCATCCATGGCCAAAATGATGTTACACTTACAACAATCCAACAGACAACACAGAAACAGTTTTTATGCACCCATGAGGATGACTACCTCTGGGCCTACTGGCAGACTAGGCCGCAAGCTTGGAGGCCTCTGGCAAAAGCACAGTGGCTGGTCCCACAAAATGGCCGCCACCACATGGCCAGGCCACCCACAAGTTCACAACAAGCATAAGCCAAGGGGAACAAAGAAAAGACATGCAGGCCTATATGGAAAAAGCAGCACACTACTAAACTACCACCACAAAATGGCCCCAAGCCACGTTGTCACTCACAGTCACAACAGGCCATGGAAAACAATAAACTCAAGCAGGCCTATAATAATATGACCAGACAAAGGAGGCCTGCAGTGCTAAACAACACAGCTTTAATACAAAAATGCAAAAACGAAAATCCACAGGGCTACAAAAGGTTGGAAAGTTACACAACAAGCACACACACACATCCAACAAAGGTATATATATTACACCCAAAAAGTGAAATACACCCCAAAAACCACATTTAACAATTCAATCCAATGACATCCATGCATGCCCTACATGATGTTTAAATTCAACAGACACCACAGAAACATGCACCCATGGGTACCTCTGGCTCTAGTCTGGGCCTACTGGCTGAAATTCCAATCAAATAAAAACAACTAGGCCCCCACTGAAACTAGAGGCCACAACAATAAAGTTTAAAAACGATGGAAATCCCCCAAAAATGTAGGTACAAACAAGCCCCAATCAAACAAACAAGTACACCAATTCTCCAACTTACTTGTAAAATCTCAAATCCAAAAGTCCTCAAATCCAATCCAATGATATGATGCAGCAGACAGACACAAAAAGTGATCCTTCCAGCTCCAAATCCAAATGAAAATGAACTGCACATGGACAAAGCACTGGGAGGAGCCTGCTGGACAGGAACAGGAAGTTTGAGAATCAGGGGCACTTCCTTCCTCTTGGAAAAAAAGTAAAAAAGAAAAGGACTCCTTGCACCAAAAACTACAGCCAAATCACAATCTGAGGAGTTTTTTTAGAGCAAAATCATCATTTTCAAGAAGGATTTATGGTGCTCGAGAGATATTCTTCGCCAGATTGTAGTTTCTTCGTGTTCGGGATCGCAATCTTACCAACACTGCCGCCGAAAGTCAGATCGCGCGTCCGAATGACGTGTTTGCGTTCGCACACTCTCGCGGGATCGTGCGGCTGGATTCCAAATCTCGTGGCGCCCGCGAACGGATAGGAAGTCGCGTCGGCGAACGCAGAATCACGGTAGGTCGTTACCGCGCAAGCGAGAAGGTATATTGAGCACGCGAAGAAGGAAAACAGCTACGCTACGCCGCAAATTGCGTAGTGCCCGGTAACTTCGCGTTCTACGCGAATCGCGAAGTTGCCGAAACTATGCAAGTTCCGCGAGCGTAGCGTAGTTCACCGCCCAGGCTTACTCAGAGGCAAAACTGATGAGGCCTGATTATGAGGTCCTATGCAGGATTGTAGACCTAAATAAACATAGTGATAATTTCAAGACAAAACATGGATATTTAGGGGTCGATTACGATGTCGGGCGGATCGCCACTGCCCGCATGGCGGTGGCGATCCGCCCGCCATAATCGCCCGTCCGCCAACACTTCCCCGCCATATTACCATGGCGGAGGGGAGCCCGGCAGACGGTAAGACCGTCCGCATAGTTTTCCGCCCGGCCGAACAGTCGACCGGGCGGAAAGGGTTTAATATGGTGGCGGTGTCTGCAAGACACCGCCATCCATATTATGATGCCGGCGGAGATGAGCCTTTCCATGGTGCAGTCGCCGCCATGGAAAGGCTCGCGGTCTTGCTGCTGGAGGCCCGTTGCGGGCCTCCAGGGTGTTGGGGGGTGGGGGCTGCACATGGGGGTACCTATGGTAACCCCCTGCATCTGCATGCACAAGGTGGCAGGCACCGCACGGTGCCTGTCACGTTGTGCATGCAGATGCACAACATGCATTTCCAGCACTGTGGCGGGCGGTGCTGTGAGCACCGCCCGCCACAATGCTGGAAATGGGGATGCCACCGCCACCGTGGCGGTGGCATCCTAATCACATGTGCGGGACCGCCGCACACATAGCGGGCGGTCCCATTTACCGGGGCGATGGCGGGCGGACAAAGTCCGCCCGCCATCATAATTGGCCCCTTAGTTTGGAAATCGGAGCAAAATGAAAATATGGATCAATTTTAAGATTACTGAAGTTTGTGTTAATTCTTTGGTTTTCCACATATTGAGAAGAAGGAGCTATCTTAGAAGGAGGCAATATACATACTCCAAAGGCTCTGCATGGCTATACTTATGTCAAGGATCGTAAAAAACTGGCTACTCACCTCAAAATCTAATGTCAGTGTAACCATATAGGATAATTTACTGACTTGTATACCAATCCTTTTTATAATGGAAAACATTTTGGGGGATAGTTGATAGAGAAAAGTCAACATCCCAGATTATTCTGAGGATATTGTATAGAGGTAAAGTAATCAGTGAGGGTTTTGAGAAAATGGCAACTCCTAACAGACACTCCCTCTCCCCCTGCTGTAGTGCTGTGGCCCTGCCCACAAGACTCAGACGGATGAAAAATAAAATGATAATCATTTTATTTTTCGTCTGCCTCTGCGGGCAGGGGAACAACGCTCCTCTGCCATAGTGGAGGAGCTGCCCCTGATAAGGGTACAGACCCTGGGTTGAAGGACCAGTTTAAGGATACCACACCTGTGAGAAGCTGGTGCGGTATATGATGTCCACTAATGTAAGTGGGCACCTTGCACTAGTCCAGACAACCCTTATGGTGATATAAGAGGTCTTAGACAGCCTTAGAAGCTCTCTAAGTGGTAGCTGTGGAGAGCATCCTTCAGGCTTAGTCCAGAAGGAGTGTAAAGCAGCTTGTTCTACCAGAATGCAATCTTATAGTATAGATTAAGTGAAAAAAACACACAAGGTATTTATAAATATGTGTATTTATTATAGAATGCACTTTAACACGTTTAGATGTCTCCTACTCGGAGATAAGCACAATGCACACAATACTTTGCATAGGAATACAGTAAATAGCACGAAATACACCGTGGACCCCAGGAGAGGACCAAACCATATACAAAGAAAGTGGTATAAGAACCACGACTTGGGTCAAGACAAGGTCGAGAGGACGTAGAAGTGCTGGGGACCCAAGGTGAATAGATAGGGACCCCACGGAGAGCGTGTGCAGTGTGGGAACACGACTGCATGCACCGTACAACTCTATGTGTAAGTCCCAGTTGGATTTTTAAAGATTAAGGACCCTTCCCAGTGGACCCTGAAGAAAACCCGTGGAAGACAGAAGATTGGAGAGCCACCCCACCCGTAGATACCCTTGGACCCACGTTACCTACACCAGGGAAGCCAGGTGCATACATGTGAAGTGGTGTCGGAAACCGCCAAAGTGCCGCTGCTGAAGAAGGCGAAAGTGTCCGGGGTAATCCGAAGGTGGATTGTAGATGAAAGGTACCTGCAAGCAGAGGGGACAGAGTCTATGTCACTCAGGAGTAACCAGGAGACTTGGAAGACTAATGCCCTCCGATGTCGGGTGTTGGAGGATGGATGACTATGACCTTTACTCTGCAGCTGTGAGGACCAGGCGATGCTGAGGATGACCAGGAGCCATGCACAAGCTGTCCCACGAAGGATGTCCAGTGCTGAGGGGTCAGTGTCCGGTGGGAGCACCAACAAGCCTTGGAAAATGCAACCAACGCAGGAATTAAAAAAGGAGCAACATCGGGACCAGCAAGGTCCATGGGACTCACCACAAGCAGGAGAGTCAGGACAGGCCTGAGCAATCAGGGGAGCCCAAAAGAAACAAAGGTGACCCTCAAATGGACCCACCGGCCAGAGAGGACCTCAGGCAGCTCACCAAAAGATGCAGGCCAGGATGCACATAATGCTTGTGGCTGAAGATTCTGATCACCGAAGGTGCTCGAGGTTGGGGCTACTTGGAGCCCGAAGATCTTCTTGGAAGAAAGCCAACAAGCCTTTGCGACTGCAAGTTGATGTGGTGCACAGGGGTTCGTTTATTGCAACCCCCACGAGGATGGCCTCAAACTTGGTGAGAGGGCAGGCCTTAGGAGCTGTGGAAAACCACCACCTGTGTTGCAGAACCTTACGGAGTCCTGAGGAGCTCAGGATCAGCAGACCGGTCGACTTAGTTGCGGTGCCTGCAAATGCAGGGGAGTGACTCCTTCACTCCAAGGGAGATTCCTTCAGGTGTCTTTGATGCCCACAGGTCTTGGAAGGTTCCTGTATGGTGCATCATCTGTGCAGCAGAATGGAAGGGAGATGAAGTCGAGCAAAACGAAGTCCAGAGTGCCCAGACGGTAGAAGTAGAATTGGTGTCTAATCTGAATCTTGTCCCATGATGAATCTAGGGACTCACCCACAGGTAAGCCCTTAAGTACCCTAAGGAAAGGGTTGGGACGATTCAGGAGACCCTCCCAGGGGACGGTCTGGACAGGGGGGAGGTTACTCTCATGTCCTTTGTCCAGTTTTGCGCCAGAGCAGGAGCCAAAGGCTCCCAGGACTGGTTTGAACTGGACTATGCACAGGGACACCAAATGTGCCCCTCATGCAGACTTAGTGGCGCTGGCAAGCGCACCCACCCGGTCCCAATACACTAAATCCTGTCTGGGAGGTGGTCACACCTCCCTGTGACAGGATGCCTATTGTTCTGCTTTCCCCTGCTCAAGCTTGGCTCAGCAGCAGGAGGGCAGAATTGTGTCACTGGTCAGCAGCAACCATTTTATGCTGTCCGGGTCAAGAAGGCTGATGCCGGGAGCACTGAGATTCTAACGGAGGGCTCTTCCAGTGCTTGGAATCATACATCCCACACGGTTTACGGTGTGGGGGTATGATTCCAACATGTTTGATACCAAACATGATAGGATTCGTTGCAGCCAGTTTCAAGATGGTCATCATGTAATTATGAGGTGCCCCTCTATATAGTATATGGCTGCTTCACTTACAACCCGGGAGAATGGACTCCGTAGGCTGTAGGGGTGTCCTGCACATGCAGGGGCACCCTCACACTTAGAACCAAGCACCCTTCCTTCAGGATTGATAAGGCCTGCTATAGGGATGACTTATAGGTTTTAAGTGCAGTGACCCTAGATATAGGAAACCTATATCTTTAGTAAGTGGTCCAAGCACCAACTTACACAGGCTGCAATGGCAGGCCTGTAGTTCCATTTTGAAGGGTCTCCCATGGGTGGCACAATGCATGCTTCAGCCAATGGGGACCTCTGGCGTACCTATGCCCTGGGTACCTTAGTACAATATACTAGGGACTAATAAGGGTACCCCAGTATCCAATCTGGAATGTACCTAAGTACTTATCATGACAATTTAAGGGAGAAAGCAGATAGACTGGGGTCCTGATTAGCATGATCCCGGTAAGACTAGTCAAAAAGTCTTACCGGCAAAAAGTGGGCGTAACCATGCAGAAGGATCCTACCTTCCTACAACCCCTGAACTGGTGGGAGGTGAAGTGGAGAAAGGATGCAAGACACCTAGGGCTATTGATCCCCACTCTGAGAATCCACAGATGATAGAGACCCCTGGATGGTCTGTGGCCTGGCTCTTGACACCAACAGCTGGCAGTGGCCTTTGTTGGTTGCTGTCATTGTGAACTGAGTTTTCCTTGGGCTGGGGACAGAAGTCAGACCCAAGGGGTGGAATGAGCCACATCACTGGCCATAGTGTGGTCAGTGATCACCCTGAATGCTCTGACAAATTAGGTGTGTGTGGGAGCTAAGGCACAATTTATAGAAAAAGGAATGTTTACTAGAAGGAAGGGAGGAGTCAAGCCAGTTTTTAACTCAATTTTAGAATCATGAATTGTACATGTTCTAGATGTATTGCCTTTTTGATATATCGATGTTTTTTATGAATATTATATTTTATAAGATATCATTAATGGATAAAATGTCAGATGACTCGATATTAAAGATGAATTATGATGAAAATATCTTCTGTACTATATCTGGCTCATGTGATATGTCGCGAAAGATGTTCCCTCGAAGTCTAGTTAACCTCACACCAGCCTTTGATCCCAATTAGGGAAAACATCGCATTAAGGAGACTGCATATTTCTAAAGTTTTCCAGAGTTAATCACCTTGTCCAACTATCATGTTTCTTCAGGCATACCGGTGTCGTTTGTAGTCTTCCTTCTCCTTGAATTTGCTCCTGGCAATTATCCCCATCTGGAAGTTAGTTTTTGAAAAATATCTTTTAAAAAGATTAAAATTCCTTTTCTTTTGCAGTTCACTCTTTATTTTCCAATTATCATAGGCCTTCTATTTATAGGTAAGGTTGTTGTAGAGAAACGTCCGAAGCTATGGTGTCCACCTCCTTGGCATTTGTGCATTAGTGGTAATTAGAGCGAAAACGTTACCATTTCCGGTAATTATCATAAATGTGTCCTGCAGAAAAAGTCTACCACAGCTAGAATGAGGCAAAGACAGACAGTAACAATATTACTTTCTGTCATTCTCCACGTTTCTAGCAATTCACTAGTTTCTGTTCCTGTTTACGGGTAGGTTGCTAATCAAAGCCCTAGTGCCTCATTTTAATAGCAAGCACAGCGGAATAATTATTTTAAATAATCATATGCAATATGTAAAGCTGACATAAATATAATTATTAATATCTCTTGCCATACTGTTTTGTATATTTTACAGCCAGGACATCAACATCTTCACATCACGCTTTTCTCCTGTTTTTCTCCTTTTTGTGGTTATCCGGAAGGTTTTGTTTTCTTTCAGAAATACATACACCACCGGATTTCGTAAATGAACTGATGGTGCATGGCTTTCCTAGATGTCAATTTCAGTTTATTATGTCTTTGATAAAAAAAAAAAAAAGTTGGAAGCTTGTCATAATTACTGCATTTCACTACAGATTCTTTCCCATTGAAAACACACGAAGTGAAATGTGATTTGCATTAGCAGCATATGTTTGCTGTCACGATCCTCCTCCGAGACTCAGTTTAGCTTTTCAGGATTAAGAAAAGTATGTAAACTTTGTCACTTTTCCCAGTGTATGGCGTAATTAAGTTGATAACCTGATAAGACTTGAGCTCAGGGGGCTACACTATAAATCCAGGCAAGGAAGAATCACAATCATAAAAAACACACTGATTTACACTGAAAAGTGCAGCAGTCAGAAGAGAGGCTAAAAGATCAATTGGATGATCACTGAGACAATTTGTTTAAAAAATATTGCCAGGTTGAACCTAGGTGGCTGAAGATATTTGAAACAAGTAGGGGTTGCGCTGATGCCTTCCCCATGATAAGAGACTCAAAGCATCGCAAAGTCCTGCACACAGCAGCAATGGAAGAACCATATGACTTGAACCTCATACTCTACCCAAACTCCTTTATATGATCCCCCTTCTGATGTACGCAGGAAGGTCTGTCTGGGATGGGTTGGTGCAAAAACCGCAGGTTTTGGTGCAAAGCCAGATTTTCTAAAATGGCGTAATCAGTCTTTGCCCTAAAACAGATGCCTAAGAAAAGCAGGTGCGAGCAAGGGTTAAGGTATATCTCCAGATATGTCACACGTGTGCTTTACTCTAAAGCAAGCATTCTTCATGTCTGACCCTGTGCTGGTGTCCCTACATGCAAATGTGTAATGGAGGATGTGCCTCCCGTACAAATTCGAGTCAAGGCAGTGCAGAGCCCCCTTGCGATACTGGGGGGCATATTTACGTTCCCTGGCGCATCCCTGCATATCAGCAGGGATGCGCCAGGGAAAATGCGTCACGCAAGTTTACCCTTGCGCCACGTCCGATGCGCCGCATTTACAATGCGGCGCATCGTGGCGCAAGGATAAGCAGATGCGTGACGCATCTGCCGGGCGGAAGGTTGGCGCAGTGCTGAAGTTGTGTCGCAAGCACGACGCAACTCCAGCACTGTTCCAACCTTCCCTATCCCTAACATGGTGCGTCAGCCTTACGCCTGCTTGAAGCAGGCGTAAGGATTTGACGCACCAGCGCCGGAAAAGTGACTGCGTGAAATCTTGTAGATTTCACTGCGTCACTTTTCCGAGGCGTTCCTGCGCCGGAACGCCCCCTGCGCCGGTACGCCCACATGAAACCTGACGCAGGTTTCATGTGGCGCAGGGGTTTACTACGTGACGCATCTCCCTAGATGCGTCACGTTGTAAATATAGCGCAACGCGGTGCATGGTTTGCGTCGCCGCTGCGTCACTTGCGTGACGCAACGGCAGCGCAAAAGTGGCGCAAGGGGCTTGTAAATATGCCCCTGGGTGTTTTCACCTCTCTCCAGGATCAAAGCCAGCACAAATCCCACACAATTTCTGCTAGGTTTTTCTTCTTACCTGGACATATATGTGCGGGGGAAAATTATGGTATTAACACACAAGTTCTAAAGAGGACCAAAGTGTTTTTTGATTTCAAAAATATTTTATTAGTTTTAAGGGGTACAAAAAAGACAAAGGGGAGGTAATTGGGAAGGGATTAAGGGCATATTATCAAGAACGGCGTTAAAATTATCGCCGGTTTAGCGGCGATAATGGGCTTGATAATATGCCCTTGAGAATTCCAATAGAAGTCCATGTTCTGGTGTGAACATGGGCTTCTATTGGAATTCTCCAGGGCATATTATCAAGCCCATTATCGCCGCTTTAGCGGCAGTTTTCTGCCGCTAAACCGGTGATAATTTTAACGCCGTTCTTGATAATATGCCCCTAAGACAGTCAAAATGCAGAGTACATCAAGAAGTAAAACAGAACGTAATCAGCTGAGTACAGAACTAAATCATATATGCATGTTCAGAGGTATTAATGGATGTAAATCTCCGGGGTATAAGATCGGGAACGAGGAGGGTGTAGTGGGGGAGGGGGAGGACTTATAGGGCCCCAGAGATAGAAGAGAGAGAGAAAAAAGAAAGAGTGAGACGAGAGGAGAGGAGAGGAGAGAGAAGCCCAGGGGAGAGTACTGCCCGTGAAATTATTAATAATTATGAGTATTTAAACATCTACACTTGGGAGGTAAGTTGAGTTAGCACTACTGTTGAGGCTTGAGAGTGTTGTGCTTTCACGGAGGTTTGAAGAGGACCAACGTGTTAATGAGTAAAGGTAGAAAACTGGATATTGGCCAGTCTGCACAATGTGCTGCGACTAGCAGAGACTATCTTAGATAAAGATTAGGGGGAATATTAGCAACAACTGGATTTTATCGCGGAGATAACATGCTATTAGCAACGTTTATCTCCAATGCGATAAAATATCCAGCGATAGCGGCAAAATGCGTGAATATCGCTGGAAATCCAGCGATATTCACGCATTAACGCCATGGGGGACTTAGCCTGACAATCCACCTCCCATACAACAAACAGGCAAGTCATGTTTTTAGCAGGTGTTAAATTCTAGCAATATTCGCGCTTAGCGCGAATTTTATTATCGCTTCGCCTGCGTTGCTAATAGGGGGAAGTTGTGTTAGCGACTGTTTTCAGTCGCTTTTAGTTGGGAACGCCTACCTTGCATGTCATTAGCGATAATTATCGCTGGCATGCAAGGCGATGGGAAAACGGGGCCGCTATCGCCTGAAAGCTGTCGCTAACGCCTGTTAGCGACAGCTTGCTGATAGGGCGATTAAAAAATCGCCGCTTTGGCGGCAAAAAGTGCCGCTAAAGCGGCGATAAAGCCCTTGCTAATATGCCCCATAGAGTAAAACAAACAAACAGAAGCACACCACACAAGTTCAAACTTGGGATATCTGTTGATGGATCTTACTTCACTGCTAAACAAATATACCTTTTAAACATGTAATTGTAGGCTGTGTGTCTCCTTTCACATGGCAAAGGAAGTAAAGAGAGCTCCTTCAAAAACACCCTGGCTGTCAATTACTATTAGATGTTGACTTGATTACCAGTATGTAGATTGTTTGATCAGAGCTCAATATAAAGTGTAAGTTACTTTTATTGCTAATCAATCGTTTCAGAACCCACCGCATTTTTGCTGACAGACCACATGGCAGACTCTACTCAGCAGGATTCCAAAATATAAAATGTGATTGAAATGAAATACTGACCAGAACTGCAAGAAACAATAAGGGCCTCATTAAGGGAATCATTTCTGACCGAATTGGATTCGGGGAGTCCGACTGACCGATTACAATGTTTCCGAGCACCGTTCGGTCGGAGTCCCATTGACTTCAATGGGAGCATGTGTTCTGACCAACAACACAGGCTCCCATTGAGAAATGGGGTGGTTTCAGAAAACCGTGCACCCTGTGGCGGGCACCCCATGGTGCCTGCCACACCGTGCATGGTTGGAAGGAGGAGACCCATGGGTACCCTGATGGGCCTTAACCTTAGGTCTCCGGGTGAAGGGGGGCCTGCTATGGGCCCCCAAAGTCAGATTTCGACAGCCAATCTGTGTCGGACAAACCGATTCGGAAAGGCTGTCTGAATCCGACATCGTAATGCATCGGTCGGAAACGTGGTCCGTAGACCTGTACGATTCGGCTCCGACCAATTAGGTTTCTCCGAATGCCGATGGGAACCAAGTCGGAACGACCCAATGGTTTCCGACTACCTTAATCGGTCGGTCGGATATGTTTCCGAGTTGGTCGGAAAGGCTGATTCCGAATCGGATTCAGACAAGCCGAATGCCTTTCGGAGCCTTTCGGACCGACATCGTAATCGGCTGCTAAGTCTCTATTGAATGACCCAGGGCTGCAGTACATGAAGTTGGCTAGTACTGAGCCACCTAGCACTGGCCTGCAGTATTAAAAATTGGTAGAATTGTATTTTAGAAGATCGTATACAGAAATGTCGTCCAACGTATATATTGTGTCCTGAATCTGAGTTTGAAAAATATTTTCCAATCAAGTGTAGATTTTCACTAACTCCAATGAGGCAGTCCAATTTTTAAGACACAATATATCTCCATGACAATATTCTGACTACAAAATACTTGTGCCACTCTTAACTTTCAGTAGTGAGGTAATTAGCCTGCTCATTAACATGATACTTAGATGATGGTGACCATTCCTTCTGTGCCACTTTCCACAAAACAAAAATGTGTGTCACCTATTTACGTGACAGGCGTTGAGTAGCCACCTCATCATCTCATAATTAGCACATTGTACAGCAGGTCAGAACTGTGACCATATTATAAAGATGGCTCAGAGCAGAGCTGTGTGCCTGTTTTTTTTTCTTTTTTATTATTTTCTATTGCAACTGAGGATTTTAAAGTTCATATATATATATATATGTATATATATGTATATATATATATATATATATATATATATTTCCCAACAGTATTCCTTTACAGAACGATTCCACACGCACTCACTTACAGCAATTGCCAGTGAGTGCGTGTGGAATCGTTCTGTAAAGGAATACTGTTGGGAAATTCATAACGGCTGGGCTCCGCCGTCTCCACAACGCACCGTCATGAGAGCGCCGGATGCCGAAAATTGAGCCTCGACGTGGATATATATATATATATATATATGTATTATATATATATATATATATATATATATTCATTGAAAAAACCAGAGGTTTGAGGGACGTTTTAGTTAGGCTGACATTTCACTCATACAAAAAGTTAGCTGAGCTAACTATAACTCTCGTACCTGCAATGCACTGCTGATGACGTCACATATTACATCACTCATGACATGGTCAGTGACATCACTGATGACATCACTGGTAACATCTCAAATGCCATCAGTGACTGAGTGTTTTTAAAAAGTTTAAGAATTTTATATATATATGCCAAGGTGTATTGAAGAATGAGTGGGTGTATGAGTGTCTGAATGGATGATTTAGTGGGTGCGTGACAGACTGTAGAAGTGAGTGATTAAAATTGTCTTAGTGAATGCATGGGTGAATCACTAAACTGTGTGAACGTCTGTATCAGTCTGTCAGTTGGTGTGTAAGTGGCTGTATGAGTTGGTGAGTAGCTACATGAGTATCTATATGGGTTAATTATTGGTTGTCTGAGTACCTGTATGGGTGCCTAAGTGTCTGTGTGGGTGGGTGGGGGGAGGTGTGTGACTCCATGCATGGATGTGCTAGTGGGTGATTCACTGGATGTATGGGTTCATGAGTGCGTCTGTGAGGGGCTGTATGGGTGAGTGAGTGTACTTATGGCTGTGTTGGTGAGTAAATGGATGTCTCAGTGGTATATGTGTAAGTAACTACATATGTGAAAGGCAGTATATGTGTGTGTTGGAGTATATAAGTGACTATATGGGAGAGTGAGTGATTGTGAGAGTGGCTGTATGGATGAGTGTGTGCTTGTGTCAGTGATTGTAGAAGAGAGTAAGTATGTGTTAGTATCTGTATGAATAAGTGAGGTGGTGTGTGTGTATTACTGTATAGGTGAGTAAATGGCAGTGTGATTGATTCTTTGAGTGACTGACTAGGTGTTTGAGTATCTCTATGGGTGAGTGGCGGTGTGTGAGTGTCTGTATGGATGTATGAGTGCATATATCAGTAGTTGTATTGATGAGTGGCTACGTGTATGAGTGACTGTATGAGTTAGTGAGTGGATGTGTGTGCAGACGTATGAATCAGTGAGCGGGTATGTACTAACTGGTATTGGTGTATCTATGGTTTCGAGAATGGTAGTCTGTATTTTAGAGTGGGTTTATCAAAGGTTATATTAGGGTAGGAGGAGGTACATCAGATATTAAGTGGATGATGTCATCAGTGAATTCATCAGTGATGTCATTTGAGATGTCATCAGGGATGTCACTGACCATGTTATGAGTGATGTAATATTTGATGTCATCAGCAGTGCATTGCGGGGGTGCGAGGTATAGTTAGCTGAGCTAACTATAACGGCTGAATTTCTCTGTTTTTGTACGAGTGAAATGTCAGCCTAACTATAACGTCCCTGAAACGTGTGTTTTTTTCAATGAATTTCTAAGGTTTTTTGAATGCTAATCCCTAACTATAACGTCCCTGAAACCTCTGTTTTTTCAGTGAATGTCTAAGGTTTTTTAGATGCTAATCCCTAACTATAACGTCCCTGAAACCTGTGGTTTTTTCAGTGAATTTCTAAGGTTTTTAAATGCTCATTTCTAACTATGCCTACATAGGTAGAACATGTACAGAAAGAGGAAGAAAGGCGCAGAAAGAAGCAAGAGAAGTGCAGAAAGAGAGGTGCAGAAAGAGGAAAAAAGGTGCAGAAAGAAGCAAGAAAAATGCAGAAAGAGGCAACAGAAGTCCAGAGAATGAAAAAAAGGTGCAGAAAGAAGCAAGAGAAGTGCAGAAAGAAGCAACAGAGGTGCAGAAAGAGGCCTACTTTGACTGTACGGGCCTGATTCACAGAACTAACTTACGTCAAAAACGTAAAGTTAGTACTTTTGGTATTCACAGAATACACTTACTCATTTTGGTATTCACAGAATGAACTTAATCATTTCGGTATTCACAGAAGTTAGTAGTCCTAACTTTAGGACTCCTAAATGCCTTCTGTGAATACCGAAAGTCTTAAAGTTAGGATTTTCTCAGTTTAGGAGTAGTAAAGTTAGGACTCCTAACTTTAGGACTCCTAAATTCCTTCTGTGAATACCGAAAGTCTTAAAGTTAGGATTTTCTCAGTTTAGGAGTAGTAAAGTTAGGAGTCCTAACTTTACTACTCCTAAACTGAGAAAATCCTAACTTTAAGACTTTCGGTATTTACAGAAGGCATTTAGGAGTCCTAAAGTTAGGAGTCCTAACTTTACTACTCCTAAACTGAGAAAAATCCTAACTTTAAGACTTTCGGTATTCACAGAAGGAATTTAGGAGTCCTAAAGTTAGGAGTCCTAACTTTACCACTCCTAAACTGAGAAAAATCCTAACTTTAAGATTTTCGGTATTCACAGAAGGCATTTAGGAGTCCTAAAGTTAGGACTACTAACTTCTGTGAATACCGAAATGAGTAAGTTCATTCTGTGAATACCAAAATGAGTAAGTGTATTCTGTGAATACCAAAAAGTACTAACTTTACGTGTTTGACGTAAGTTAGTTCTGTTAATCAGGCCCTATCTTTCCAGACTCAAACAAAGTAACCTAATTACTAATCCTTTTCCCAAGATGTCTTAAACCTCACTTATCTCTTGAAGGTTCACTATTCATCGACTGTTCAGAATGTTAGGCGTACCAAATGTAAAACAGCAATCCTAACCATATCACTGTTGTAAGTCTCACCAAGTTTGTGAAGGTATGAATGCATGTGTCTGGGCTTTTACCTAGTGAGATGTTGCAAAAAAATAAACATACAAATACTTGAATTCCTGAGTTTCAAACAGCACACTCTATACATTTTTGTACAAAAAGGAGTATGTATTTCTTTCTGCTCATAATACAGGGCCCATGGGAATTCAATAGTATATTTGAGGGGCTCTATAACACCTATATACATAAAACATGTATGCCTGTGCAA
The DNA here is from genome assembly GCA_963921515.1 of Calotriton arnoldi. Lineage (NCBI taxonomy): Eukaryota > Metazoa > Chordata > Amphibia > Caudata > Salamandridae > Calotriton > Calotriton arnoldi. The sequence continues at coordinate 631,960 of CAWUFW010003815.1, forward strand.
CCGAATAACAGAGCAGAACAAATAAGATTTGACCACCTATCAGAGAAGCTACCCGCTTTTTAAGCTACCATCTTCAGATGCATAACACATGAGAATACATGTACAAGTAGACAGATACCTCAGTCACGAGAGCACACAGACCTTTAAACTTGACAGCTTGCACTTCCCATTTGAATACAGAAACAGGCATTAAAAAACAAGAGAGGTGCAGAAAGAGTAAGAAATGTGCAGAAAGAGGCAAGAGAAGTGCAGAAAGAGGCAAGAGAAGTGTAGAAATAGGCAAGAGAAGTACAGAAAGAGGCTAGAGAGGAGCAGAAAGAGGCAAGAGAGGTACACAAAGAGGTAAGAGAAGTGCAGAAATAAGCAACAGAGGTGAATAAGGAGGCAAGATAACTGCAGAAAAAGTCAAGAGAGTTGCAGAAACAGGCAAAAGGCGTGCAGAAAGTGGGAACAGGGGTGCAGAACAGAGGCAAGAGAGGTGCAGAAAGAGGGAAGAGGGGTGCAGAAAGAGGCAAGAGGGGTGCAGAAATTTACAAGAGATGTGCAGAAAGAAGCAAGAGCAGTGCAGAACGAACCAACAGAGGAGCAGAAAGAGGCAAGAGGGGTGCAGAAAGAGGCAAGAGAAGTGCAGAAAGAAGCAAAAGAGGTGCAGAAAGAGGCAAGAGAACTGCAGAAAGAGGCAGGAAAGGTGCAGAAAGATGCAAGAGAGGTGCACAAAGAGGGAAGAAGGGTGCAGAAAGAGGCAAGAGGGGTGCAGAAAGAGGCAAGAGGGGTGCAGAAAAAAGTAAGAGAGGTAGAGAAAGAAGCAAAAGAAGTGCAGAAAGAAGAAACAGAGGTGCAGAAAGAGGCAACAGAGGTGCAGAAAGAGGCAAGAGAGTTGAAGAAACAGGCAGGAGGGGTGCAGAAGAGGCAAGAGAGGTGCATAAAGAAGCAACAGAGGTGCAGAAGGGGGTAAGAGAACTGCAGAAAGAGGCAAGAGAGGTGCAGAAAGAGGAAAGAGGGGTACAGAAAGAGGCAAGAGGGGTGAAAGAAGAGGTGCGGAAAAAAGCAAGAGAAGTGCAGAAAGAACCAACGGAGGTGCAGAAAGAGGCAAGAGGGGTGCAGAAAGAGGCAAGTGAAGTGCACAAAGAAGCAACAGAGGTGCAGAAAGAGGCAAGAGTGTTGCAGAAACAGGCAAAATAGGTGCAGAAAGAGGGAACAGGGGTGCAGACAGAGGCAAGAGAGGTGCAGAATGAGGAAAGAGGGGGCAGAAATTTGCAAGAAAGGTGCCGAAAGAAGCAAGAGCAGTGCAGAAAGAACCAACAGAGGTGCAGAAAGAGGCAAGAGGGGTGAAGAATGAGGCAACAGAAGTGCAGAAAGAAGCAAAAGAGGTGCAGAAAGAAGTAAGAGAACTGCAGAAAGACGCCAGAGAGGTGGAGAAAGAGGCAAGAGAGGTGCACAAAGAGGGAAGAAGGGTGTAGAAAGAGGCAAGAGGGGTGCAAAAAGAAACAAGAGAGGTGCAGAAAGAAGCAAGAGATATACAGAAAGAGTCAACAGAGGTGCAGAAAGCAGCAAGAGGGGTACAGAAAGAGGCAAGAGAAGTGCAGAAGGAAGCAACAGAGGTGCATAAAGAGGCAGGAGAAGTGCAGAAAGAGGCAAGAGAGGTGCAGAAAGAGGCAAGAGAGGTGCAGAAAGAGGGAAGAGGGGTACAGAAAGAAGCAAGAGGGTTGCAGAAAGAAGCAAGAAGGTTGCAGAAAGAAGCAAGAGAGGCATAGAAAGAAGCAAGAGAAGTACAGAATGAAGCAAGAGGGCTGCAGAAAGAGGCAAGAGGGGTGCAGAAAGAGGCAAGAGGGGTGCAGAAAGAGGCAAGTGAAGTGCAGACAGAGGCAAGAGAGGTGCAGAAAGAGGGAAGAGGGGTGCAGAAAGAGGCAAGAGGGATACAGATATTTGCAAGAGAGGTGCAGAAAGAAGCAAGAGCAGTGCAGAAAGAATCAACAGAGGTGCAGAAAAAGGCAAGAGAAGTGCAGAATGAAGCAAAAGAGGTGCTGAAAGAGGCAAGAGAACTGCAGAAAGAGGCAAGAGAGGTGCAGAAAGAGGCAAGAGAGGTGCACAAAGAGGGAAGAAGGGTGCAGAAAGAGGCAAGAGGGGTGCAGAAAGAAGTAAGAGAGGTACAGAAAGCAGCAAAAGAAGTGCTGAAAGAAGCAACTGACTTTTGGTCTAAACCTAGACCAAAAGTCTCACTTTAGTAGTGGTAAAGTTAGACTTTTGGTCTAAGTTAAACTTTGGGCCTAAACTTAGACCAAAAGTCTAACTTTAGTAGTAGTAAAGTTAGACTTTTGGTCTAAGTTAGACTTTTGGTCTAAACTTAGACCAACAGTCTAACTTTAGTAGTAGTAAAGTTAGACTTTAGGTCTAAACTTAGACTTCAGGTCTAAACTTAGACTTTTGGTCTAAGTTTACCTTTGTGAATCAAGCCCAAAGAATTTATTAAAAAAGATTTGGGTGAACAAAACTGTTGGAGTTTAAAAGTTAAACACGACCAGAGCCAGGAGGCGGGGATCTACCTCCGACACATTTTTCATAACAATATTCACTGCCTTCTCCTAAAATAAAACTGAGACAGTCATTTGGAAACAGAAAAAACTGTTTATCCTACAAGGATATAATTTTCAATTAAAACACTTTGGCTGAAGTCCCACATATATCATTTCCATATCAGACTGCAGTACCTCAGGCCAGTACCAGAGGTCTCTGAGGTCAGAAGCAAATATTTCCCTACCAAGCTGAAGCACCCAAGGTCGTTACTAGAAATTCCATGAGTCAGATATTTGTCCTTCCAACAATTAAGCTGCAGTACCTTAGACCATTTTGTGAGGTTCCTGGAGTTAGATACAAATCTATATATATCAGGCTGCAGCGTTTTAAGTCATTGCTGGGAGTCCCTGGAGCCAGGCTGAATTCTTTTGGATAATATGACTGCAGTGCATTATGCAATTTCTGGAGGACCCGCAGGTGTCAGCATTTTGTACTCAGCTTGATAGGTCAAAGAGGCAGTGTAACTTCAAAACAAATTTGAATTTTGACTTTTGCAAGTCTGTCAATTTTTTGCTTAGTTTCCTTGCTAATAAATATGCTAATGGTGGATGATGATGATAATCCTTATGTTCATGGAGGTAAATCAATTCCTATATGTTCTGGAAGAAGACCTAATATTCTATGCTGATACCACATACTTATATGTAGACACCATCAAACTACAAATGGTGGAAAAGTGGTGTAATCAAAAACAGGATGGAGTCATTTAATAAGAAAAGTGGCATGCATTGATTTTTTAAAACATAAAACCGAAAAGTACTTTAGGAAAAAAAAATAGATCTTTGAAACTAACAATAGAATTGTGTAATACATGCAATCTAAACACGGTCTTGGGAGTCACATATGTATCTTTTACCATAGAATGCTGTTGTCCCTCAACTTATTTTTAGGGGTTTCTTGAGTCAGAACTAAATCTTTTCCTAGAAGTATTTTATATCATCGCTAGAAGTCACTAGAGACATACATGATTACTAGAGTTCCTATCCTGTAACCAGGCTGTAGTACCTACATCATTACACAAGGTCTCAAAGGTGTCCAATACTACCCCTTCACTCTCAGGATACTTGAGAGTTATGAATATAGCAAACGCCCCTCAAAGTCTTTGCTTAAAAGTAGAAAAAATACAATGACAAAAAGTTGACTGTGCTTTTGTTTTCCAAATCATAGATTTGGTGTATTTTGAAACTAAATTTACATTTTCACTTTTGCAAGTCTAATAATGTTAACTCATCTGCTATATCCAAAATAAGTATGCTAATGATGGTTTTTTTGCAGTTTTATATGGCGCTAACTAGACCCGAAGGCAATGACGCACTTCATTTAAGAACTGGGGCCCTTATTTATGTGACTTTGGTGTAGGTCATTGCAACAAGTCACCTTGATGTGCCCTATGTCAAAGTGAAATGTCAGGAATGCACCATATTTATGCAATACAGTGCATTACTGTCCTTTCTCCCCGCGTTGACGCTGTTTCGGCAACCTAGCCCCAATGCAGGCATCGTTGCACCATAGTGCAAGGGTTCCTCCGTTGCATGCAGGATTGTTTCTGTGCAGAAAGGGGCAACTTCCTGCAAAGAAACAATCCTAAGAGGGCATTTCCTCTTTCTATGTGTGCTTCAAAATGCAGCACACATAGACAGAGGAAAAAACTAGGAGAAATGAAGATATTTCTCTTCGTTACACCTCACCTCGGTAAGAGTAAGGATTTGGCACTTCCCCAGGTTTACATGATTTTGTAAATCTGGGGCAGCAGTGTTGTGAGGAAATGCCCACTGCAATGCCCATGGAATGCCTCTTGAGTGCAGAGTAAGGTGATGCAGCGATTTGCACTGCTTTGCCTTGCTCAAGATTTATGAGGCCACTCAAAGCCATGCAGGGTAGCTTTACGTGGCTTCTTAATTCTGATTCAGAGCCCTGCATCATGCATGTAGCACTTTATGTGGTGCAAAAGTGATGCAAGGCTCTCATAAATATGCCCCAGTTACATTACACAGGGTCAGATTCATTTTTTTCATTTTATTATGCATGGGAAGATAACATAATTTACATAATTTGCACTGAATGACAGGATTTTGAGCCAAAACTGAGACTCGAAATTAGGACCGCATTTATAAGGAATTGGCGTAGTGCAGCTTCGCAAGTTTTCTTGCTGCGCTGCCCTACGCCAAAGGGCAAGAAGGTGTTTATAAAAAATACGATGCATTCCCGTCCCTTCCCCCTGAGCTGGCGCACAAATTGTTGCTTAGCGCCTACACTGGCACGCTTTCACCATAGTGCAATGGTGCCTCCGTTGCAGGCAGGATTGTGTTTGTGCAGGAAGGCACCTTGGAAAGAGGAAAAAAACGAGGAGAAATATTTCTCCTTGTTGCACCTGCTCTGGGAAGGTGTATGGTTTTGGCGCTGTCCCAGGTTTACGTGATAAAGTTAATCTGGGGCAGGGTCAAAATCCATGCTGTTGCGTGGGAAAACCCACCGCAACGCCCATGGAATGACTCCTTGATGCAGAGTAAGGCGAGGAAGTGACTTGTGCTGCTTTGTATTACTCCATATCTATGGGGCCATGCAAAGCCACACAGAGTGGGTATGCGTCGCCTCATAAATATGAGTGAGAGGCTTGTGCTGCCGAGCATCAAAAAAAAGTGATGCTCTGGTAGCGCATGCCTCTCATAAATAAACCCCTAGTTCACCAGTTGTTACCTGTATCTACAATTATTTTAAGACATCTTGGAGGATCATGCGAGGGAAATAAGGATGTCATGTTTACATGCATAGAGCATTCTGCATTTCTGCATACATTTACACTATCACCAGAAAATATTTCAGTGGATAAGAGAAGTAGCTCCGTTTTGAGATTTGTTTAGACTGTCAACATCTGCACTGTTCTGAAAATAGCTAAAACATGCTTAAAAATAGCTAAAGTGCTTGCAATTATAGTCAACTTGTTATATCTTGTACATTAGTTCTGTTCTCCTCAGCGATCTGCCAGAGAATTCTTAGCGGTGCATCACACCGTCCATAATAATGTATTTATTATCACAATCATGGATGTTTATTTCACTACTGGCAATAGAGACCTGACACTTATGCGAGGGTGGGTTGTCCAGCAGAAATGATCAGACATTCACCCTTTGAGATATGGGAGCAGACTTGTCAACACTTTGCACCGTCGCAAAGTCATGCAAAGTATGTAAAACAGTGCAAAGTCTTTCAGGCCTCTTGTCCTTTCTTTAGCACAAATAGTGCTTTGTGCTACTTTGCGGCACTTTGCATCAAGAGGCTGTTACATTGGTTATATCTGGGTGTTCAGCAAAGGTACCCATGTTTTTTGGATGCAAAAGTAGAAAAAATGTTCAGCCTAAGCTTTGCATTAAAATCAACGCCATCTTGAGGCAGGTGCAAAGTTTCAGAAATATATGTATTTTTTCACACAGTTCACACATTGTATATGTGCTGCACGGTACAGCACACATGCAATGCATTAAATGTGTTTCAAATTGTCTCGGCATAGGATTTTGTACTGTAAGGGTATACTTCTAGTACAAAACCTATGCTAGACGACAGGCGTGCATCTTTCAACCATAGTGCAAAGGTGTTATGTGTGTGAGACAATAGGCAGCCTGTGCACTAGTGCAGGGGACAAGAACAGCAGCAGCCCATATTTGGTAAATATGGCTCCACCCTGATCTCCCCCCTTGGGCAATGCAGCACAGAAGCATTGATTGCTGTGTTACAGTGCGCTATATTAAAAGGTGTCGCTGGGTAGTCAATGTGTGCATAGATGGTCATATAACTACAAATTGCCACGTAACAGTGGCTAGTAGAAAGGCTAAATCTATGACTGTAAATCTGCCCATGGCATCTCAAGTAAATCAGCTGAAATAGAATCTAGTGAAGGCTCTAAAGGGTCACCTGTGAGGCATTTGCAAAACCAAAGACACTTAATCCTAATTAAATATTGGCTGCAAGAAAGTCGTACTAATCCTGGTATGTGCTACTCCTATTGAACCTGTATTGACATGGAACATTTTATAATTTTCTTATCTGCAGACAGAGAAGATTTGTGTTGTTCTGTAAACATCAGAGTAAGCAGAGTATTTTTGGCAATAGTTTTTTTATTGAGCAAAAATATGAACAGTGAACAACAGTGTTTCTGGCAAAGAAGTATGACAAGGAATGAGGAGAGTATGATGTACAGATTTGAACAATACTTTTTTTATTTAAATGTTTTTCATTAAGCTGACGTAGATCATAGTCATACAAATGCTGTTTGTAGAGAGAAATTCCATTTAATAACATTTAGGTTGTGTAGGCCTAAATTTCAAAATGTCTAACGTTAGTTTCCATTTTGTTTTGCAACTTGAAATTATTTTAGGGCTCATTTACTAGTTTTTGAAGCAGGGCAGTGCAGCAAGATAATTTGCTGTGCTGCCCTGCCCTGTGTCAAAAGGAAAGGGAGGGAATGCACCATATCTATGGAATACTGCGCATTTCTGCCTTTTCCCCTGTGCTGCTGCCGTTTTGGGGCAAGGGTGTCAGCGTTATAGGAGTGATTGTCTTTGTGCAGGAAGGGACACCTTCCTGCACAAAACAATCAATGGTGATGTTTTCCTCCTTTTCTGTGTGCTGCAGAATGCAGCACACATAGAAAGGAGAAAAAAAGAGGAGAAATAAAAATATTTCTCCTCGTTATGCCTCCCCTGGTATACAAGGCCTTGTAAATCTGGGAATTCATCAAAAGCCATGGGTGTTGCGTGGGAACACCCACCACAATGCCCATGGAACACCTCTTTGATGCAGAGTAAGGCAATGCAGCGACTTGTGCTGCTTTGCCTTACTCCATATCTACAAGCCTAATGAAGAACCATGTAAAGTGGCTTTGCGTGGCCTCGAAGATATGGGTCAGCACTTAGCACCGCCGGTGCGTCAAAAAAAGTGATGCACCTGAAGCGCAAGGGGCTTGTAAATAAGCTCCTTTGTTTCTAAGCAACAACAAGTTCTAATTGTCCAACACAATGGGGCATATTATCAAGGGCTTTATCGCCGATTTAGCGGCACTTTTTGCCGCTAAATCAGCGATATTTTTAACGCCCTATTAGCAAGCTGTCGCTAACAGGCGTTAGCGACAGCTTTCAGGCGTTAGAGGCCGGGAATTACATCGCCTTGCATGTCAGCGATATTTATCGCTAATGACATGCATGGTAGGTGTTCCCCACTAAAAGCGACTGTAAACAGTCGCTAACACCACTAACCCCTATTATCAAGGCAGGCGAAGCGATAAAATAAATCGCGCTAAGCGCGTTTATCGCTATATTTTATCACCTGCTACTGACTATGACTTACCTGTTTGTAGTATAGGAGGTGGATTCTAATGCTGAATCCACCTTAGCGTTAATGCGAGAATATCGCTGGTTTTCCAGCGATATTCTCGCATTATGCCGCTATCGCTGGAATAATCATCGCCATAGCGCTAATTGTTGCTAATACAGCGTTAGCGTGGCGATATATTCCAGCGATAGCTGGCGATAGAATATTTCGCGCTAAGCGCGCTCTGCGATATTTATCGCATTTTGTTGCTAATATGGCCCAATGTTCTTTATCCTTGTTTTTATTGTGAAGGAATGTGTTCTTTTCTTTGTGATTACCGTGGAATGTTTTATTGAAATGCACATTCAAGAGACTCCTGCAGTGTGCAGACTAGTCCAGGTACCTTATCTTGTTACAGACAGTGTAAGTTTGAAGTACAAAGAGAGAAGCTTTTATTGTGAGAAAACGTGAGAATCAAACAAGCATATAATTGTATGATTTCACATTAACCTGATTGGACAGTCTTCTAGAGAACTGTGTGTAGGTGTGTAACATTAGTTAATGAATTTGTGTGTCTTTAGGGAAGATTAGAGGGCAGTTCAGTTCAGAGCAGAATAGAGATCAGATAAGAGCCAACAGGGCAAGACTGGGAACAGCAACCAGCCCTGGCAGATTGCTGCTCGACAGGCCCTGGGAGCGGGAAAGGGAGGGTGCGAAGCACTGTTCCCGCTTTTGTTACAGGGGACCGCCCCCAGTGACAAAACTGCCCCACACGGGTACAAAATTGGCCCCCACCCCTCCGGCCCAGCGGGGAAATGCCCGGTGCCCACTATGGCCAGTCCGGCCCTGAGAGCAGAATAGAGCTGAGCAGGCTAAGAGATTATAAAGTGCTCTACCAGAGCGAGAGGAATGACTTTCCTCTATCCTATGCTGGTTCATCCTGTGTTTCTTAAGATAAGATCTAAAATAATTGGCTATAAAGTGAAGCATATGCACTCTGATTATAAATTGCTACTAACTTGATTTTTGCCTTCTGTAAATCATTAACCTTCCATAAACCTTCAAGGTTTGAGTCTAAGATATTCTTATCTTTCTTGTAGAGTCTAATATACTTTATATATTCTTGGGTGTATTGCTTTGTTGATCTAGCTCAGCTGTGAAGCACTGTTAGACCTGTCAGCCCTAGGGTGGTCTTTCCCTGTTTTTTTTCCCTTTTGCGCCTCATTTTTGCCACCATATTTTTACTGGACCTAGGTCTCTGGGCACCTTGCCACTGCTAGCCAGTGCTGAGGTGCAGGTGCTCTCTCTCACTCAAGATGGCTGCCACAGGCCCCTGCTACTGCAGAGGGGCCTTACACGCATACACACTAGTAGCCAGGGTCAGGCTGGGGCATAGGGATACAGTATCCATTCCATCCCCGCCTCTGGGCCACATAGCCAGGCATGTAGAAGGTTCCAGAACCTTCCGGGCTGTGGGAGGAGTTATGTTTTGCCGCCTTTGTGAGAGTCACCTGACCTAGGAGTATAAAAGGCTTGGAGGGAAAACTTTCTAGTCAGTTGATGAGGCACCACTGAACCTGGGAGAACCTCCGCCGGAGTATAGGCTTTAGGGCCTAGGGGGAGACCTACACTACTGCTGCTGACAGGGCTGAGGCCCTGCTGTAGTAAGATAGCTGAGGAACGCCCACCACCCACTGACCTTGCCCAGTGTGAGGGGACCCAGGGAACCACCTTCAGCGTGCGGGGAGGAACATCAAGCACTCCCAGACCACCAACTCATTCCCCCCTCATGACAAGAAACTTCTGACAAGAAACTTTGACAAGAAACTTATAATAAGGAACTTCTGACAAGAAACTCCTAACCAGAAGCGCCTAAGAAGCAATCAAGCTGGAGCAGTCGCAAGACACCTTCATTTGAGGAGGCCTGACCGTCCCGCCAGGCCTGAAGCCTAAACTGCCCAACTGGGGATCACCAGGTAAAGCGCAGTACCCTGCAGCGCTAGACCTTCACCCCCTTTTCATTTCTGCCTGCTGCTGGGCTGCCCCCAAGTACTTTTCCAGTCAGCCCTGCCCACAGGCTGCTGGTGCGCCCTGCATTCTGTCACCCCTCAGGTCACTGACCTTGTGTGGAGATCACCGCCGCGGCCGCCGCCGCCTGAGGAGAAGTGCCGTGAGGTGAGGTGCGCCGTCGCGCCCTCACCGAAGGGAGCGCTGAGGTGAGGGAAGCCCCTCAAGTATCTGTGGTGAGGTGCGCCGTCCGCGCCCTCACCGAAGCCTCTGCAGAATTGCCCCAAATTGTTGCCATCGGGCCCAGGGCCCCACCGCCGCCGTCGCGGCCTAAGAAACCACCCACGCCGCCGTCGCGGCCGAAGAAATTGCCATCGCCGCGGCCGAAGAAATCACCCCCGCCGCGGCCAAAGAAATCGCCAGCGCGACCAACGAGGCCTCCAGGCCCCGCCGACGCCGTCTCTAAGCAGCCGGGGACGCTGGCCGCGCCCCCAAGAAGGCCGCACAACGATTGGGCGCCGGCTCCGGTCACGCCCCCAGCGCCGACGGAGCCCCAGGAAGAGCCCCGGCCGTGCAGAGGGAGACGGGGAGCCGGCCGAAGAGGACTGCTGGCTACCGCTCCCTTCCCCAACGACCCTGAGCCTGCGCACAGTCCCTACCTGATCCCGGGGGCCGGAGGAAGGTGATCCCGGCCCCCGCAACGTGCCGCAGCTTCAGTCCTTGATCCCGGGGGCCGGAGGAAGGTGATACCGGCCCCCGCAACATCCCGACAGTCCGGCCTGAAGGCCGAGGTACCCCGACCGGGCCCCGCCCTCCAGAACATGGGCCGGGCCTGGGGGAGGTCCAGTCGCTAAGGAAGCGCGACCAACGAACCAGCAACAGGTGAGCCCAGGAGGCCCCTAGGGCCCACAAAACGCCACTGGGGGCCGGGGGCCACCATTAACCCAATAATTGATTGTGTAAACTTTCCCCATGAGGCGAGGCCCCAGAGAGGAGTGGGCCTAGCCTGGAGTTAACCCCTAAGGGTCATAGAAGCCCCAGGATACTGGACATGTTGAGGGGTTCCCTACAGTATTTAATAACTTATTGCAGATGCCTATTGTAATTACTGCCTAGGCCATGCTTTTAACTGCGAAGTCTTTTACCACAGGGGGAAAGTGTTTAATTGAATTGAGCTGAAGTGTACACCGCCAAGAGTTGAAGTGTTTTATGTTACAGGTGTACTGGAATTGCGACGCCCACTGTACTGAATGTGGGCGCGCCTAGATTAATGCAGGCCTATTTAAATGTAAAGTGAAAAGCCTTCTTTTAAGTAATTGAATATACTAAAGTGAACTGCATGTTTAGGCCCCTGTTTTATTAACGTACCTTGAGATCATTATTAAGTACTACGTTTAGGAGATAATTCCTGCGGCCTCTTAGTGGCCTACAATGTTGATGAGCTATGATGCTTTATTTAAAATGTGCACCAGTTGAGTAATGCAATGAATTTGAATGTAGATCTGAATTAATCTGCCTCATCTGATGCCAACTTAATTTATATATAAAAGATCTTGATTTTAAATACAAAAGCCTGGTGTGGTGTCATGTTATTGCGTTCGCATTTCTGAGTCAGAGTAAGAGTGTGCTGCACAACTGCCTTACACATTGCCTTCGCGTGCTTTCCGCTTCGCGCCATGCTACCGTGGCGGACTCGGTAAACCCGGTTCCAACATTTGGTGTTCAGCGGTTGGATAAGGACTGGTGTTTGTGCAGCACCCTACAGTGACTCAGTGTGCGCCGCAATTAGACACCTATTGTAATGAAAGTGCTAGGAATTCTTTTGTAATTGCCGATTCTGTACATTCCTGCGTTAGACCTGTTACCTACAGTCTAGAACCCCTTCCTTAAATTGTCTGGGACCCCACCTAGGAGGATGGAGTTTGAGTTAGCCAACCTAGAAAGGTATACGGTGACACAGCTCAAGGAGTTCTGCCTAGAGAGGGGGTGGCCGTCAAGCGAGGCGCCAGGAAGGAGGTGCTTCAGAAAGCTTTGAGGGCATGGGTAATGGCCCACCCGGAGGGAAGAGGGGATGAGGAGCAGGGGGAGGCAGACAACCCAGGAGAACTGGACCTACTGCACATTGATGTTAGCGAGAATGTGTTGCCAGGAAGACGTTCCAGGGCAGGCAGTAGTGCGTCAGGGGGGAGTTTGTCGCCAGAGGAATTTGAGGACAGAAGGGAGCAGAGGCAATTAACATTAGAACTTGCTAGGATGGAAAGGGAGCGAGAACAGGCAAGGCTAGCCATGGAGGAAAGGAAGCTTGTACATGAGCTTAGCCTGAAGGAACTAGAGCTCCGGACCTTGCAGATGGAGATGCAGGGCAAAATGAATGGTGGCAGCGTACCTGCTGGGGTTCCACAGGAGCCCAAATTCTATTTACCCAGAGAGGTGATGGCCAGTTTTAGTGTAGGTGATGACATCAACAAGTGGTTGGCGGCCTACGAGGTGGCTCTGGTGGCCCATAGAGTTCCTGAGAGCTACTGGGGGGGAGGCCTTTATAGGTACATACCTCCACTAGTAAGGGACACACTTTTAACTTTGGATAAGGGGGAGCAGACTAACTACCCTATTATGAAGGAGGCCCTGCTCAAGAAGTTTGGCCTCACCCCAGAGAAGTACCGCCAAAAGTTCCGCAACAGCCACAAGCTTCACACACAAAACTGGGTGGATTTTTTTGATTATGCCCGGAAGGCATTGGAGGGTTGGGTGCGTGGCAGCAACGTTGACAATTACAAAGGGCTGTACGACCTATTCTTGAGAGAGCACCTCCTAGAGAAATGTTTTCCGGAGCTGCGCCAGTACTTGGTGGACCGCAAGCTGACCAATCCTAAGGAGCTTGCAGAGGAGGCAGACACGTGGGTCAGCACTCGGGTGTCCCACAAGGGAGCCAGGGCGGACCCCCGAAAGGTGGACAGGGGCTCCCCCAGAAGAAAGAGGGGGAGATAAAAGAGGGAGTTCTTTAAAGGCCCCCAAAATAGACCGCCTGGGAGAGGGGTAGGTTCCCCATCCCAATCTGGATCCCAGAAACCCACTTATCCTGACAGGAGTCAGCAGCCCAGAACTGTCCGGTGCTACGAGTGCGGGGAGGTTGGACATTACAAGGGGGATCCCCAGTGTCGCAAGAGAACCCCAGCCCCCACATGAGGTAAGAGCCCCGGGGTGGCCAGTGTAGCGCTTGGGGAGGAGTTGTCCCTAGGTAGGGGAGGTGAGTGGACAGGCTTGACCTTAGTTTCCCTGGGGGATAGAGAGATCATCCCACGGATTCAGGTACCCGCGAACACTGCCAAGTATCGGCAGAGGGTCCTGGTGAACGGGGAGGAGGTGGAGGCTCTGAGGGACACAGGTGCCAGCATGACGATGGTGAGACGTCAGCTGGTGTCCCCAGAGCAGGTGATTCCTGAGGAATTCGACCCGGTTGTTATGGCTGATAATAGCCTGGGTCATTACCCCGTGGCCCAAGTTCCCTTTGAGTGGGGAGGAGTATCAGGTCTGTTGAAGGTTGTGGTGAGCCCTGCCATGCCAGTTGACTGTCTGCTGGGCAACGACTTGGAACATACTGCCTGGAGGGAGGTAGAGTTCAATGCCCATGCTGAGATGTTGGGATTACCAGGATGGACTTGCGCCGTCACGCGGTCCATGGCTGCCCGACAAGGAACTCAGCTGGGGTTGGAGCCTGAAAGAATGGCCCAGCCCACTGCTGGATGAGGAGATGTCTAGGAGGAGACACCCGGTGAGATGGATGGGGAGCCCGCGGAGGTGACCCCGGAGTCCGCTGAGGTGGTTGGTGTTCCCGTGGGGGACCTGCCGACCCCTGCAGAGTGGCAGGTGGAAGGAGGGCCTACCCGGGAGGAATTTTGCCGGGCGCAGAAGGAGTGCCCTACGCTTGAAGGCATGCGGCAACAGGCCGAAGCCCAAGCAGCTGGAACAGAGACTGGTAACTACCATGTCTACTGGGAGGATGGTCTCCTCTACAGTCAATCAATCAATCAATCAATCAAGCATTTGTATAGCGCGCTACTCACCCGGAGGGTCTCAAGGCGCTAGGGGGAGGGGGGTCCGCTACTGTTCGAACAGCCAGGTCTTGAGTTGCTTCCTGAAGGAGAGGTGGTCTTGGGTCAGGCGGAGGTGGATGGGTAGGGAGTTCCACGTCTTGGCAGCCAGGTAGGAGAAGGATCTTCCTCCCATTGTGGCTCTTCGGATGCGGGGGACGGCGGCGAGGGCGTGGTTGGTCGATCGTAGCTGGCGGGTGGGAGTGTAGAAGGTCAGACGGTCGTTGAGGTATCTGGGGCCTTGGTTGTGGAGAGCTTTGTGTGCGTGGGTGAGGAGTCGGAACGTGATTCTCTTGCTGACGGGGAGCCAGTGCAGGTCTCTCAGGTGTCCGGCGATGTGGCTGTGTCGGGGGATGTCCAGGATGAGTCGAGCTGAGGCGTTCTGGATGCGTTGGAGTCTTTTCTGAAGTTTGGCTGTGGTTCCGGCGTAGAGGGAGTTGCCGTAGTCCAGTCGGCTGGTGACGAGGGCCTGGGTGACCGTCTTCCTGGTTTCGGTGGGGATCCACCGGAAGATCTTCCGCAGCATGCGTAGGATGTTGAAGCAAGACGAGGAGACGGCGTTGACTTGTCTGGTCATTGAGAGGGAGGAGTCCAGGATGAAGCCCAGGTTGCGTGCGTGGTCCGTTGGTTTGGGTGCGTTGCCCAGGGCAGGGGGCCACCAGGAGTCGTCCCAGGCGGAGGGTGATGATCCTAGGATGAGGACTTCCGTCTTATCTGAGTTCAGTTTCAGGCGGCTGTTCCTCATCCACTCGGCTATGTCCTTCATCCCTTCATGTAGGTTGGTTTTGGCGGTTGTGGGGTCGTTGGTGAGGGAGAGGATCAGCTGGGTGTCGTCGGCGTAGGAGATGATGTTGAGGTTGTGTTGGCGTGCGATGGCTGCGAGGGGGCTCATGTAGACGTTGAAGAGGGTGGGGCTGAGTGATGATCCTTGTGGTACGCCGCAGATGACTTCGGTGGCCTCGGAACTGAACGGGGGAGGCGGACTCTCTGGGTTCTTCCGGCGAGGAAGGAGATGATCCACTCCAGTGCCTTCTCTTGGATTCCGACGTTGTTCAGGCGTTGCACTAGGGTGCGGTGGCAGACTGTGTCGAACGCTGCGGAGAGGTCCAGGAGGATGAGGGCCGCTGTTTCCCGTTGTCGAGCAGGGCTCGGATGTCGTCGGTGGCTGCGATGAGGGCGGTCTCGGTGCTGTGGTTGGCCCGGAAGCCGGACTGTGAGTGGTCGAGGATCCATTCGTCTCGATGAAGGCGGCCAGTTGTCTGTTGACGGTCTTCTCGATGACTTTGGCAGGAAAAGGAAGGAGCGAGATGGGGCGGTAGTTTTTGAGGTCGGTGGGGTCCGCTGACGGTTTCTTCAGTAGGGCGCAGAGTTCGGCGTGCTTCCAGCTCTCTGGGAAGGTGGCGGTGTCGAAGGAGGTGTTGATGATGTCCCGGAGGTGGGGTGCGATGACGGCGTCGGCCTTGTTGAAGATGTGGTGAGGGCAGGGGTCGGTTGGTGATCCGGAGTGGATGGAGTTCATCGTGCGGATAGTGTCTTCGGTGTTGATCGGGGTCCAGGCTCGGAGGGTGGAGGTGGGGGACGTTGGAACGGTTTTAGGGTACGTCGGCTGTGTGCTGAAACTGTTGTGTATGTCTGCGATCTTGCTGTGGAAGAACGAGGCGAGCGAGTTGCAGAGGTCTTGCGAGGGGGTGATGTCGTTGTTTCCGGCGCTGGGGTTCGAGAGCTCTTTGACGATGATGAAGAGTTCCTTGCTGTTGTGGGCGTTGTTGTCCAGTCGTTCCTTGAATGCGGTTTTCTTGGTGGTGTGGATCAGCTGGTGGTGTTTTCGGGTGGCGTGTTTGAGGGTGGTCATGTTGTCTGCAGTCGGGTCTCTGCGCCATGCTTTCTCGAGGGCCCGGCAGTTCTTCTTGGATTTCTTGAGTTCGTCGGTGAACCAGGGTGCTTTCTTGTTGCCGGGTCTGATTGGGGGGTCTTCAATGGGGCGAGGATGTCAGCGCAGTTGGTGATCCATCTTGTGAGGTTGCTGGCGGCTTGGTTGGGGTTCGTTGAGCTGGCGGGAGGGTTCTGGCTCAGGGATGTGGTGAGTTGGTCGGTGGTGATCTTGTTCCAGCTTCTGCGCGGGAGCTGTTGCGGGTGGTGGTGCGTGGTGGTCCTGCTGAAGCTGAAGTGGACGCAGCTGTGGTCTGTCCAGTGGAGTCTGGTGGTGTGGCTGAAGGAGATGTCCTTGCTGGAGGAGAAGACGGGGTCAAGCGTGTGGCCGGCGTGGTGTGTGGGGGTGGTCACCAGTTGCTTGAGTCCGAGGTTGGCGAGGTTGTCCAGCAGGGTGGTGGTGTTGCGATCGTTGTTGTTCTCTAGGTGGAAGTTGAGCCTAAGGCTCCGGTGCATGGGTCATCAAGGGCCGTGGTGGTCCCCCAATGCTACCGAGCCTTTCTGCTAGAGTTGGCACACGAAATACCACTAGCAGGACACCTGGGCCAAGACAAGACGTTTGCGCGTCTGGTCCCACATTTTTACTGGCCCAGGATGCGCGTCACTTCTGACACTTTTTGCAAGACTTGCACCACTTGCCAAGCGAGCGGCAAGACAGGGACTAAAGTGAAGGTCCTCTGGAACCTCTCCCAGTTGTCGATACCCCTTTTGAGCGGGTAGGGATTGACATTGTCGGGCCATTGGACCCGCCGACTTCTGCAGGACATAGGTTCATTTTGGTGCTGGTAGACCACGCCACCCGGTACCCAGAGGCAATCCCTCTGAGGACCATCACTGCACCGGTGGTGGCGCGGGCCCTGATGGGGATTTTTACCCGAGTGGGATTCCCCAAGGTCGTGGTGTCAGATAGGGGCACGAATTTCATGTCGGCCTACATGCAGGCCATGTGGAAGGAGTGTGGAGTGACCTACCGGTTCTCCACTCCTTACCACCCCCAGACGAACGGCCTCGTGGAGCGCTTTAACAAAACCTTGAAGGGGATGATCAGGAGCCTACCCGAGGACTTGAGAAGGAAGTGGGACGTCCTCTTACCCTGTCTGCTCTTCTCCTACCGAGAGGTGCCGCAGAAGAGGGTCGGTTTCAGCCCCTTTGAGCTGCTCTATGGCCACCCCGTTCGGGGCCCCTCAGTCTTGTCAAGGAGGAGTGGGAGAAGTCTTCCTCGAAGCTTCCCGTGATGTGGTCAGCTATATGCTGGCATTCCGCAGCCAAGTGGCCAAGCTGTGGAAGGAGGCCTCGGACAATCTAGAGGCAAGTCAAGCCGTCATGAAGAAATGGTATGACCGGAACGCGCGGACGGTAGAGTTAGACGCTGGACAGAAGGTGTGGGTCATGGAGCCAGGAGAGCTTAGCGCCCTCCAGGACCGGTGGACTGGGCCGTTTGAGATCTTGGAAAGGAGAGGCCAGACCACATATGTCGTCGATGTGAAGACCCCACGTCAACCCCTCAGGGTGTTCCACGTCAACCGCCTGAAGCCCCACCAGGAGCGTTCAGAACTCACTCTCCTAATGATAACAGATGGAAGTGAGGAGGAGGAGAGTGAGCCTCTTCCAGACCTTCTGGCGGCCCATGAGAAGGATGGTTCGGTAGAGGAGTGGTCCTCGCCCATCCTTAACCCCAGAGCAACAGAGGGACTGCCGCCAGGACTTGGGGCAGTACACCTCGTTGTTCTCCCTCATGCCTGGAATCACGCACCTGTGTACCCATGATGTGGACACAGGGGACAGTCCGCCAGTAAAAACCAAGTCTTACCGGCTGTCCGATAAAGTCAAGGCTAGTATCCAGGGTGAGGTTACCAAGATGCTAGAACTGGGAGTGATTGAGCCTTCCAGTAGCCCTTGGGCTAGTCCGGTGGTGTTGGTGCCGAAAGCGGCCCCACCGGGCACCACACCAGAACTTCGGTTCTGTGTGGATTACCGTTGACTCAACTCAGTCACAAGACCGACGCTCACCCGATCCCTCGGACGGATGAGCTCATTGACCGGCTGGGAGCAGCCCGGTATTTGAGTACCATTGATTTGACGTCAGGCTATTGGCAGATAGCCATGGCAGAAGGAGCAAGGGAGAAGACTGCGTTCTCCACCCCCGAGGGCCACTTTCAATTTCGGGTGATGCCCTTCGGGTTGAAAAATGCTCCAGCCACTTTCCAGCGGTTGGTGAACCAGGTGCTGTCTGGCCTAGAGGCCTTTTCTACTGCCTACTCTATGACATAGCTGTCTTCAGTAGCAGCTGGGAGGACCATCTGGAGCATCTCCAGGAGGTGCTACAGGCTCTGCAACGGGCTGGTCTAACCATCAAGGCCAGCAAGTGCCAGATTGGACAGGGATCTGTCGTGTACCTGGGACATCTGGTGGGCGGAGGTAAGGTGCAACCCCTCCAAGCCAAGATTGAGACCATCTTGGCCTGGGAGCCCCCCAAGACCCAAACAGAGGTCCGGGCTTTTCTCGGCCTCACGGGATACTACCGCCGGTTCGTCAAGGGATATGGAACCATCGTGGGCCCATTGACGGAATTGACTTCAAAGAAGCAGCCACGCAGAGTCATCTGGACGGCTGCCTGCCAGGAAGCCTTTGAAACCCTCAAACGTGCAATGTGCACCGCACCGGTGCTCAGGACTCCAGACTTTGGACGGGAATTTATTGTACAGACAGACGCTGCTGAGCATGGCATAGGAGCTGTGCTCTCGCAGCTGAATGACGATGGCCAAGACCAGCCAGTGGCCTTCATTTCCCGAAGACTACTCCCCGGGAACAGCGGTGGAGTACCATCGAACGAGAAGCCTTTGCCGTGGTTTGGGCTGTAAAGAAGTTGAGGCCATACCTTTTTGGTTGTCACTTCCTGATCCAGACCGACCACAGACCCCTTCGCTGGCTCATGCAGATGAGAGGCGAAAACCCCAAATTGTTGAGGTGGTCCATTTCCCTCCAGGGGATGGACTTTCGGGTGGAACATCGACCCGGTGTAGACCACGCCAACGCTGACGGTCTCTCCCGGTTTTTCCGCCTTAGTGAAGAGAACTCCCTAGAGGTTGGGAAGCTCTCCCCTATTTTGGCTGGGGGGGACTCGTGTTAGACCTGTCAGCCCTAGGGTGGTCTTTCCCTGTTTTTTTTCCCTTTTGCGCGTCATTTTTGCCACCATATTTTTACTGGACCTAGGTCTCTGGGCACCTTGCCACTGCTAGCCAGTGCTGAGGTGCAGGTGCTCTCTCTCACTCAAGATGGCTTCCACAGGCCCCTGCTACTGTAGAGGGGCCTTACACGCATACACACTAGTAGCCAGGGTCAGGCTGGGGCATAGGGATACAGTATCCATTCCATCCCCGCCTCTGGGCCACATAGCCAGGCATGTAGAAGGTTCCAGAACCTTCCGGGCTGTGGGAGGAGTTATGTTTTGCCACCTTTGGGAGAGTCACCTGACCTAGGAGTATTAAAGGCTTGGAGGAAAACTTTCTAGTCAGTTGATGAGGCACCACTGAACCTGGGAGAACCTCCGCCGGAGTATAGGCTTTAGGGCCTAGGGGGAGACCTACACTACTGCTGCTGACAGGGCTGAGGCCCTGCTGTAGTAAGATAGCTGAGGAACGCCCACCACCCACTGACCTTGCCCAGTGTGAGGGGACCCAGGGAACCACCTTCAGCGTGCGGGGAGGAACATCAAGCACTCCCAGACCACCAACTCATTCCCCCTCATGACAAGAAACTTCTGACAAGAAACTTTGACAAGAAACTTATAATAAGGAACTTCTGACAAGAAACTCCTAACCAGAAGCGCCTAAGAAGCAATCAAGCTGGAGCAGTCGCAAGACACCTTCATTTGTGGAGGCCTGACCGTCCCGCCAGGCCTGAAGCCTAAACTGCCCAACTGGGGATCACCAGGTAAAGCGCCGTACCCTGAATCGCTAGACCTTCACCCCCTTTTCACTTCTGCAAGTACTTTTCCAGTCAGCCCTGCCCACAGGCTGCTGGTGCGCCCTGCATTCTGTCACCCCTCAGGTCACTGACCTTGTGTGGAGATCACCGCCGCGGCCGCCTGAGGAGAAGTGCCGTGAGGTGAGGTGCGCCGTCGCGCCCTCACCGAAGGGAGCGCTGAGGTGAGGGAAGCCCCTCAAGTATCTGTGGTGAGGTGCGCCGTCCGCGCCCTCACCGAAGCCTCTGCAGAATTGCCCCAAATTGTTGCCATCGAGCCCGGGGCCCCACCGCCGCCGTCGCGGCCTAAGAAATCACCCCCGCCGCCGTCGCGGCCGAAGAAATTGCCATTGCCGCCGTCGCAGCCGAAGAAATCACCCCCGCCGCCGTCGCGGCCAAAGAAATCGCCAGCGCGACCAACGAGGCCTCCAGGCCCCGCCGACGCCGTCTCTAAGCAGCCGGGGACGCCGGCCGCGCCCCCAAGAAGGCCGCGCAACGATTGGGCGCTGGCTCCGGTCACGCCCCCAGCACCGACGGAGGCCCAGGAAGAGCCCCGGCCGTGCAGAGGGAGACGGGGAGCCGGCCGAAGAGGACTGCTGGCTCCCGCTCCCTTCCCCAATGACCCTGAGCCTGCGCACAGTCCCTACCTGATCCCCGGGGGCCGGAGGAAGGTGATCCCGGTCCCCGCAACGTGCCGCAGCTTCAGTCCTTGATCCCGGGGGCCGGAGGAAGGTGATACCGGCCCCGCAACGTCCTGACAGTCCGGCCTGAAGGCCGAGGTACCTCGACCGGGCCCCGCCCTCCAGAACACGGGCCGGGCCTGGGGAGTGCCAGTCGCTAAGGAAGCGCGACCAACGAACCAGCAACAGGTGAGCCCAGGAGGCCCCTAGGGCCCACAAAACGCCACTGGGGGCCACCATTAACCCCATAATTGATTGTGTAAACTTTCCCCATGAGGCGAGGCCCCGGAGAGGAGTGGGCCTAGCCTGGAGTTAACCCCTAAGGGTCATAGAAGCCCCAGGATACTGGACATGTTGAGGGGTTCCCTACAGTATTTAATAACTTATTGCAGATGCCTATTGTAATTACTGCCTAGGCCATGCTTTTAACTGGGAAGTCTTTTACCACAGGGGAAAGTGTTTAATTGAATTGAGCTGAAGTGTACACCGCCAAGAGTTGAAGTGTTTTATGTTACAGGTGTACTGGAATTGCGACACCCACTGTACTGAATGTGGGCGCGCCTAGATTAATGCAGGCCTATTTAAATGTAAAGTGAAAAGCCTTCTTTTAAGTAATTGAATATACTAAAGTGAACTGCATGTTTAGGCCCCTGTTTTATTAACGTACCTTGAGATTATTATTAAGTGCTACGTTTAGGAGATAATTCCTGCGGCCTCTTAGTGGCCTACAATGTTGATGAGCTATGATGCTTTATTTAAAATGTGCACCAGTTGAGTAATGCAATGAATTTGAATGTAGATCTGAATTAATCTGCCTCATTAGATGCCAACTTAATTTATATATAAAAGATCTTGATTTTAAATACAAAAGCCTGGTGTGGTGTCATGTTATTGCGTTCGCATTTCTGAGTCAGAGTAAGAGTGTGCTGCACAACTGCCTGACACATTGCCTTCGCGTGCTTTCCCGCTTCGCGCCATGCTACCGTGGCGGACTCGGTAAACCCGGTTCCAACATTTGGTGTTCAGCGGTTGGATAAGGACTGGTGTTTGTGCAGCACCCTACAGTGACTCAGTGTGCGCCGCAATTAGACACCTATTGTAATGAAAGTGCTAGGAATTCTTTTGTAATTGCCGATTGTGTACATTCCTGCGTTAGACCTGTTACCTACAGTCTAGAACCCCTTCCTTAAATTGTCTGGGACCCCACCTAGGAGGATGGAGTTTGAGTTAGCCAACCTAGAAAGGTATACGGTGACACAGCTCAAGGAGTTCTGCCTAGAGAGGGGGTGGCCGTCAAGCGAGGCGCCAGGAAGGAGGTGCTTCAGAAAGCTTTGAGGGCATGGGTAATGGCCCACCCGGAGGGAAG
This sequence comes from Calotriton arnoldi, assembly GCA_963921515.1. Classification (NCBI taxonomy): domain Eukaryota; kingdom Metazoa; phylum Chordata; class Amphibia; order Caudata; family Salamandridae; genus Calotriton; species Calotriton arnoldi. The sequence continues at coordinate 653,874 of CAWUFW010003815.1, forward strand.
AGGGGATGAGGAGCAGGGGAGGCAGACAACTCAGGAGAACTGGACCTACTGCACATTGATGTTAGCGAGTGTGTTGCCAGGAAGACGTTCCAGGGCAGGCAGTAGTGCGTCAGGGGGGAGTTTGTCGCCAGAGGAATTTGAGGACAGAAGGGAGAACAACACAGCTCCCAGTCAGTCTAATAGCGCTTTATAGCCACCAAATGTGTTACCTGGAAAAGCGCTAATAGTGTTCATCATAAGTGGATGATCTTGAGGATGCAGTCAACCACCTCGTTGCCATCTCAGGGCAGGTGACATGTACATGACCTACTCAACAATAGGCGGTAGTTGTGTTATGGAACCTGACTAGAGGATTGACCTACTGCATAACGATGATGGAGTTAGAGGACGGGTTGGGCAGAAAGTGGGGATTAGGACACAATTTGTGGGGTGGTAGAACATGAGTCTGAATTTGACATTCATCCTCCAGTAGGACATGTATAGCAAGGATTTAACAAAATTCCTTCAATGACGAGCACTATGTTAGAGATCCCTGGCAACAGGACGTTTACCACATTTACGATTTGAGTGCAACCAGCTGTAATTAGGCGTGACTAACAAGGCATCCAGATATCGATGACAAACTTCAATGTATCCTCCACTGACTACGGGCTTGGAATGATAAATGCTGTAACACAAGTGCAGCTGCATCGTGTCCCTTAGTCAGTCTAGCTCAGGTCTATTTTGGAAGTATCTTCAGATGTGTTGAAAGACTGCCATTTTATCATTGATTCTAGATATGAGACATTCACAATGGATCATTTTTACCAATTCAGGTAACCCTACATCGGTATTGGGGACAGTGAAGGAGAATACAGATCTTTGCTACCCTAGGGAAGACACCAACCACCTGGGCAAATGCAGTGACAGGCCAGCCATGTTCTCTTCATTGTGTAATAGTACTATGTCGACGAAGAAGGTAACACAAGGAGTCGCTGTTCTGGACAGTTCTGATCAGAATGACCAACAAAACAACTGTCACTGGTTCAGAACCACAGAATAGTAGGGTAAATTGCACCCCTGTTGATCACATCTCCTGCATGTGGTTTGGGGAAGTAGGCCGACGTCAAACAGGATCAGTATCAGTGGTGCAAAATCATGGAATATAAAAATATAAGTCTGGCTTCTCTCACAATTTTGTCATGCATGAGCATCAAAGCCTAGCAGGCCTTCTCTGTAAAATTCTTCTGTAAAATTGCTGCAGCCTACTCATGGGTTCAATGGGCTTGGAATATGTCATATTGACAAAAGCCCCATACAATCCAGAGACTATGGGGTCGATTCCGATCTCGGCCGGAAGCGCACCTAACAGTATTCGTCCGGAAAAAAACCCAGCCGAATGCGTGTCTCCCGACCGATTCGAACACTCGTCCGAACGAACAAGTCCGATGCGCATAACAGCCCAGATTCCGAGCGAGCCGTACTTACCCATATCAGCTCCTGTTCCCCGCCTGAGCCGGATCCGTAAACGCCGAATCGAGTCGCACGGAAGCAAATACACAGCACCTTCCGGCCGGACGAGTACGATGCGCCTTCCGTACGCGCCGAACCCGTCGCTACGTCCAGCACGTTTGAGCATCCGGGCGAGCCGCACATAAGCTCCGTTTCGCGCCACAAGACGATCCACGGCTACGAGACGAACAAGCCTGCGACGAGTATGAGTCGAAGACACGAGCAACCCGAACGAGACGACCCAACCATGAATCCCATCGCGCAGGTCCTACCAATACTCTACATCTATTACCGGGACCGGCACGGACGCGTACTGCGCAGACGGTAAGTCAAACACCCACAACACAAACAAACGACACGTACCCGAAATATGTCACACACACATAGGGATGCACAAATGACGTACATCAGCAACAGCAGAAGCATAGGAGCGGGATGGCCATCACCAATGCCATACACACCCATAGGGGGATGGATGCCTACCACTACCACCACCCCTACTCAGGGGGGCCTGGATGCCTGCCACTACCACCACCCCTACTCAGGGAGGCCTGGATGCCTGTCACTACCACCACCCCTACTAATGGGGGGCCAGATGCCTGCCACTACCACCACCCCTACTCATGGGGGGCTAGATGCCTGCCACTACCACCACCCCTACTCATGGGGGCTAGATGCCTGCCACTACCACCACCCCTACTAATGGGGGCCTGGATGCCCACCACTACCACCACCCCTACTCATGGGGGCCTGGATACCTGTCACTACTACCATCCCCACTCATAGGGGTATGGATGCCTACCACTAATACCACACCTACTAATGGGGGGCTGGATGCTTGTCACTACCACCACCACTACTCATGGGGGCCTGGATGCCTACCACTACCACCACCCCATCTCATGGGGGGCTAGATGCCTGCCACTACCACCACCCCTACTAATGGGGCCTGGATGCCTACCACTACCACCACCCCTACTCAGGGGGGCCTGGATGCCTGTCACTACTACCATCCCCACTCATAGGGGGATGGATGGCTACCACTACCACCACCCCTACTCATGGAGGCCTGGATGCCTGTCACTACTACCATCCCCACTCATAGGGGGATGGATGCCTACCACTAATACCACCCCTACTCATGGGGGGCTAGATGCCTGCCACTACCACCACCCCTACTCATGGGGGGCTAGATGCCTGCCACTATTACCACCCCTACTAATGGGGGCCTGGATGCCCACCACTACCACCACCCCTACTCATGGGGGCCTGGATGCCTGTCACTACTACCATCCCCACTCATAGGGGGATGGATGCCTACCACTAATACCACCCCTACTCATGGGGGGCTAGATGCCTGCCACCACCACCACCCCTACTAATGGGGGCCTGGATGCCTACCACCCACACAACCCCCACTCATAGGACGGGTAATGCATGACACAACCAGCATACTCCAACATAAGGAATGCCAGAAAATTACACCCCCCCAACACCATGTCAAGCGTGTGTAGTCAGTGTCAAATGCCTACAACACTGAACATGACATTGAACATACAATGTGACCCCCTATCACATGTGTCACACATAAATGTGTGTGGCCTCCACAATGCAAGCCGACCATGACCATTGTGGCAATGGGGTCGAACACCCCATCATCACAGTGACCAGAAGGTAAGTGTGGGTTCCATAGCTGAAGCACATTTTGAACATTGTGGCAATGGGGCCTAAACCCCCATCATCACAGTGACCAAAAGGGAAGTGTGGGGTCCATAGCTGAAGCACATTTTGAACATTGTGGCAATGGGGCCTAAAGCCCCATCATCACAGTGACCAAAAGGGAAGTGTGGGGTCCATAGCTGAAGCACATTTTGAACATTGTGGCAATGGGGCCTAAACCCCGATCATCACAGTGACCAAAAGGTAAGTGTGGGTTCCCTAGCTGAAGCACATTTTGAACATTGTGGCAATGGGGTCGAACACCCCATCATCACAGTGACCAAAAGGTAAGTGTGGGTTCCATAGCTGAAGCACATTTTGAACATTGTGGCAATGGGGTCTAAAGCCCCATCATCACAGTGACCAAAAGGGAAGTGTGGGGTCCATAGCTGAAGCACATTTTGAACATTGTGGCAATGGGGCCTAAACCCCCATCATCACAGTGACCAAAAGGTAAGTGTGGGTTCCATAGCTGAAGCACATTTTGAACATTGTGGCAATGGGGTCTAAAGCCCCATCATCACAGTGACCAAAAGGGAAGTGTGGGGTCCATAGCTGAAGCACATTTTGAACATTGTGGCAATGGGGCCTAAACCCCCATCATCACAGTGACCAAAAGGTAAGTGTGGGTTCCATAGCTGAAGCACATTTTGAACATTATGGCAATGGGGTCGAACACCCGATCATTACAGTGACCAAAAGGTAAGTGTGGGTTCCATAGCTGAAGCACATTTTGAACATTGTGGCAATGGGGTCTAAAGCCCCATCATCACAGTAACCAAAAGGGAAGTGTGGGGTCCATAGCTGAAGCACATTTTGAACATTGTGGCAATGGGGCCTAAACCCCCATCATCACAGTGACCAAAAGGTAAGTGTGGGTTCCATAGCTGAAGCACATTTTGAACATTGTGGCAATGGGGTCTAAAGCCCCATCACCACAGTGACCAAAATGTAAGTGTAGTCATGGTAAAAGCTGCAAATGCCAAACTGCATGGATGATTCCTGGTCACACAACAACAAACACATCAGTGGCATAGCAGTGCTTGTGTCCCATAGCAACAGAGATTGGGTGAGGCAAACAGTGCTGTGCAAAAGAAACATCGCTTTGGCCATGTGCAGACAAACATCACCCATGGGGGCTCACATTGTCAACATTCACAAATAACACAATGACAGAAGTGACCATCACAATGCAGATCCACATATCTGCACCAATGGACACACTGATGTAGATATCCTGTGGAGACTGTAGAGGTCAGGTGAACAAATACCATACCATGGCAGCAATGGGACATACAAACCATGATCATTGTGCTGACTGATGACCTAGGAGTCCCAGGGACAGCAGGGGGAAGCCACGAAACAACATACAGCCAATGGCACACTAAAGATATGCCAATGCAGTGGTGCAAATGCACAAACACAAACAGGCAGACTCACACTGCATATCAAACACCACAGGTGAGGGGGGTGGTGTGCCAGTGACCCCAGGCAAACACACAACACACGAGGAGGCCTGAATCCCCATTACACAGATGTCAACACAGTGCCACACAAAAGTAACTCATGGATCGGATTCCCCTATGTGGGCAATCAGGCATTGTTAGATGAGAGGGAGCCCAAATTACAAATGTCACACAAGCATGTAGGAACAGCAACTAACAGAGCAAGAGACAGACCCACCACAGCACTACCCCCAGGGACCCCACATTGTGGTGACACTGGCCTGCATGATAATCCCACTGTGATGACAAAGGTAGATGTTGTACACACTGTGAACCACAGTCATGTGTCCTGAGCAACTAACTACCATCACACCTACACAAGCACAAATAAAACAGCACGGCCTGTCAGCCAAGGCCAACATGGAGGTAGGGGTCCAGCCGTGCAACAACTCTCATTTGCGCACACTAAACACCACACACCTTGATCTCCAACAATGTGCAGCAGTGAAGCTCACATGGACTGGTGACATTGCACATGCACCCATGACAATACCAGGGGTGGTGGGGGGAACTAAGGCAGAGATACCCATCACACATGGCCAGTCAACAAGACTTGTGAATGTCTCACACACTGCACAGTACGCTGTACATGGGCATGACGTCAAATCCACACCAACCAATGGGATCCCGGACACAGTCACACACCAATGAAGATGGCAAGCTCACCCACAAACAACACACATAGACAACTTCCAACATTGCAGCTCTGACCCTGAGGAGTGGCAGCAGTCACACACACAACGTGTCACAATCACTGGAAGCTAACGCAAATTGTAAATTACATGACATGTGTAACCAACAAGTGCCAAGGGGAATCCTGACTGTGTCTCATCTGCGTTTGCCCACAAACTCAGCCCTGACAGCAAACACACCTATGGATGTCACCCTGATCACCAGTAATGTGCCATGCACCCACATCACAGAGCACCCAGGGAGAAGATCTGGGGGAACATTGCTCAACTCAGCAAGCATCACAAACAGGAACATCACTAGGGTCCCCAGCCTGCGTAGCAAAATGGAAGTGAACACACACAGACATGCTCACACAACACACACCTTGGGCTCAGGCAATGTCACGGAATTACACACTGCCATGAGGGGACTCCACTCCTGTGTAAGAAAAGCTGTGCCATACGTTGTCTCTGCAGGGCGCTATCATGTCAGCAGAACACATGGGCACTCAGTCAACAATTAGCACAAAATGAAGGCTCACGTCACATCAGCCTGGTCATGGCATTGTCACCCAAATCATCAGCACCGATCAAATACACATGTATAGCAAGTTGCACTGATACCACAGATGAGTCCTTCCACATTGATGCCCAAACATGCATGTCCAGTGGAGATGGTCACACGGTCAGGGAAATAGACCAATTGAACAATGGCAAGCACATTTGATGTGCAGGGGTGTAAGCCACAGATGTGATATTGAAAAAAGAGGTAGGGAATCCCATTTGCAAATATGGAAAACATGACACCCTCATATTGATACAAAGGATGACATGGCTACACACCAGGATAGGACACATTCCCCCTGGACCACATGTGGTCCTGCACAGTAACACTTCATTTACCTGACATCAAAAATCAACATCACTGCAGCAAGGGCATGGTTAGCATCATCAACATCATGTACATCTGAAGCAAAACCACTAGAGAACTGAAAGTAGCTTTAATCAGCATATGTCATATTGAAAATTAAAGTCAAGAAAAACACAAAGGCCAATGTCCAGTCCATGAATCAAGTCCAAACAGGGTGACAGTGGCAGATGTCACCCTCTGCTTGCCTGCACTGATATGGAGCAGGGACATTCCCCTCGGAGGGGTATACGGGGGGCAGGCCAGGCACCGCAGGGACAGGATCAGGGCTCACCAGAAGGAGGCAGGGAAGGGGTGGCTGGTGCTGGAGAGTCACTGACAACTGCAGTGGAGGTGTCTGACATGGTGTGTGCCGGCACAACTGGGGGGCATGAGCCGGATGGTGTGGGTGCCGGCACAACTCCAGTGGGCTGGCCAGATGGAGAGGACAGGTTCCCCACTGCAGTGCCCAAGTCAGACGGGGTGTTAGTGGACTCCACTGCAGTGCCCATCTCCAGGGGAGTAGAATGGGGTTCAGGTAAGGTGGGCAGGACAGAGGGGAGGACACGGTCTCCACACCAGTGGCACCAACATGTGCAGCGGGGGTGTGGTGCTGGAAGAGCAAGTGGGAGGTGGAGAAGGCCGGATCATTTTGGGGATGGTGTATCTGTGGGTGGGGGAACCTGGGGCAGGGTGTGGTGGGGGAACCTGTGTTGTGGGGGCCTGAGGGATGGAGGAAGGAGACTGTGTGCTTGACTTGCAGGGCGGTGGCGGGGTCTTGCTCTTCCGGGACCGGGGGGACTTGCGGGTGGGGGCCCCATCTGTCTGTGCCTGGGGGAGGGTGTCCAGGGGCGAGGGGCACTCCCCTCTGTGTGGGTGGACTTCCTCTTCCCCCTGTATGCTGGATCAGCGGGATCGGAGGGGAAGAGGCCGAGGTCACAGAGGAAGATTTTCTATGTAGGTGGGGTTGCAGGTGAGGCAAGGGAAGGGGTCTTGGAGGGAGAGGATGTGGAGGACTGCGGAGTGACTGTGGATGCCTGTGTGTGTGTCTGTTCCACATCCCCTGTGGGTGTGGTATCAGTCCCCTGAGGATGCTTGTGTGCACGTCTTGCCTTTGTTTTGGGTGTTTCTGTGCTGCTCGTGTCTGTGTGTTGGGGTGATCGTGCAGGTGTGCATGTGCTTGGGACAGGTAGGGTGCCAGGAAGTGTGGATGGGGCAGAGGTAGGAGGGGTGAGGGACTGTTGGAGGAGGGACACTGCTGCCGTCAGGGAGGAGTCCATGGACTTATTGCTCCTCTGTAGGGCAGACATACCCGTTGAGATGCCCTCCATGAACGACACCAGCTGTGTCAACAGAGTGGTGTGTGCATGGAGGACACTCAGCATTGCTGTCTGCCCTACATGGAGCTGCCGAAGTAGGTACACAGACTCCTCACTCAGGGCAGCAGGGGACACAGGGGCAGGGGGTGCGGTGCCTGGCACGAAGGAGACACGCTCCCGAACACGGGAGCCTCCACGGACCTCTGGAATGGGAGCCAATGGGAGGGCGGTGGTGGTGGTGGTGGCGGGGCCAGCCAGCACTAGCTGGGGTGTGGTGGCTGCTGACACCCGCCTCCACAAGGGAGTCATCCTCCGAGCTGCTGTGGTCCTCAGCTGAGGTGGATGGTGCTGAGGACTCCTCGGTGTGGCTCCCCTCGCCCTCCGTGCCACTGGGTCCCTCCGACCACTCGTCGGCTGTTGACCCAGTCTGGCTCTGCAGCTCCTCCTGGTCCATGGAGCTGTCCCCTCCTGTGGCCGTGGAAGTATCTGCAAACAATTAGGGAAACAGACAAACATCAGTCACCTGCACTGACCACACACACCACAGTAAGTACAGCACATTACAGAGCAAGCCCTGGCATCCTTAGTTGAACATTGCCAAAAGTGCTCACACAGATTAGGAGAAGCCAATTGTCAGTCTGATGGTCAACCATGGAACTCACACCCCTCCTGCCCTTGCACCCATCGGTCTGGTGCCTGTCTGATGGTAATACCCCAGTGTGGACACATGCACCACCTACACAGTTGTTGGACATCGCAGAGAACACGGTGAAGTATGTGAACATGCACACATCACATCTCTTGCCACTGAGTCAGTACAGGTGTCCGGATGAAGGGATGGCCAGAGTCTAATTAGAAATGCATGTGATGCATACCAGCACCAGACACCATGATGCACCCATGTCCGGATAGTCAATGCCACAATGGGGTGCATGTTGCACATGTCACTCCCCTGCAGGATCACTCTTAGGAAGTTCAATGCCATGGCACAGGCATGCCTGCAAAGTCATACATCACTGTCTCCAGTCACATGGGCATGGCAGCCAGCCAACAACAGTCTGCACTGTGTCACAATCCTAGGACATGGTGAATGCAAGTTATGTATCTGACAAGTGCACATGTCCATACCCCACAAACCACATCATCTGAACTCTTATTTGTCCACGTCATACCAATTGGACATATGGGAGACATGAAACACAACCCTCTGAACCTGAGCACCTCACAGTCTGCTGTGAATGAAAAACAGCTGCCTGAAATTCACAGTCGCATACACCTGTGTGCACAGTCAAGTGATCAAACACCTATAAGTCACAGAAGTATCGTCTCTCATGGTCACATCTCAGATGGCATGCTGAGCCCTAACCGATTAACATCCCAGTAGTCCTGACAACGAAGCCACAGCACAATGACACAGAGGCAGACACCTGAGGGAACATTTCACTGATCACAACATGTCAGCTGATACACGGGAGTGGGAGTACAGAGTGTATTGTATGCCCTGGAGTAGGCATGACTGTCCTGCTCCACTTGAAGGAGGGATGAGCCCTGGACAGTAGGCAGGTGGCTAAGCATGTGTGACACACTTGATATACATACTCCTGAGGCCCAAACATTGTTCCCACCCGCAGCATGGGGGTGTGCCAAATACCCCAGGGACATGTGGTGATTCAGATCAGCAAGTGGACCACATATCAAAGTTACACCCAGATTACATGTCAGGACTTAGGCATTGTGTGAGCAATTGACCCACCCATGAAGCACACCACAAAGTCACGGGAAGAAATGCAGTCCCCCACCTTGAGCGAAGCAAAATGCAAGGACACAGTACCCAAGTGACACAATTTCCTGATTGTAAGGACCACACCTGCGTATCAGATGAGGAGTGGGCATGTCACAATTGAGGGACATGGGTCCTGGACCACAAGACTGATGTACTGTGGAAGTTTAACCAGGCCAGAGGAGGGCACATAGCATGTCAGACAAAGTTCACAGTGCAGTCATGGACTCACCCCCTCCTTGCTGCTGTCTGTCCTTCAGCTGCCCATCCAGGTCAGGGAAGACCACCGCCAGGATCCGGAGCATGTGGGGGGTCAGGGTCCGGTGTCCGCCCCTCCTGCGAGGAGGCGACAGCTTCAGCTGGACCCTTGCGATCCTCCGGGTCCAGCCCCGAAGGTCCTGCCACCTCTTCTGGCAGTTGCGGATCCGGCGCTTGTAGACCCCCACGGATCTTACTTCCCGGGCGATGGTCAGCCAGATTTCCTGCTTCTGGTGGGCATCAACCTGTGAGGATGACAAAGTGAAAAGGCCATTACTACACATGCAACATATCCGTGCATCACACAGTTGGATATACATGTCTCAATCACAGGGGCATATGATGTACACAGGCAGTGCAACGATGGCTAAGAACAGTTTGCCAGCAGTTACTACATGGTATCATTGCATGGGAAGTAAACCTTGTTGGAATGCACTGTTACTGCACTGTACCTGTTCAGTGCATGTGACTACACACTTTGGGGGGAGAACTACTCAGTGAGCATGCTAGCCAGTGGTGTGCACACTGTAAGTCTTGCTAGTCAGACAACATGCACAATTAGTAAGGCAGTGGACAGCACACTCACCTGCTCCCCTGGTTTCCCATACAGCTTGCTGTACTGTGGAAGGAGGCTGTCCAGCAGGGCCTGGTTCTCCTCAAGGCTGAAGGCTGGGGCTCTCTCCACAGTACGTGCCATTGCAGTAGCCAGAGGATGCAGAGACAGCAGCAGTGTTGGTGGCAGATGTCGTCCTGGAGCATGTAGTGCAGGCAAGTGAGCCCTCAGGGGAACAGCCAGCATTATATGTGTGCTGCAGAGGCAGATACTGTCCCATGTGTCCAGAGTGATAGGTCCAAGTCGTTAGCATCTTCTGAATCTGGCCAATCCATGGAATTGCACCACTAATACACGCCCACAGCATCCTTCAAAAGTTAAACTTCATGACACCCATGAATTTGCAACATTGTTGTGGCTGGCCAACTGAATTCACTGCATCAGACTCGTTGAGGCTTTGAAAACGCGTCCGTTGCCATGCCAGGCCCCAGCCAATGCGTGCGCACCGATCGGTCCATTGCTGTACAACGCGTATTCCGGGATACAACGCGTACCCGCTCACTACCGATGCAATGGGCCGTGCGGGCACACCGATCGGTCCATTGCTGTACAACGCGTATTCCGGGATACAACGCGTACCCGCTCACAACCAATGCAATGGGCCGTGCGGGCACACCGATCGGTCCATTGCTGTACAGCGCGTATTCCGGGATACAACGCGTACCCGCTCACTACCGATGCACTGGGCCGTGCGGGCACACCGATCGGTCCATTGCTGTACAACGCGTATTCCGGGATACAACACGTACCAGCTCACTACCGATGCAATGGGCCGTGCGGGCACACCGATCGGTCCATTGCTGTACAACGCGTATTCCGGGATACAACGCGTACCCGCTCACTACCGATGCAATGGGCCGTGCGGGCACACCGATCGGTCCATTGCTGTACAACGCGTATTCCGGGATACAACGCGTACCCGCTCACTACCGATGCAATGGGCCGTGCGGGCACACCGATCGGTCCATTGCTGTACAACGCGTATTCCGGGATACAACGCGTACCCGCTCACTACCGATGCAATGGGCCGCGCGGGCACACCGATCGGTCCATTGCTGTACAACGCGTATTCCGGGATACAACGCATACCCGCTCACTACCGATGCAATGGGCCGTGCGGGCACACCGATCGGTCCATTGCTGTACAACGCGTACCCGCTCACTACCGATGCAATGGGCCGTGCGGGCACACCGATCGGTCCATTGCTGTACAACGCGTATTCCGGGATACAACGCGTACCCGCTCACTACCGATGCAATGGGCCGTGCGGGCACACCGATCGGTCCATTGCTGTACAACGCGTCCCTGTACAGGTCACTCGCATATGTCACCATGATTGTCACTGGTGAACGTATGCCAGCCACATATACTTGCCAGGGACTCAGGGGCACACCTACAACACCACACCCAGTCCACACTGTTTCCTAAGGCATGTAAGGCTGCATTACCTTTTCTGTGTATGGGGGTAAACATGTGGTTTTTGGGGTGGCACTTGGGGGCAGCCACACCCAGGCTGTGCACGTGTTCATGGGGACAGGGTCCTTTGTGTGTTGTGCACATGACCACTGTGATGTGCAACTGTTCATTTCGGAGCATGTGGCATGGTCACATTTCCAGGTTGTGTATGTGTATGACATGTCACATACCCCCAGGGTCCCATGGGGGAAGGCATGTACGTCACAGGGTGACCCATTGCCACAATAGTGATGGCCCTCCACAGTCTGTGTGCATGTTGTGTTTCCGATGTCTCTGATTCCATGTGCACGATGGGAGACAGTCTCCACATCAACGTTGTTTGTGCATGGACTTTGATGTTGTGCGTCACTGACGTCCATGTCTGTCCTGCGGAGGCAACAGGGGCCACTACCTGTGGGAGTCATGTTTGTTTTTCTGACGTGTACATGATACGCCATGTCATGCCAGTGTCCATGTGGCAAGACAGGGTCACTGGGAATCTACCTGTCAATGAGCTGTGATGCCTGTGGCGCATCTGTCCAGACATGTCACTGTGGTGTGTGTGTGGAACGTGACAGCAGTAAATGGGTACTGTGACACAGCCTAATGGTTTCCCATAGCACAACCTGGAACCTGTTGTCAACACATGTTGTACTGAGATGTTAGATGATGGCCATGTAGGTGCCAGATATGTCCGAACAGAACGGCACACACATCAAGTACTTGTGTCTCGTAATGATGTATCATGTGAAATTGAGTATGGTGAATGGCACATATGTGGGGTGACTGACAATCTTTCTTTCTTCAACCTATGCACTGCAGGGCTCCAGCTGTCCATAGACCATTCCCTGACCTGGCAACGATGGTGGAACGTGACAGCATCCGACGGTACCGCTTCACCAGGCAGCTGATTGAGGATTTGGCAGTGCGCTTGGCACCACATTTGCAACCTGGCCGGCCGTACCCTACAGCGCTGACCCCCAAGGTGAAGGTGATGGCAGCCCTACACTTCTTTGCCACCGGTACCTTTCAACACACTGTGGCGACTGCTGGTGGGATGTCACAGACTATGTTCAGCCGTGTGCTACGCGATGTTTTGGAGGCAGTGTTGAGATGCCTGAAACAGTACATCTATTTCCCTACACGTCAACAACTCACTGACGTCAAGAGTGACTTCTATGCCCTGGGGAGGATGCCACATGTCATTAGCTCCATTGATGGGACACATGTGGCTTTGGTACCACCACAGGCACATGAGCAGGCATACTGGAACCGGAAACATTACCATTCTATCAATGCTCTGGTGGTATGTCTTGCAGATATGAGCATCACACATGTGTGTGCCCGTTTCCCTGGTTCGGCACACGATGCCTACGTGATGAGGAGTAGTCGCATCCCGAGGATAATGTCACAGATGCAGAACCAGCGTGCCTGGCTTGTCGGTGTGTACTGACTTTGTACCATTGTGTGTGTTCTGCTATGTTGTATTCCGCCCACTTTTCCAACTCAGCTAATGTGCAATTGTCTGTCCGTAGGTGACTCCGGATACCCCAACATGCCGTGGTTGCTGACACCCCTCAGGAACCCTGTGACACCAGCCCAGATGCGCTACAATGAGGCACATGGTCGGACCAGGAGAGTGATCGAGCGGACATTTGGTCTCCTGAAGAGCTGCTTCCGCTGCCTGGACAAGACAGGAGGGGCCCTCCCATATGCCCCAGCGGAGGTGTGCAAGATTGTCATCATCTGCTGCATGCTACATAACCTGGCAGTGCGGAAGGCGTTGCCTCTCATCCTGGATGACGATGACCAACGTCCGCCACCTGTGGAGGATCCTGGCCTGGACCACGATGCCAGTGATGATGATGATGATGATGATGGTGATGTCCGCACACAGCTCATCACCAACTTCTTCAGCTGAATGTGAGTATCCAGGGAGTTGTAATGTGAATGATGTGAGTTTGCATGATATGTGTGGGTGGTGCTCTGGTGCTGTTTGAGTGTGGCCATGTGCTACTTGACTGGATGCATGCAGCGATGTGTCCTTACAGGTAGTCTGTACTCCCCAACAGTGTTGACATGCTAACTTGGTTTTGTGTAGTTATCTTGTGACATGTATTGGGCATGAGTATTGCAGTTCTGTCCTGTTCTTCAGTGGTTTTGACTGTGTGTCATGTCTGTCCTTCACAGGGTGCTTACAGAGTTGTTTGGTCAACTTGGATCCCCCGACACCATGATTCAGCTTTCAGGGTGGCAGCAGTCGTTTCCCTACAGGTGATGTGCCACACACCCCTGGACTTTATATCTTCTGCACTTTTTGACTGTGTGGCCACTGCCACGTGGGATTACCTTGCATTTCTAGTGGAAACAACATGTTGTAAATGTGTAATAAACCTGTGCTTCACTTTGGGATGTGCGTTGTCTGTGGTCACACATCTGACTGACATTTGCTTACTGCACCTGTGGGCTAGTTGACACAGACTGTGAATAGGTGTGGTGTCTGTGCATTCCACAGTATTTCCTGGCAACATCAGTGTAGGCGATGAGTCCGATGGCCCTGGTGTCTCTGTGTTGTGTAGCCCTAGTGGTGTGTCTCCCTCATATGTGTCACGTCACCATGACTCACATGACGGTGTTGTACTTGCTGTAGCAGTTAGCATACACAGTGTAATTTAGCTGATCATCATCCCCATAACAGTAACCACATTGGAATCACAACAGAGGCAAGTATGGTGTATTAGTGATTTTATTTACAAAAATGTGTGAGTATAGTGCACAGGATGGTGGGTGCTGTACATTGGGATTGTGATCCAAAGTTCCCAGATGAGTTGCAAGTCTTGGTAGCAGAAATGTCCTGAGTGAAGTCCACAGTCATCTGATACATTAGTCCAACTTGAACTCCCCATGTCATGTGGGAGAGTTGTGTTGCATTCGACAGGGTGAACAGTTTGCACACAAAGGAGAATTTCCAGAACAGGTGTTGGCTTCCTGGGGGATGTACATGGCCATCGACCTCTCAGTTTTCCTTCCTCGGACGACCCCTCTTCTTTGAGGGGGACCCTCACGTGCAGGCTGCTGCGGTGCAGGGGACTCTCCACCAGAGTCCTCCTCCCTCCCTGTGGCAGTTGCAGTTGTTGCAGCACCAGATGTTGTGAGCACACAGGGAGGTGTGGCCATGTTGGTGCTAATCTGGCGGAGGCATGTCAATATGTCCCTATGCACCGCTGTCAGTTCTTGCAATGTGTCCCACTTGGACTCCATGCGAGACATGTGTGTCTCCACACGGGACATGTGGGAGTCCAAGCGGGCATGATGGGCAGCCTGCTGCTGTTGTATGTCCTTGAGGATCCCCACTACCTGGCTGACCTCTCCGGTGCTATTCTGGTACGCATCAGCAATGCGTGCCAGTTGTGGGTCATCATGCAGTCCAGACCCCTCTGCAAACAGCGACCTATGTCTACCACCCCTCCCACCACCCCTGGCGACACGTGCGGGACCTGCGGTGTTACGCACAGGTGACCCTAGACCCCCTCGGGGGTTGTTACTGGGCTCGTTGTCCGTAGCTCGACGTTGGGCCAGGGTCCCTGTGCTGTTGTCATTGGTGGTCCTTGGTCTGTCCGTGTCGGCGGGGGTGGTCTGTGTGTTGGCAGTTGTTGGAGCAGTGGGTGCAGGGGGTGCAGATGTTGGTCCTGCTGGTGCTGCATGATGACTCACGCTGGAGGGGCCAGGTAGGTCTTCGTCATCCAAGGAGGGCAGAGGCTGTTCCACACCAGTGGGCTCAGTGTCCCCCGGAGCCTGGGACAGGGACTCCTCCTCGCCTGCTGCTGTGTCCCCATCATCACCTGTTTTTGGAAGAGACACACAATGTATGTTATATTTCTACAGGCATCAATGGTTCACACACCTGACAGTTGTGACTGTACCTCTGGATGCGGGCCTGTACATTGCATTGTCCTAAGTTGTCACAGTAAGAGGTTGATATTGGTGTAGCACATTGTCCTGCAAACCTGAGGCATTTCAATGTGAATGTTGAGGTGTGTGCATGGCCAGCATTGGTTGTATTTGGTGGACATCCGGCCCTCCTTCTCCACCTAGCCCAGTTATCCCACCATGAAGCATGCCACCCTTGCAGTGGGTTCAGGTTGACTCTCAGGATGTCATTCAGTGGTGTCCTGCTGTTTGTTGTTGCACAGTTCCCAGCAGGGCCTTGTGCTCCCCACAGCAGTACCCAGTGTCAGCCATCTTGTCAGTCCTTTTCCACTCCCTGCGATGTGAGCATGGTTCAGAGTGGTGTTGATGGGCCAATTGTGAGGGTGAGCAATATCTGTGACTACAACTCCCATCATGCTATTGCCTACACCCCCTTCCCAGCATGCCCATACTTCCTTCCTTTTGAGTGGACTCCACTGTGTGTGAGTGTGACAGCAATGGTTAGATGGCTGACAGTGTGGACCTGTTGTTTGTTGGTGCCCAGTTCCCAGCAGGGCCTTGTGCTCCCCACAGCTGAGGCCAGTGTCAGACATCTTTGAGGTGGCTTTTCACTCCCTGTGAGGTGTGCATGCTTCAGTGTGAGGTTGCTGGGCCATGTGGGTGGGGGATGTTGAGTTGTGACTACCACTCCCATCATGCTATTGCCTGCACCCCCCTTCCCAGCATGCCCATACTTCCTTCCTTTTGAGTGGACTTCACTGTGTGTGAGTGTGACAGCAATGGTAAGATGGCTGACAGTGTGGTCCTGTTGTTTGTTGGTGCCCAGTTCCCAGCAGGGCCTTGTGCTCCCCACAGCTGAGGCCAGTGTCAGACATCTTTGAGGTGGCTTTCCACTCCCTGTGAGGTGTGCATGCTTCAGTGTGAGCTTGCTGGGCCATGTGGGTGGGGGATGTTGAGCTGTGACTACCACTCCCATCATGCTATTGCCTGCACCCCCCTTCCCAGCAAGCCCATACTTCCTTCCTTTTGAGTGGACTTCACTGTGTGTGAGTGTGACAGCAATGGTAAGATGGCTGACAGTGTGGTCCTGTTGTTTGTTGGTGCCCAGTTCCCAGCAGGGCCTTCTGCTCCCCACAGCTGAGGCCAGTGTCAGACATCTTTGAGGTGGCTTTCCACTCCCTGTGAGGTGTGCATGCTTCAGTGTGAGCTTGCTGGGACATGTGGGTGGGGGATGTTGAGTTGTGACTACCACTCCCATCATGCTATTGCCTGCACCCCCTTCCCAGCATGCCCATACTTCCTTCCTTTTGACTCTGCTTCCCTGTGGGGTAGTGTGCCTGTGCTGACAGGATGGCTGACAGTGTTGTCCTGGCGTTTGTTTGGCTACAAGTCCCAAGAGTGACCCTGTGCTTCACACAGCATTACCCAGAGTGGTGGTTCTTTGTGCGATCTTCATTTAGAGTGTGAGGCATTGCATTCTCCCAGGTGGGTTATGTGGAGTTTGTGTTGAGGGGGTGTGTGAGGAGAGCTGCTTGTAACTATGGTCAGTGCTGTCAGTCCTCCTTCCCACCCAGCCAGGTATCCCACCATGGAACGTGCTTGCATTGCAGGGAGTGCAAGTTGGCTTTCAGGATGTCAGTCAGTGGTGTTCTGCTGTTGGTTGTTGCACAGTTCCCAGCAGGGCCTTGTGCTCCCCACAGCAGTACCCAGTGTCAGCCATCTTGTCAGTCCTTTTCCACTCCCTGTGTTGTGGGCATAGTTCAGGGTGGTGTTGATGGGCCAAATGTGAGGCTGACCATTATCTGTGACTACAACTCCCATCATGCTATTGGCTACACTGACTTCACCAGCATACACATGATTCCTTCCTTTCAGTGAGCTTCCCTGTGAGGTGGTGTTCTAGTGGTGGCAAAATATCAGACAGTGTTTGTTGGTTATATTTGTGCCACTGCCTTGCTCTATTTGTTGTTAGTGTTTGTACATGTCATGACACAGTTACATGTCACTATGAGATGGCAGGTATTGTGTTTGTCTGACTGGCATTCACATCTTGGGATGATTATCTTTTGGTTGCTGTGGATTTGCTAAGGGTGCATGGTTTGACTATCCCCTTGACAGTGATGTGTGTGTATTGTCACACCATATTGTGTATATTTGTTGTGTACTCACCAGGCTCTGGGATGTTTGTTAGTCCATATACACTCATTGGTGGTAGGATGGCCCGCACCTTCTCCTCCCAGGGCCTGAGGTATACTGGTTTGGCAGGAGGGCCACTGCCAGTGTGCTGGCTCAGGATGTAATCCTTCTTCAGTAGGTCCCTGACCCTCCTGCGCACATCATAGCACCTGTTCTGGATGTCTTCCTTTGTGCGCAAACATGGTGATTGTGCGTTGACCCTGTCGACGATCCTCTCCCACATCTTGGTTTTCTGTGCCATGGGGGTCTGTTGGACCAATGTACCAAACAACTGTGGCTCTACCCTCAGGATCTCGTCTACCAGGACTTCCAATTCACTATCTAGGAACTTTGGATTCTTCTTTGGGGGCATGGTGATGGGTGGTGGTGGTGATTGATGTGTGTGTGTGCAAGTAAGGGTGTGTGAGTGTAGGTTTTGCTGGGTGTGTGTGAGGGTGCTATTTGTTGAGGTGCTAATGGTGTGTGGCTTGTGTGTTGGATGAGCTGTGAGTGTGTCTGTGGTTGCTGTCTGATGGTGTTCTGTGCTGGCAGGTCAGTGGAATTTGCAAAGGATCATGGTAGGGATTTGTGGCCTTTATATAGGTGGAGTTGGGGGTGTGTCCTTGTTCCATTTCCCCCCCCCTGTATTTATTGACTTTGTCATTGCTTGTTTGGCCCTCTTTTTTTGTATTTTTTCCTTTGTAATTTTTGTGCATGTAGGAGACGTTCTTCTGACCGAGTAGGACGCTGCAGTTGTCTCGTGCGCGCTTCTCCAAGTCGTTCCCGCTGTGTTTCAGCTAGGTTTCATGTGCGGCGTACGCGTCGGTCGCGGAGTATTGTGTTTGTTCGGCTGGCTTTTGTATGCGTGTCGGTCGTACGGCTTGGGCTCCGTGCGAATCGGTCTGATTTTGCACGCATTGCATTGTACTGCGCGGGTCGGAGTTCGTGGGTACGTTTCGTTCGGGTTCATTCTTGGTGCGTGTCGGTCGGTTCGATTCGCGTGGTTTCCCGGCCGGATAGCTTGTTTCCGTCCGGGTCGGTCGTTCGGCTTGAGTTCCGTACGAGTCGGTCGTGATTCACATGCATTTCATCGTACTACCCGGTTCGGGTAGCGCCGGTACGTGTCGGTCGGACTTAATTCCCGTACCGAGTCGGTCGGTACGTTTTCCGGCCCGAATCGGAATCTGCCCCTTAGTCTCTAGAGATTGAGATATTGAATGATAAGGGAGGTATGAAGTTTGTTCAGGGGAAGGCATGAGGCAATGTCTGAAGCACTTTAACAGCTGTCTCTGATGTCAGAATTGCACTTTAGTCAGGCCAAAGTCTTGGCAAAGGGTCTTAAAACCTCTGGGTAACCCCACCTAGAGTATCTGTTCCAAAATGAAGAGTGCCTTAATGGCCCATTCTGACCAGATAAAGAGCTATCTATCGATCACCACCCTTGCATTTCGCCAAGTGAGAGCAGAGGCATGGGTAAATGGTTCCCTTTTTGGCAATATGTGAACTATCTTACATGCAGACAACATAAAGCTGATAACTTTGTGGTTACAGAAGGGGTAGATGCATTCCTCAAATACATTGTTAAAGTTTGTTGTCAAAATTCATGAGGTTTCGATCCCATTCAACTCACATAGGAATGTGGGTCAACTGGGGAAGGAAACAGACTTCCTGGGATAAATGGTGGACATGATGGTACATTTTGACATGAGCAATTACAGGACACCAGAAGTGGTATGGGCTCAGTGTGTGGGGTTTCAGTCTAGGTCTGGTACTCCCCATTTGTAACATTTGATTCCCAAGTCAGTGTGTTTCATACAGTAGCCCGTAGCTCTTTCAGGATATAGTTAGACTTGGGTACCACAGTCCAGTCATCTTGACAGTCTGTACTATCTCCACATGTAGAGGTTGAGTGAGTACTATGAGAGAGCTCAGATTGCCATCCAATATATTTTCCAATCCCTATCAATTCAGACTCAAGGGGGCAGATTTACAAGCCCCTTGCACCGCCAGTACGTCACTTTTTGTGATGCACTGGCAGCGCATTTCTCTGCCCCACAGTTACAAGGATAGGAAAAGCCACCCTGCGTGGCTTTTCCTGTCCTTGTAAATACGGCCCCTTCACACGCAGCACTTTGCGTGAAAGGGGCATTCCATGGGTGTTGCTGTGGGTGTTCCCACGCAACACCCACGGAACCAGACACATTTCCAGATTTACGAGGACTTGTAAACCTGGAAATGCATCAGTATGCTACGCCACCCTAAGGGTGGCGTAGCGAGGCGCAACGAGGAGAAATGCTTTCATTTCTCCTAGTTTTTTTCCTCTTTCAATGCTTGCTGCATTCTACAGCATGCATTGAAAGAGGAAAATGCCCTTAGTGATTGTTTTTGTGCAAGAAGGTGCCCCTTCCTGCACAAAACCAATCTCCCATGACGCAGGCATCCTTGCACCATGGTGCAAGGGTGCCTGCGCCAGCTCATGGCAGCTGTTTGTGTGCCAGCGCAGGGCAGAGCACAGGAATGCGACATATCATTGTAAATATGTCGCATTCCTGTGCTCTGAAAGTGCCGCAGCGTGGCGCAGCCAAAGGGCTTGCGGTGCCGTGCTGCGGCACTTTCTTGTAAATCTACCCCCAGATATTTAAGACCTCTTTGTAATCACCTCATGCCAAAGCTGTAAAGGCTAACCTTAGTGGAGAGTTGGGTCATAGCAAGGACTTTGCACTTCTTCTGGTTTATTTTACAGATTGAAAACTGTGACAATGAGTATATGAGGGTAATCAATATGGGTATGGAAAAATGAACATCCCTGTAGAGTGCTTCAGAGGATATAGATCAGATGAGAGATGAAGCCTCAACAGTTGACACAAGCACTAGGCAAGGCACAGATCCAGCGTACCTTCCAAATAAAGTCTTGTCTGAGGCCAGCCTTCTTGTGAGTGCAGAAAAGCTAACCCAACTCCATGTGAATGAAAGGCTTCTACAGACCAAACAAGAGAGCCAAAGCCTCCGACTGAAGGTCTCTCCTTTGCAGGGAAAGTACAATAGGGCTTGTAAATGATTTCTGAGTAGTGGATGGATACAAACCCTTTTATGGTGGTGATGGGGAAAGGAATCATCTTACAAAGTTTGTTAGACAGAACTGTGGGCAACACCTTGACATCAACATTGATCAGGGGGATTTGTGGACTTGGCCCTCTCTGCAGGGTCACCCCCAAACCTTTTGCCTTCACCCTATTATTCTTTCTGAATCTGTTTTTGTTGATTTTTGGAGCTCACTAGTATACTAAAGTGATGGTGCTCCCTCCTTTAAACATATTTAATGTACTTTAAGCCACTTGTAAAGTGGTATACCATATACCTAGGGCCTGTAAATTAAATGCTACTAGAGGGGCTGCAGTGCTTATTGTGCCACCCACTTAAGTAGCCCCTTAAAACATGTCCCAAGTCTACCATTGCAGCCTGAATGCGTTTTTTTTTTAACTGCCAATTTGACTTGGCAAAACAACCCCCTTCTCAAGCCTTAAACTCCTATTTTATTAAATATACGTCACCCCCAAGTTAAGCTCTAGGTAGCCTATAGGCCAGGGTGTATAAGTACATATAAGTCACCCCTAAGGCAGGCCCTAGGTAGCCCAAAAGGTTGGAAATATACTTTTAAGTTATGCATGTCCAGGTAGTGAAAAACTCCTAAATTTGTTTTCACTACTGTGAGGCCTACCTCTCCCATACAATAACATTAATAACAGAATAGGCAAAGATTTCATGTTTGGTGTCTAAGAAATTGTAATAAAAAATTCTCTTTAATAGTGAAGTACCATTTTAGTCACAATTTTGAAAATGCCACTTTTAGAAAGCTGGCCTTTTCCTGCCTTGCTATTTGGTGACTTCAGTCTGTTTCTGGGTCAAATGACTAGGTGTCAGCCACACAGTAGAGGGATTAGGTGCCTGGATAGGCCATCCCTGGCAGGTTGGAGGGGCGGAGCTTGGCACAAGCGCCACTTGCAATTGAATAGGCTGTGCCCTGCCTTCACAAAAAGTACTTGCCACCACTGTATTGTTCATGCAGCCAGCTTGGATGCAGGGCAGGGGAGGCAGAAAACTTCAAGAACTTCAAAGGGAATTCTCTAGAAAATTATCCCACTTCAAAGAATGTATCATGTATAAAGATAGGACCCTCAAACGCACTCTTCATTTCTCTTTCTGGACCTGCAGAAGGACTCTCAAAGGATTGCCTGATGCTGTGGTCTGCTGTGTAGTTCAGAAGACTGGCTTGCTGGACCTAGAAGAACTGCTTTCCTGCCTGAAGCCTGCCTTAAAGCCTCAGACTATTGACCTGATGTTTGAGCCCTGTTCCACTTCTTGATACCAGGACTTCCATAATGGCTCCAAGGGCTAGTTGGTGGGTCTCCTGATCAGAGCCTCAGGGACAGAAAAGGCCCCAACCATCTTGATTGCACACCTGGACCCAGACTGAGTAAGTCCTAACCCTCCAAGTGGTGCCCCTTCAGTCCTGGACCCTTGGTGGTGGTGTAAAGGATCCCCAGATAGCCAAAATCCAAAACTTAGAACTTGGAAAATCTTTGACTAAAAACTGCTCTGAGAACAAAGAGGAGACCAGGACCATCCTGCTTGTCTATCCTGACTTCTCAACAGCTCCTGCTACATTCTTTTCCACTGCAGCAAATCCTGTTCAGTGGTCCTTCGCCAAAGGGCTTCCCGGCCTTGTGAAACTCTTGTCAGCTACAGCCTCATGCTAAAGATATTCGACTTTCAAAAAAAGACTAAGGGCCTGATTTAGATGTCAGCGGACAGGTTACTCCGTCCCATCACAACGGTGATGGATATCCCGTCCTCCAAAATATAATAACCATTATATCCTACGGGGTTTATATTTTGGCGGACAGGATATCCGTCCCTATTGTGATAGAGTGACCCGTTTGCTGAGATCTAAATCAGGCCCTAAGTCTGAATGTAGAAATCTTCACTGCGACTTCGTCCAGCGGCTCCCAGATGTTGACTATCCTCCTCACCACACCGCCTGCAGCCTTGACCCACCAAACTTCTACCTTCTCAGAAACGTTTTCTTCAGATTTCTTCTAAGTCCAAATTACAGTACCAACCAACCCCAATCTGCTTTTTGTTTCACGGTCGACCATATTTTACGACTTTGACTTGGTCTTGCGCGACTAGATGTCCGCAGTTAGTGCTTGGATCTTTTAGGCGCAAGATTTTACCTTAATCTTTAAAAACTCATAACTATGGCTCTACTGATTGAATTTCTGTTGTTTTTATGTCAGATCCTTTATTAAAATGGATATGAATGTTTAAATTGGTGTGGGATTTTTCTTGTGTTGTGTTTTCACTTTATTACTGTTTGTGTGTGGCATAAATACTGAGTTTGTAAATATGAGTTAAACCTGACTGCTTGTGTGCCAATCTACCAGAGGGTTAAACACATGCTAATTTATTGACCTTTGTGGGTCATCCTGACAGAGATGGGCTGTATGCTTGAACAGGGTTAACATCCCATTTATCCAACAACCCAGTTTCTCACAAGGATAGGGCAGTAACTTGATCAATCCATGACATCCTTCTCTACCTTTGTGATAAGAGAGATAATAGCTATTAGACCTGTCAGCCTTAAGGTAGTCATCCTCCAAACCTTTTGCCTGCTTGCCTCCAATTTTGCTAAATTCTTTTTCTGGCCTTGGGACTCTTAGGGGCACATGCATCAAGGTAGGCTTTTGTGATTCCTTAATTGCGATTATTAAGGAATCGCAATTATGGAATCGCAAAAGCCTATGAATGTAGGAATCTATAATTAAAAATAGCGATTCCTACACATTCCTTAATTGCGACTCGTAAATTGCGAGTCGCAATTAAGGAATTGATTCCCATTCATTCCTATGGGCTCAGAGGCCCATAGGAATGAATGGGAATTGCATGCGCAATTTGCGAGTGCCCAATAGGTACCCGCAAACTGCGCATGCAATTTCAAGGGTGCGAGGGTTCCAAAAGGATACCCTGTTGCACCCCTGAAATTACAATTTAACCACATGTCGCGCACACACATGCCCTAAGGGCATGTGTGTGTGTAACATGTGACTTTGAAAAATGCACTTTAGTGCATTTTTCGGAGAAATCAAAAATTGCCATCAACTTTAGATTGATGGTAATTTGCGATTCTTATCAGCGAAATCGCTAAATTATTTTGTTTAATGCATTGCATTTAAGGAATCGCAATTTGCGATTCCTTAAATGCAATCGCAATTTAAGGAATCGCAAATTTTGCGATTCCTTAAATTGCGATTTTTGCATTGGGGATGATGCATCCCAAATGCAAAAATACCGGTCGCAAAGGGGCAGATTCTGAGAATCTGCCCGTTTGCGACCGGTTTTTCCTTTGATGCATGTGGCCCTTAGCACTTTACCACTGCCACCCAATGCTAAAGTATATCTTCTCTCTCCCATAAACATGGTTTGATTGACTTATTTACAATTGGCATAATTGGCATACATGTGCCCAG
The DNA here is from genome assembly GCA_963921515.1 of Calotriton arnoldi. NCBI lineage: Eukaryota > Metazoa > Chordata > Amphibia > Caudata > Salamandridae > Calotriton > Calotriton arnoldi. Next base: position 678,225 of record CAWUFW010003815.1, read on the forward strand.
TGCCTGTAAATGTAATGCTACTAGTGGGCCTGCAGATCTGACTGTGCCACCCACACAAGTAGCACTTTAAACATTTCTCAGGTCTGCCACTGCAGAACCTGTGTGTGCAGTTTACAATGCCATGTCAACTTGGCATTTAAAAAAACCCTTGCCAAGCTGAAAACACTCATTTTTATTACATAGAAGTCACCCCTAAGGTGGGGTCTAGGTAGCCCATAGGGCAGAGTGCTCTGTGATCCAAATGTGGGACAAGTACTTTTAGGCTTTGCATGTCCTGGTAGTGAAAAACACCCAAACTCGATGTTCACTATTGTGAGGGCTACCCCTCTCATAGGTCAACATTGGGAATGCCTTATTATACTTTTAAACTGTAACTACCGATTGATAAGGAGTAGATCTGCTATGTTTCCTATAGTTGGAATTGTAATGATAAATCCTCTTTATTGGGAAACTCAAATTTATCATTAACCTTTTAAAAATGCCATTTTGAGAAAGATATACAAAAGGGGAAAGATGGCATTTTTCTGCTTGTAGGCCTGTGTGCCTGTAGGCTGTCTCCAATACACATCTAGGGTGGGTGACAGCTAGACTTTGTACATTCCCTCTAGACTGCCACACACAAACGGACCTTAGTTGTGACTGAGTGACCATCCACATCCTGTTGGGTCATCCTGGGCAGGATGGGAGCGATGAGCTGACACTTACACCTGAATAAGCTATGTCATGTCCCCACACAAAAGGCTGCACACCCACCTGGGGTGAGTCTGGAGCCAGAACTGGGAAGGAGGACCTCTGTGTACTTCAAAGCCCTTCCTCGAAGTCACTCCCAGTTAAGAGGCCATACTGGGTATAAGAATTGGACTTCTGACCCTACTACTTCAGTACACCACTGGACCTGTGAAGACCTTGGCCAGGAAGAAGGACTACTGGGCTGCTACAAGGACTGCCACTCTGTTGGACTGCTGCTTTGGAAAAACTGCTTTTCTGCTGTGGTGCCCTGCTGCCTGCTACCCTCTGCCCTGCTGAGGAAGAACTGGACCCATCTCACTTGATTCCAGAGTGACTCCAAGGGCATGCAGGTTTGCCCCCTGTCTAAGTCTCAGGAAAATCAAAGACTTCTCATCAACCTGCAGCAGCACCTGGACTTTGCTTGCTGCAAATCTTGCCCTGCCAAGTGGTGCCAATCTAGTGCTGGGCCATTGGAGGTGGGTATAAAGTGCTGCAAATGCCAGAATGCACACATAAATGATGTTCAGCCAATCGGAACTGGTGCATCTCCCTTGATGCATCGCTGCTGCTGCAGGGTCCAAGGATATCGCATTGACTACTGCAAAGCGCTTCCTCCAAATTCCGATGCATCTCTGACGTTGTGGGGCTCACCACTGACGCTACGCCTTCAACCCAGTGGTTCAAAGATGACGCATCACCTTCGTGCTTCCGGCATCCTGACTACATCGAAGACACATCTAAAGTAATGTTACAGCAGGCCAAGGCTGGTCCCTGTATCCGACCTGTGCTTCATTGTGGTCAGCCTGAATGTCTGGATTTACACTGGTCCAGCATGACCAGATAGCCCTGGTTATCACTTAAAGCTTTTAAGCAATACATTTTCATTTATTTTAACGCCGGGTATACTCATTGGATGTTTTTTGTTTTGGTCATAGAAATATAATCTATTTTTCTAAACTGGTGTGGAAACTTTTTGAGGGGTTTTCACAGTGATACTGTTTGAAGTGTTGTACAAATTCTTTACACATTGCCTCTTAAGTTAAGCGTGACTGGTCTGTGTTAACCTACCAGAGGGTGAGCACAGATTAATTTAGGGAGTGTATGAACTTACCCTAACTAGGATTGTGGTTCCTGCTTGGACATGGTGCATACCTCTGCCAATCAGACACCCAATTTCTAACAATAGATTTATTGGATATTGACTCAGAGTGCCAGGTTGACACAGCCTATTTGAAGGCAGCATATAGCAGCAAAAGCAAGAGAGGTTTACTGGTTTGATTACATTTCTCTGGGAAAGCCATTCTTGCTACAGGATATACATGTTAGGAGGTTAGAAATTTCCTTCTCCCCCTTAGGAAGCATAATAACATCATCTGTAGTTTCAAAGACTGAACAAAATCCTCCTCCATTCTCACAGTGTCAAAGCAATTTGAATTATATAAAGTTTCATAGTAGAAGGCAAAGGCCTCAGAGATATCCTCCCGGTGTGGAATAAGAGTGCCTGAGTGGTCATATATCACTGCCATAAAGCTCTGGGCTTCCCTCTCCTTCTGTCGGGCTATCAGAAGGCATCCATACTTTTTACTGCACTCATATTTTCTCAATCTTAGTTTAACCAGCATCCATTCTGCACCACTGTCAAAAGTGGAATTAAAGGTTAATTTCACAGAATTCAGTTTATATCTCACCATGGGTGATTGGTCTCTGTTGTACTGCATTTTCAGGTTCCCAAGCTGCAGCTATAGTCTAGAGAGCTCCTTCTCAAATGCCCTCCGGCTATTTTCCTAAGACTATTCAGATCCTCACAGTAATGAAGAAGAAGACCACATGGGACCCGAATGATCACACGGTCCATTACTCACCTACCCTTTTCTGGCAAGATCATTGAAAAAGCAGTCTACACTCAAATCCAATATCACAACAGTGGTAAACATCTCCTGCATGAATACAAACTGGCTTCAGATTATTCCACAGCCTTGGCCCAATGACATGAACCCCAGCTCTCTCCAAATGAAAATCATTTGGATACATCTTCGACACCAACATCACCTATCAGGAATACAAGGTGCTGGGGCAGAGAGGGGTGCAGCTCCGGTTCAGCTGAAAAGCCAGGTCCTGAGGCTCCTCCTGATGGTGTGCAGAGTGGGGGAGCGTTGATGTTGACTGGGAGCTCGTTCCAGGCATTAGCTGCGATGTAGGAGAAGGCTCTTCCACCCGCTCTAGTTCTGCGGATGCGTGGGGTATCTGCTAGGGTGAGGTCGGCGGAGCAGAGGTTCCTTTTGGGTACGTGGAAGGAGACTCTTTCGTTGAGGTATTTGGGTCCTCTGTTGTGGAGCGATTTGTAGTCGTGAGTGAGTAGCTTGAAGGTTACGCTCTTCTCGATGGGGAGCCAGTGGAGGTCTCGCAGGTGTTGGGTGATGTGCTCATGCCGTGGGATGCCGAGGACGAGTCTGGCTGCGGTGTTCTGGATGGTCTGGAGTTTGCGTAGCAGGGATTTGTTGATACTGGCATAGTGGGCATTTCCGTAGTCCAGTCTGCTTGTTATGAGTGTGTGGGTGACGGTCTTTCTGGCCTCGGGGGGATCCACTTGAAGGTCTTGCGGAGGGTGGAGAAGCAGGTGGAGGTGATTGCGTTGATCTGTCGGGTCATGGTGAGGGTGGAGTCGAGTATGATGCTGAGGTTTTGGGCATGGTCCGTGGGGGTGGGGAGGGGCCGAGGGCCACCAGGAATTGTCCCAAGCGGAGGGGGAGGGTCCGAGGACTAGGACTTCTGTCTTCTCCGAAATGAGTTTCAGACAGCTGCTGCTCATCCAAGCTGCCACGTCTTTCATTGCTTCATGGAAGCTGAGTCTAGTGGTTTTGGGGTCCTTCGTGAGGGAGAGGATGAGCTGGGTGTCGTCGGCATAGGATACAATGCTGAGTCCGTACTGTCTGACAATGGCGGCGAGGGGGGCCATGTAGATGTTGAAGAGTGTGGGACTGATAGGAGATCCTTGTGGTACTCCGCAATTGATTTCTGTGGGTTTGGAGAGGAAAGGCAGGAGTCTGATCCTTTGGGTTCTGCCGGCGAGGAAGGAGCGGAGCCAGTCGAGGGCGGTTCCCTATATTCCAGCATCGTGTAGTCTGGCTGCGAGGGTGCGTTGGGAGACAGTGTCGAAGGCTGCAGAGAGGTCGAGTAGGATGAGGGCTGCGGTGTGGAGCGTGCGGATGTCATCAGTGGCAGCGAGGAGGGCGGTCTCGGTGTTGTGGTTGCTGCGGAATCCGGATTGGGAGGGGTCGAGGATGGAGTTCTCTTTGATGAAGTTAGTCAGCTGGGCGTTGACGAGCTTCTCGGTGACTTTGGCTGCGAAGGGAAGGAGGGAGTACTTCAGGTCCGTCGGGTCTGCGGAGGGTTTCTTGAGGCGGGGCTTGACTTCTGTGCGTTTCCAGTCGTCTGGGAAAGTGCCGGATTCGAAAGTGGTGTTGATGGTGCGTTGTAGCTGGGGCGCAATGGCGACAGTGGCTCTGTGGAAGATGTGCGGAGGCCAGGGGTCCGTGGGGGCTCCTGAGTGGGTGCTCTTCATGGTAGTAGTGATATCTTCGGTGGTGACCGGGGATCAGGTGGTGATGGTGGGCCGGCTGTCATTGCTGGAGGGAAGGGTGGTTTCTGGAGTCTGTTGGCTGAAGTTGTCGTAGAGGGCTTTGATTTTCAGGTGGAAGTAGGAGCCCAGTTTGTTGCAGAGGTCTTGGGAGGGAGTGACGATTATGGCTTCGCTGTGGGGCTTGGTGAATTGCTGAATGATGTTGAAGAGTTCCTTTGAGTTGCTGGAGTTGGTGAGGATTTTGTTCTGAATGAAGGTCTTCTTTGTGGATCTTATGCATTGGTGGTAGTCTGTCATGACGTTCTTGTAGTTGGACAGGTCTTCCATGGTTTTGCTGTTTCTCCATTGTTTTTCGAGACGTCTGCAGGAGCATCTGGCTTCTTGGAGGTCGGTGGTGAACTAGGTGGACTTCAGGGGGCGTAGTCTGTCGGTGGTGCGGAGGGGTGCGAGCTTGTCTGCGCATTTGGTGATCCAGTGTTGTAGTTCCTTGGCTGCAGAGTTGGTGTCGGTCGAGGCGGGGGGGTCGCGGCTGAGGGTGGAGTTGAGGTGCTCCTCAGTGAGCTTGCTCCAGTTCCTTCACGGAGGGCGAGGATTGGGTTTGAGAGCGGTGGCGGTGTTGAAAGAGAAGTGTACGCAGTGGTGGTCCTTCCGGAGGGGCTGTGTGGTGTGGCTGAAACGGATGTTGTTCCCACCTGCGAAGATGGGGTCGAGGGTGTGTCCTGCCTTGTGTGTAGGGGTGGAGATGAGCTGTTTCAGTCCGATGTTGGTGAGGTTGTCCAGGAGGGCGGTGGAGTTGGGGTTGCTGAGGTTGTCGAGGTGAAAGTTCAGGTCTCCGATGAGTATGTAGTCCGTGGAGGTGATGGCATGGGGTGCGACAAGGTCAGCAATAGTATCGGTGAACGAAGCGCGGGGTCCAGGGGCTCTGTAGGTGAGGGTGCCACGAAGAGTGGCTCTAGGGCTGGTCTGGATCTGGAAGTGGAGCTGTTCAGTGGTGACGGAGGGGTCGCTTGTGGTGGAGGTGGAGAGTCGGAGGGAGCTCTTGTGTACTATGGCGAGTCCTCCTCCTGGCTGGTTGGGGCCATCTGGAATGGCGGTGGCAATGTCGGGGGTGGAGGAGGTGTTGGTCCAGGTTTCCGTGAAGAAGATGACGTCTGGCGAGAGGGTGTAGAGGGGGTCCCAGATCTCTACGGCATGTCTGTGCAGGGAGCGCACGTTGAGAAGGATGCACTTCAGGGCTTCGGTTGTTGGCGTCCGGCGTGGGGGCGGCGGCCGTGAAGGTGCGGAGGGTGGTGAAGGTACGGCAGCAGTGGCGGCAGCAAAACTGGCCGTGGGTGGTGTTCGGTGTGGACAGCTGGCAGTTGTTGTTCCTTCCGGGGTTAAGTGCGAGGAGGGCAGCAGAGTCGTAGTGGTGGGTGGCCGGAGAACCAGGGTCCCTTGCGCTGGTCTTGGCCGGGTCGTGGTCGGGCTTGCCATTGGCACGCCTTTGACGCGCCAGCGGCGCAGCTGCGCAGCGGACGCCATTAAATAGGGAAAGGGGGAGGGAAGCGCAGCTGGGACAAGGGAGCGGGAAGCAGCAGGGGGGAGGGGTCACGGTAGCAGTAGCAGCGGGAAAAGGAAAACGGGCAGAAAATAGCAGGACAAACAGAGAGAGACAAGGCAACAAAAAATACAGAGGCAAAAGACAGGAAAACAGGCACAATAATAAAGACAGAAAACAAAGCCAAACACAGAAAAACGGGCACAATACAGCACAGACAGAAGTAGAACCAGCAGAAGAGCAATGCTCTCCCAATGGACCACCAGGGATGTGGCGCAGGCAGGAGCCTGCGGGTGGAGGAGGGCCTCGAACACCTACCTGTACAAAGCAGTGCACAGGGCAGCGGCACTTAACAGCAGAGCTGCAGGAGGAGAGAGCGATTTCTCTGACCAGGAGGTCAGAAGTCTTGCTCGGACTCCCTCGCCGCGGCCGCCATTAAAAATCTCTCTGTGTTAACGTTTCTTCCACAAAGTGACTTCAGACCTGCAGTTCAAAGACTTATACTCTTGCATCATAATGGTGGAAACACACTGATCCCTCGCCTTCTAGATGCCACACTGGTACCCCAGTACATCTCATTCAAGGGCTGAGAAATATGTTCACATCACCCCCAATCTGATTGAACTCCGTTGGCTCCCCTTGCCAACCTGAACCATGTTTGAAATCAGCTTCATTGTTTGCACAGCAATGATTATCAACTTATATTGCAGATACACTCACCATCTCTGGTGACTCTCGACACACCCACAGACAAGACACCAGCAGACTGGAGGCTAAAAAGTGTTAAAAAATAAAAACAAGGCAGCTGGCCTTTTCAATTTATACACATTCGATGAAGAACAACATTCCCTTTTCCATAAGGAATGTCCCAATGCTCTTCCAGTTTATGAACGATTTGAAGACAAACCTTTATACCTTTATAAAGAACTCTACACAGCAATGTAGGTACAATCCAATAAACAACTACCTCTCCTATCCTATCTCTCCTACCATATCAGTGTATGCATGTCTTTGACCCTCTACTGGGCACCGCTGCTTTTTCTAGCTTTGTTTTATACAAATACCACATACAAACATGCACATTCACACAATTAGAGTCCCACATTAAGTAGCCTCTCCCCGTTGCCTGGCCAGCCATTCACAACAATTGGAATGAAGTAACCAATCCCATGTTCAAATCTGTTTATTACTGTATATGCAATCTGAGTGTGTTCCTTTCCTCTGGAGTCCTTTACCTAATATCTCTCCTTCATCAATGGGCAGGGAGCATGGAAAGCATAGATCGAGGTATAACTGTTTTATGGAGTGGTCTGGAATCCCTCCCTCTCGAATCTCAGTTTTGCAAAGTCATCCTGTGCCCTGGGCAACCCCCAACTTTTTGCTGATTGATACTGGTGGTAACTGAATCTGACTGACCCTGGACTTTGCCTAACCTGGCCCTGGGTCAGTGCTATGCTGAAAGAAACACTTAAAATACAGTGAAAACACCTACTTACACTAGGGTACACTATGGGTTGCGGTACCCATGTGATTGGCATGACCTGCCCTAGCACATAATAGGGCAGGGGGGTTGAAACTACCTCTAAGTCCCTAGTATGTAATAGGGCATGGCAGTTTAGAGGCCAGCAGCCTTTCTGCACTTGCATGTGTGCACTGCTGAAGCCTGAGGTCAGTTTAAAAGTAGCTCTGTGTTGCAGGACTGCTTTTAAAAAGTAAATTGTGCACAAACTCGACTTTGGTGTTTGGTGTTTGGGGCACTTAAAATGGATAATCTACAATGTTTGGGCATATTAGGTACCCCCAGGGTCTCCCCTAGGAGTACCAGGGGTGGGGGGTCAGGTATTGATAAGGAGGACCCTTATAAAATGAGTCTTATATGCCCTGGGTTAAGTGAAATTGCACATTTCACTCCCCACATTGTCATAAAGTGCTGCACAAAATAGACTTTGGTGCTAGGAGCACTGTGGAGGGAGGATCTGCAATATTTCTACATATTCAGAACCCCTAAAGTCTCCCCTAGGTGTTCCAGGCATGGGGGTCCTGTAGATATAGGCAGACTACTTATAAAATATGTTTCTATAAGCCCTGGTGCTGGAAAAATGGCCCAAGTCATTTTTCCCATTGCAAATCCCCTGCCACATAGGTTAACATGGCAAGAAGTTATTAACTAATAAAACCTGCCAGAAGAATGATAAAATAGCATTCACGGACTTCCCAGACATTTAGTTATACGACTTTCTTGTCTGTAAGCCCAGATTCAGCCTTCCAGTGGTCTGTCCTGATTGGTCAGAGTTAAGTGGATTAGCCAGGCTCCTTTGAAGAGGTGATAAAGAGCCCCTGGGGTTAACCAGCTCTGCTGGGAGGGCAGTGTTCTGTTACACAGGAATGCCAGAGCAGGGGGAGGAGTCATAAACAATGGACTTCAAGGGAAGGGGAAGACACCAGTGTCATTTACAACTCTACTCTTTTGAACCCAGCCAGATGCTAGGCTTAAGGAAGGAATGAGCAGATGCAAGGGGGAGAGACTATGGAGATTAGCCATCCTCGGGTTGTATTTAGCCAGCTCTTCTCTCCCTGCTGGAAAATCCGCCATGATGAATTTGGAAGAATTAGTGCACTCTGGGACAAAATAGTGCCACACTTTGCAGGATGTGGTCATACCTTTATGGTGGCACCCTGGCCCCATTGGACAGGAGTGCCCTCCTGCTTGTCCCAGAGAACTTTTAATAAGTATCTGAGAGGGGCAGAGCCTCTCAGATCTGCTGCTTGAAACCTAAGAGAGCAAGAAGGGCCATGCTAAGAAGTTTGATGTGCAATTACTAAGGCCTGCACTCTGAAGATTTGCGCCTTCTGCACCATCTGGAACTACAGCCCTGTGGACTACTTTGCTGTAAAAGGACTAAAGAGTGGACTCCCTGCAAGCTACAGGTTAACAGAGCTCACCTGGAACATCACCACCATGAATCCTTAACTACCAGTGGATTTGTAAGGCTTTTGTCCAAGTGGATTGTGGGAACTGAAGTCCTAACGTTTCAATGACTATCTTGGAGCTTCTAGACCCTTGGAGTAAGTTTAAGACACTTTGGGACCGTTTGGGGAACTTCAGGAAGAAGTTCCAGAAGTTTGGAGAAGTTTGGAGCAACTTTGGAAAAAAGCTCCATTAGTGGACCGACTCAACCTGGCCAGCCACGCCGCCTGTCTTTAACCGCGAGCCGGCCTGCCGTCCAGGGTCGTCCCGCTGAAAAGCTCCGTAGGTCCGACTTCCAGAGTTTGACCTGGAGTAGGCGAAATCCAAGGCCTACGAACCCTCACCGAATCCGGCCTGGTGAAGAGCATCGTGGGTCCCCTTAAGAAAGAGCTCCGTAAATGTTTCTAAGTCCGAACGAAGAAAAGGTGACCGGGAGCAACTGCAAGAGTCAAGCCGCCTGCCTTCAACCGCAAGTCGGACTGGATCCTTGGTTCGCCCGGAGGTCGGACTTCCATGAGTTTGACCAGGAGCAATCCGGCGAACCCTCACCGAATCCGGACTGGCTGAGAGCTTAGAGAGACTCTGGGATGAAAAGCTCCAGAAAAGTTTCTAAGTCAGAAGGTAAAAACTTTGACCGAGACCTACCATGAGGGGTAGCCGCGCAGGGCTCCATCTCAGTCTACCTGAAATTTGACTTTGAACCTGTTTATCGTGACCAGATGTCCCGATAAGGCGCTATACGTTTCTATGTGTTATATAATGCTAAATCTTTAAGAATTCATATCTCCGGTTCCCTACATTGGATTTTTGTCATTTTGGTGTCATTTTAAAGATAAAAATACACCAAAATGTTGGATTTTTATTGTGCATTGTGTCTTAATTATTTACTGAATTTGTGTTTTTAAATGCTTTGCATACCTGTCTTTTAAGTTAAGCCTGCCTGCTCGCAGCCAAGCTACCAGGGGTTGAGCATGGGAATAATTTTCTAAGACCTATTCTGAGCCCTGTACTGTGTTAGTGGCCTTATTGCCAGCGGCAGATTTACATTTGCCCCTACTAATAATCCACTTTCCAACACTCAGGGGCCGATTCTGATGCGGGTTGGAAAAGCTTCCCGACTGAATAGGTTGGGAAATGGTGTCCGACCCACTCGGATCGGGAAAGTCCGACCGGCGGAGTAGGATGCATCCGGATGCTTCCAGATACGATTTGGTTGAAGTCCCATTGACTTCAATGGGAACATTTGTTCCTAACCGCATCAGAATTGGGCCCTCGGTCGGGAAGACACGTTCCCGATCCGATTTGGAAGGAGCAAATGCCATTAGGAGGCCTTCCTAACCGCATCAGAATCAGGCCCTCGGTCGGGAAGCTTTTCCAACCCGCATCAGAATCGGGCCCTCAGAGTGTGTTAGATTAAATACATGGGGACCTTGGCCCAAGAAGTAATCAATTCTTCAAGAAGTACCCTGAGTGCAGTACAGAAGATCATCAAGTCATGTAGTGTGGCCCTATTATTACTTTTTGACATGTCGGTGTCAGATTTATTGAGAAGGGGATAAAGGGCAATGTTCTAGTCACCACCTCCACAATTCAGAGTGGAGCCAAATTTGGTGGAGCAATCTGGATACGTGGGAAAGGAAAATCTGTCTGAGTATATTGAGGGCATGCATTGTCTATATTCAGTGTCATATTCATTGTGTGGAAGTTCACGAAAGTTTAGAGGCTTTCTGATAGTCCAGGTCTTAATAACCTTGCACCACAGTGATCATCTGATAGAAATAGATACCACATTTCTTAGAGCACACTTAGGCATTAGGCAGGGAACCCCGTCGTGTGTGTTTATTTTGCAACTACTGCTAATTACAGAACAGACCAAGTCTGTTTTGAATTTTGAGGATTTAGAGTCTGATAAGTGAGTTTCCTGCAGGAGAGTTACACCTTCAGATGATGGTTATAAATAACACAGAGGGGCCGATTCCGATCTCGGCCGGTAGGGCTCTGAATCGGATTCGGCTTAACTGGATCCGATTCGGAGCCCTATTTCCCGACCGATTCGTACGTGCGTCCGGACGAGCGAGTACGATGCGAAATCGCCGACCGACTCGTTTGGGCGTCCCAACCGCTGCAACCGACACGTTCCCGGGTCGAACCACACCGACCGACTCGCTCGGACACGACTCGCACCGCGCAATGGAGACGTTCCCCGGCCGGGTAAGTACGATGCGTGCCGCGAGCAGTCCGACCGACACGCGCCGCCCGGCTCGAAAGAGCAGTCGGAGCCGTACTCGGGGGTCTGTGTCGGACCCCCTGTACGCGGAGCCGCGCGAGTCGCACACAGGGGGACCCATGGGTCCCCCTACCTGTGCGTGTACGGAACGAGTCGCTTCGCCGCGTACACGCTGTAGGGGCGCCCTTGTTCGCCTCGCACCCATTGAGGCAATGGGAGCCCGCGTACGCGTTGTACGACCGGCTCCCATTGACTTCAATGGGAGTCCGACCGACTCGAGTACGATAGCATACGGACGCATCGTACTCCTTCGGTCGGGCTGCATGGGTCCGATTCGGTCGGAAATCTCTCCGGGTCCGGCACGGTCGGAGAGATTTCCAGCCCGAATCGGAATCGGCCCCAGAATGTTCTTTCTCTTGATGTAGAGCATTCATGATCAAAGAAGAGACTTTCAGAAGGTTGGGCAAAACAGACCAAGTAACTATTTGGGTGTGGATTGAGAGAGAGACTGCTCCAGAATTATGTGGTCTCATGCATATCTGTGATGGAAACAAAGGATGAAATCCTGTGGGTGGCATGAGTGGTTGTGTCTGGTCCAGCATGGTCATAGGAGCATCCAACAGAGTGCTCTTCTACTTGGAAAGTACAGTATTATTGAGAGTGATGAATGACGGAAGTCAGTGCTTTCTTTCCTACCTACCAGAGGTGAATGATAATTCTGTTACAAAAACAGGGGAGAGAAAAGTTGAATGAAGAAAGGGGGCATTGTGCATACATGGATCCTATGGAGGACTCCACGCACTAGATACTGTTGTCCGAGAGCTAAAGTCTAGCTCTGCGAGCAAAGTTACTGCACTGCGTTTCCTAAAAGGCAGCAAGCAGAATAAGTACCTTATTTTCAAAGATATGGCACTGTTTCTCTCTTCCGCTGCCCTGAGTTCATCAAGCCTATCTTGTGCCACACCCATGACTAACAGTATAAACTTGTTCACACAATACAGCACAAATGTAATGTTGGAAACGTTAGGAGAAATTAAAACAATTCTTCTTTTAATGCCTGCGTCAAAGAGGTATATTTTGGTGTGAAAAGCCCAGGCTACTATTTTTAGATATTTTTAGATAGGGCTTGCATCAAAACCAATGGGTGGTTGTATGGGAATGCTCCTGTAACTTGTATGGGAAACCCCCTTGATGCAAAGCAACACAAAGCAGCACTAGTGATACTTTGCTTGAATCACTGACAAAATATCGAAGGTCAGAATATCGACCTACAGAAATATTGACGCAAAAATATCGAAGTCAAGAATATCGACATCCTATCTACATTATGGTAAGTACAAAAATATCGGAAAAAAAATATTGATGTCAAAAATATAGTTGTTAAAAATATCGGGGCATATTAGCAAGACCGGCGATAAAATTATCGCCGTTTTAGCGACAGGAAACTGCCGCTAAAGCGGCGATAATGGGCTTGCTAATATGCGTTATAGAATTCAATAGAAGCCCAGGTTAGATGTCCTGCACATCTAACCTGGGCTTCTATTGGAATTCTATAACGCATATTAGCAAGCCCATTATCGCCGCTTTAGCGGCAGTTTCCTGCCGCTAAAGCGGCGATAATTTTATCGCCGGTCTTGCTAATATACTCATCGTTTTTATTTAAGTAAAAAAATAATGTAAAATAAAGTAAATAATACATATAATTAAAATAAACTTAGTTAAAAATATTTTAAAATGTTTAAAAATTATAAGTAATATATATGTAATGTAAAAATAAATTAAACATATACATATAATATATAATATATATACTTACTTACTATTAATTTTTAATAATTATTTTAATTACTTATAATTTTTTTAAAATATTATATCATATTATAAATACATCTATACACATAAAACAATAATATAAATAAAAATTAAATAAATATATATAACAAATTAAAAAAATTAAAATAATTTTTAATCTTTTAAAAATTAATTATATACTACATTAACTAAAATAATACAAAAGATATTAGATAGTGGAGGTAATAAAATTACTATTCCAACTCCAAACAGTGCAACAGTAGGGAGAATGTTGGATAGCGTAGGGGTAAAAATTACTATTCCCACTCCAGTGAGTGCAACAGTAGGGAAAGTGTTGGATAGCGTAGGGGTTAAACTTACAATTCCCACTCCAGTGAGTGCAACAGTAGGGAAAGTGTTGGATAGCGTAGGGGTAAACATTACTATTCCCACTCCAGTGAGTGCAACAGTAGGGAAAGTGTTGGATAGCGTAGGGGTTAAATTAACATACTTATTAATTAAATAATTTTTGTAAAATAAATAACATATTAATAATTAATTAACTAAAAAATTAATAATAAATACCAATAAAATTAAATTAATATTTACTTAAATAACATTAAATTACTTCCCACCCTATTCCCCCATAAACACACAACCCACTACACATAAAAAAGAACACAATTAATTTAATTATCAATAAATCAATTAATAAAAATGAATCACCAATATATAATAAATTAACAATAAATTAATTAACAATCACAAAAAATAAAAAAAATAAAAAATTAATCATAATTAATATAATTATAAATTAATCAACTAATAAAAATTAATTACCAATTAATAATTAATTAACAATACATTAATTATCAATAACAATAAATAAAAATTTTTAATTAATTAATTATAATCAAATTACTTCCCACCCTATTCCCCTATAAACCCACAACCCGCTACACATAAAAATTAACATAATTAATTTAATTATCAATTAATGAATTATTAACAATTAATTACCAATTAATAATTAATTAACAATAAATTAATTAACAATAAAAAATATTTAATTATATTTAATATAATCAATTTAAAAAAAATAATAACCAATTAATAATTAATTAACAACAAAATTAATCAATACTCAATTTTTCTTAATTAATTACTTAATTACAAATAATTTACTTACCACCCTATTCCCCTAAAAACACACAACCCACTCCAATAATAAATTAATACAAATAAAATAATTATCAATTAATAATAATTAATTACCAATTAATAATTAATTAACAATAAATTAATTATTAATAACAATAATTAAAAATTAATAATTACTTAATTAAAATGAAATTACTTCCCACCCTATTCCCATATAAACCCACAACCCGCTACAGAAATAAAACACAAAATGTAATTAAAATAAATTAATAATTCCTAAAAATTATTATTTAATTTACTATAATTAAATGACTTCCAACCCTATTCCCCTATAAACCCACAACCCGCTACAGTATACATATATTTAAAAAAACAGTACAATACTTAACAAAAATATAGAACACATACATATTAAATACATACTAAAATACATAATACTCATATAAATATCGATATTATTAACATCGATATTTTAACTATCGATATTACTAACATCGATATTTGCAACATCAATATTTCTTACCTTAACTTCGATATTCTGGTTGTAGATATTCTTGACTTCGATATTTTGTCCCTACGTTCTTTAAAACTCGATTTAACTGTGCTTTGATATTTAAAAATCGATATTTTGACTGTGCACCACTTTGCTTTACTTTAGGGATACTTTCCAGTAAAAATAAAGTTTTACATAGTAAATTAAATCCCAAATCAATAGTTTGTGTTGGTTTGCTTCACTGTTGTGATGCAAATCTAGTGCAAATTGTCAGTAAATCTGCCCCAAATTGTTATGAGTCACAACCCTAAAACTCTAATCTGCAGGAGTTGTGCGTATATGCATGAATCATTAAGCCAGCACCTGAAAGCAGTAGACAAACACAGCTGGTGGTATTCCACAATAAATGATTATTCATTTGCGCATAAACAATTTATGTATCAGAATGATGGAAATTATTATAGTAATCTATAGCAGGTATGATACAGAATATCATGAATGTTAGGAAAACTCAAAAATCTTTGCATCACACATTGGTACTAGCACACAAACACACACACGCACAGACAATTAGCCTTATGGTTATTACATTTGCTGAACAATCAGTAATCTCCTTGGCTATTTCATGCCAAGCCATGTAGTTATGCCCGCAAACCTCAATAAGATGTGAGGCCTTAACAAAAACTGGATTAATATGCCAGTTTCAAGCAATAATCACAACCCTTGTCAGGGTGAACCCTCCAAGTGACTAAATTAACGTTAGCTCCGCCCCTGGTAGCTATGGCACTGAGCAAAAAGGCAAAGTGTAAAGTATTTATGCAGTGCAAAACAGTAAAAATGGAAAACAATACAAATCACAAACTGAATTAGAAAAATAGAGTACATTTTAATATACACATTCATACCACAATGAAAAAAATCCAATAAGGGGTACCAGAGATAGGAATTTTTAAAAATGTAGAGTAGAAATAGCAGCAAAAAGCACACAGCGCAAATGACAGTCAAGGGTCACAGCAGACCACGACCTAGGTGTAATTTGAGACTGCCCGGGACGGAGCGCAGGACGGATACACCAACCAGGTTTGTTCTGGTCAAATATTTTACCTTCTGAGTTAGGGGCATATTTACAAAGAACTGGCGTAGGGCAGCGCCACAAATCATTTTGCTGTGCTGCCCTATACCTATTCGACAGGGCAGGAATGAACCTTATTTACAAGATACGGTGCATTCCTGTCCTTTCAGCCAGTGCCGGTGCACAATTAGCAGGTGTCTGTGCTGTTGGCATGATAGTTTTTGTGCAGGAAGGGACGCAGCACACATGGAAAGAGGATCAACGAGGAGAATTTTTTTTAATTCCTCCTCGTTACGCCACCCCTGAGCAGGCGCACAATTTTAACGCATTCCTAGATTTACTCCATGTTGTAAATCTGGGAATGTGTCAAATTCTATGGGCGTTGCTAGGGAACACCCACTGCAATGCCCATGGCACTCCTCGCCGACGCAGTGTGAAGCAACGCAGTGAATTGCGCTGCGTGGTCTCATTCCATATCACGCAGGGTGACTTTACATGGCCTTGTAGATATGGCTAAGCCCTATGCACCACCAGAATGTCACAAAAACCTAAAAGACCTACTCAGTCCACTTGTTTGACATGAGTTAAAGAGAGAGCAGCTCCAATCCTTCAGGACTCCTCTCACCTCACAGACCTCAGGCCTTCTGATCGTCCGCAGGTTCAGAAACTGTTTTGAAGTGGGTGCTTGGAGATGTCACATTTATGCATAGCATGAGCTACTTGGTGGGGTGACTTTTAACCCCTCCCTAATCAATGGGATACACGTTTCCAGGGCAAACTCCCATTTTTCAGTAGTCACTATTTAGCCTACTGCAAACAGGCCCAAAATGCAATCTTCAAGATACAAAAAGTCTTCTGCCACACTAATCCTGGCTCCAAGGACTGGGGTTGTGTGTGAGGAGTATGCTACGATAATCCTAGTATCCTGCTACTTCTAACACTAAAATCAAGTTTGTAGTAGGTACTGGATCAACAACAACCCCAGAGACAGATATCTGGGAGGACAAAAGTAGGATCCTTCAAAAACCAGGCAGTGGATACAGAAGAATTGTCTTGGCATCCTGTTCTCTCCCTTTTAAGTGCATCTCAGTATGATATGGGAAACCAGCAGACTTGTCAGGCAGGATTTGACAGCCAAGCAGGATATGTCACAACAGTCTCAAAAAGATGTCCATAGGCCCCACACTGCATATGAGTTCAGAGTTCTGAGTTCAGAGGAGGTATTTCTGACCATTCAGGTCAGCATATTGCTCCTGGGAGGCATTTCACACCTCTTCCACACTTCTCCCCAGGCTCAGCACAGGCTGGAATAATCTGGAGAGGTATAGCAAATATGCCTTCATGAACTTCAGGCAGAAAAAGGTAGCTTTCTAAAAGTGTAATTATTTGTCTAGCGGATCGCGTTACTGAGATATAGTATTAGTTTTTTAATTTCTACACAGGACAGTAAAGGAAATGATGCTGCTGATTTTTAACTCTGTCTACTGAGGCTCTTCTAACCAGGCCCCAGTGCATGTGCTCTCACCCCTAAAATACATTGAAATTGTCTATACACCCAATTGGCATATTTAACTTACCTACAATTCCCTAGTGTAGGAAAGTGGGTTATAAGTAGGTGGGGGTATTCACTCTCAGCTATTAATAATACCACAATCAGCAGTAGGTCCAGTCAAGTTTCAGTAAATTAATCCTTGCTCAACCCTTGGTAGCTTATCAAACAAGCAGTCAGGCTTAACTTAGGAGACAGGTATATGTAAAGCATTTAATACCACCAAAACAGTAAATAAGTAAAAGACACAACACAATAAAAATCCAACACCAGTTAATCCAGTTTATTAACAATAGAGATAGTTATATCTTTAAAATGACACCAAACAACAAAAATCCAATGTAGGGACCCGGAGATATGAATTGCTAAAGAATAAATTAAAAATTGTGCATTCTAGCGCCAAAAAGCATAAAACGCCACTTGCAGATATCTGGTCACGCTGGACAGGGACAAACTCAAAGTTTTAGGCCGACCTCACTGGAGCCCAGTTTGGGTAGGTTGAGGGCGAGGTCCTGGTCAAAAGTTTACCTTCGGACTTAGGGCATGATTTAGATTTTGGTGGGCGGAATACTCCGTCATAACGGTGACGGATAAACCGTCCGCTGAAATATAAATCTCATAGGATATTTTAGGATTTATATTTCGTGGGATGGGATATCCGGCACCGTTGTGATGGAGTAACCCATCTGCCGAAATCTAAATCAGGCCCTTAGTCTTTTTCTTGGAGGTTTTCTCTCAATGACGGGCTTGTCAGCAGGTCCTCGAGCTTCTTGGATCTGAAGTTTGAGTCGATGACGGCAACCTGTTGCAGCTCGGTGGCTCGGTGAACAGACAGGCATTGAATCCTCTTACGTGAGGAGGGTCTCGAAGCGGTTGTCAACCGCTTCCCTCTCTATTTTGAGGTGGGTTCCGCCTAGAGCTTTTCAGCAGGATGAACCAGCAAGGTCAATCTGATCGGCGAGTTGACATCGGTGCCTTCACTCTCGATGTTGTGCTAGTCTCCTCCTGTAGTGTTGCTGTCAAACTCCGCAAAAAGTTTACAAACTTTTAGTTCTTGCAGTTTCATGGTTCCTTTGGAGAACACAATGGTGATTAGCACCAGCCAAGGGCTCAGAGACTCTAGATGGCCTCTTGGGTACTAGGACTCAATTTCTCACAATGAACCTGCACAGTCCAGGAAAAATCCAGTTGCAACTGGTCAGCTGGGGTGATCCTCTCTTTGGCTGTGTAGTTGATGCCTTCCAGTTCTGTTGTACCTGTTGCTGATCAGGGAGTCTATTTCTTTTCCTTTGAGTCAGGCATAGTCCTTTCTTTGTGGAGTCTTGTGAGTGCTACAGGTGCAGTCTGCCTGAGAGCAAGCTTTCTGTGGTGCTGTCCAAGAGTCCAGCAGGGCAGCTTCTTCTGATGTTTCAGGCAGTAATCTGAAGAGCTTCTGCAGCTCTGCCATATTTATCCTCCATTCTGGGCTTGCAGGAGGGGGTGACACCAACCAATGGGAATTAAGCTGCCTTCCCATGCTATGTCCACTTCCTGTGAAGTGTTGTATACTTTTGAACCAGAATGCACTGTTCTCCCAAGAATAAAATTGAAGAAATGCTCTCCTTGGTATGTTTGTTTGTGTAACCCAACCAGGGCCGGCTTTAAGGTTGTGGTGCTCTGTGCGACAATCTTTGTTGGCGCCCCCCCCAAACAAACATTATTTTTTGTGTTGAGTTGTATGATTTCTCAACCACATATTAAATATATACAGGATACATTTTAGAGTATATAAAATGTATGCTCAAATATCATGTAATTAAAATATGGATTAGATTGGGAACAGATATTACAACAGCATCAGTCAAATACAACTTTTATTCTATAGCCTAAAACAATATACATATCTTGTTTATGTAATTATTAACATTTTCTAACTTTGCCATTCCCTTGTAAATATGCCCCTTAGTTTGGTATGTGTGCAAATCCTGCATTGCCGATCCCTGGTGAGTTTCACTACTCCTGCTGAAATAAGGCCAATGGAGATACCAATGGGTGAGGCAGACTGGCCTCAAGGGTCCTGTGACCTCAGTGACAGAGGTACTATTGCTCTAGGGTGTTCTGCTTCGTAGGCAGGCCTGCCTGCAAGACTAAAGGTGAACTTCAGTATGGATTGTGGTGGACAGTCCTTCAAGGTGCTAAGATATCAGGGCTTCTAAGGTCTAGCTGGGCCTGCTAGGGCCTAGCATGGGAGTGTGCTTCCTCAGGAGAGTGGTCTGGTGGACTGTTGAGGGCTGAACCTAGTTCCCCAGTTCCAACTTTGGCAGCTCTGGCCATAGTGCCACATCCTCTCCCCCAATGAACACCATACTGTCCCACTGAGAGAATCTCGCACTGCCTTTAGCTACAACCCAATTGTGCCCTGCTATAAACACCTGGATGTGACTCAATTCAAATTATGCACTAGACAAAAGTAATGTGCTGCCTAAAAAAAAGGGAACATCCTGGAAAAAGCAAACCCTCATAGGGAATGCAAGATTAAGGAAAACATGTGAAACGTAAGCAGAACAACATGGTTACCTTAACACTTTTACACTCATTATTCAGAAATCAATGAGTGCTTTTACCTGAAAAGTTAAGGATAGGAATACAGGGGCTGGAAAGGACCCGTTAAGGACCTGTTTCAATGTCCGTTGCATATATCCTTACAAAACATAAGCAGTATGATTTAAAAAGACCAAACCCCTGAACACAGAGCCGCGGTACACATTTTATAAACTAAAATAAGGAAAACAGCTGATAAGGATCACATTAAACATTTACCACTCCCGTCATCAACCAGGTATTGCAGTACCTCCAGAAATGGTGGACTTCTCTCCCCGGGAAAAACAATACTGTTGAAAGAGAGATGAGAAAATGAAAGTAGCGCTTCACTGGGAAGCTTTGTAAAGTGGCGCTAATGTGTGTGGGTATGAATAAAACCAATGTGGCCACTTCAGGACTGCTCTGTCATGCTTTATTTAGTTTTTTTTTTTTCTTTTCATATTTCTTCGTCCCGTGGCTGCACTTTGGAACAGAAAAATGTCAGAAAAAGAAATTTTTAGCAAAAGTGTTTCTTTCTTTTTAGATCCATTTCACAGGGGAACAAATGAAGGAAAGTAGAGGAAACAGAGGGTAAGAGATGTTTATTGAAGTCACGGTGTTCAACAAGTGAGGAGCAGTGAGAGAGAGACAGAAAGAGAGGGAAAAAGAGTAAGAGGAAGAAAGAGGGGAGCAGCTGACAGTGGCATGGTAGGAGAAGTGGAATGGTTAGTGGTCTTCTGAGTGGCTTAGTCATGCCCGCAGGTTTATTAAGGTAAGATTAGTGGTTGAAGTGTCCACTAACAATTCCACAGATTTACTAATGTTTAATTCAGTCTCATATTTTCAGAATCGAAACATTTTCAATTCTGATTATTCACAATGAAATCGTTATTTATCTGATACCACGAAAAAGCATTAGCAAACCCATTAGGTCCGCATTGTTTGAGCCATATGTTTATTGTCGTATGACATGTTTGGATGCCGTAGCAGAAAACTCAAGAGAAAGGCACTCAAATACTGACTGGTCAAATGGTACACCATGCGAAACAAAGGATTTAAGTTAATGTTTTAACCCACGCCCTTAACTGCATAGATCGCGCCTCTCGGATACGAAGCAGGTGACGAATGGCAGTGGATGGGGAGAACACGAATCAAAGCTGTGCCTGTCGAGTAATAGGAAACGCAGAACAAGTGTACCAGGATACAATTGGGGAGCCTCACGATTAGCACAAAGGTGAAAAACTTACATTCTCCAATGCCTGTGCGAGGACTCCGCCAATGTAGTGATATCGCTGCGAGCGGGCCGGGTAAAGTCCTTGCGATCTTTTAATGTTCATGTGCAAGGTGTCCAGAATGCAGAGCCTGTGATATTACGGTGGTTAAGCACCCATGAGGGTGTTTCACCCAGCGTTGCAAGAGTAAACAGTCTGCAAAACATTTAGCAAAAGTGTTTCTTTCTTTTTTGGATCCATTTCACAGGGGAACAAAGGAAGGAAAGTAGAGGAAACAGAGGGTAAGAGACTTTATTGAAGTCGCAGTTTTCAGCAAGTGAGGAGCAGTTGGAGAGAGACAGAAAGAGAGGGAAGAAGAGGAAGAGGAAGAAAGAGGGGGACAGCTGACAGTGGCAGAGCAGGAGAAGTGGACACTTCGACCACTAATCTTACCTTTATAAACGTGCTGGGCACCCAGGGATCTCACTCGCAACAGAAACAGGCTGCAGGTTAGGCCAACCAGCCCCTGCCTAGACACTGCTGACTCCTCCTCCACTTTCGAATTCCACAGCACTCCGACTCAGCGCGACTTTCACTGCCGTGGGGCGGGCTCAGGACAATAATGTTTGCTGGGCCATCATTAGTAGTGCTTTTGTGATTCACGGCCCTGGGACCCAAACAAGCTGGTTTGCATCCTCAGGTGGTGGCAACACTGTGCATGGGCGGGCATAAAAGCGCCTTGTGATCTGTTAACACTGTTATCGCTCTTCTATTTCTACAAAGATTAACATTGTGGGAAAGAAAGAGGGACCACAGTGTTCAACAGTGCAGGCTTTTCGGAAATGCGACTGGCACCGGTTTCAGAGCACAAATGGCCCCCCCTGAACTTGGCACCGGGTGCGGTGGCACCGCCTGCACCGCCCAAAAGCCGGCGCTGAACCCAACTCAGAGGTGTGGCTAACATCTGGGCGAAGAATTCAGCTCTGGCGGTGGAGTTCGTGGAGTTTGGCGCACTCTGCGCTGAGCGCGGAGTTCCACAAAACTCTGCAAAGTGATGCAGAGCAGAGTTTTTTCTCTCGAGCGGCTAGCCAATGTTAAGATGATAAGCACTTGTGAGACAAAACTGCACGCTAGACCTCCTCCCAGTGAGATTTCGCAACATGGGTGGTCGCAGCAGATCACCACTTGCATTGAGGAAGCTGCCGCTCGAGTAGAATGTCTACTCGAGAGGCAGAAAGCAGCAGCGTCCGCTGGTGCAATGCGTAGTGCTGTTCGCGCTGATTTTACAGTACGGGACAAACTCTCAGCACTAAAAATCAGTGAGAGCAGTGCAATTGAACAGACTCAGCTGCTGGTGGAACTCCACGGAGTGCGGTGGAGTTTTTCCAGCACTTAACGAAGTTTTGCGGAGTAGAACTCTATGAACTCTGACCAGGCCTACTCTCTTCTTTCAGACGAATTAAGGGGGTCTGATCTGGCTGGGAATCAAGGAAGTGAGGGCTTGCCTGTGTCCTATGATAGCTGTTCTCCTGCTTTTGAAGTCCAGCTCATCTCCCCAGCCACTTTCCTCCCCTGGCTTCTCAAGAAAGCAAATCTCCTCCAACCAAATAGCTGTATTGTTGCAGCTTCAGGCCTCTTCACACCTACTCAGGTAGCAGTTCGGCTCAGGCTAAAAAAGGCTGACCAATCAGAATACGCTGCTACAGGGCTGCGTTAGGTGACTTCAGGATAGTAAGTTCTGAACCGTCTTTCCTGTAATATTTATAATAAATCAGCCCTTGGCAAGTTGTTGGATTAATTGTAACCATTATTTTGATACTTTGAATGATGTGTGTTGCTCTCTCCAGTTAAAGGTTAGACTTTATTAAGTTGAAAAAAACCTTCTCATGTTAGCCTAGGGGGCTAGCAGCACTACAATATGGAAAAACAACTTTGGCTGTTTTTCATTACCAGGGCATATACAACATATTATATTATCCCTGCTTTTGACAACCATGCACCCTACCATTGAGACACCTAGGGCCGACCTTGGTGTTGACTTAATTGTAATAAAACTGTAGTTTTGGACTTTGGAAGTACTTTTAATTACTAAGCCAAACTGGGATGCATTTCTATTTCAAAACCAGCCTGCAAGGCAGGCCTGGCTTTAAAATGACACCAGACACCACAGCAATGCAAACTTAAGTGCATTAAGTCCACTACGGTCCCTAAACCTGCATGCCGTACCATATACTAGGGACTTACAGGTAGGTTGTCCGTGCCAATTAAAATTATTTCAATTACCATATAACTTTAGAGGACAGAGGGCTGGTCCTGGTTAGCAGAGCTCAGAGCACTTTCAGAGTCAGTACCCACCTGTATCAGTCAAAACATGGGGGTGATCAGGGCCTAATCGATGACTTTCCTACACACACCCGCAGATGAAATGTGATGGACAACTAATCTACACCATGGTAGTCATCATCATCTTAGTGGAAAACCCTGGAAAGTCCACCTGCATTGTCTGTGTTCCACTGTAAAGTTCATTCCCTGTAGGGAAATGGACAACCTCAACAATTTTGGCTTCTCCCCACTCATCTTCATGAGCCGCCTGAGAGATCTGTGGTCAGTTTGAACATGGAAGTGAGTACCAAACAGGTCTGCTCTCAGCTTCTTCAGGAACCAGACCAAAACAAAGGCTTCCCTCTCAATGGCACTCTATCTTTGCTCTCTGGGGACTGGTCACCTGCTGATGAAGGCACTGGTTGAACTTGGCCCTCCTAATTTACTTGTATCAGTGCTGCCCCAATCCTTGGCTCTGAAGCAGCTGTCTGAATAATAAACTTCTTATTGTAGTCAGGGGTCAGTAGGACTGGTGCTGAACACATAGCCTCCTTCAGAGTGTCAAAAGACTGCTGACAATCTGTGGTCCAAATTACCTTTTTGGGCTGCTTCTTTGAGGTAAGTTCTGTCAGGGGAGCTACAATGGTCTCATAGTATCTCACAAGCCTCCTGTAGTACCCAGTCAGGCCAAGAAAGGCTTTGACCTGTGTCTGGGTCTTAGGAGCTTCCCAATCCTGGATGATCTGGGTCTTGGGCTGGAGAGGTTGTACGTGGCCTCAGCCTACAAGGTGACCCAGGTACACTACTGAACTTTGCCCTATCTGACATTTGCTTGCCTTAATAGTCAGGTCCACCTGCTGCAGGACCTGAAGCACTTCCCTCAGGTGGACCAGGTACTCCTCCCAGGTGGAACTGAAAACAGCTATATCTTCAATTTGAGCTGCACTGAAAGTTTCAAACCCAGACAGGACTCTGGATAGCTGTGCGGCTTATAAGATAAAAAATAACATAACATAATAACATAACTCTGTTCACCTTTGGAAGGTGGTGGGACATTCGTCAAGCAAGAGGACATCACTTTGAATCAAAAGTGGCATTTTGGGGTGGAAAATACTGACCTCTCCCATGCCAGTAACCTGAGGTCAAATCAAATGTACTCAGGTACTTTGCAGCTCTCAACCTGTCAATGAGCTCATCAGCTCTAGGTATGGGGTGACTGTCACACAAAACCTTAAAATCTTCTTTTTCCCTTATGGATTAGGGGCCTCATTTAAAAGCGGGTTGCGTCGCCATTGCGTCAAAAAGTTTGACACAGCAGCAGTGCAGGCTGTAAGTCATATTTATACATGCATCACTTATAATGGCTCTGCATCGGAATGTAGCAGCACCGTAGCAGGCTGCGCAGTGCTCAATTTAAAATATGCAAGGTAGGCGTTCCCATTCTAAAACTACTGTAAAACTGGCGCTGTCATATTTATGGATTTTCTGTAAAATTACACATTGTCAGCAAGCAACGTACTGAGGGAGAAGTGTGTCAAAAATCCTGCATGTCGGAAACCCAGGTGTAGGGAATGACGCATTGGCTGTGGAATATACATAAACAAAAAACTGTCAGAACAGCATGGCAAGCAGAACTACAACATGGAGGTGCTCATTTTGCAGCTGGGAATTGCTAGGGGACAACCACCCACCCACCCACCGCCGACCCCCCCTCTCACCACCACGAAGACAGCGCAGGAGAAGGGAGCGCCTTTATCACCAGTGGAAAACCATAATTGATCTCTGTGAGGATGAAGTCATCACCTACTTCTGGCTCAGAAGGTAGTCCATTGTCCAACTGCTATACCAGATAGCACCAAGGCTCCATCCACCAACTCTCAGGGTCACCAACACCCCTTTGCAGGTCCAGCTTATGGCTGTCCTCCACATGCTGGCAGCTGACTCATTCCAGATTACAGCAGCAAGAGTGCCTGGAACCTAGCAGCCATCTTTCTCAGCCTTCCTACCCTCTGTCCTGGATGCCATCATCTGCCATCATCCGCCTAACATCCCAGCACCTCCTCTTCCCCATTGCACAACAACTGTAGCTGGAGACCAAGCAAGGGTTCAGTGCCATGGCCGGTTTCCCACATGTGTTGGGTGCCATGGACTGCACACATGTGCAACTGGTTTCCCCTGCAGCAACATTCCATCCCTGCAGGAACAGGAAACACTTATTATCTATCAATGTCCAGGCCATCATGGACTATCGGAGGATGTTCACCAAAGTGCAGGCCAAATACCCAGGGATTGTGCATGACGCATACATCATCAAGCACTCCATCATAAATGAATGCTTTGAGAATGGCCAATATGGGAATGGCCTACTTGTAGATAAGCAAAACTCAAGTATCTAACAGACCTACTGACAGTCAGAAATGAATGACATTATACCCAGCTCTCTCTGTCTGTCAGGGAAGATCAGCCCTTAAGTATGAGGGGAGTGCCCCATACATGCACCATGCAGCATGGCACATGTGTCAAGCTAGTCCACAACTCACACCTGTCAAGACACCTAAATTCATCAACACAGAACAATATCCAACCTGGACAAGGCACAACAGAGTACTCAGGACACCAATCTCAACATGGATCTCGCACAGCTATGAGAATAAATATAAGGCATAGACCTACATAGTGCCCTACAACGTCTACTCCTAAACAAACATGTGAATGAAAAATGTATTGTGGTTACTCATGTAGTGCACAGCTCCTCATGACCACAACAGTCTGTCACACATGAGCATGGACCACATTGCAATACATACGTAGAAAGCAAAGTGCACCATGACACCTATTGTGCCCAAAAAAATAGTGGAAGCCAGATAATGTATAGCGTAACAATCCATGTCACATGTGTGAACTGTACCACATATATGACCCAATATCAAATGGGCAAGTAAGCGTAACATGAAAGGCTTGGGCCAATGTCATGTAGGCCACCAAAGACATCTATGGTTTACCATGGAGATATGCCTGTGTCAGTGTAAACCATGTTAGTCATGTTACAACCTACCTAGGGATGAGCAACTAGCCAATTATTAGATCTCTATTCTGTCACTTAGCATATGTAGTGGGAGCACATAACAGAGTAGCCAGCACCATCTCCAAATCACCATCTCAAAAAGCTATAGGATCAACATGTAAGTCAGGATTTTGAAATGTACTGTGTCTCATCCAGTGCTCAGCATTTGCCATTACACAGAAAACTGGAGGAGACATGTGTACACTTTTGACCTACTCTATGAGTAACACATATTGTGAAAAAATATTAGAAATGTGTATGACCATTTAACACACATGGACCAGAATGTATCTGTAGCAGGGGCCCAAAGCATTGAAAATTGTCCTTTCTTTTTCTATTCCAGCTGACAACAATATGGTCTTCAGCCATGGGTCATGATCCCATATGCTCACCCCCTGACTGAGCCGGAGAGGAACTACAGCCATGCCATCTACAAGACCCGCAATATTGTCGACCGAAACTTTAATCTGCCTAAGGCCATGTTCCAATGTCGAGTCCATGATATTGAGCAACCGCTAGGTTGTGAGAGTATTTTGATATACTTCACACATCATTGTGATTTATTATGTGTAACTGAACTACACATGATGTCCTCCAGGGAAACCCCTAACTACACGGATGATTACATCCAACGTATTCTTAGCGCCCCTTCTTTGCTCTCACACTCTTCCACTCCCCTTCCTTCAGCCCCCAACACCTCCAAGGCATTATTGGAGAAACTTGAGAACCTCAAGAAAAAACAGATTCGTACAGATTCACATGCACGGATGTTAACAGAATACGTTAAGTCCGATACGATACCTCTGGGACTTCAAATTCACAACGTACCTGCTATTTTCACCCAAGACCCAAAATTTTGTAACGGCCATAGTCATCTGGCCACAACTTGCTCACGGCATTGGATGGTGCTGGGCATAGACACAGCCATCGAGCACAGCCCGAGAGAACTTGAGGAGATCGCTGAGCTTGAAAAACGTATCTTGGCTGACACCACCATTACTGGCGCCAAGGGTCTTCTAGACAAGATCAACAACACCATTGCCACGTTCAACACCTTCGAACAGAACAAAAAAATGAATAAAATACAGAAAGATATAAAAAACTACAACAAGGACACCACCTACCCGTACTTACTTGACACTTTTTACAACACCCCCTACCAACCTCCCCCCCCAAAGTAGGAACTCGGGTAGATACCGAAACAACCAAATCATTACTTTCTCAGACTCTTCGAACACCTCTATTGAGGACTCGGACCCTGGTGAAGGTCTGAGCTCTGAACACATACAGACCAGACCCCATCCGCTTCCACTCCTACCTACCGTTTTTTTAGGGAAAAACCGCGGACGCGGCCGAGGGAGAACAAGACCAACCTACCAGTACGCGGGCGAACGACAAACTCGTCGCAAGTTTTATCAATGGGGTCCCCAACTGTGAATACTCGACCTGATGAAGTTATCACTGAGAATATGATGCCAGACAGTGCCACACCTGTCTGTGTCAACACTTCCAACCGCACATCAATTCCATTCTTCAATTTATCTAAACACATCTTGTCCTCAGACGAAGTTTCACTCCTGAGCAAGGGTTTATCCTTTGTCCCTGCTGATCGCAGCAATTTTTTCAAATTACAAGAGGATTTACTTTTGTTCTTCCGCCGTATTCGTCTGAAACAATTTTTTGCAGACAAACCTGAAACCAGCAGGCCATATGAGAGGCAATTCCATCCAGCCTCCACCTTTTTTCCCCCCGCTTCCATGATGCCCCCAGAAATTTTGACATTTGAAAGACTAGTGCTGCATGAGATTAAGGAGCTACAACACCACGGTGAATTTGTCCCATAAAATCTCCCATTGACCGAGAAAGAAGCCTTGAACAACTTATGTGACAATCAACACATAGTTATAAAACCCGCAGACAAGGGTGGTGGAATAGTGGTTATGGACATTAACAAGTATGATGATTAAATCATGCGACAACTCGCCTATACCACACATTATCGTGCCCTTACATCAGACCCAGTCTCCAGTATCCGCGGACAGATACATGATGTCACCAACTGCGCTCTGTTATCTGAAGTTATATCCAAAAAAGAACACACTTTTCTGAATAACCCACACCCGAGAACACCTGTAATTTACGTATTACCCAAAGTCCACAAAAATCCATCTTATCCACCAGGGCGACCTATTGTCTCGGGCTGTGGGTCCATCCTGGAACCCCTGGGTAAATACATCGATGTGATCCCGAAAGAATTTGTCCCATTGACCGATACATTTGTCCGGGATAGTACTCACTAGATCAACATCATTGAAGATAGACCATACAATGATGAAACAGATTTGATGGTTGGTCTCGACATCGAGTCACTATACACGAACATTCCCCACATTGAAGGCCTAGATGTCATTGAACACCTGCTGGACACATGCCCCAGACCTACTCGCATTCCGTCAGATTTCATCATGGACCTTCTACGGATTGCGCTTACTAACAACTACTTCCTTTACAAGGATACCTTTTATCTCCAGATTAAGGGCGTCTCAATGGGAGCATGCTTCACCCCTAACTTTGCCATTCTTTATGTAAATCATCTTGAAATCACACAGATCCTATCGATTCATAATCCATTCTTGTCACAAATAAGTCTATGGCGTCGCTATATAGACGATATAGTTTTACTCTGGCATGGTACCTCCGAAGATCTATCATTATTCATCACCTGATTAAACAACTGTCAATCACACCTCAAATTCACTTCGGATGTCAGATCCAATGACCTTCCATTCCTTGATCTAACCCTTCATGCGGAGGATGGTGCCATCGGGACCACTTTATTCCGAAAACCCACAGAACGCAACACATTTTTATTGTACTCAAGTTACCACCCACGTGGCCTGCGAGACGGCCTACCATATGGCCAGTTCCTCAGGATCCGGAGGAACTGCAAATGATGCAAAGACTACTTCCGAGAGGCTGCCATCCTCTCTGAAAAATTGGTTAATCGTGGATAACCCAAACGTCTGGTCTCCCGCGCCTATAGACGGGCATGGTACAGCCACAGGGTAGTGCTCCTCTCACCTTCCCCCAAACGTACCAACTCACGCATCCCCTTTGTATCGACCTGCAGCCCCTCCAGCAGCAAGATCAGCAAAGTGATAAAAAAAAAAACTGGGCCATACTCCAGACCCAAGCCCCCTTTCAGGAACCGCCCCTCTTTTCTAATAAACGGGGTAACAATCTCTCTGACAAACTGGTACATGCTATCACTTGGCCAGACACCGAAAAGAAAAATCAATCCGTTTCCTCTCTTTGGGGCCTACCACGCATTATAGGCCACTATAAATGCCAATCTTGTTCAGTCTGTAGTCTTACCCTCAATACAAAGGAATTTGTCACATATACCAACTCAAACAATTCTCCAACTGCCGTACATCGAATGTGATCTATGCCATACGTTACCCTTGCAACTTACTATACATCGGCTAAACTACACAAATGATAAAGCAACGCATCTCCTAGCATAAAAGTCGCATTAGATGTCACGTTGAGACAGCCCCACTAGTTTCGCACTATAGAGAAAAAAAACATTCTGAAACCGATATGGTGTGGTAAGTCATCGACCGCCCGGCACTCCCTCTCCGTGGTGGAAATCTGCAATTGCTTCTCAATAAATGAGAATGCCGCTGGATTGCACGCTGTGACTCTGTCAATAATGGCCTTAATACACTTGATGAGTGGAATACGACCATTGCTGTACATTAACCTTGCCTTGACCCCCTGTCTGTTCCCATTTCTACCACGACAACATTTACCACTTATGTGACTGTGTATATACAGATTATATGTACTACTGGTATATATATTTTTATTGACACCAAGATATCATAACCCATGTATAATTTTAGTCATATTACCTTGCCTTTTTCCTTCCCGTTCCCCACTCCCCTTCATTCTCCAAACACCCCCGGTTTCCCCGCTCTTTTTACATCCCCCCTCCTTATCCATCCCCCTTCCTTCCCTTCCTTCCCCCCCGCGCCCTACTCCATGCCCCCGTCCCTTCGCCCCTTTTTCCGACCCCCAACAACCCTCCCCTTTTCCCTCCCCCACCACCCCTCTTTCCTCATCCTTCAACCCTTTATAATTCATATGTACGATATTTTTGGCTTCCATACTATGTCTTGAAGAAAACAATGTACTGCAATTTTTGAATGTCTATATCTTTATTGTTCTTTCTAAACAACATAATACCATGCAGGACTTTGTTATGATATCCATGGTTTAATACTGTAATTTTTACTGTTTCGCTGTTTTTCCCCTCCCCCACCACCTCTTTTTCCTCATCCTTCATCCCTTTGTAATTCAAATGTACCAAATTTTTGGCTGAAGAAGACAATACACTATAATTTTTGAATGCTTAAATCTTTATTGTTCTTTCTATATAACACAGTAGCATGCAGGACTTTATTATGTTATCCATGGTTTAATACTGTAATTTTTACTGTTTCGCTGATTGTGCAAGTTTGTACTTACATCTACTGTTTTCTTTAAGAATTAACCTTCTTGCGGAAAACGATGTACCTATATTGCTGTTCCACTGCTCGGGGCACTTAAATCATGTTTCTTTCGCTTGCCATCTCACTATTGGCATTTTCCTCCTTGTCGTCCCCCCAGGGCACATCACACGGTAGCTCCAACACACTCTAGTTTAATTAACTATGTGAGCTCCATAGTATTTGTTCTTCAGGCATTCTCCTGCTGGCTCCAACACAGCACGTCCGGCTGCCATACAGGGCGCTTAAATCGCCTGTCTCCTCTGCATGCCGCCTTCCCACTAAACGGACACCTTCAAGGACCGCTGGCCTTGCGGTTCATCTGGTCCGATGTCCGCGGACCGAGGCTCATCAGTTTCGTATCTTGATTCGTTAAACGGACTCCCTTACCTGAATCTCCCTGTTCAGTGATCCTCAAGGGACCCTCTACTTTGCCACTCCCATCGTGCATCTTAAACCCTTTGTCTGGATTGATTCCAAACTACCGTGACAGCACTATACTGAAATTTGTAACCATTGTCCTGATGATGACCTGAAATTGTCCAGGTCAAAACGCCGTCGACCACTCAGCGTATACCTTGGCGTTATCGTGGTCTATCTAACCAGTCGAATTCGAACTTGTACATATTTTGTATATATTTTTCACTGTACCCTTGACCACGTACTTATTTTTGTATCTTGTCTAGCGCCGCTCACGCTGTTTCTCACCATTGTGTCACTGCGCCGTTCACCGTCACTAGCTTGTGTGTTTTTGGTTACTTATGCTTAAATTGTACTGTAGTGCTGATACAACTACTTACAAACAAGAATTTATATTCTATGAAACTTTGTTGTGGTCTCCCCTGTTTTCCCCTCTCTGAGTGATTTGTACTCTTCTTACAATTGCCCTTGCTCTAAATGATTTCCGGTTGAGACATTGTTCTATACTCTACCCTGGTCTCAACTGGGTTAACGGGTTTACTCCTGTTTTTTGGGTCCATCAACATGTAAGGGGAGAGATTGCTGTACTCACCCCCAATGGTGTGCAAGATCATACTTGTCTGTACCATACTGCACAATATATGTGATACTACCATATCATGAATGTTCAACAGGCAAATAAATGTCTGAATCTAATCTTTGTCTTTGTGTTCATGTCACAGTCCCTGTAGACATCTACTCACCCACATCTCATCAACTAGAAGTAGGCCTCAAAAATGTATCATCTTGTCATCAGACCTGTTGAGCAGCATGGGCCCATGCCGCACCTCTAACAATTGCAAATACACAGAAATGCTACGTGAAACTGTGTACTGCACTATGAATGCAAGGAGTCACACATATGTGCACTGTTAACATACACATGTGACACATCCCAAGTCGACAAGCATGTCTGCAAAGAAAATATGAGCAATAAAAGTGATCACTGGAAGTGTTTACTTGCATTGCAACAATCAATACACTGTACCACAAACAAAGGGCTATTTGTGTCAATGAAAACAAACACATTGCACATTTCAATAGATAGGCTTCAGTCAAAAACTATGCTTTATTAGGAATAGTGACACTACAGCAGTAAGGGTGACACTTTAGTAGTAATGGTGACACTTTAGGAAATGAGATGCATTAGTACTAAAGTTGGCGCCTAAGTAACATAAATTTACCTGCTGTGTTTATGGGAGTTATTTTGCCAATTGAGTTCAATACATGAAGCATAGTTCCGAAACCATCAACAAATGGTAGATATGTTGCTTGGAATATTTGTGCTATTCTTCTTGTTCTTTATGCAACTTGAGCGTCGTAATAATCACCCATTGATTCTAATGTTAAATCTTGTTTTGAATAAGCATTTATGCATGTCAATTTATTAAGATTTGCACACAAGATATTATGATTCGGTCAACTGAGCGTAGTTATCACTTCTTGTGTTTGCGTTGAAGTGGTGCAGCATACAATCACAACATTCAATTGCCTCACTTACAGTCACTAAGGGGTCGATTCCGATCCCGGTCGGAGGCGCACCTAATACCATTCAGTCGGGAAAAAATCCAGGCGAATGCCTGTTTCCCGACCGATCCGCACATACGTCCGAATGAGCAAGTACGATGCGCACAACTGCCCAAATCCCGACCCAGTCGTACTCACCCAATACAGGACCTGAACTCAGACCGAGGCGGATCCGGAATCGTAGAATCGAGCCGCACGGAATAAAAAATGCAGCCCCGTCCGGTTGGACAAGTACGATGCGCTTTCCGTACGCGCCGAACCCGTCGCTACGCACGGCACGTCAAAGCATCCGGTCGAGGCGCACATAAGCTCCGATTCGCGCCATAACACGATCCACGGCTACGAGACGAACACGCCAGCGACGAGGCGAAGCAAAGAGAAAGACGAACGAGACGAACCAACCATGAATCCCTTCGTGCCGATCCTACCAATATTCTACCTCTATTACCGGAACAGGCACGGACGCGTACGGCGCAGAAGGTAAGTCAGACACCAACAACAAAAACAAACTACACGTACCCGACACATCACACACAGAGGGATGCAGAAATACCTACACCAGCAACAGCAGCACCATAGGGGCGGGATGGCCCTCACCAATGCCACACATACACATAGGGGCCTGTATGCCTACCACTACTACCACCCCTACCCAGGGTGGGCTGGATGCCTGTCACTACTACCACCTCTACCCATGGGGGGCTGGATGCCTACCACCACTACCACCCTTACCCAGGGGTGCCAGATGCCTACCACTACTACCACCCTTACCCAGAGGGTGCCAGATGCCTACCACGACTACCACCCTTACCCAGGGGGTGCCAGATGCCTACCACTACTACCACCCTTACCCAGGGGGTGCCAGATGCCTACCACTACTACCACCTCTACCCATGGGGGGCTGGATGCCTGTCACTACTACCACCTCTACCCATGGGGGGCTGGATGCCTACCACCACTACCACCCTTACCCAGGGGTGCCAGATGCCTACCACGACTACCACCCTTACCCAGGGGTGCCAGATGCCTACCACTACTACCACCTCTACCCATGGGGGCTGGTTGCCTGTCACTACTACCACCCCTACCCATGGGGGGCTGGATGCCTGTCACTACTACCACCTCTACCCATGGGGGGCTGGATGCCTGTCACTACTACCACCCTTACCCAGGGGGTGCCAGATGCCTACCACTACTACCACCCTTACCCAGGGGTGCCAGATGCCTACCACTACTACCACCCTTACCCAGGGGTGCCAGATGCCTACCACTACTACCACCCTTACCCAGGGGTGCCAGATGCCTACCACTACTACCACCTCTACCCATGGGGGGCTGGATGCCTGTCACTACTACCACCCCTACCCATGGGGGGCTGGATGCCTGTCACTACTACCACCTCTACCCATGGGGGGCTGGATGCCTACCACTACTACCACCTCTACCCATGGGGGGCTGGATGCCTACCACCACTACCACCCTTACCCAGGGGGTGCCAGATGCCTACCACGACTACCACCCTTACCCAGGGGGTGCCAGATGCCTACCACTACTACCACCTCTACCCATGGGGGGCTGGATGCCTGTCACTACTACCACCCCTACCCATGGGGGGCTGGATGCCTGTCACTACTACCACCTCTACCCATGGGGGGCTGGATGCCTGTGATGCCTGTCACTACTACCACCCTTACCCAGGGGGTGCCAGATGCCTACCACTACTACCACCCTTACCCAGGGGGTGCCAGATGCCTACCACTACTACCACCTCTACCCATGGGGGGCTGGATGCCTGTCACTACTACCATCCCTACCCATGGGGGGCTGGATGCCTGTCACTACTACCATCCCTACCCATGGGGGGCTGGATGACTGTCACTACTACCATCCCTACCCATGGGGGGCTGGATGCCTGTCACTACTACCACCTCTACCCATGGGGGGCTGGATGCCTGTCACTACTACCACCTCTACCCATGGGGGGCTGGATGCCTGTCACTACTACCACCCTTACCGAGGGGGTGCCAGATGCCTACCACTACTACCACCCTTACCCAGGGGGTGCCAGATGCCTACCACTACTACCACCCTTACACAGGAGGTGCCAGATGCCTACCACTACTACCACCTCTACCCATGGGGGGCTGGATGCCTGTCACTACTACCACCCCTACCCATGGGGGGCTGGATGCCTGTCACTACTACCACCTCTACCCATGGGGGCTGGATGCCTGTCACTACTACCACCCTTACCCAGGGGTGCCAGATGCCTACCACTACTACCACCCTTACCCAGGGGGTGCCAGATGCCTACCACTACTACCACCCTTACCCAGGGGTGCCAGATGCCTACCACTACTACCACCTCTACCCATGGGGGCTGGATGCCTACCACCAACACCACCCCCACTCATAGGATGGACAATGCATGACACAACCAGCACACTACAACCTAGGGAATGCAAGAAAAAGACATCGCCCCAACACCATGACAAGCGTGTGTAGACTGTGTCAAATGCCTACAACACTGAACATGACTTTGAACATACAATGTGACCCCCTATCACATGTGCCACACATATATGTGTGTGGCCCCCACAATGCAAGCAGGCCATGACCATTGTGGCAATAGGGTCCAAACCCCCATCATCACAGTGACCAAAAGGTAAGTGTGGGTCCATAGCTGAAGCACATTTTGAACATTGTGGCAATGGGGTCTAAACCTCCATCATCACAGTGACCAAAATGTAAGTGTGGGGTCCATAGCTGAAGCACATTTTGAACATTGTGGCAATGGGGTCTAACCCCCCCATCATCACAGTGACCAAAATGTAAGTGTGGGGTCCATAGCTGAAGCACATTTTGAACATTGTGGCAATGGGGTCCAAACCCCCATCATCACAGTGACCAAAAGGTAAGTGTGGGTCCATAGCTGAAGCACATTTTGAACATTGTGGCAATGGGGTCTAAACCTCCATCATCACAGTGACCAAAATGTAAGTGTGGGGTCCATAGCTGAAGCACATTTTGAACATTGTGGCAATGGGGTCTAACCCCCCCATCATCACAGTGACCAAAATGTAAGTGTGGGGTCCATAGCTGAAGCACATTTTGAACATTGTGGCAATGGGGTCCAAACCCCCATCATCACAGTGACCAAAATGTAAGTGTGGGGTCCATAGCTGAAGCACATTTTGAACATTGTGGCAATGGGGTCCAAACCCCCATCATCACAGTGACCAAAATGCAAGTGTTGACAAAGAAAAAGCTGCAACTGCCAAACTACATGGATGATTCCTGGTCACAGAACATAAAACACATCAGTGGCAAAGTAGTGCATGTGTCCCATTGCAACATAGATTGGGGGAGGCAAATACTGCAGTGCAAATAAGACATACCTTTGGCCATGTGCAGACACACATCACCCATGGGGGCTGACACTGTCAACATTCATCAATGACACAATGACAGAAGTGACCATCAGAATGCAGACCCACATATTTGCACCAATGGGCACACAAATGCAGATACCCTGTGGAGACTGTAGATGTGAGGTGAACAGATACCATACCATGGCAGAAATGGGACACACAAACCATGATCATTGTGCTGACCGATGACCTAGGAGTCCCAGGGACAGCAGGGGAAACCCACCAAACAACATACAGCCAATGGCACACCAAAGATATGCCAATGCAGTGGTGCAGATGCACAAACACAAACAGGCAGACCCACACTGCACATCAAACACAGCAGGTGAGTGGGGGTGCCAGTGTCCCCAGGCAACCACACAACACATGAGGAGGCCTGAATACCAATTACACAGATGTGCATACAGTGCCACACAAAGGTAACTCATGGATCCAAATCCCCTATGTGGGCAATCAGGCATTGTCAGATGAGAGGGAGCACAAATCACACATGTCACACAAGCATGTAGGAACAGCAACTGACACAGCAAGACACAGACACACCACAGCACTACCCCCAGGGCCCCCACAATGTGGTGACCCTGGGCTGCATTACAATCCCACTGTGATGACAAAGCTAAATGTCGTTCACACTGTGAACCACAGTCATGTGTCCTGAGCAACAAACTACCATCACACCTACACAAGCACAAATCAATCAGCACGGCCAGTAAGCCAAGGCCAACATGGAGGCAGGGGTCTAGCCGGGCAACAACTCTCATCTGCACACACTCAACACCACACACCTCGACCTCCAACAATGTGCAGCAGTGAAGCACACATGCACTGGTGACATTGCACATTCACCCATGACAATCCCAGGGTGGTGGGTGGGAACCAAGGTGCAGAAACACATCACACATGGCCACTCAACAAGACTCCTGAATGTCTGACACACTGCACACTACGCTGTACATGGACATGACGGCAATACCACACCAACCAATGGGATCCCAGCCACAGTCACACACCAATGAAGAAGCCAAGGTCACCCACAAAGAACACACATAGACAACTACCAACATTGCAGCCCAGACCCTGAGGAGTGCCAGCAGTCACACACACAACGTGTCACAATCACTGAAAGATAACACAAACTGGAAATCACATGACAGGTGTAAACAACAAGTGCCAAGGGGAATCCTGACTGACCCATCTGCGTCTGCACACAAACTCAGCCCTGACAGCAAACACACCTATGGGTGACACCCTGATGACCAGTAATGTGCCATGCACCCACATCACAGAGAATCCAGGGAGAAGACTTGGGGGAACATAGGTCAACTCAGCAAGCATCACAAACAGGTACAACACTAGGGATCCCAGCATGCATAGCAAAACGGAAGTGAACACACAGACATGCTCATACAACACACACCTTGGGCGCAGGCAATGTCACAGGAGTACACACTGCCATGAGGGGACTCCACTCCTGTGTGAGAAAAGCTGTGCCATATGTTGCCTCAGTAGGGCTCCATCATGTCAGCTGAGCACTTGGTCACACAGTCAACAATTAGCACCAAATGAAGGCTCCCGTCACATCAGCCTGGTCATGGGAGGGCCAACGAATTCATCAGCACAGATCCAACACACTTGTATAGCAATGTTGCACTGACAACACAGATGAGTCCTTCCCCATTGATGCCCAAACCTGCATGTCCAGTGGAGATGGCCACACGGTCAGGGAAGTAGACTAATTGAACAATGGCAGGCACAACAGATGGGCAGGGGTGGAAGCCACAGATGTGAAATTGCTAATGTAAGTAGGAAATCCCATTGCCAAATATTGAACCCATTACACCCTCAGATGCTGCTAAGGATGACATGGATACACCACAGGATAGGACACATTCCCCCTGGACCACATGTGTTCCTGCACAGTAACACTTCATTATCATGAGACCAAATATCACCATCACTGCAGCAAGGGCATGGTTAGCATCATCAACAACATGTACATCAGAAGCAAAAGCACTAGAGAACAGAAAGGTGCTTTATTCAGCATATGTGGGTCTAACAGTTGATGTCCAGCAAAAAATTAACAAAGGCCAATGGCCAGTCCAACATGAAAGTCTAAACAGGGTGACAGTGGCAGATGTCACCCTACGCATGCCTGCACTGATGAAAACCAGGGACAATCCCCTGGGAGGGGCATACGGGGGGGCAGGCCAGGCACTGCAGGGACAGGATCATGGCTCACCAGAAGGAGGCAGGGAAGGGGTGGTGGGTGCTGGAGAGCCACTGACAACTGCAGTTGAGGTGTCTGACATGGTGTGTGCCGGCACAAGTGGGGGGCATGACTCTGATGGTGTGGGTGCCGGCAAGACTGCAGGGGACCGTGCAGATGGAGTGGACAGGTTCCCCACTGCAGTGCCCAAGTCAGACAGGGTGGTAGTGGACTCCACTGCAGTGCGTACCTCCAGGGGAGGAGAATGGGGATCAGGTAAGGTGGGCAGGACAGAGGGGGAGGATACCGTCTCCACACCAGTGGCACAGACAAGCGCAGCGGGGGGTGTGGGGCCGGAAGAGCAAGTGGCAGGGGGAGAAGGCCTGATCCTTTTGGGGATGGTGTATCTGTGGGTGGGGGAACCTGGGGCAGGGTGTGGTGGGGGCACCTGTGGAGTGGGGGCCTGAGGGATGGAGGAAGGAGACTTGGTGCCTGAGCTGCAGGGCGGCGGCGGGGTCTTGCTCTTCCGGGTCCGGGGGGACTTGCGGATGGGGGCGTCAGTCGGTCTGTGCCTGGGGGAGGGTGTCCGGTGGCGAGGGGCACTTCGCTCCGTGTGGGTGGGCTTCCTCTTCCCCCTGAATGCTGTATCAGCTGGATCGGAGGGGAAGAGGCCGAGGTCACTGAGGAAGAGCCGCTGGGTCTTTGGGGTTGCAGGTGAGGCAACGGAGGGGGCTTTGGAGGGAGAGGCAACTGTGGACTGCGCAGTGCTCGTGGATGCGTGTGTGTTGGACTGGGCCCCATCCCCTGTGAGTGTGGTTTCAGTCCCCTGACTGTGCGTGCATGTGCATCTTGTCTGTGGCGTGTGTGTGTGTGTGCTGCTCGTGTCTGTGCTGGTGTGTGCCTGTGCCGGTGTGTGTGTGCTTGGGACAGGTAAGGTGCTGGGGAGTGTGGATGGGGCAGAGACAGGAGGGGTGAGGGACTGTTGGAGGAGGGACACTGCTGCCATCAGGGAGGAGTCCATGGACCTATTGACCCTCTGTAGGGCAGACATGCCCGATGAGATGCCCTCCATGAACGACACCAGCTGAGTCAACAGAGTGGTGTGTGCATGGAGGACACTCAGCATTGCTGTCTGCCCTACATGGAGCTGGCGAATGAGGTACACAGACTCCTCACTCAGGGCAGCAGGGGACACAGGGGCGGGGGGTGCGGTGCCTGGCCCGAAGGAGACACGCTCCCGAACATGGGAGCCTCCACGGACCTCGGGAATGGGAGCCGATGGGAGGGCGGTGGTGGTTGTGGTGGCGGGGACAGCAACACTAGCTGGGGTGTGGTGGCTGCTGACACCCGCCTCCATAAGGGAGTCATCCTCCAAGCTGCTGTGGTCCTCAGCTGAGGTGGATGGTGCTGAGGACTCCTCGGTGTGGCTCCCCTCGCCCTCCGTGCCACTGGGTCCCTCCGACCACTCCTCGGCTGCTGACCCAGTCTGGCTCTGCGGCTCCTCCTGGTCCGTGGAGCTGTCCCCTCCTGTGGCCGTGGATGTATCTGCAAACAATAGGGAAACAGACAGACATCAGTCACCTGCACCGAACGCACACACCACGGTAAGTACAGCACAATACAGAGCAAGGCCTGGCATCCTTAGTTGAACATTGCTAAAATTGCCCAAACAGAATAGGAGAAGCCAATTGTCAGTCTGATCGTCAACCATGGCACTCACATCCCACCTGGCCTTGCACCCATCTGTCTGGCGTCCGTTGGCTGGCAATACCCCAGTGTGGACACATGCACCACCTACACAGTAGTTGGACGGTGCAGAGAACACGGTGAAGCATGTGAACATGCACACATCACAACTCTTGCCACTGAGTCAGTACAGGTGTCCGGATGAAAGTGATGCCCAGAGTCAGATATATGAAATGCATGTGATGCATACCAGCGACAGACACCATGATGCACCCATGTGCTGATAGCCATTGCCACTATGGTGTGCATGTAGCACATGTCACTCCCCTGCAGGATCACTCATAGGAAGTCACATGCCATGGCACAGGCATGCCTGCTAAGTCATACATCACTGTCTCCAGTCACATGGGCAGGGCAGCCACACAACAACAGTCTGCACTGTGTCACAATAGTAGGTCATGGGGAATGCAAGTCCTGGAGCTGATCAAGTGCACATGTACATTCCCCACACACCACATCATCTGAACCCTTATCTGTCCAGGTCATACTGATTGGACATATGGGTGACCTGTAACACAAGCCTCTGAACCTGAGCACCTCACAATTTGCTGTGAATGGGAAACAGCTGCATGGACTTCACATTCGCATACCCCAGTCTGCACGGTCAGGTGTTCAAACACCTATGTGTCACACAAGTATCGTCTCCTATGGTCACATCTCCGGTGGCATGCTGAGCCCCAACCGATAAACACCCCAGCAGTCCTGACATCGAAGCCACAGCACACTGACACAGAGGCTGACACCTGAGGGGACATATCACTGAGCACAACGTGTCAGCTGATACACAGGAGTGGGAGTACAGAGTGCATTGCATGGCCTGGAGTAGGCATGACTGTCCTGCCCCACATGAATGAGGGATGAACCCTGGACAGTAGGCAGCTGGCTAAGTATGTGTGACACACGTAATATACACACTCCTGGGGCCCAAACATGGTTCCCACCCGCAGCTTGGGTGTGTGCCAGTTACCCCAGGCACATGTGGTAGATCAGCTCAGCAAGTGGACCACATATCAAAGTTGCACCCAGATTACATGTCAGAACTTAGGCATTGTGTAAGCAATTGACCCACCCATGAATCCCACAATAAAGTCACGGGAACAAATGCTGTCCCCCACCTTGAGCGAAGCAAAATGCAAGGACACAGTACCCAAGTGACACAATTTCCTGACTGTAAGGGCCACACATATGCATATCAGATGAGGAGTGGGGATGTCACAATTGAGGGACATGGGTCCTGGACCACAAGACTGATGTACTGTGGAAGTTTAACCAGGCCAGAGGAGGGCACATAGCATGGCAGACAAAGTACACAATGCAGTCATGGACTCACCCCCTCCGTGCTGCTCCCTGGCCTTCAGCTGCCCATCCAGATCAGGGAAGACCACCGCCAGGATCCTGAGCATGTGGGGGGTCAGGGTCCGGTGTCCGCCCCTCCTGCGAGGAGGCGACAGCTTCAGCTGGACCCGTGCGATCCTCCGGGTCCAGCCCCGAAGGTCCTGCCACCTCTTCTGGCAGTTGCGGATCCGGCGCTTGTAGTCCCCCACGGATCTCACTGCCCGGACGATGGTCAGCCATATCTTCTGCTTCTGGTGGGCATCAACCTGTGAGGATGACAAAGTGAGAATGCTATTACTACACATGCAACATATCCGTGCATTTCACAGTTGTGTATACATGTCTCAGTCACAGGGGCACAT
The DNA here is from genome assembly GCA_963921515.1 of Calotriton arnoldi. Taxonomy (NCBI): domain Eukaryota; kingdom Metazoa; phylum Chordata; class Amphibia; order Caudata; family Salamandridae; genus Calotriton; species Calotriton arnoldi. Next base: position 720,107 of record CAWUFW010003815.1, read on the forward strand.
GATGTACACAGGCAGTGCAACGATGGCCATGGACAGTATGCCAGCAGTTACTACATGGTATCATTGCCTGGGAAGTAAAACCTTGTTTAAATGCACTGTCACTGCACTATACCTGTCCAGTGCATGTAACTACACACTATGGGGGGTGAGAACTACTCAGTGAGCCTGCTAGCCAGTGGTGTGCAGACTGTTAGCCTTGCTAGTCAGACAACATGCACATTTAGGAAGGCAGTGGACAGAACACTCACCTGCTCCCCTGCTTTCCCATACAGCTTGCTGTACTGTGGAAGGAGGCTGTCCAGCAGGGCCTGGTTCTCCTCAATGCTGAAGGCTGGGGCTCTCTCCACAGTACGTGCCATTGCAGGGTCCAGAGGGTGCAGATACAGCAGCAGTGGTGGTGGCAGATGTCGTCCTGGAGCATGTAGTGCAGGCAAGTGAGCTCTCAGGGGAACAGCCAGCATTATATGTGTGCTGCAGAGGCAGTTACTGTCCCATGTGTCCAAAGTGATAGGTCCAAGTCGTTAGCATCTTCTGAATCTGGCTAATCCATGGAATTGCACCACTTACACACGCCCACAGCATCCTTCAAAAGTTCAACTTCATGGCACCCATGAATTTGCAACATTGTTGTGGGTGACCAACTGAATTTCCAGCATCAGACTCGTTCAAGATTTGAAAACGCGTCCGTTGCCAGGCCAGGCCATAGCCAATGGGTGCGCACCGATCAGTCCATTGCTGTTCAACGCGTACCTAGGATACAACGCGTACCCGCACACATTGAATGCAATGGGCCGGCCGGGCACACCGATCGGTCCATTGCTGTTCAACACGTACCTAGGATACAACGCGTACCCGCACACATTGAATGCAATGGGCCGGCCGGGCACACCGATCGGTCCATTGCTGTTCAACGCGTACCTAGGATACAACGCGTACCCGCACACATTGAATGCAATGGGCCGGCCGGGCACACCGATCGGTCCATTGCTGTTCAACGCGTACCTAGGATACAACGCGTACCCGCACACATTGAATGCAATGGCCAATGTGTGCGCACCGATCGATCCATTGCTGTTCAACGCGTACCTAGGATACAACGCATACCCGCACACATTGAATGCAATGGCCAATGTGTGCGCACCGATCGGTCCATTGCTGTCCAACGCGTATTGCGAATACAACGCGTACTAGCACACATTGAATGCAATGGCCAATGTGTGCGCACCGATCGGTCCATTGCTGTCCAACGCGTATTGCGAATACAACGCGTACCAGCACACATTGAATGCAATGGCCAATGTGTGCGCACCGATCGGTCCATTGCTGTTCAACGCGTACCTAGCATACAACGCGTACCCGCACACATTGAATGCAATGGCCAATGTGTGCGCACCGATCGGTCCATTGCTGTCCAACGCGTATTGCGAATACAACGCGTACCAGCACACATTGAATGAAATGGCCAATGTGTGCACACCGATCGGTCCATTGCTGTCCAATGCGTATTGCGAATACAACGCGTACCAGCACACATTGAATGCAATGGCCAATGTGTGCGCACCGATCGGTCCATTGCTGTCCAATGCGTCCCTGTACATGTCACTGGCATATGTCACCATGCCTGTCACAGGTGAACATATGCCAGCCACATATACTTCCCAGGGAGTGAGGGGCACACCTACAACACCACAGCCTGTCCAAACTGTATCCTAAGGCATGTAAGGCTGCATTACCTATTCCGTGTATGGGGGTGAACATGTTGTTCTGTGGGTGTCACTTGCGGCAGCCACCCCCAGGCTGTGCACGTGTTCATGGGGACAGTATCCTTGGTGTTTCGTGTACATGACCACTGTGATGTGCAACTGTTCATATCTGAGCATGTGGCATGGTAACTTTTCACGGTGGTGTATGTGTATGTCATGTCACATGCCCCCTGAGTCCCATGTGGGACGGTATGTTTAACCCAGGGTGACCCATTGGCACAATAGTGATGGTCCTCCACAGTCTGTGTGCATGTTGTGTTTACAATGTCTCGGATTCCATGTGCACAATGGGAGACAGTCTCCACATCCACGTTGTTTGTGCATGGACTTTGATGTTGTGCTTGTGTGTGTCACAGACGTCCATGTCTGTCCTGCCGAGGCAACAGGGACCACTACTTGTGGGGGTCATGGTTGTTTTGCTGTGGTGTATACATGATACGCCATGTCATGCCAGTGTCCATGTGGCAATACAGGGTCCCTGGGAATCTACCTGTCGTTGAGCTGTGATGCCTGGGGCACATCTGTCCTCACATGTCACTGTGGGGTGTGTTTGTAACTTGGCAGCAGGAGATGGGAAATGTGACACGTCCTCATGATACCCAATGGCACAACCTGGGACTTATTGATGCCACTTGTTGAACTGTGATGTTGGCCATGTATGTGCCATACATGTCCTTACGGAACTGCACACATCATGTACTTGTGCCTCATAATGATGTATCGTGTGATGTTGAGTGTGTACAACGCCACATATGTGGGGTGAGTGACAATCTTTCTTTCTTCACCTATGCACTGCAGGGCACCAGCTGTCCATAGACCATTCCCTGACCTGGCAACGATGGTGGAACGTGACAGCATCCGACGGTACCGCTTCACCAGGCAGCTGATTGATGATTTGGCAGTGCGCTTGGCACCACACCTGCAACCTGGCCGGCCGTACCCTACAGCGCTGACCCCCAAGGTGAAGGTGATGGCAGCCCTACACTTCTTTGCCACCGGTACCTTTCAACACACTCTGGCGACTGCTGGTGGGATGTCACAGACCATGTTCAGCCGTGTGCTCCATGATGTATTGGAGGCTATGTTGATATACCTGAACCAGTACATCTATTTCCCTAGACTCCAGCAACTCACTGACGTGAAGAGTGACTTCTATGCCCTGGGGAGGATGCCGCATGTCATTGGCTCCATTGATGGGACACATGTGGCTTTGGTACCACCACAGGCCCAGGAGCAGGCATACAGGAACCGCAAGCACTACCACTCGGTCAATGCACTGGTGGTCTGTCTTGCAGATATGACCATCTCACACGTGTGTGCCCGTTTCCCCGGTTCTGCACACAATGCCTACGTGATGAGGAGTAGACGCATCCAGAGGATGATGTCACAGATGCGGAACCAGCGTGCCTGGCTTGTTGGTGTGTACTGACTTTGTACCATTGTGTGTGTTCTGCAATGTAGTGTTCCACCCTCTTTTCCAACTCAGCTAATGTGCAATTGTCTGTATGTAGGTGACTCCGGATATCCCAACATGCTGTTGTTGCTGACGCCCCTCAGGAACCCTGTGACACCAGCCCAGATGCGCTACAATGAGGCACATGGTCGGACGAGGAGAGTGTTTGAGCGGACATTTGGTCTCCTGAAGAGCCGCTTCCGCTGCCTGGACAAGACATGAGGGTCCCTCCCATATGCCCCGGCAAAGGTGTGCAAGATTGTCATCGTCTGCTGCATGCTACACAACCTGGCAGTGCGGAAGGAGTTGCCTCTCATCCTGGATGACGATGACCAACGTCCGCCACCTGTGGAGGATCCTGGCCTGGACCACGATGCCAGTGATGATGATGATGAAGATGGTGATGTCCGCACACAGCTCATCACCAACTTCTTCAGCTGAATGTAAGTATCCAGAGATGTCATGTAACTGATGTGAGTTTGCATGATATGTGTTGGTGGTGCTCTGGTGCTGTTTGAGTGTGTCCATGTGCTACATGACTGTATGCGTGTAGCGATGTGTCCTTACAGGTAGTCTGTACTCCCCAACAGTGTTGACATGCTAACTTGGTTCTGGGTGGGTATCTTGTGACATGTATTGGGCATGAGTATTGCAGTTCTGTCCTGTTCTTCAGTGCTTTTGACTGTGTGTCATTTCTGTCCTTCACAGGGTACTTTCAGAGTCGTTTGGTCAACTGTGATCCCCGCCCCCGTGATTCGACTTCCAGGGTGGTAGCTGTTGTGTCCCTACAGGTGATGTGCACCACACCCATGGACTTCCTTCCTTCTACAATTGTTGACTGTGTGCCCGCTGCCAGGTGGTATTACCTTGCATCTGTGGTGGTTACAACATGTTGCAAATGTGTAATAAACCTGTGCTTCACTTTGTGATGTGCGTTGTCTGTGGTCAACATCTGACTGACATTTGCTTACTGCACCAGTGGGCTAGTTAACACAGACTGTGAATAGGTGTTGGGTCTGTGCAATGCAACGTATTTCCTGGCAACATCAGTGTAGGCGATGAGTCAGATGGCCATGGTGTGTATATGTTGTGTAGCCCTGGTGGTGTGCCTCCCTCATATGTGTGACGTCGCCATGACTCACATGCCGGTGTTGTACTTACTGTAGCAGTTAGCATGCACAGTGTCATTTCCCAGATCATCATCGCCACTTCAGAGACAACGTAGGAATCACAACAGAGGCAAGTATGGTGTATTAGTGAGTTTATTGACATACATGTGTGAGTATAGTGCACAGGATGGTGGGTGCTGTACATTGTGATTGTAATCCAAAGTTCCTAGATGATTTGGAAGTCCTGGTAGCAGAAATGTCCAGAGTAAAGTCCACAGTCATCTGAGACATTGGTCCAACTTGAGCTCCCCATGTCATGTGGGAGAGTTGTGTTGCAGTCAACAGGGTGAACAGTTTGCACACAAAGGTGATTATCCAGAACAGGTTTTGGCTTCTTGGGGGTTGCACATGGCCATCGGCCTCTCACTTGCCCCTCCTCGGACGGCCCCTCTTCTTTGGGGGGGGACCCTCAAGTGCAGGCTGCTGCGGTGCAGGGGACTCTTCGCCAGAGTCATCCGCCCTCCCTGTGGCAGTTGCAGTTGTTTCAGCAGCAGATATTGTGGGCACACAGGGAGGTGTTGACTGGTTGCTGCTCATCTGGCGGAGGCATTGTAATATGTCCCTATGCACCGCCGTCATCTCTTGCAGTGTGTCCCACTTGGACTCCACGCGGGACATGTGTGAGTCCAAGCGGGCATGATGGGCAGCCTGCTGCTGTTTAATGTCCCTGAGGAGCCCCACTACCTGGCTGAGCTCTCCGGTGCTGGACTGGTACGCATCGGCTATGCGTGCCAGTTGTGGGTCATCATGCAGTCCAGACCCCTCTGCAAGCAGCGACCTATGTCTCCCACCCCTCCCACCACCCCTGGCGACATGTGCAGTACCTGAGGTGGCACGCACAGGTGACCCTGGGCCCCCTTGGGGGTTGTTGGTGGTGTTGGTGTCCATGGCCCCACGTTGGTCCAGGGTCCCTGTGCTGGTGGTGGTGGTGCTCCTTGGTCTTTCCATGTCGGCAGGGGTGGTATGTGTGTTGACAGTCGTTGGAGGGGTGGGTGCAGGGGGTGCAGCTGGAGGTCCTGCTGGTGCTGCATGATGACTTGCTCCGGAGGTGCCAGGTTGGTCTTCTTCATCCGAGGAGGGCAGAGGCTGTTCCACACCAGTGAGCTCCGTATCCTCTTGAGCCTGGGACGGGGACTCCTCTGCGTCTGCTGCTGTGTCCCCATCATCACCTGTTTTTGGGAGACACACACAATGTATGTTATGTTTCTGCAGGCATCAATGGTTGACACACCTGACAGTTGTGACTGTGCCTCTGGATGCGGGCCTGTACATTGCATTGTCCTAAGTTGTCACAGTCAGGGGTTGATATTGGTGTAGCACATTGTCCTGCATTATTTGGGCATTTCTATGTGAATGTTGGGGTGTGTACATGGTCTGCATTGGTTGTATTTGGTTGACATCCGGCCCTCCTTCCCACCCAGCCAGATATCCCACCATGGAACGTGCTTCCATTGCAGGGAGTGCAAGTTGTCTTTCAGGATGTCAGTCAGTGGTGTCCTGCTGTTGGTTGGTGCACAGTTGCCAGCAGGGCCTTGTGCTCCCCACAGCAGTAGCCAGTGTCAGCCATCTTGTCAGTTGTTTTCCACTCCCTGTGATGTGGGCATGGTTCATGGTTGTGTTGATGTGCGCATTGTGAGGGTGAGCGATATCTGTGACTACCACTCCTATCATGCTATTGCCTCCACCCCCCTTCCCAGCATGCCCATACTTCCTTCCTTTTGAGTGTACTTCACTGTGTGTGGGTGTGACAGCAATAGCAAGATGGCTGACAGTGGTGTCCTGCTGTTGGTTGTTGGCCAGTTCCCAGCATGGCCTTGTGCTCCCCACAACAGTGCACCAGTGTCAGACATCTTTGAAGTGGCTTTTGACTCCCTGTGAGGTGTGCATGCTTCAGTGTGAGCTTGCTGGGCCATGTGGGGGGGATGTTGAGCTGTGACTACCACTCCCATCATGCTATTGCCTCCACCCCCTTCCCAGCATGCCCATACTTCCTTCCTTTTGAGTGTACTTCACTGTGTGTGGGTGTGACAGCAATGGCAAGATGTCAGTCAGTGGTGTCCTGCTGTTGGTTGGTGCACAGTTCCCAGCAGGGCCTTGTGCTCCCCACAGCAGTAGATAGTGTCAGCCATCTTGTCAGTTGTTTTCCACTCCCTGTGATGTGTGCATGGTTCAGGGTGGTGTTGATGGGCCAATTGTGAGGCTGACCAATATCTGTGACTAGCACTCCCATCATGCTATTGCCTCCACCCCCCTTCCCAGCATGCCCATACTTCCTTCCTTTTGAGTGTACTTCACTGTGTGTGGGTGTGACAGCAATGGCAAGATGGCTGACAGTGGTGTCCTGCTGTTGGTTGTTGGCCAGTTCCCAGCATGGCCTTGTGCTCCCCACAACAGAGAAGCAGTGTCAGACATCTTTGATGGGGCTTTCCACTCTCTGTGAGGTGTGCATGCTTCAGTGTGAGCTTGCTGGGCCATGTGGTTTGTGGATGTTGAGCTGTGACTACCACTCCCATCATGCTATTGCCTCCACCCCCCTTCCCAGCATGCCCATGCTTCCTTCCTTTTGACTCAGCTTCCCTGTGGGGTTGTGTGCCTGTGCTGACAAGATGGCTGACAGTGTTATCCTGGGGTTTGTTTTGCTACAAGTCCCATGTGTGTCCCTGTGCTTCACACTGCATGACCCAGGGTTGTGGTTCTTTGTGGGATATTTGATTGGTGTGTGAGGCAATGCTTTCTCCCAGGTGAGTTGTGTGTAGTTTGTGTTAGGGGGTGTGTGGGTGGAGCTGCTGGTGACTATGGTCAGTGCTGTGAGTCCTCCTTCCCACCCAGCCAGATTCCCACCATGGAACGTGCTTCCATTGCAGGGAGTGCAAGTTGTCTTTCAGGATGTCAGTCAGTGGTGTCCTGCTGTTGGTTGGGGCACAGTTGCCAGCAGGGCCTTGTGCTCCCCACAGCAGTAGCCAGTGTCAGCCATCTTGTCAGTTGTTTTGCACTCCCTGTGATGTGGGCATGGTTCATGGTGGTGTTGATGTGCGCATTGTGAGGGTGGGCAATTTCTGTGACTACGACTCCCATGATGCTATTGGCTACACTGACTTGCCCAGCATACACAGTATTCCTTCCTTTCAGTGAGCTTCCCTGTGAGGTGGTGTTGTGGTGGTGGCTACATGTCTGACTGTGTTTGTTGGTTATATTTGTGCCACTGCCTAGCTCTATTTGTTGTTAGGTTTGTACATGTCATGACACAGTTACATTTCACTATGAGCTGGCATGTATTGTGTTTATCTGGCTGACATACACATTTTGGAATGATCTATTTTGGTTGGTGTGTATTTGCTAAGGGTGCATGGTTTGACTCTCCCCTTGACAGTGATGTGTGTGTATTGTGGCACAATATTGTGTACATTTGTTGTGTACTCACCAGGCTCTGGGATGTTTTCTAGTCCATAGACGCTCACTGGTGGTAGGATGGCCCGCACCTTCTCCTCCCAGGGCCTGAGGTATACTGGTTTGGCAGGAGGGCCACTGCCGGTGTGTTGGCTCACGATGTAGTCCTTCTTCAACAGCTCCTTGACCCTCCTGCGCACATCATACCACCTGTTCTGGATGTCTACCTTTGTGCGCAAACATGGTGATTGTGCGTTCACCCTGTCGACGATCCTCTCCCACATCTTGGTTTTCTGCGCCATGGGTGTCTGTTGGACCAATGTACCAAACAGCTGTGGCTCTACCCTGAGGACCTCATCTACCAGGACTTCCAATTCACTATCTAAGAACTTGTGATTCTTCTTTGGGGGCATGGTGTTGGGTGGTGCTGGTGTGTGATGTGTGTGTTGGTGTGCAAGTGAGGGTGTGTGAGTGTGTGTTTTGCTGGGTGTATGTGAGGGTGCTATTTGTTGTGGTGCTGCTGGTGTGTGGCTTGTGTGATGGATGAGCTGTGAGTGTGTGTGTGGTTGCTGTCTGTTGGTGTTGAGTGCTGGCAGGTAATTTGAATTTGCAAAGGATCATGGTAGGGATTTGTGTCCTTTATATGGGTGGAGTTGTGGGTGTGTCTTTGTTCCCTGTTTCCCCCAGTATTTATTTGCTTTGTGATTGCTTGTTTGGCCTTTTTTTGTGTGTTTTTTTTCCTTGGTTCTTTTTGTGCATGTAGGAGACGTTCTTGTGACCGAGTCGGACCCTCCAGTTGTCTCGTGCGAGCCTCTCAGATTCGTTCACGCTGTGTTTGTGCTGTTTTCTGTGCTGCGTACGCGTCGGTCGCGGGGTTTTGGGTTGCTTCGGCTCGCAGTTTTGAATGCGTGTCGGTCGTGCGGCTTGGGCCCCGTGCGACTCGGTCGTGTTTTCCACGTGTTGCATCGTACTTGGCGGGTAGGAGTTCGCGGGTACGTTTCATTCGGGATTCTTCCTGGTGTGTGTCGGTCGGTTCGATTCGCGTGCTTTTCCGGCCGGATGGCTGTTTTCCGCGCGGTTCGGTCGTTCGGCTTGTGTTCCGTACGCGTCGGTCGTATTTTGCACGCTTCTCATCGTACTTTGCGGGTCGGGCTGCACCGGTACGTGTCGGTCGGTATTTATTCCGGCTCCGAGTCGGTCGGTACGTTTTCCGGCCCGAATCGGAATCGGCCCCTAAGTGTGAGAAACTCTTGTCAAATTAACACTTTTTTCTCAATCTCACAATATAAGAACCATTGTTCATTGTTCCTAGAGCCTCAGAAATCTCTATTATGAAGACATTTTTAACTTGCAAACATTTTGGCACTCATTGTGTTACATTCACCGTACAAAATGATTGCTTACATACGAGTTTCAAAAGGGCTTGATCGGCCTTTTATATTTAAAATTGTGAATTGTTCTTTAAATAAGCAATGCACACAATTGTCCATGGTTATTTCAGAAATGAATTGCCTAAATGTATGTACAATCCAGTGTCTTTCTTTAGACAAATTGTAACACATTAATAAGTATCGTAATAAATCCATGTATTAACCAAGTAATGCTCAATTGCTCACATGGAGTATAAGGTAATAATTTTAATTCCTGTACTGAAATTAAATTGTATGTAGAATCTCACTTATTATTTTCCAATTATGGCCCAGTTACATAGGTGAACTATTTCAACATTATTAACTAGGTTCCATGTAACACTATGCAGTTACAATTCTAGCAAAGAACTAGGTAAATATTGTTTTAAACTGCAACAGTTTATATTTATAACTTTCTGTTTGTTTTTTTCAGTCTCAAATTCAGCTGAAATAATTTCTGAAATTGAATGTATTTTCTTCATTACTATTTTTAAATCATTGTCTACTACATTAAACAGTACCTGCTCCAGTTTCTCTTTCAAAGAGCTTATATACTGAACTGTGAAATATAGTCATAGCAACTTATGCAATTAAATCACTTTTCATTTTTTTCTGTTGTTTTAAACATTTAAGAAGAGCATAAAATTCAGGTTTTCATGCAATTCATCAATGTGTTATTCCAAAACGTCTAATTAAAAAAACACATTCGGCCATCTTTGACCGAGTTTACCTACACCTCAAGGGTCAATAATGCATTCTGTCATACCTAAGGTTTGCTTTATTCACCAATGGTGCTTCTGTTCCTTTAGCAAATGTCCTAGACTCAGGAGACACATTTTTGAAATGAGCAAATAATGCTTGCGCTAGATTACCTAACATTCGAGCCATTTCTAATTTGAGAAATGAGAATAGTTTTTTTAGGTATTAAAGTTGTAAGCAATTGATAAATGCTGCCAAACCTGTACGTTACATTGTGAGTAGTTTCATTAATAAATACAAAATATTCTGGGAAATACCATGCTGTAAGAAAAGTGTCTGGCTTTAGAACCTGCCAACTTTCTATTCCCCATTTTGATCATATTGCTGTGGTTGCAATCTAAGCTGAATATCCTTTCTCAGCATGTTTATCTAAACATTCAACCAACAATTCACCCTGTGCCTAGAAAGAAACACATGAAAGTTTTGTTGCATTTTTATTATTTACATACGTCTGAGCATCATTGTAAGAAAGTAGACTATTAAATGGGGTTAATCGGAGCTCATCACAACAAATAGGGCAAGAAACTTATAAAGGTAAACATAGTTTAAAAATGTTAAACCTGGTTCAAACACCAGGGACCCTAATATAGATAGGGTGCACTTTTCCTGTTGGCACCATGGCGCACCTTTAAGCAGGTGTGCCAGGTGCAAACAGGAAAAGTCCGCCCTATCATGTAGAACGTGCTGCCTTCAGGTCAGCCGCGAACTTGCGCTGCCCTGGGGGCAGCGTATTCAAGAGAAATACGGAACAGTTCTTTAAAAGCTGCTCCGTGTTTCCCTGTGCATGCAGCAAATCTAGAAAGGGATTTGAGATCCCCTTGAAAGCGGGTACAGTGAGAGACTGCACCTGCATGCAAGGGGATGTCTGTGTGGTCCATAGGACCCCCTCACCCTCCTCCAGAGGGCTGCCATCAGAGGGCTCAATGACAGTGCACCACTGTAGTGCTACATACATTTTTACATCATGAGATTGTGATGACCTTTGACTCTATGGGCCCGATTCTGATGCAGGTTGGAAAAGCTTCCCGACCGAGGGCCTGATTCTGATGCGGTTAGGAAGGCCTCCTAACGGCATTTGCTCCTTCCAAATCGGATCGGGAACGTGTCTTCCCGACCGAGGGCCTGATTCTGATGCGGTTAGGAATGCCTCCTAACGGCATTTGCTCCTTCCAAATCGGATCGGGAACGTGTCTTCCCGACCGAGGGCCTGATTCTAATGCGGTTAGGAAGGCCTCCTAACGGCATTTGCTCCTTCCAAATCAGATCGGGAACGTGTCTTCCCGACCGAGGGCCCAATTCTGATGTGGTTAGGAACAAATGTTCCCATTGAAGTCAATGGGAGTTCAACCAAATCGTATCTGGAAGCATCCGGATGCATCCTACTCCGCCGGTCGGACTTTCCCGATCCGAGTGGGTCAGACACCATTTCCCAACCGATTCGGTTGGGAAGCTTTTCCAACCCGCATCAGAATCGGCCCCTATGTGTTTTAACTGACTCCATTTTGAATGTACAACATCATTTTTGTGCACCTGCATGATTTCATTTCGTGCCTTCTTGCAGCTTCAGAGAGGGATGGTTTCTTTCCTTGCAGCACAGAGCAAAACAGCCTTGCTGGAACAGAATGTGTGGGATTTGTGTTTGAAAGATTGAGAGAGGAATGTACTTCTCTGTCTCTGAGTCAAAACATGGAGGGTTGGCCAGCTTCTGTCTTAACATTGAAACAGAACAGTACGGTCAGCCTTGGTTTTGCAGTAGATGGAGGGAGGAATTTCTAGAAGTCTCTCTCTGTGTTAGTAAAGGTATTAAAGACAGGAAGTGGCAGGGAAATTTTTGCTGTCCTATTGAGGCTTCTGGATGACTGAAAAGGGCTTCCCAGTCAAGCTGACCAGAATGATGTTTTCTCAAATGGTGATGTATAAGCTATATGTTTCACTGTTCTGTGATGTTTTCATGTTGTTTATACATGCTCTTTATATGTGGTTCTTGCATTTGACAGTGCTTATTCCTGGCATTTGACAGTACTTGTTTCTTGCATTGGACGCCCATTATATTATTTGCTTATGCTTGACTTCCTTGCATTTGACTTGTGAATGTTCCATTATTATTATTGGATTACTTGTGAGTGTTTTATTTTTACTTGCTTGTGCACATGTATATCTACATACATTTGCATGTTGTTTTACCTGTTTCCTTTGACATCTGGGAAACTCTTTCTGTTAGATAGTGTTGTATTAATAAAATCCCACACTTTATTTTGAAACTGCCCTTTGATTTGCCTCATTTTGTGAGTGAGTCACCTTTCCAAGTGCTTCTTCTTGCTTTACAGTGGGCCTCTTCTTGGGAGTGCTGAATTTCTTTTATTTGGTAGTGTAAAGCAAGACAGCCACCTTTTAATTGCATCTCTTGACAGCTTCTTTGCCTCTGCGCCCGCGTCTATATTACTATTTTCAAGAGAACAAGAGCGACCCATACGTCCTTGTGAGCTGGGTGTTGCATTAGAGCAAAAACAATGTTCACAAGGAACTCATTTATCAAAACAATTCAGTGTATGCAAGCTAATATAACTTGCTCGGAACGAACACTCCATTGAGAAGCCCGACTTGGTGATGCTTAATTCGTCTTAGAACTGTGTACCGGGGGACTAGCATCGATATCCGATCGTGTTTCAACCGTTAACCTTGGATGCAATTCCCTCTATCTGTGTTATCACCACAGATTGGAAATAACTGAAATTGTGGTGGCCTGGCAAATTATCCCTAGTAACGGACCACGCACATTCCTATTCAAGTGGTTCCTGCTCAACCGTTTCCCAGTATATCCACATGATATAATAACACCCGGTACTCCTCTCTACCACCAGGAAATCATTAGGAGATAGGCGCCTTGTGCTGATAATGTCCCCAGAAACGCTGTCCTGAAGAGACCCTGTATCAAGAGAGGGTCGAAACGTCGTCGACACTAACAAAAGAGAGAGCCTGAACAATACATTATCCATTGTGTATAGCTCGCCCTTTTGATTTTTACCAATAACCTGTTCTCCCGTTTCTTTTTGTCACTCAGTACTCACCACGTTAGGTTATGGTCACTTCACTGGGGCTCACAAAATCACTTTTATGTGCTTGTAGTGTAAATACTTCGAATTCTTAATGTATAAGGAAATACGTCTGTGGTAATGACTGCGACTACAGAATAAATCCTACTCACTTCGGCTGAAGTGAGCACTACTTTGACTACTTTTGTTTTGGGCTTTTTTTAGAGAAATTCTTCTAAGATGTTGCAAAATATATATTCTTCTGGTAATTTTGCCGTGGCCGAATGAGTAAGGTCTGATTTTGATTTCTTACGCGTCTATATTACAGCGTGGGCGCAGAGGCAAAGGGATTCCCTCATTTGCATGGTGCCACGCCCCCATGCAAATGAGGGAATACCCTTTCTGGAAAGCGCTGGAGCTACATGTGTGCCAGCGATTTCAGTATTACAGAAGGGGCGCACAACTGTCTGAGGCCCCTTCTGTAATACCAGTGAGCCCCAGGGGTGCGTACAGCCGGCGCATATGCTCGTTGCGCCTCCAGAGCACGTTCTGTAATACGGCCCCAGGTAGCTATGGCACAGAGCAGACAGGCTTACCTTAGAATAAATTAATTAGCATGGACGAAACAGAAGTCAAAATTCAATACAATACATGTTTGCAGGCTGTATCCGCAGAAGTCTTGTCAAGGCCAGCTAACCACCCGTTGAGGTCCCAATGAAGCAGTTGATTTGGCAGGAAAAGCTCTGAGCTGCAGCGATTTAAATTTTGCAGCCAACAAAGTCCTTGCAGGAGGTGGATACTTTTTGTGCTTTTCCCAGTCAGGATTTAAATTTTCAGTCTTTTTTATGGAGCTTAAATCCTCTGGCAGGGCATGCATGAAACTGTATTTGATGAAGTGGCTTCAAAACCGGACACCTTTGTCATGTGTTTCTTCTGAGACTCCCAGGAGTCAAGGGACAGGACTTAAGTGCCAGGACTCACTCTAGCGAGGCCACCAGCAGAGTCTAGTCCAGTTCCTTGGAATACTGGTCATCAGGGCATGTCAGGAAAAAGATCTCAATGTGCTTGCTGTCTCTTTGTAGCCCATAGGAGGTCAGCCAACTGACCTTTGGAGGCCGCTTCTCAATCATGTGTACAAGTAGAATCAGGTCCAGCCCTTCAGGCCACCACACAGGTCTCAAACAACAGGTCCATTCTTCTTCTGCAGGTCCAAAGAGTGCTGTTGTAAGATTTGGATGAGGTACCATCTTAGTGGGTTTCACTAGCCAGTAAGTGTGGATGAGTCCTAGACACCCCTTAACTAATGGGAAAAAAGTTATTTGTTCACATGCTTAAAATAATACATTCAAAAAGCATATTTTGGCTTATAGCACACATCTGCTAGCACTGTAACTATGCCATCTACAAGCTGTAAATGATCTATCAACTAATCTGTTAGGTACATGCGTCCACATAAGAACCTACACTAGTCACACTGTAACAATGCAATTATTCCTGCAGATAATCTCAAGGCTATTTTTTTTATAATTGTGTACGTGTAAAACCACTTTAGATCCCTCTAATATAAAGGAAGTAAATAATGTGACTTTGGTGCTAAACTTTGTGTAAAAACCTGTTCTAAAATTAATTCTGGACTATGTGCATTATGTACTGCATATGTTTTGCAATGTAAATTTAAACTGTGATAGTCCAATATGATTCTCGAACTCTTATCAAGCTTCTCAATCAGGTAAACAGGAGTGTTCATTGTCAATGGTCATGGGGCTGCTATTCCCTGACTCTGAAATTCACTTACAAATTATTTAAGATGCTTTTGTGCTTCCAGTTTTATTGCATAATACTTTGAACTTGTGGTTAATCTCTCACCGTAATCGTGTAGGGTTGCACTTTTATTCCAGCCTGCCTAGGTTTTATATGACGCAGAAGCTAGCGATAATGCCCACTTTGTGACATACAGGTCCTGATGTGGCTGAAGACCTAATGAAGAAAAAGTTCCCATTATATCTGTCTTCCCTGTTGGAGATTCAATTGTAATTTGTGAGGGCCAATCTTCATCCACTAGTATGAAAGTATGAAAGTATTTTATTAACCGTTCGATTATTTAAAATCTTTACAATAAAACCAACTAAAAATCAATGCCCACCCCCCAAGCCTCCCCCTTCTTGTTGCGAGATCCTTTTTGCCTTTAAACCGGAGGTTGGTTTCATGTTACACCAATATTACAATAAAACCCATTAAAATAACTGTCTGTCTTTTCTTTGCCCATTGATGTTATTGCCAGTCCCTTATTGTCCGATAAACAGTCTCTGAGTTTCAGGAGCTAAGGATAGTGCATTTATAAACTCGCTTCTAAGACCTGTCTAATTGAATCGATAAACTTTGCCACTCCTGCAAGGATGTATGTTTTTGTTTCCGAGAGACACCAGTCTGACGCAGCCTTGCACGATCTGATGCCAGAGTCCCTTAATATAGGACGAAGCAGCCTTTGTCGTTCACTCATCAGTTTGGGGCAGCAACATAAAAGTTGAAACCAGGATTCCCTGTGATAGTTGCATAGCCGACAGGAGACTGCACCATCTTTTTGCGCCCATACTGGATTAAAATCCGAAATTCTAAGGGCCGTGAGCCTCATGTAAAGAATTTTCCTGCGGGCTTGGGCCCCTAGTCCTTCCAGTAAATACTGTTGAGCTTTCCCCAAAGTATAGGATTCGTCCAGTGCCATCGTGATGGTATTATGGCGGAGTGCAGCTCGATCCTTTTCGAACGAAATGGAGCGGACTTGCCGTTTCATGATATTTGACCAGGCCTTTTGCGAGATATCAGGTAGAGACAAGCTATCAGCTTCAATGTTTAGGGTCCCTAGTGCTTTGCCCAACTTGATATGCCAGGGGGAGTCCTCTTCTTTGAAGATTATTGCCAGATGATATTTCAGAGTGTTATTCGAGGCTTTGAGGACCCTGATGTAGTACTTAATTAGGTCCCCCTGAAGGGCCAATTCAGGTCTACAGAGCCCTAATTCCAACCGTAGCCTAGTGTTCCTTGCATACCTAGGTGCTTGTAACACCGACTGGTGGGCTTTGACCTGAGCGGCTGATACTAATTTGTCTAAAGCACCCGGGAATGCCAAGTGGCCATAGTTAATAGCCGGAATTAATTTTGATTTAAGCACCCTCAGCATGGGATATGCTGTCGGGCTGGACAGGCATTGGCTTAAGCGTCTCAATGTTAGGATTACGCTGTTGGTTTTGGCAATTAGATGTTTTGTATGTCTTGCCGGTGTAGCCCTCTCGAATAGACAAACCCCAAGATACTTAATTATAAGCTGCTGTTGTCCCAATTTGGTGGTCTCCCAGTTTCCAAGTAGCTTGTTTTTTGTGGGAATATCTACCAAATATCATTATCTTCATTTTGCTCTGGTTAACTGTCAAGCAATTTTCCTTGTTGTACATTCCCAGCTCCTTTAAAGCTTTTTGAAGACCCACCCTGGTGTGATCCAACACTACTGTGTCATCGGCGTACTGGAGGATTGCCAATCTCACATTGCCTAGTCTCGGGGGAACTAGACTGGCCTCTTTCAGGGCACTCCCCATGTCTGCTGTATAAAGATTGAATAATAGTGGGGCCAGGACGCAACCCTGCTTCAGGCCATTGTTGGTATCAACTCTTGATGATAAGGCTGTGGGGCTAATCTTGACTTGAACCCATGTCCCCTCATAAAGAGTTATGATTGCTTTCAAAAGCTTTGTTGGAATCCCCCAGGCTGTCAGTTTTCCCCAAAGTCTGCCCCTATCAACTCTGTCAAAGGCTGTGCTGTAATCTATGAAACAGCAAAACAGCGGTGGATGCCAGTCTTTGACAGCTTGTTTAGAGAGGTAGGCCAGGGCCATGATGTTGTCCATTGTTGAGCTGTTTGCCCTGAAGCCGATCTGATAGGATGGTAAAATTTTGTTGTCGTTTGCCCAAGCCTCCAACTCTTTCAGTAGTAATTTGCTTTGGTTTCTACATCAAGCAGGGCCACTAGTCTATAATTGGCGGGGTTGGAGTGATCACCTTTTTTGTGGATGGGGAAAAGAACAGATCCTTTCCATGATTGTGGTATTATTGCCGTTGCGTAAGCATAGTTGTATAGAGGGGTAAAAGTTGAGGCAAAAAATACTTGAGCTGATTTAAATACCAGGGCTGGAATGCCATTAGGTCCTGGAGCCCCATCATTTCGCATTCTCCTGATCACCCTTGTTATCTCTGGTGCTGAGTTGCCGTTTGCCTCAATCGTCTTTATTCCTACCTCCTGTTTGCTCTTGGAGAGGGGTTCCGTGTAATTGCTTGTTTTCGAGAACTTCTTGGGAAGGACATACTCGGCAGCTGGTAGGCCTCTGCTGTATAGTCCCTTTACATACGCTTCCCACTCATTACTTGCGATATTGTTCTCCTTGCTCCCAGACTGGGAGTTCAAGCGGTTGATATATCTCCATAGTTTGGCATTGTTCTTTTCCTTTATCAGGGCAAATACTGTGAGCCATTTCTGTTCCATTTCCTTTCTTTTAAACTCGCCTACTTTTTTCCTGTGGGCTGATCTCAATGCGGCTATGGGGACCTCACCTGGCAATGCTCCTCTTTTCTTTTTTGTTCTAAGTGCCTTCATGAGAGCGCATTTGCTTTGACTCAGGCACTTTGGTGCTCGTGGCTTCTTAGGGAGGAGACCTTGTTGGAAAACATTTTTTTACAGTGATTAATGCCCAGATTCTGCCAAAGATCATCTGTCAGAGCTTCCCAAAGACCTATCACCGTCAGATGGGCCTCCCACAGCCTGCGAGCTTGATTTTCCCACACCTGGATTTTCATTCCGAGTTCAGTTGACCATTTTATTCTTTTTAGTGCTCTATAGTGTTCGTCTCCTGTGGGTTTGCCCATTACTTTCTGGAGTTCTGCAGATTCCACTCCCAGGTTGAATGTTGCGCATAGAGGCCTATGATCACTTTCCCCTCTTTTGTCGACCATGTAATCATTCAACTTGTTAGCCAATTTCTCATTGATTAAAATATAGTCAATGGTGGATATGTTCCTAAATGACGGTTTGGGACACCACATAGGTGAGCATAGTTTCTTTATGTAATGAGTAGAATGAAGTTTGAAGTTTTTAAGAAGAGAGAACGGTGGGCCCGCCTTGTGCCCTTTGTTTTGCTTGCCTGAGGCCCCTTCCAATCCTCTCAAGTTGAAGTCACCGGCGATGATCACATTATAGTGCTCATATTTGATTAATATTTCTTCCATTGTGGTGATGAGTAATTCCATGCTGGCTAGTGTCAGTGCCGGATTAACATAACCGTTTATTAACAGCAGGCTGAATGGCTGGCGACTTGCCCATAGCCCGGCAATTGTCATAGCTTGCAGGTATGGAGCGGTTACTCTTATTTCTGTGATTTTAAGTTTACGGGCATGACCTATAAAGATCGAGAGGGCCCCAGAAGGACGTCCAAAGATGGTTTTTTTTGTAGCATTTACCCGATGTTCATGGAAGCCTGCTATGGGGGTTGATGTCATTGTCCATGTTTCTTGGCAGCATATAATATCCCCTTTTGCAAGGAAATCTAGTACTTCCTTATTCCCTGCATTTTTACTTAACCCTGCAATGTTCCATGAGATGAGAGTTAATTCTTGATGGAAGTCAATGTTAGGTGGTTGATGTTGGTCTTCTCGCCCCGCCATTTTCCTTCCTGCACTGCCCGGAAATTGTCTTAGGCTAGGGATGCTGTTGCCAGTGATCCAATCTTATAGCCTGCTTGGATTGACCCATTAACACTCTTCGCAGATTATCTCTATGAGAGATGGAGATGTTTATTGGTGTAATTGGGCGTTCTAAAGCGTTTTCCCCCTGTTTTCTGTAGTGGTTTATGTCCTTCAAAATTGATATGACCCCATGCCTCTCTTTGTGAGGAATGAGGATGGATGGATATTTTGGTTGAATGGGTTCTGTTATATCTATGCCCCAGTCTGCTAGTTGTTGAGCTTCGCGAAGGACTAGCCGTTGGAGCGATTGTTCACTGAATCCCAAGAAAGTTGAGTTGCCATGACTATCACCATGTGTCCTTTTGAATTTTACCCACTCCATATTTTCCGAAGCAATCTGGGCCAAGGACGTAACATGTCCAAAAAGTCGAAGGATGTTGGTTCTATTTAGAATGTCATAAGGGCCTTCCATATGATATCTGGGGGTTAGCACCACCTCATATATTATGGGATTTTCCTTGGGGTGTTGTATTTGTGTGGTCCCCCCAGAGCTCTGGCTACTTATTCCCAGGCTTGGGGAGGACTTGTTGGGAATTCGCCACTGTTGTTCGCCATCAATCCTATTTATACATCCTGCCCAGCTTTCTTTTTGCTTCTGCTCCGTTGAGGAAAGTATGGTATACTCCTTTGGGCCTTTGCAATCCTCCGGTCTCAGTGAATCATGAGGCCTTATTTGTGTGCAGGTGTCCTCCTTTCCCAGGCAAACCTTGTATGTTGCCGCCTGGCCTGTGTTTGATGTTGGCCCTATTGGTTGTTGGGCCGCCTGAGCCCTACTTTGTTGCCTTGGACCATCTCTTTTTTTGGCATTGTCTTTGTCTTCTAGGGTTCCCCGGGTCCTATTCTGCTGTTTAAAATTAAAGATTGGGTAAAGTGGCATTTGGTTGCTTTTCCCCTCAGGTCTGTGGCTATTCAGCATTACCGGCAAGGTTGATCTTCTTTTCAATTTCGATCTCTTCAGCTGTTTTTTCAGCTTCTTCTTTGCCCTCCTTGATAAGAGGGCTTCTGACCTTGCTCCTGTTGCCCCCTCGGTGGTCACCTTCAGATCTTCTGCTTCCTTTATGTCTGGGCTTACCGGAATTTCCTTAGTGTTACTCCCGGCTGGGGATGCCAGGATTTTTGCACTCCTGCTCTCATTCTTGCAGACTTTTGATTCAGGGCTCGTAACTAGGCTGTGTTCTCCATTGATTGCCGTTAAGTATTTGCCCGTTGCCATCGGTTCAAGGGTTTCAGATGTCTTTTGTGAGTCTCCCTTGCTCTTGGCTAAAGCTATTATGTCCCCCAATATTTCTGGCATCTCTGCCCACTTTTCTATTATGTCGGCACATGAGCTTGTGCGGGCTATCCTGGCCTGATTGTGAATAATTATTGCCTCCAATTTTGCCAGCTTATTGCCCTGGTCTGCTAGGCATTGAGCTATTGATTGTAAAAGCGCAACTTGGACCTCCATTTTTGTTGATTCCCAGATCAGAGCCTTTGCTATTGACTTTTGTGCTTCACTGATGGTTTTCAAATGGGGGATATCTTCTTGGTCTAATTTACATCAACAGAATCAGTCACGTGAGTATAGAAGATTGTGGAGATCTTTCGATCAATATCTCCTTTAATCTGTATTTAAACTTTATAGATTACATCTGGTTTATTAAGATGCCAATCGGGCATTCCTATTTGAACAAAATTACAAATCTACTCCAGAATCAGGTGGGGTTTGGTATTCTAGTAGAATATAGTTATTTCTGCTGAACATGAGTACTGTCCATGCTCTATTGCTCATTAGAACTCTCTTTATGTGAGGCATCTTATTTTCTTGCTGCAGCTACCTTTTTCTTCTGAAAGGGTGGTTTTAAGCATCCCAGTCTGACTGTATCCCCTTTTCTTCTTATAGGCATTTGCCTTGTCAGGACCTGAGAAGAATGGGCAGCTCTGCTTAATTCTGTCTTCTTAATCTCATTATCCTTGATTAATAAAAATAGTACTCATTAGAGAATTGATATTTCTTTGGAGCTCTTTTTTTCCTCATATAGTTCAAGCTATATCCTCCCTGTTCTTTATCTTTATGATAAAACGATGTCTTCTTTTTTATAAATTCACCCCAGAACTTCATAATCTCCACTCAAGATCCTTGTAGTTTCGAATGCCTTTCTATAGCAAGATTTTCATTCTCTGTTTTAGCTTTTAAGTGGGGTGTCTGTAGTCTCACAGAGAGACAGACTTGGGATACTATTTTTGGGAACTCCACTTCTTTCTGATCTTCTAGAGTAACACAATGTCTTTGTGGAACATCCAACAGTGCTATATCGCTTTTAATATTACAAAGAACTATCTCAGCTACTGTGCCTATGTTACTATAGGCTTCATTCCTAAATCTACTGCAGGTGAAGTTTCATGGTCTTCCTGTATCTTTTTCAATACTTCTGGTAATATCCCAATTAAAGGCAAGCCATGATTAGTCATGTATAGCATACAAGTCACTATGACTGTCACTATTGGACGTTCGGTACCATACCCATTGATTAACACATAATTAGTAGTCAGTGTTTATCCTATGTGGTAGAAACTGGAAACATCACATCTAATTGATGTCTTTCTTGTTAACCAAATAAGATTTCATTCTGTTTGATTGGGCAACACCACATTGCAGCATTTATTGGCTGTATCGGTGCATACACAGCCCCTATAGTCTCAGTACTTTGATGTTATAGTATGTACTGCATCAATTGCCTATATATGTGTCTTGCTTCCCTCTAAAAAATACCATTCCCACACAATGGCCCAAACACTATGAAGCAGGAGACATATAACACAACAACACCTAGAAAGGGGTTTTACTTTATAAAATGAAACACATAAAAGACTCTCTTTTTAGAATGAGGCTTGGGGTTTCATTTTTGCAACGCTCTCTAACAGAAAGGCTTTCCCAGATGCAACATTCACATGTATATAAAGATATATATTTATATGCAAGCAATAATAACACACATGGCAAATGTAACAGTCGAATGCATGAATATTAATAATAAAATGCACAAGCAGATAATAATGGACGTCGTGCAAGAAATCAGAAAGATATATATACTAAATACATCAAATGATTACTTTGGATGTGCACTCACAAAGAAAACACCTCAAATAACCACAGCCACTGGAAACTGAATATGCATGCACAAACAGCCATGCATCACAATGGCACTAGTCAGAAACAAATCAACTCATCGGTCGTTCACTCGACATCCTTGCCAACTCAAGCTGGAGGAGCTCATTGACAGCCAGGCATTGACTCGCGACCGGGACTCATTGTCCGTTCTTTTGTAACGGCACGTCTGCCCCACAAATAAGCTTGTAAGCTGCCTGCCAAGATTCTCAGCCTTTAATACCTTTTACTCAACGTAAGGCGAAGGTTCTAAAAACCTTGTCTCCTTTCTTCTGTTACGACAAACTGAGCTGACCATTCTGGCCCGTGTCAAGGTCAACCACTCATAAGAAGGGGGCCCCTGATAGCGATAAAGGTAGAGAATAACAGGGGAAAACAAGCCAAGAAAATCTCAAAAGAAGAATTCTCTACCTATCTAGTTTAAGCAATGCAAATAGTCAATGATATAACAGCAGCAGGACCAGTGCGAATGCACATGATTTAAGTGAACCACAAAATTGGATAGAAATGTATCAAAATATTTTTATTCGATAAATATAATGACTAGATACATAATATCATCACAAATCAAAACGTCAAAAGCACATCCCACCAAGCGCTCATTCATTTCACAGACAAGCCATATCATATATTCACATTCTCACACTTCTATCCATATAAACCATTCATACACAAACAACATACAAAGGTAGGAATCTTCCTACTAGGAGAATACAATATGGTAATAGATGGGACCTGGATACAGAGTGATAGCAAGGTGTCTCATGAGTCTATTAACAGGTACATATAGATATATACATCAAAAAACAATTAGTGAAAAAGATCAGTATATAAAATATGCCCGACATAGCATAATATAGTACATAAAATCAATAAATGTAATTATCTAGTGACTCATGACTTTCCACAATTGGAATCCAGCGCCGACGCGCGTTTCGGTGTTCGCCCAAGCTTGGGCATCACCTTCCTCAGGGCATCAGAGTCAAAGACACAAGGAAACAGTGGGATGTGCCTGATCTACAGACACCAGCATTCAATTTCAAGAGAAACAGGATTTGAAACAGTCAAGGGATATACATGGCCTGATAAGTATAAGCACGTTTCCCGAGGATACGATGAATAAATATAGTGGACAGTCTGGGGAGTATAGAGACCTGCGCAGGGGTACATCAAGCGATATTTCCTGACATGTGACAAGCCAGCGCGGGTGACCCAATCGGGATATAATGAAGGGGAAGAATCGGTGAAGGTCTGCGGGTAACAGGCCGACAGGGCAAGGGGGCTTCAGTAGTGCGAGGGGAAAATGTCGACCTGGGATTTTAGAGGTTTTTAAGTGGAATGTAAAAGGTAGACAACGATTCGTCTAACTCGAGATATGCCGTGATATAGCAGAGACTGGCGGTATGGATGCCGCTCAGGGGTAGAGATAATAACACACATGGCAAATGTAACAGTTGAATGCATGAATATTAATAATAAAATGCACAAGCAGATAATAATGGATGTCGTGCAAGAAATCAGAAAGATATATATACTAAATACATCAAATGATTACTTTGGATGTGCACTCACAAAGAAAACACCTCAAATAACCACAGCCACTGGAAACTGAATATGCATGCACAAACAGCCACGCATCACAATGGCACTAGTCAGAAACAAATCAACTCATCGGTCGTTCACTCGACATCCTTGCCAACTCAAGCTGGAGGAGCTCATTGACAGTCAGGCATGGACTCGCGACCGGGACTCATTGTCCGTTCTTTTGTAATGACACGTCTGCCCCACAAATAAGCTTGTAAGCTGCCTGCCAAGATTCTCAGCCTTTAATACCTTTTACTCAACGTAAGGCGAAGGTTCTAAAAACCTCGTCTCCTTTCTTCTGTTACGACAAACTGAGCTGACCATTCTGGCCCATGTCAAGGTCAAGATAGAAGCTGGCCAGGCCCCTGTATTTTGACTCCGAGACAGAGTTGTACATTCCACACATTTCTCTGGCAACAACAATCTCTGCTCTGAAAGGCCCCAAGCACACTTCCCACACACTATCCCAGTGAAGCTTATGAAAGCCTCCATCCAGCAGAAAATAAAACAACCTTGAACATGGATAAACAACTTGAGCAATCTGGGGGCCTGCCTGTGCGCGCAGAGCAAAACAGAGTCAGGATTCAAGATGAGATGAGGGCATGTCAAAGCCAATTGTAAGAACTTTATAATACTTCCCAATGCACAATACAATGCACATTTGTGCACCACTGACTATAGCATAACATACTACATCTCTCAATGTACAACACATTGCACATTTGAGCCCCACTGCTCATAACACTGCGCTTCGAGACCAAAAAGTACATTCCACACCTCTCTCTCTCATGCTTTCAAATACACATCCCACACATTCTGTTCTTGGCAAGCTGTTCTACTCTCTGACAGCTCCCACTTTAAGACTGCAAGATTAAACCTTCAAGGGAAAAAGGCATATGCAGGATGTCGTACATTCAGGCTAGGGTGAAGTAAAACACCGAAAGTCAATTAAAATGATGGTAGTCAAAGGTCATCATGTGGTGTTCAACCATAGGAGTGCCTCTAGCACTAAAATATGCTTAGAAATGTAGTGAGCATCTCTGTAGCTTCTGCTATAGGGAGATGGTATTGCTGTTCCCTTTATACTTCATGCTGGTGCCTTTCCTGAAACAGTGCTGTGTTCACTGTAGGTCAAAGACAACTTAATATACCCAAGTGGATCATATTTGGAAGCAATGTCAATCTTGGCATGCTTTGTGAATAGCCTTGCAGCCTCTAGTTCAATCCAGGAGTGAAATACCTCCATGGTATATATTAGCTCTGCTCCAACACTAGCACTAATTCATACCCACCTAATGTCAGTCCCCTAGCCATCAAATGTAAATTGTGGGCACAATATACAGCTAAAACCTTACACCTCAATCACATCTGGGGTGGGTGAATTGGGGATCATGTTAAACCTCAATCTCATTAGGCCATGTGTCTCAAAGAGAAGGCACAAAATCATCACATCAAAAGCAAAATGAAGAATACAATAGTGCAGATGCATAAAGTCATTGGCAGTGGCATACCTAGAGCTTTTGCTGCCTGGGGCGGTCCCTTAGTTTGCCACCCAGTGACGGCCAGTACAGGTCAGAGCTGGGGGAAGTCGTCAGACGACGACAAGGGAAAATAAAATAAAAAAGAGAAAACCACTTACCTTGCGCTCACCAAAATTGCTCGCCTCACCCGCCACCCCCCAAAAAGGGCTGCCCGGGTGGCCCGCCCCCTGCATCCCCTAGCTATGCCACTGGTCATTGGCATGAAGTCTCTCAGTAATAGGACAATACAAAATTAAGTCCCAAATATGCAAAATCAGAAAGAAATCGGATATCATCCCTAGAGGCATCGCAAAGTCCTCTGTATTATTCCTAAATTAAAGTTTTTTTTTATAGGATATCTTCTCATAGAATGAAATGGAAAGTGCAGATTCACCATAGTTTGAACAAAAGAAATACATTTTCAACAAATTAGAACAATGAGTTAACATAAAACCACACAGCCTTACTACATAAGCACTATCCCACTACTGAATATTGATTCAGCCCCTCTGAGCTAATGTCATCCCAAGCTAGTTAGAAAACAGCATGGAACTATTGAGAATGAATGCAATTACTGTGTGCAGGCAGAAGAGCCTTGAGAAATGAGTGACCCCCATGCTAGAGAGTCTTCTTTGAGAACAGCATCACTTGGAAATAAACAAACATGGCTTGCTTGACTACATGCAGTAAAAAACAAAAACAGTGAATGTGACATGATGAAAAATCGATTTGGAACAAGATGGTGTCAAGGGCTAGCTGAGGGCTAATTAGCATAAGTTGGGGCAATACACTTTTGCACATCATATTAAAATTGGTATAAAGGCAATATCATCATATACGTGTGCACATGTAAATTTGAGTGTTAGATTTCTATTTTACACATTGTTAGTAATGCACAAATAATATTAAACCCATGAAAACTTCCATACCGTGAAGATTAGAATCACACAAATGGGTCTCATGTTGTGAACCTCACAAATTATTGGGGAAGTTCACACCTGATTAGATTTCCTTAGCCCCTCATACATATTGCATATCACACCTCCGTCAGAAAAAAATTAGCTAAAACAGCTTTCTGTCATTCTACTCTATGATGAGTTAGGCTCATCCAATTGTTATGAGTCATTGAGTGAAAAAGGAAGATGGTGGGTTGATCCTGCCGCAGTGAGTACACACTCACGACTGCTCCTGCCTTAGCGGGTCACTCACCATCCGAGCGGCACAAAAAACAGTCCCACTCGCATCCCCAGAGGGGACGTGCTGTATGGACGACGGAGCCTCCGGGAGTTGGGCTCTCTGATAATCGCACCTCCAATGCAGCGGCTGCTCTGTGGCTCTCTCTGCCGCACTCTATACTGTATGCATGAGCAGCTCTGTGGCAGAGCCGATCACTCGTTAGCCGGCAGAATCGAAAGCCCAGAATGGCACAGCAGTGGGTGAATGTCCAGAAAGGAGATGGGGAGGTCGCGCTGTAGCGGCCGCAATGGCAATCTGTGAGCCGGTTACTTCAGCACAGGCAGAATTGACAGTCGGAGTAGCTGATGGCTGCCTGCCCAATAAAGAGAAAACAATTAACTTGCGGGTCAGACGACCCATACTCAAGCTTCTTCAATCTGGTAATGCAACCGAGCTGATGCACACTTGTAGTGAGTACAGACCTTATTCTCCAAGGGTGGATGCCCTGCTGAGTGCGGTGCAAGGCGTTAGGCACAGAATCAACTAGTGCATCGCATGGTACAGAGGGCCTGGACCAAGCACATGGTAACTGTCATAACCAGATTGACTTATTAAAAATAAAAACTGACACGATCTCATGATAATGTCACAGCATGTTCCCAGGGGCAGCCCCCTCTCCTGACAAAGACCTGCAACACTTCCAATCGGGGGGCCTCTGGTCTTAGCCCAGGATCTGGCCTGTTGGGAAAAGGTGGAAATTCTGAACAGAAGGGCCCAAGTAGAATAGAACTAATCGAGCAGGCGAAAGAAGGCACAGAAGAGCTGGGGGATACTGTTTCATGTACCTCCCCGCATATGGGTCCACTGGATGAAGGAGCAGACATAATGCAGACCCATCCTGGGGGTCTTGAGGTCACACCTGACTGCACATTGGCAACAAAACAAGGGCTAATCAATGGAATACTTCTGGCTACTCTACGTCTTTGGGGTAGTGTTACCAGAAAAGGGGAAGCTCCGGGTGAAAAGCAAGGGCCGCGGTGGATCTAAAAAAGCTCATGGCAGGTATCCCAGTGACCATTTGAACATCATGGCTCCAATACGTTCCAAGGGAGGGCCTATGAACAGCCCTTTGTGTAAGTGGGTTACCTCCAAGGGAGAGGTAAAGGCTTTGATCTCACGGCTATCAAATAGAGGCCCTGCCTTACATCCCACTCTTCAGTTACAGGGGAGGATACCCAGCTCTCAAATGATGGCAGCCCTAACGAGAATGCTTTCCTGAGCCCAAAGCCAGGTAATGCCTCAGGTGGAGACATGGACTCACCCAGTAATTCATCTTCCTGGGTGACCCCAGATGCTACCGCTGATACTAATGCCCTGGACCTGATTCATCATGCCGATGTATCAGGTGCTAAAGAGCCCTCACTGTCTATAATTCTTCAGTTCCTGCATGTCTAATGGACAGAGGCGCTAGATCATTAAGCACAAGTCAAGGCAGACAATCTAGTTATGTACCAAGCTCTAACGGAAGTTACTAGCAAGGTCGCCTTGCTATCATCTGAGGTCGCTGAGCTCCAGCAACAAGTGGCAGGGACAGAAGAAGTTGGGTCAGTAACGGTTAAAACAATCAAGGAGCAGGAGAGCCTCTTGGCCTCTGTCAGAGTAAAATGGAAGACTTGGAGAACAGACAACGGCACAGCAACCTAAGGCTCTTTAGCATACCTAAGGCTCCTGTGGTTAACTTGTTTCAGAAACTATTTCCAGAACTATCAGACTGGGACATGGACTCCCAGATTCAGCGGGCCCATAGACTACCTATAGTCACAAAGCAAACAGCCCGGGAAAAATACCATCACCCTCGTCCTATCCTCATTTTTGTGGGCAATTTTTTGTTGAGATAAGACATTTATCTGCAGCACCATTAACAGCAGATTCTATGTCCATCTTTGTGTGATCAGATCTATGCAAGGCTACAATGGACAGACACTGGAAGCTACATCAGCTAATAGACCCGCTAAAGGCAGTTGGGGCCCAGATGTATCTTCAAGAATCGGCACGACTCAAGGTTATCAAGGCTGGACTGCCACAAGTAATTCACTCTGAGGCAGAGACTTCCCAAGCCCTAAATCAGTGGCAACAGTGATTCTGTCCGCTTTGCCCATCACGAATGGCTGCAGATAATGATATCTGTCACTTAGCTTGAGAAATATTTGTTGGAATGTTGCTGGGTTAAACCAAGTCAGAAAGCGGCATCTACTGTGACAGGAGCTAATTGTTCATAAACCACATATATTGGGAATAACTGAAACCCGCATGGCATATAAAGATCGGCAAGTTTTAAAACAAATTGGGTATGATAGCATTGCTTGTTCATCACAAATAATTTCTAAATGGGGGTGGCTATAATGAAGGCCAGAAACTTAGTAGTTAAAAACATTAAGTCCATCGCAGATGGCAAGGGGAGGTGGGCTATAGCCCAGTTAGTAACGGTCAGAAATATACCATCTGTGTAGTCTACCGCCGTAATCTTGACGACCCGTCGGTCTTCGATTACTTAATTATGGAATTGCTGGACTGGCCTGGAGACCTTATTTTCATGGGGGATTTTAATTGTATAATCGAGTACAATATCAACTCTACTAATCGCCAAGCAACTGCTCAGATGATTAGAACTCAAGCTTCAATTGTGGAACTGATGAGGCTGCACGGGCTAGTGGAGGCATGGAGAACACTATTCCCTGTAACACCGGGGTACACTTATTATTCCTTTCCCCACAGGCAGTACTTGCAAATTGATATGATACTTGTAAAATAGCAGATGTTAGAAGCGGCTAAAATGGAGATGTATCCTAAGGTTACCTCTGATCATAATACTATCATACTGACTTTTGCAGACTCTGCAAGAAGAGGGGAGAAAGCCGGAACTCGTTTACATTTCCTCATCATCTCCTCGTGGATGTGGAATACTGGGAGTACTTAAAAAGTTTATTGATAGTATTCATACGACTTAATAAGGGCACCTCTACTGCTGCCATTGTCTGGGACTGCATGAAGGCATACATTAGGGGGTTACACTCCAGTTTATCCTTAAACAAAACAAATGTAGGCAACATGAATTGCTTCAATATTGGCAGTACTGCATGAACTCAGAAGTGCAGCATACGCAGCCAATTCTCTCCGGAGATCTTTGGGTACAGTCCATACACTTGAGGCTAAATGAGACGCGACAATTGCTTAATTGGGGGGGTAACTGAAAAGGTGGCTGTCAGCTACCATAAACACAGATCATTTCAGTATGAGTATGGTGAGAGAGTTGGCCGCCTCCTTGCACACCAGATATCCGATAAAAGGGCCAGCTGTGCTATAAAGCATATTTGGGGGTATGATGGGAGTGAATATACTCACCCACAAGAGGTAGCTGAGCAATTTGCCTCTTTTTACCAAAGGGTATATAACAAGCCGGACAACATTGATCGACAGTTGTTCGCTGTCTACCACCGGGAGAGTGGGATGCCTCAACTTGACCATCAACAGAATCTTGGTCTACAAGGGAATATTGGGTTGGGTGAGATCGAAGCAGCTATTAGTGCCTTACCATCTGGGAAAGGTGCTGGAGAGGATACAATCCCCCTGGAATTGTATAAAGTGTTAATGGGAATCTTAGCGCCAGAATTTAAAGACTTGATAACATATATTGATAATGAAGGAGACGTCCCAGCTTAATGCGGGGCCACCAATATAGTGGTCTTTCTTAAAAAAGGTAAGCCACCGGAGGAAAGGAGCTCCTACCAACCTATATCCCTGATAAATGCAGACGCTAAGGTCTTCTCCAAAATACTAGCTACACGTCTTGCCCCCCTCATGCACAATTGGTCTCAGCATGGCTTTGTCCCCGGCAGAGATACTACGGCCAATACTAACACTGCAATTGCAGCATTTGATGTCACCAATAAAACTAATGCCTGGATTGGCATGATAATGCTGGACGCGGAGAAGGCCTTCGATAGGGTCACTTGGGAATCATTATGGCTGACTATGGTTGTATTTGGGATAGAGGGCAGATTTATAGCAGTGGTGCAGGCGCTCTATAAAAATGCGACGACGAAAGTCCTGACGCAGGGTAAGTCCTCTGCTCCACTCTCAATTTATAGGGGTATGCGCCAGGGGTGCCCGCTTTTCCCCCTGCTGTTTGCTCTGTATATAAAATCTTATCTAAGACATTGAACCGTGAATAAGCGTATACAACTGGAATGAACAGCATGGAACTTAAAATAACAGCGTACGCAGATGATATTGCAGTCTTCATTTCTAACCCGAGTGATTCTGTTAATTTTATAACTAAGGAGGTTGGGCGATTCAGTGTGTTGTCTGGCTATCAATTGAATTGAAAACTCAGATAATTCTTAACTTTAATTCACCTACTCCGATAATAGGAGCTACTGACACGGATACATACCTTGGCATATGGCTGAGTAGTCATGTGGAAAAGATAATCAGGCTGAATTATGAGCCCCTCTTAGAAACAGTTAGTCCCTGACTATTTTTTGAAACGGTTTGAAAAGGCTATCAGTAGTTTCATATGGGGCTATAGCAAGGCTAGACGAGCTACTCGCTTCATGAAACTACCTTTCACACATGGAGGATTCGAGCTACCCGATTTTAAGCTATATTTTTGGGCTTCGTTCACTGGGCGGATTCAAAGCTTATTGATTAGGAACAAGCCCGGACTGATTGCATTTGGCTATCAACTTGCACTCGGCTATGATATTAGGTACTCGTTACACAAACTGTTGGACCCAACCTATTTAAGGTAATCAGAGACGTTGTTCGGATATGGCATGAAATATGTACCAAATATTCTATACCACCAGTACACTTCTATACTCCGTTATGGGGCAAGCCATCACTCCCAGGTTGAACACTGCTGGCTGGCTGTACAATTGGGCTTACATGATTTAGGGCAACTGTATGACAGTCAGGGGTTTCAGACTTTTGCCTCTCTTCAGGAGACATATGGGCTTCCGCAACGTTACTATTTTAAATACCTGCGGATGAGGGATTTTCTCTTACATAGATGTGAATATAATAATGACCATGAAATACCTAAGATTCTTTTATATTTGTACCAGCCATCAAGAGAGACAGGATACACAAAGATAAGCACAATGTACCAGGGGCTTATATGTTATGCCCCGGATGATAGTGCGCAGTTGGCATTAAGGTGGAGCCAGCGTCTCGCAACGGCAGTCATGGCTACTGAAATACAGGACGCTCTCGCAACACTAGACCAGTCATCAATTTCTGTCAACCTTAAGTTACAGCAGTTTAGGACAGTCTGTATGCTTTACTATACACCGGAGCGTATTTCTAAATGGACACTGTCTGTAACACTAGAGCGGTCATACTGCCCTAAGTGCCGCCTCCTGGTGGCAGATATAGTCTATATGTTCATTAAGGGCCCCAGGCTTAAAGAATTCTGGGACAGTATGTTTTGACTGGTATCGGCACTGCTAGGGTTCGAAATATGCTTGAATAGCAAATAAATACTCTTGGGTCATAAGACAGGGTCTGACAATAGCCTTGGCCTGCTGTTTTCAATCATAATAGTTTGTGCATGCTTATGTATTGCCCAGGCTTGGACCACATAGAATAACTGAATTTTGGGCCTTGCTCCATCAATTCTATGAAAGTGAGATGGCAGTTGCTAAGGCCAGTTAAAAAGCCGGAAAGGATCTGGTCTCACTTACATTGGCTTTAGGGGGGTATGACGGCCTGTCATTATTATAACTGGAAATACACAGATTTAACCCAGGTTCCTCTCAAATAAATGACAATCTTTGTATTGTGTTCTTTCCCCTCCTATAATTTTGGATTACCTTATGTTTTTGCTTTCTATATGGCTTATGTGTACGATGATGTTTCTTAAATGTATGCAACAATGTAGATTTATATTAACACTTGCTCTGACTCGGGGGGGGAAATCCAATAAAAATCATTTTTTTTTTTAAAAACCAATTCAAGGCAAAGTAAAAAAAAGAGAGGAATAGGAAGCAGAAGTGCAAGACTATTTGATTTTGTCTGAGAAAAACATGAAAAGCGTGGAAGGATTTGAGAAAGTGGAGGACCAGCTCTAGGCAGCTGCCTCACACAGAGACACAGAGTGTCAAGAACCTGTTCCGGGGCAGGGCTGGCAGAGCTAGCACAGTACATTTTGGTACCTAAATCACAGCTGAAAAATTGCAAGATGATGCCTGGCAACTTTTTGTATGTGGTATGGCTCCCGCTCAGTTCATCATCAAATTGCATACTTCACATTCATTGATTTGTTCTTTCTTCGGTTCATGTATCCCCTGTTCCTTTGCTGTCTCATCACCTTTCTTCAGTTTGGGCTCTGGAACCCCTACCATGAAAAAGGTGTCAGGTGTGTCCAGAATGTTTTCCAATTTATTTGGGTCATTCAGCTCATTTTATTTTGTTGTCTTAAATCCTGGGTAACAACTATTACAGCAGGGTCCAGAGGTCTGAACTTATTGATAAAGCCACAGCACAAGGAACTTTTTTCTTTTGGCACTGGTTTAGGAAGAGTAGTTGGCAAATGCAAAGATGGGATGATCATCTTTGATGAAGGGTTCACTCTTGTTCACTACAAGAATGATCCTCCTAGTGTGTTGTTGTCTGAAGAGACATGCTACGAAAGGTCAAGATCAGTCACTGGGAAATACAGTAGATCGGAGAACTCAATTTTAAGCAGGCAACAGTTGAAGTTTGCCAGATATCTGTCTAACTGATTTGAAAATGAGTGTAGACAAGCATTGTTTTCTTTGGCAATAACAATGTCTATTTTCTGCATTTTTGTATTATTTTATTCATTAAAAATGTCTTTCAACTAACTTGGTTTAGATAGTTAAGCTTTATATTCCTGTACTGTATTCTCTGAGAATATGGGTTGTTGGTTGACTGGAGTGTTAACCCTGGTCAAGCAATAGCCCCAATTCCTGTCAGGGTAAATCACAAAAGTCACTAAATTAACCTGTGCATAAACCTCTGTTAGCTTGGCACAAAAGTAGTAAGGTTTTACTTAGAAGCAATGTTTAAAGTATTTATGTTCTAGAAAAAAGGGGCAACCCAGTTGTGAAAAAGTGCCTCTTTTGCATGGTTAGCCCCCCACTTTTTGTCTGTTTTTGATGTTCTTTCAAATGTAGTGCACAGGATCCCTGCCAACCAGGTCCCCTGTGCCAGTGCTCCTTCCCTAAAAGAAACCTCCAATTGGTACATCTGCCCACTGTAAGCCCCTAGTAAATGGTACCCTGTGTACCTAGAGCCTCTGGGCTTAAGAGGATCCACTGGGACCCCCTCACTGTGACAATGCCACTGCCCTTGCCGCCTGCATGCCCCTGTGAGGGAGAATATTACAAACTAGTCATGGCACTCTGCCTGTGTGCCATGCCACCTATCCTGCCTGACAGCACAGGTAAGTTGCTTCTCTAGCAGGCTCACAGCCCTAAGGCCAGGCACACTATACTACAAGTGAGGGCATATGTGCATGAGCAGATATGCCCCTACAATATTGGGCCCCATTGCTTAATATTGTAAGTGCCAGTGCAGCCATAAGAGAGTACATGGGCTGGGAACTCGATATCTCGAGTTCCACAGCACCATGATGGCTGCACTGAATACAGGAGTGTTTGGTACCAAACTACTCCTTTCAATGAATCCCCACTAATGCCAGTGTGGGATTTATTATACCATGCACCCAAGGGGCACCTCAGAGGTGCCCCCTGAATCCCTACCAACCCTGGTGTGATCTCTGACCAGCCCTAGGCAGCCAGCCACCCACCACCAACATGTTTCTGGACCCCTGGGTAAAAGCCCCTGCTCTCTGGGACGAGGAACAAGGCACATCCTGGGCAGAGGTGTCATGCTTCCTCCCCCAGGATGGACCAGTGCTCGAAGAGTGAAGCTTCAAAGGCCTGCTGCCTTTGAAATGTGACTCCCTGTCTTTGCTGCTAGCAGCAGATGGCAGCCCCTGGTTTACACCCCCACTTTGGGATAGAAACCGTTAGGAAAATAAGAAAATAGGTGTGCCCACCTCTGCCAACCCCATCCCTAAGGAATGGGAAGCGAGGTGAAGCACAACTTTCAGTCCCCGCCATCTTGAAGATGGGGTGACCCCTCCAATCAGGGATGGGTCTATGCCCCTTCCCACAGGAGGGTGGCATAATGGAGGGTATAGTCACACCAGGTAAGGTGCCCATTGGCCCTACCTGCTACTCCCATAAAACACCTCCTAAATTTAGTATTTAGGTGGCTCCCCCAGACCTGGCAATCAGATCTGTGATGACCTAAGAAGAATGAACATAGCAAAACCAAAGGGGATGATGGACGGAGTGTTGAACATTGCAAGCACTGACCCCCAGTCAACTGATCTGGGTTTTAAACATCATCATTCTTTAGCTCACTCCGCCACCCCAGTTCAGACATGGCCATATGCAAATCAGTCTGACCCTGTGCCTCATGGGAACAGTCCAGCCCGAACTGCCAAGCCATGTCTTCCCTGGACCGGAAACAAGCATCTTGGGACCGGTTTCTGGCTTACAGCCGTCATCAGCCAGGCTATCTTGAATCCAGTGGCAAAGTGAGCAAGGGACCCACGTCTGGGCATACCCTGCCAACTTAGGGCGAACATAGCAAAACCAAAGGGGATGCTGGACGGAGTGTTGAACATTGCAAGCACTCACCCCCAGTCAACTGATCTGGGTTTAATCCATCATCATTCTTTAGCTCACTCCGCCACCCCAGTTCAGACATGGCCATATGCAAATCAGTCTGACCCTGTGCCTCATGGGAACAGTCCAGCCCGAACTGCCAAGCCATGTCTTCCCTGGACCGGAAACAAGCATCCTGGGACCGGTTTCTGGCTTACAGCCGTCATCAGCCAGGCTATCTTGAATCCAGTGGCAAAGTGAGCAAGGGACCCACATCTGGGCATACCCTGCCAACTTAGGGCGAACATATCAGAACCAAAGGGGATGATGGACGGAGTGTTGAACATTGCAAGCACTCACCCCCAGTCAACTGATCTGGGTTTAATCCATCATCCAGTGGCAAAGTGAGCAAGGGTCTTAAAATAAAGAACAAACTAAGAATAATTTTATAAAATTGGTCTGTGTCTCCTTCTTGAGTCGTGTGTCCATTATTGATCACTGTAGTGCAATACATGTCTTACACTCCTCAGTGGTAGGCCTTAGGCTGCTCGCCCACACTACCACTAATAGAGCACTTTGGGTTTTACATTGAGCCCTGTACACTTTTGGGGAACCCCTGAACTCTGTGCACGGTATTACCATCTAGTGGAAATATCATATACAGAGCCAGTTTCCTACACCAATAACCCGAGGACCTGGGTAGGACAATTATCATCAACTCAAAACACTATATTTAGTATTTACCCCCACCTCTTCATTCCCTTTCAGCATTACCAGTCGTTTGATGGTCAATGCCCAGCTACATGGATGCGTGATTCATAATCCGTTAAAACTGCCTCTCGATTCATGAGGGTACCCCAGCCTTTCATTCCGTTTGGAAATTGAACACTGTACTTCACAATCCCCCTCTTAAGTAACAGAGTCCACAAGCTCCAGACAGTTTATGAGACTTCATCCTTGAGGAATAATCCCTCACTCTTCGAGCCTTACTGGCCTAGTGCACTGAGAATGATAAAACAATTGATTCACCCACCACCGGATTCATTTTGGTGGCTATTGTCTTACTCACCTTTGAGAGACATAATAACCACATCATCTAATGACAGTGGTGGTCACTTACCATAGCTGCTTGCCCACATCTGATGCCAGCATGAACACTTACCTGTATAACCTCTATATTGTTTTCCCCATAGGATAACATTGGACTGTTGGAAAAAATGTCTGTCGATTTTTCAAGGTGAAAAGTATTTTCAAATAAAAATGTACTTACCTGATTACAAAGACCTGGGTCTTAAAATAAAGTGCAAACAAAGTATCATTTTATAAAATTGGTCTGGATCTCCTTCTTGAGTCGTGTGTCCATTGTTGAACACTGTAGTGCAATAAATGTCTTACACTCCTCTGTGTTAGGCCTAAGGCTGCTTGCCTACACTGCCACAAATAGAGCACTTTGGGTTTTACATTGAGCCATGTACACTTTTGGGTGAACTCCTGGACTCTGTGCACTGTATTACCACCTAGTGGCAATATCATATACAGAGCCAGCTTCCTACATTAGTGGTGCAACGGTGGGGTACAAGACTTTGACATTTGTTGTACCACTTGATTGATAATTGATTTCACTGAGTAAAGCCACAAAATGAATTTAGAATAGAATTCTTTTAATTTTTGACTTTTTCCAAATTGTTTAAAAATAGTGTTAGGGCCTTGAATAAGCCCCTTACTGTTTTACAAACTTAAAAGACTATTTAAAGTAGTTTGGCCTTAGAAATACAAGAGTTTTTTGTAATTCTCTAATAAGACCCCACTTACTTTAAACACTATGGGCCATATTATGAAGAACGGCGATAACATTATCGCCGCTTTAGCGGCAGGAAACTGCCGCTAAAGCGGCGATAAGGGGCTTGATAATATGCCCTATAGAATTCCAATAGAAGCCCAGGTTTAATGTCCTTCACACCAGAACCTGGGCTTCTATTGGAATTCTATAGGGCATATTATCAAGCGCCTTATTGCCGCTTTAGCGGCAGTTTCCTGCCGCTAAAGCGGCGATAATGTTATCGCCGTTCTTGATAATATGGCCCTATGACTGATACTGCAGGAACCAGGCATGAGCTCAGCCTGGGTCCCTATGCACATCTTAAAGTTTCTCAACTTAAAGATTTGTGCAAAGCATGTAAAATTGCCATGGACCCTAAACCCCATAACGCCCATCTCCAGTAGTTACTGGCAGAGAATGATAAGGCCCTGGCAAATACAACTCCCCCCACTGTGGAAGAAGCTGAAGAAGATGAAGAAATGGATGGGGAGGATGCTGACTCTGTCACTACCCCCTGAGATAGCAACAATTCTAGTAGTAGTGACCCCAGTAGTGTCGCAGATGAAACAGGCATTGAAGATGCAATTTTTTAGAAACTGGTAAGGAGGATGACTCTAGAAGCTAAACTCCTAGCCATAGAAAAAGAAAGAGCTGAGATGGGCTTAGGACCTATCTCTGGTGGCAGCAAAATAATAAATAGGGAGGCAGATTTTGCAGACTCCAAAATCCCGAAGGGATTGTCCCTAACTATTTTGAGGGTGATTATATAACTAAGTGGTTCAATGCTATTGAGAGAGTCTGTCTTAGTAGACAAGTCCAC
The DNA here is from genome assembly GCA_963921515.1 of Calotriton arnoldi. NCBI lineage: Eukaryota > Metazoa > Chordata > Amphibia > Caudata > Salamandridae > Calotriton > Calotriton arnoldi. The sequence goes on from CAWUFW010003815.1 coordinate 757,635, forward strand.
AGGAAGCTGTCGAGTGCTATCCTATGGGAAATGTTCTCAGGAAAGCGCAGAGATAGACTCCTGACACTAAATGAGAAAGATGCTACATCCTATGACTTCATGAAGGGTACCCTGATTGAGGGCTTTGGATTCTGCATTGTGGAATATAGGACCAAGTTCAGGGAGGCCAAGAAAACCCAAGGCCAATCCTAGGTAGATTTTGTAGATTACTCAGTGAAAACACTGGGAGGTCGGCTGAGTGGTAAGAATGTATATGAATATGAACGGTTGTATAATTTGGTTATGAACGAGCCACTTTTGAGTAATTGTCACCAAGAGAAACGACATCAATTCCTGGTAGACCTAGATCTATTTTCTCCTCAAGAATTGGGGAATAAGGCAGATGACTGGGTCAAAACAAGGGTCACCAAAACTAACACTGTTGGGGGAGACCAAAAGAAAGAGGTCAAAAAGCCAGTGACTGCTCCTCCCCTAAGGCAGAGGAGGCTTGCCCCACTGCTTTGCAGCAGTGAAAGAAAGGAAAAATAAAATGATAATAACTCATGGTTATTATCATTTTATTTTTTCCTGCTGCTGGCAGGGCTGCTCTGATGACAGAGGAGCAGGGAAAGAGTGGTTTGCCTACTCTAAAGTGCACATGACTGCTTGGCCGGCCCTCTCGGGCCGGCCAAACCGTCATGCGCAATTTGCATGTTCTCCGTGCAGGCTGCATTACAGCCTGTGTGGAGAAAATGACCAGGCCCCCAGCCCATGTCTGAGTGCTGAACCACAGCTCTCAGACCAATCACAATTGGCTTAGGAGAAGCAATTACAATGCTGCATTGATGCGTTGTGATTGGCCCAGGGGAGCCTCAGCCTGGGTGCTTCCTGTTTGAAAGACCTGCCAGGATAGAAGACGGTGAGACAACGGTGGAGAGGCGCGGCAAGGGAATATGTTTTTTTATCTTCTGTTACTCCCCCCCCCCAGCCACTCCTGCAAAAAGCCCCCCCAAAGGAAAGGGTAACTCTAAAAAAAAAAATCAAGAGGTGTTGGACTTGGCCCTTTTTGGCAGGTTCACCCCTGAACTTTTTGCCTTATATGTAACCTGGTGTTAGTAGTTTTAAGTCTCTGGGCACTTTAGCACTGTGGTCCAGTGTAAAGTGCGTGCGCACTGTGTGCGTGTGTGGTGAGACTGGCCTGCCCTCCCATAGGAATGCATTGAGGATGAGTGTGTCAGTGGTAATTCCTGTTATGAAAGGTGCAGCATGGTCAAGTCTAGTATGTCTGAATTCGTGAGAATAAATGCTGCGCAATGGTGTGCGCAGATTTATGGTGACTGGTAGAGAAATGCCACTTCTAGAAGTTGGCAATTCTGTGTGCTCTGTGTCTGCCTGCCTGATGTGAATTGCATGTCTGGCTTGTGAGTGACAGGGGCTGGGAGGTGTGTGTGGCTCCAGGAGGGGCAGGGTGAGTCAGCGCAGGGCTGAATGGAGAGATCTCCATGTAGATGGGTGGGAGGAGTTGCACCTGGGACCTGAATAGGGCTGTGCCTTCCCTCCACAATGCTGGCTCCACCTCCTGTGGTGCGTCTGATGTCCCTAGCCTACACTCTGAAAGGAGAGAGGAGCTGAGCAAAACAAAGAGCTCCAAATCCCCCCTAAACCAGTTCTGACTGGTATCCCCAAGCCCTGTGCTGTGACACAAAGGGAAATATGTGTATAAAAGAAGGGGCTGTGACCCCATGAAGATGTTCTTGTTCTTGGACTCGAATCTGCCAGGGGCGTGCTGCTGCTGGGGCCCAGGGGGGGCTGCCATTGGGATTGCCTCCCTGGGCCCTGCCTTGCCCCTGAACCTGGAAGACCTGTTTGCTTGGACCCTTGAGGCTTTTCTTGTCCTCCTCCAGGACCCAGGACCTTCGCTGTATTTTGGCGCACTGGGAGCGCTTTTATTTCATTTCCCCAAAGAAAAGGAGCAGGAGGGCTCCGCAGCGCTGAGCTGCGATCGTTCTCAAGGGAATCCCGACGTGGGGATTCCCTCGCATTATGTGCCTCCTTCGGCGGGAGCCCACCCCGCTTTATGCAGATTTCAGTGTGCGGGAGCCCACCCCGTGTCTTTGCTTTTATTTTCTTACGGGTGCCCACCCCGCTGATGAGTTTAAATAGGCGGGTGCCCACCCCGCGTTTCACCGCCGCGGCCCCGGGGCCGCCGAAGAAATCTGCTCCCGGCCGCTGCAGCGCGACCAGGAAGCCAGGCACGTCTGCCTGGCCGGGGGCGGAGCCCGCGGACAGGAACCGGAAGTCCGGAGCCTCGCAGGCTCCCCGTTGAAGTCCGGGTGAAGTGAGGAGAGGTGATGTCGGCAGATGGGAGCCTACCCCACCTGCGGGGACGCTGGATTCGATGCGGGGCTCCCGTGCAGCTAAGAGAAGCCCCGCGCACACTGAGAGCCGGCGAGAGGAGGACGCAGCAGAAACGCCTCCGAGAGAGAGCCGGTGAGTGGGGGCTGCATTGGGAGCACTCGTAGTGCTCCTCCATATCCTTTGCTGTGCTTCACAGCTGCGCCGCAGTTGCGGGCAGCTGCATCAAGAGGGGCCCGTGTCCCCCTACATGTCCAGGCACAATAGCAGTGCCATTTTCCTGAGCGGCTCCCGCCTGATAGGGTGCCGCTCCAACGCGGCCATATTTGGTTAAAGGACCCCAGTGGGGGTCCCGTGGGCCCGTGCTGCCCCATACTGGCTATTGTTTTCCAGCTGCCCCACTTTGCAGGGGTCAGCTGCAACGCTTGAGGGTCACAATTGTTTTAGGAGCCAGCACGCTCCGAGGGCCCAATAGTGTAGGGGCCCCTGAGGGCCACAGTGCTTGGGGGCATGATTTGTTTACTGAGCCCCGTGTGGCTCCAACGAAGGGGGCACAATCGTTTTAAGGGCCACTAAGAGCCCATGCCTCATTTTAACATTTCCAGCTGCCCAGCAAGTAGTGGGCAGCTGCACCGTTTAGGTCTTTTCTTGGCTTTAGGGGACATGTTGAAGTTAGGAGTGAGACGCACTCCTTCGCCCCCATCTATTCCCAGCTGCGCAGCACTTAGTGCCAGCTGCCACGTTTAGGTCTGCGCAATTGCGCACCCCTGACTCCTGCTGCATTGGCAGCGCGCCCTGACTCTTGGGACATAGGGCATTTGAGCCCCCCTTTCTGAGATGGCCAGTTGGCCAGGGGGGACTGTTAGGATTGTAGGGCGCCAGGCCCTAATGTGATTTATGCCTCTGCTATGGTTTCTACCGTGAGGGGATGTGCTAATGTGATTTCTGTCCTAAAATGTGGTGCTAGGAAATGTGATGCATTTACTATGGTTTACGCACCCTGTTTCATACCTCTAAATGTATTTCTACAATTATGAGGTTTTGCATAATGTGTTTATGCTTGTGAGGTTATTATTTCCTAATGCGTTTAGGTTGTGAGTTATTCTCTACTGTGGGTTATGCCTAAAGTGATTTATACTTAGGAGGTTAGGGTCTAATGCGTTTAGACTCATGAGATGTGTGCATAATGTGTTTATGCTGGTGAGGTTGGCGTATAAGGTATTTTGCGCCTAATGTGATACTGAGCATAATGTGGTTTATGTTACAGGCTGATGCTGAGTACAGTGGTCACCAGTGATTACTGGTTGTACGTTTATGATATGTTCTACATTTATTATCTTTACTAAGTGATGGTTCTGACAGTGGCCCACGTGGCCCTGTCCTGTGTACATAATCCCCTGTAAATATGACCTAGTGCCAGGTGGCACGATGTATATTATGTGAGTACTATTCTAATGTGTTTTATGATAATACAAAGGCTATTTTTATATATAACCTTGTGTGGAGTTCCTTTTTGTAGTGTGCCTAGTATGTTGTTGCTGTGGGTGTGTTGCGCCAACGCTTTACACATTGCCTCCAGGATAGGCCTGACTGCTCGTGCCAAGCTACCAAGGGGGTGAGCAGGGGTTATCTTGGGTGTGTAACTCCCTTGCCCTGACTAGAGTGGTGGTTTCTGCCTGGCTTTGGCGCAAGCCTTAGCCAACCAGAAATCCCATTTCTAACATTGGTGATCAGCGGTGGGATTAGGACTTGCGTTTGCGCGGTACCACAGCGACAACTGGCTGCATTACAAAACTCTGCATTTTACATAGTCACATGGAAAGGGATTATTGTTTCTGAGTTGTTTTAAGTGTCATTTCTTTTTGAGATGTGTGTTCTGGTTGCACTATGAGTTGGGTGTCCTGCCAAGGACAGAAACCAGAGAAGCTGAAGGAGTTTTGTACTGCCCTTGTGCAGACTGCTATTTCTTGGGTTGGCCTAAAGCTGAAGGAGTGTGACTGCCCTTGTGCCATCATGCTATTTCTTGGGTTGGCCTGAAGCTGAAGGAGTTGTTACTGCCCCTGTGCTGTCTGCTATTTCTAGGGTTAGCCTGCAGTGGTTACCATTGGACTTGAAAGAAGAGGGAAAAGGTTCTCTCAATCACCCAAGGGCTAGGAGAGAGCTAGCCTCCTGTTGAAGTCTCAGGCACATCAGACTTCACCACCAGCCTCCTGATTCCTCCCAGCGAGGATTTCTATCTGCAGGTGAGGCTCCTGTGAGTTCCAGGGCCTCTAGTTCTACTACAGAGAAGAGAGTGCTGAAATCGTCGCTAACGCACGTTTGCGAGCCGCCGCAGCCGAGAGCGCCCGAAAAATCATCGCGCCGCTGCCGCCGAGCGCTCGCAACCAAAGAGATCATCGCTTCATGACATTGCAGCGCGGACGCCGGGCGTCCGCCATTTTCATCGCATGGCATCCGGATCGTCGCTCCCTCGCGGAGCGCCATCGCATCACAACCTGATCGCACACGCAACAGGATCGTCGCATCGCCTCCTCCCTCGCGGCAAGGAGTCATCGCATCGGCGGCTTAGCGTGCAGAAGTTGGTCGCATCGTCTCCGCACGCATCAGCAGATCGGCGCATCATCCTCCCTCGCGGCAAGGATTTAACGCATCGCCGGCCTCGCGTGCAGAAATTCATCGCTACAACTTCTGTGCGACAATTTGTTGATTTTGCTACGAAATCCAGGTACTTTGTAAGTAAAAGGGTCGCAGAGACCACTGCTTTGAACTGAACTCCTCTTTGCACACTTTGAACTATTTTTACAGCATTTCAAGAGTAATCCTATTTTACAGTATTGTAGCTTTTTGGATCATTTTAGTTTTCTGGAATCCCCAGTAGGGTGGGGTCCAGTGGTGGCAGCAATATGTAGTCCAGTGCAGGAAGTCCCATTCCCAGTTCCCATAGTATGGTACCTGGTTCCCGGTTAAGAGGGGGACAGGTTGTGTTTCAGGGGCAGTAAGATGCTGTCTCACCAGTCTTGTGGGGCGAGTGTGGATGAATGTTGTGATGCACTGGACGTTTGGGTAAATGGTGTTAGTGTGTGAGTTCTTTGATTGTAGGGAGCTTGCATTAGGAGTGACCCTAGAAGAATGGTGCAGGTATCTCCAACCCTTCCGGCGGAGATGGTTCAGAGTAGCCCATCTAGGTGACCTTATAGTGAGGAGGTTGTAGGGACTCACATCCTGTCTCGCAGGAGAAGGAGTGAGATTGGGCTGTGTCCCGAAGTGCCTGCACCTCAGTCTCCAGTACTGGTTGGTTCCATGAGGGAACACCAGGTAGGGAGCCTAGTCTGTCCTTTTGGACCGTTCTTCGAGGTGGTTTTTCCCGTTTTAGGTGAGCTGGGAGTGCCTGTAATCAGACCTCCAGCAGTTCTAGTATCTGGCAGTACCGCTCCAGTTGGGAGGGTGCAGAAGTCCAGAGTGAGGGGTGAGAGGGGGAAAGAGTCCCCAGTGGAAGAACCAGTGGGTCAGGGGCCAGCCAGAAGGGCTGAGCCTCATAGGATTGGCCATGGTGACGCCACTTCTGTCCTGGGGCATCTTCACGCACTGTCAGAGGGACAGGAGGTCGTGAGCTCTGTGCCAGGCAGACTGTCACACGACACGCTAGGTATGTGTCACCCTCAGGAAGTCCTGGTTCGCCGGGCATCTGACCAAAGGGTATCGTCCCTGGGTTGGGGAGCCAGGTTCAGGTGTTTGCCTGTCCTGGACAGCAGGGAGACTGTAGTCAGTGTCCTGGCTGGTTTGCCTTCTAGGGGTACCCCTGTGAAGACAGGTGGGGCCCATCTTAAGTGAAGAGACCCTGTGTTTCCCAGAAGGGGTGGTGCAGGCCTAGCCGGGATCTTTAGGGTCCCTGGCTGAATGTGGTAGTACTACCCTGAGAGCAGGTGGGGCCCATCTTAAGTGAAGGGACCCTGCTCTACAGTAGGAGGGTGCAGAACTCTGGAAGGGGGTGCAGAGGTTGGGAGTCCTCGCCTCTGACCCCGGTGCATCCGGTGAATTTGGATCCCAGGTGGTAGACTAGTTGATGGAGAGAGGTCCTGAACTGGTGGGAGAGTTGTGTTCTGGTGGGTGCTTCCCCTGGGAGGGTGCGTAACCCCAGAAGAGAGGTAGGGTGAGGAGATGCTTCACCCATGACCTCTGGTCAGCCTGAGGGTGCGGACCCTAGGTTGAAGGATCAGTGGTAGTTGGAACTACACTGAGAGGGAGAGTGGAGAATGGCTATTGTATGCCAGGGGTTACTGCCCCCCACTCTGTGGATTGGCAAGGACCAGTGGCATCTGGGTGGCCTAGGGCCTGGTCCTGGCCGTGGACAACTAAGGAGTACCGGTGGGGTAGCCTAGTTGGTCCTGAGTTTTTTTTTTTTTTAGATGGATTCCATGGGTTTACAGTGGAGTAGAACAGGAGGGTGTCCCTGCAGTGCGGGCCCGGATCCGTGTTCTCTCGCCCCAAGCAGGGAAGCCCATCACGGTGGTGATTGGTCTGCCCTGCGTTTTGGCTGGAAGGGGGTTGTGTTGGACTTGGCCCTTTTTGGCAGGTTCACCCCTGAACTTTTTGCCTTATGTGTAACTTGGTGTTAGTAGTTTTAAGTCTCTGGGCACTTTAGCACTGTGGTCCAGTGTAAAGTGCGTGCGCACTGTGTGCGTGTGTGGTGAGACTGGCCTGCCCTCCCATAGGAATGCATTGAGGATGAGTGTGTCAGTGGTAATTCCTGTTATGAGAGGTGCAGCATGGTCAAGTCTAGTATGTCTGAATTCGTGAGAATAAATGCTGCGCAATGGTGTGCGCAGATTTATGGTGACTGGTAGAGAAATGCCACTTCTAGAAGTTGGCATTTCTGTGTGCTCTGTGTCTGCCTGCCTGATGTGAATTGCATGTCTGGCTTGTGAGTGACAGGGGCTGGGAGGTGTGTGTGGCTCCAGGAGGGGCAGGGTGAGTCAGCGCAGGGCTGAATGGAGAGATCTCCATGTAGATGGGTGGGAGGAGTTGCACCTGGGACCTGAATAGGGCTGTGCCTTCCCTCCACAATGCTGGCTCCACCTCCTGTGGTGCGTCTGATGTCCCTAGCCTACACTCTGAAAGGAGAGAGGAGCTGAGCAAAACAAAGTGCTCCAAATCCCCCCTATACCAGTTCTGACTGGTATCCCCAAGCCCTGTGCTGTGACACAAAGGGAAATATGTGTATAAAAGAAGGGGCTGTGACCCCATGAAGATGTTCTTGTTCTTGGACTCGAATCTGCCAGGGGCGTGCTGCTGCTGGGGACCAGGGGGGGGCTGCCATGAGGGCTTGCCTCCCTGGGCCCTGCCTTGCCCCTGAACCTGGAAGACCTGTTTGCTTGGACTCTTGAGGCTTTTCTTGTCCTCCTCCAGGACCCAGGACCTTCGCTGTATTTTGGCGCACTGGGAGCGCTTTTATTTCATTTCCCCAAAGAAAAGGAGCAGGAGGGCTCCGCAGCGCTGAGCTGCGATCGTTCTCGAGGGAATCCCGACGTGGGGATTCCCTCGCATTATGTGCCTTCTTCGGCGGGAGCCCACCCCGCTTTATGCAGATTTCAGTGTGCGGGAGCCCACCCTGTGTCTTTGCTTTTATTTTCTTACGGGTGCCCACCCCGCTGATGAGTTTAAATAGGCGGGTGCCCACCCCGCGTTTCACCGCCGCGGCCCCGGGGCCGCCGAAGAAATCTGCTCCCGGCCGCGGCAGCGCGACCAGGAAGCCAGGCACGTCTGCCTGGCCGGGGGCGGAGCCCGCAGACAGGAACCGGAAGTCCGGAGCCTCGCAGGCTCCCCGTTGAAGTCCGGGTGAAGTGAGGAGAGGTGATGTCGGCAGATGGGAGCCTACCCCACCTGCGGGATGCTGGATTCGATGCGGGGCTCCCGTGCAGCTAAGAGAAGCCCCGCGCACACCGAGAGCCGGCGAGAGGAGGACGCAGCAGAAACGCCTCCGAGAGAGAGCCGGTGAGTGGGGGCTGCATTGGGAGCACTCATAGTGCTCCTCCCTATCCTTTGCTGTGCTTCACAGCTGCGCCGCAGTTGCGGGCAGCTGCATCAAGAGGGGCCTGTGTCCCCCTACATGTCCAGGCACAATAGCAGTGCCATTTTCCTGAGCGGCTCCCGCCTGATAGGGGGCCGCTCCAACGCGGCCATATTTGGTTAAAGGACCCCAGTGGGGGTCCCGTGGGCCCGTGCTGCCCCATACTGGCTATTGTTTTCCAGCTGCCCCACTTTGCAGGGGTCAGCTGCAACGCTTGGGGATCACAATTGTTTTAGGAGCCAGCGCGCTCCGAGGGCCCAATAGTTTAGGGGCCCCTGAGGGCCACAGTGCTTGGGGGCATGATTTGTTTACTGAGCCCCGTGTGGCTCCAACGTTTGCCTAGTTGTTTCCAGAGCCCTGTGTGGCTCCAACGAAGGGGGCACAATCGTTTTAAGGGCCACTAAGAGCCCATGCCTCATTTTAACATTTCCAGCTGCCCAGCAAGTAGTGGGCAGCTGCACCGTTTAGGTCTTTTCTTGGCTTTATGGGACATGTTGAAGTTAGGAGTGAGACGCACTCCTTCGCCCCCATCTATTCCCAGCTGCGCAGCACTTAGTGCCAGCTGCCACGTTTAGGTCTGCGCAATTGCGCACCCCTGACTCCTGCTGCATTGGCAGCGCGCCCTGACTCTTGGGACATAGGGCATTTGAGCCCCCCTTTCTGAGATGGCCAGTTGGCCAGGGGGGACTGTTAGGATTGTAGGGCGCCAGGCCCTAATGTGATGTATGCCTCTGCTATGGTTTCTACCGTGAGGGTATGTGCTAATGTGATTTCTGTCCTAAAATGTGGTGCTAGGAAATGTGATGCATTTACTATGGTTTACGCACCCTGTTTCATACCTCTAAATGTATTTCTACAATTATGAGGTTTTGCATAATGTGTTTATGCTTGTGAGGTTATTATTTCCTAATGCGTTTAGGTTGTGAGTTATTCTCTACTGTGGGTTATACCTAAAGTGATTTATACTTAGGAGGTTAGGGTCTAATGCGTTTAGACTCCTGAGATGTGTGCATAATGTGTTTATGCTGGTGAGGTTGGCGTATAAGGTATTTTGCGCCTAATGTGATACTGAGCATAATGTGGTTTATGTAACAGGCTGATGCTGAGTACAGTGGTCACCAGTGATTACTGGTTGTACGTTTATGATATGTTCTACATTTATTATCTTTACTAAGTGATGGTTCTGACAGTGGCCCACGTGGACCTGTCCTGTGTACATAATTCCCTGTAAATATGACCTAGTGCCAGGTGGCATGATGTATATTATGTGAGTACTATTCTAATGTGTTTTATGATAATACAAAGGCTATTTTTATATATAACCTTGTGTGGAGTTCCTTTTTGTAGTGTGCCTAGTATGTTGTTGCTGTGAGTGTGTTGCGCCAAAGCTTTACACATTGCCTCCAGGATAGGCCTGACTGCTCGTGCCAAGCTACCAAGGGGGTGAGCAGGGGTTATCTTGGGTGTGTAACTCCCTTGCCCTGACTAGAGTTCTGGTTTCTGCCTGGCTTTGGCGCAAGCCTTAGCCAACCAGAAATCCCATTTCTAACAAGAGGATTCTACAGGCTGTAAAAAATGTGATCAGGAGGGTGGGCCCAGGGTCTCTACACGGTCTAAGGGAGGGTACCAAGGTATGATTTGGGATCCTAACAAGGATTGGTGTCATGATTGTAAAGCACTAGGACATCGAACTGGAGGCCTTAGTTGTAAAACATAGAAAAATGCCTGTGAGAAGTTGGCCTGGTATATGCTGTCCACTAATTATCTAATTAAAGTGGGCACCTTGCACCAGTCCAAACGACCCATATGATGTATGAGGTCAAAGATAACCTTTAGAAAGCTATCCTAGTGGTAGCTGTGGAGAGCAGCCTCCAGGCTTAATCTTGAAGGAATGTAAAGCAGCTTGTTTTACCAGAATATCACCTCCTATATTGACAAAATGAAAGGAGAACCACACAGTAGTTATATAAAAACATGTATTTATTAATATAACACTCTCTACTATCCTCTACACTAGGATAGAACACAAAGCACACAATACGAGATCAATAGAACAGTTGTAAGTAGCACAATACACAGTGGGCTCCAGGGGAGACCAAACCATATACTAAAATAGTGGTATAACAGTCACAACTGAGATCAAGACAAGGTCTGGAGCACGTAGAATCGCTGGGACCCCAAGGAACCACCCAAGGTGAGTAGAGAGGGACCCCACGGAGGCTGGGTGCAGTGTGGGAACACGACCCCGGGCTCCGTACAATTCTATGGGAAAGTCGCGGTTACACTTTTAGGGGCATATTTACAAGCCCCTTGCGCCACTTTTGCGCCGCCGTTGCGTCACGCATGTGACGCAGCGGTGACGCAAACCATGCGCCGTGTTGCGCTATATTTACAACGTGACGCATCTAGGGAGATGCGTCACGTAGTAAACCCCTGCGCCACATGAAACCTGCGTCAGGTTTCATGTGGGCGTACCGGCGCAGGGGGGCGTTCCGGCGCAGGAACGCCTCGGAAAAGTGACGTAGTGAAATCTACAAGATTTCACGCAGTCACTTTCTCGGCGCTGGTGCGTCAAATCCTTACGCCTGCTTCAAGCAGGCGTAAGGATTGACGCACCATGTTAGGGATAGGAAAGGTTGGAACAGTGCTGGAGTTGCGTCGCGCTTGCGACACAACTTCAGCACTGCGCCAACCTTCCGCCGGCAGATGCATCACGCATCTGCTTATGCTTGTGCCACGATGCGCCGCATTGTAAATGCGGCGCATCGGACGTGGCGCAAGGGTAAACTTGCGTGACGCATTTTCCCTGGCGCATCCCTGCTGATATGCAGGGATGCGCCAGGGAACGTAAATATGCCCCTTAAAGTTGAAGGACCCTTCTAGGAGGACTTCGAGCGAACCCTTTGGAACTTAAGAGTTTGAAGAGCCACCCCACCCGTGGATACCGAAGTACCCGAGTTACCTATCCCAGAGGAGCCGGGTGCATAGGTCTGAAGTGGCGTCGGATACTGCAGTCGTTCTCAATGGAAGGCTGTGAAGAAGTACTGCTGCCGTGAAGGTGAAAAGGGTCCGTTGGAATCCAAGGCTGGATTCGGGAAGGAGGGAACCTGAAAGCAGAGGGGACAGAGTCTGGGTCACTTCAGAGTGACCAGGGGCTCGGTAGACGAATGCCCACCGATGTCGGGTGCTTCAGATGCGAAGAAGGGATGCTTGCCTCTGCAGCCACGAGGACCAGGAGATGTCGAGGATGACCAGGGGCCGGAGGTGAGCTGTCCCACGAAGGATGTCGAGTGCTGTGGGGTCGGGGTCCGGCTGGAGCACCAACAAGCCTTGGCAAAAGCAACCCATGAAGGAAGGTCAAACAGGTTACGGTGTGGACCAGAAAGGTCCAGGGGACTCACCAAGCAATGGGAAGTCAGGGCACGTCTGGAGCAACCAGGAAAGCCCAACAGAAATCAAGATGACCCTCTGAGGGACCCACAGGCCGTAGGACCAAGAGTCGCGAGGGGACCTCGGGCAAGATTGCAAAGTACAAGCCCACGGAGCACTCAGTGCGAGGAGGCCGGAGTTCTTTGGTGCAAATACTGCTCAGGGTCAGGACTGCATGGAGTCCAATGCACAAGCTCGGGAATCGCCAACAAGCATATGCAACTGCAAATGGACGCGGTGCACAGGGGTTCGGGTTATTCAGGTTATGCAGTCCTCACAAAGGATACTGGCCTCAAACTTGCTGAGAGGGCAGATCAACCTCGAGGCCCTTCGAAAACCCACCTCCTGTGTTGCTGAAATCTTCAGAGTCCGCAGGAGCTCAGGAGCAGCAGGCCAGTCAGTTGCGTTAAGGTGCCTGCTAGGGCAGGGGAGTGACTCCTTCACTCCAAGGGAGATTCTTCAGTTCTCCTTAGTGCGCCACAGGTCCTGCATGGAGCCTGTATGGAGCAAAGGCACAGACAAAGCTTTCGACGGAGATGGAGATGAAGTAGGGCCCAGTCGAAGTCCAGCGAAGTCCAGTGTGTCCGGACGGTCGAAGGTCAGTGGTTTCTTCTTGTAGAATCTTGTCCACGTATACTCTAAAATATTACAGCCAGGTAAGCCCTTATGTACCGACGGGAGAGGGCTGGACAGATTTGGGGGACCCTCCTAGGGGAGGGTCAGGACAGAGGGGTGGTTACACCCATGTCCTTTGTCCAGTTTCACGCCAGAGCAGGAGCCAATGGCTCCCAGAACTGGTTTGAGCTGGACTATGCACAGGGACACCAAATGTGCCCCAGGTGCAGACTTTCAGGCACTCTCAGAAAGCACCCACCCAGCCCCAATACACTAAATCCTGTCTGGGAGGTGGTCACACCTCCCTGTGACAGGATGCCTATTGTGCTGCCTTCCACTGCTTGAGCTTGGCTCAGCAGCAGGAGGGCATAAGTGTGTCTCTGGTCGGCAGCATCCATTTTGTGCTGACCGGGTCGAGAAGGCTGGCACCGGATAGACCAGTGACCCCATGAAGCTCGCTTCTGAAGGGTGGAATCATACCTCTCATACCGGTTACCGGTGTGGAGGTATGATTCCAAGGTGTTTGATACCAAACACGATATGTTTCTATGCAGCCGTTTTCGAGATAGCATTTACCGCGAGGTTATAATGCACCTCTACTTATATGTCCGGCTGAGTCACAGACAACCCTGAAGAATGGTCTCCGAAGGCTGCAGAGAGGCTCTGCTCATGCAGGGGCACCCTCTCACTAAAACCCCAGCACCCTACCTTCAGGATTGTTAAGGCCTGCTATAGGGGTGACTTATAAGTTTTAAGTGTAGTGACCTATAGATATAGTGAACCTATTTCTAAAGTAAGTGGTGCAAGCACCATCTTACACAGGCTGCTGTAGCAGACCTGGAGTTCCATTTTGCATGGCCTCTCATGGGTGGCATAATACATGATTCAGCCCATGGGAGGCCTCTGGGGTACCTATGCCCTGGGTACATGGGTACCATATACTAGGGACTTATAAGGGTACCCCAGTATACAATCTGGAGTGTACCAAAGTACATACATTACAATTTTAGGGAGAAAGCAGATAGACTGGGGTCCTGATTAGCAGGATCCCAGTCAGACTAGTCAAAAACCAGCTAAACACCAGGCAAAAAGTGGGGGTAACAATGCAGTCAGATCCTACCTTCCTACAGTGCCTCTAGTCCACCTGCAGTTGCTAACATCCAGATGGATCCCAGGAGTGGCCTGACCATGTCAGTAGCCCCACCGAGTCAACATTAGTCTTTGAGAGAGAGATAGACTTAGTCTGTGCTGCCTGGCCAGATAACATGAAAAAAACATGCAGTAATGGGTGCAGGATAGAGGCCTTGAGGGATACTGGGGCTAGTGTCACCATGGTGACTCAGCAGCTAGTTAACTCAGAACAGTACCCCATTTGGAAGGACCTATCCAGTCACCAACACTAGCAATGTCACCACAGTCCATCTCATGGCCATGGTCACTTTAGGCTGGGGAGGAGTGGTTGGACAAAAGGAAGTAGTTGTGTCCCCAATGGCCCTGTAGATTGTCTGCTTGGAAATGATTTGGAAACATCCCCTTGGGCTGAAGTCGAACCCAGCATGGTAGGTCTCTCAGGATGGGGTTATGTTGCAACCAGAGCACAGAGCAGCGCTATGAGTGAAAAAGAGATGCTGGATCCTGGTAGAATGGACCAGCCCTCCAAGAGAAAGGGCAAGAAGACTGGGGGACCAGCTTCTACACAGATCCCAAGTCAGAGCCCTTCTTGACAGGGAGAGTTCTTGATATTCTCAGAGGGAACTGAGCCTGATTAGATGGGCCTTACCAGGCAGATACCTTGGGCCCAGGAAGGCCCTCTAGGATGGATCTGTGCCAGGGACAAGAAAGCTGTCCCACTTTTGAAAGCCTGAGAAAGTAAGCTGCTGCACAGGAAATGGGTTATATCAGTGGCACCCACAGGTTCTATTGGGAGGATGGGCTCCTATATACTGAGGCCAGAGACCCCAAACCTGGTGCAACCAGGAGAGTTTTAGAGAGTTTCTTCTTACTTTGGCCCAAGATATCCCCCTATCTGGGCACTTGGCCAGGATAAAACGTGGAGTAGGTTGGTCAACCACTTCTAATGGCCAGGGATTTCTCAGAAAGTGAAGGACTTTTGTCAGTCATGTGTCACCTGCCAAGCCAGTGGCAAGGCTGGAGGCCACCAAAAGGCCCCCTTAATTCCACTTCAGTGGTTGGGATACCCTTTAAAAGGGTAGGGGTCAACATTGTTGGCCCCCTGGGCCCTCTACATATATTCTGGTGGTAGTGGATCATGCCACCAGGTATCCTGAAGCTAATCCCCTAGGGGCCTCCAATGCTCCAATGGTGGCAAAAGCCTTCCTTGGTGTATTTACAAGGGTTGGTTTCCCAAAGGAGGTGGTGTCAGACAGAGGTACAAACGTCATGTCTGAATACCTAAAACACATGTGGGATGAGTTTGGAGTAAACTACAGATTCACCACTCCCTATCATCCACAAACCAATGGCCTGGCCTGGTGGAGAGATTCAATCAGACATTAAAAGGCATGATTGGTGGGCTCCCTGAAAAACTCAGAAGGGGATGGGATGCCCTACTTCCATGCCTGCTTTTTGCCTACAGGGAAGTGCTACAGAAGGGAGTGGGGTTTTCCCCTTTGAACTTTTGTTTAGGCACCCTGTTAGAGGTCCTCTGAGTCTGGTGAGAGATGGTTGGGAAAAACCTTTCAAAGAACCAAAACAAGACATAGCAGACTTTGTGCTTGGCCTTTGTTACAGGATGACTGAGTACATGGAGAAAGGATGCCAAAACCTTCAGACCAGCCAAGAACTGCAAAAACAGTGGTATGACCAAAGGCTGCTCTGATAGAATTGAAACCAGGGCAGAAGGTATGGGTATCGAAGCCCGTGGCCCCTAGGGCCCTCCAAGACAAGTGGAGTGGGCCCTACCCTGTTCTTGAAAGAAAAGGGGAGGTCACCTATCTGTTGGACCTTGGCAATTGCAAACATTCCAAAAGGGTGATACATGGCAACCACCTGAAGCCCTATTATGACAGAGCTGACAAAACCATGCTCATGGTCACAGATGAGGGACAAGAAAATGAGAGTGAACCTCTCCCTGATCTCATCTCCAGCAATCCCCAAGATGGGTCTGTTGATAGAGTGGTCTTTTCAGACACTATCCCTGACCAACAGCAATCTGACAGCAGGCAAGTCCTAAGTCAGTATGCTGAGCTCTTGTAGACACTGGTAACAGCCTACCTGTCAAAAACAAAATTTACAGACAGTCTGATAATGTCAGAAAAAGCATCCAAGCTGAAGTCAGCAAGATGCTGGAATTGGGTGTCATTAAACCCTCAGAGAGGGTGAAAGGAAAGAAATGAGGTTTTGTGTGGACTATCGGGGCCTCAATGCTGTGACAAAAACTGACGCCCACCCAATCCCTAGAACAGATTAACTAATTGATAGGTTAAGGGCAGCCAGATATGTCAGTACCTTTGATCTCACATCTGGGTACTGGCAGATAGGTTTGACCCTTGGAGCAAAAGAAAAAGCAGCATTCTCCACCCCAAATGGGCACTTACAGTTTACTGTGATGTCCTTTGGACTAAAGAATGCCCCTGCCACCTTCCAACGGTTGGTGAACAAAGTCCTTGCTGGGCTGGAATCCTTTTGTGCATCTTATCTTGTTGATATTTTTGTCTACAGCTTCACCTGGCAAGATCACCTGATCCATCTCGGCAAGGTCCTTGAGGCTCTGAGAAGTGCAGGCCTCACTATCAAGGCAAATAAGTGCCAGATAGGGCAGGGGAAGGTTGTGTACTTGGGTCACCTGGTAGGTGAAGGCCAAGTTCAGCCACCTTAACCCAAGACCCAGACAATTCTGGACTGGGTAGTTCTAACAACCCAGACCCAGGTTAGGGCATTCCTTGGATTGACTGGGTACTGTAGGAGGTTTGTGAAGTACTGTGGGTCCATAGTGACTCCCCTCACAGAACTTACTTCCAAAAGGATGCAAGAGTAAGTAGACTGGACAGTGGGCTGTCAAAAGGCTTTTGACACTCTGAAGGATGCAATATGCTCTGCCTCCGACCTGAAAGCTCCAGACTATACCAAGCAGTTCATTGTGCAGACAGATTCCTCTGTGCATGGGATAGGTTCAGCCCTAGCCCAAACAAATGATGAGGGACATGAACAAAGCAAACACAAGGAGATGATTGACGGAGCGCTGAAACTTTTCAGACACTCACACCCAGTCACAGATCTGGGTTAAATCCATCATCGTTCTTTAGCTCACTACGCCACCCCAGTTCAGACACAGCCATATGCAAATCAGTCTTGACCCTGTGCCTCATGGGAACAGTCCAGCCCGAACTGCAAGCCATGTCTTCCCTGGACCGGAATCAAGCATCCTTGGACCGGTTTCGGGCTAACAGCCCTCATCAGCCAGGCTAGCTTGAATCCAGTGGCAAAGTGAGCAAGGGACCCACGTCTGGGCATACCCTGCCAACTTAGGGCGAACAAAGCAAACACAAGGAGATGATGGACGGAGCACTGAAACTTTTCAGACACTCACCCCCAGTCACAGATCTTGGTTGAATCCATCATCGTTCTTTAGCTCACTTTGCCACCCCAGTTCAGACACAGCCATATGCAAATCAGTCTTGACCCTGTGCCTCATGGGAACAGTCCAGCCGAAACTGCCAAGCCATGTCTTCCCTGGACCGGAACAAACATCCTGGGACCGGTTTCGGGCTAACAGCACTCATCAGCCAGGCTAGCTTGAATCCAGTGGCAAAGTGAGCAAGAGACCCACTTCTGGGCATACCCTGCCAACTTAGAGCGAACAAAGCAAACACAAGGAGATGATGGACGGACCGTTGAAACTTTTCAGACACTTACCCCCAGTCACAGATCTGGGTTGAATCCATCATCATTCTTTAGCTCACTTCGCCACCCCAGTTCAGACACAGCCATATGCAAATCAGTCTTGACCCTGTGCCTCATGGGAACAGTCCAGCCCGAACTGCCAAGCCATGTCTTCCCTGGACCGGAAACAAGCATCCTGGGATCGGTTTCGGGCTAACAGCCCTCATCAACCAGGCTAGCTTGAATCCAGTGGCAAAGTGAGCAAGGGACCCACGTCTGGGCATACCTTGCCAACTTAGGGCGAACAAAGCAAACACAAGGAGATGATGGACGGAGCGCTGAAACTTTTCAGACACTCACCCCCAGTCACAGATCTGGGTTGAATCCATCATTGTTCTTTAGCTCACTTCGCCACCCCAGTTCAGACACAGCCATATGCAAATCAGTCTTGACCTTGTGCCTCATGGGAACAGTCCAGCCCGAACAGCCAAGCCATGTCTTCCCTGGACCGGAAATAAGCATCTTGGGACCAGTTTCGGGCTAACAGCCCTCATCAGCCAGGCTAGCTTGAATCCAGGGGCAAAGTGAGCAAGGGACCCACGTCTGGGCATACCCTGCCAACTTAGGGCGAACAAAGCAAATACAAGGAGATGATGGACGGAGCGCTGAAACTTTTCAGACACTCACCCCCAGTCACAGATCTTGGTTGAATCCATCATCGTTCTTTAGCTCACTTCGTCACCCCAGTTCAGACACAGCCATATGCAAATCAGTCTTGACCCTGTGCCTCATGGGAACAGTCCAGCCCAAACTGCCAAGCCATGTCTTCCCTGGACTGGAAACAAGCATCCTGGGACCGGTTTCGGGCTAACAGCCCTCATCAGCCAGGCTAGCTTGAATCCAGTGGCAAAGTTAGCAAGGGACCCACGTCTGGGCACACCCTGCCAACTTAGAGCGAACAAAGCAAACACAAGGAGATGATGGACGGAGCGTTGAAACTTTTCAGACACTCACCCCCAGTCACAGATCTGGGTTGAATCCATCATCGTTCTTTAGCTCACTTCACCACCCCAGTTCAGACACAGCCATATGCAAATCAGTCTTGACCCTGTGCCTCATGGGAACAGTCCAGCCCGAACTGCCAAGCCATGTCTTCCCTGGACCGGAAACAAGCATCCTGGGACCGGTTTCGGGCTAACAGCCCTCATCAGCCAGGCTAGCTTGAATCCAGTGGCAAAGTGAGCAAGGGACCCATGTCTGGGCATACCTTGCCAACTTAGGGCGAACAAAGCAAACACAAGGAGATGATGGACGGAGCGCTGAAACTTTTCAGACACTCACCCCCAGTCACAGATCTGGGTTGAATCCATCATCGTTCTTTAGCTCACTTCGCCACCCCAGTTCAGACACAGCCATTTGCAAATCAGTCTTGACCCTGTGCCTCATGGGAACAGTCCAGCCCGAACTGCCAAGCCATGTCTTCCCTGGACCGGAAATAAGCATCCTGGGACCATTTTCGGGCTAACAGCCCTCATCAGCCAGGCTAGCTTGAATCCAGTGGCAAAGTGAGCAAGGGACCCATGTCTGGGCATACCCTGCCAACTTAGGGCGAACAAAGCAAACACAAGGAGATGATGGACGGAGCGCTGAAACTTTTCAGACACTCACCCCCAGTCACAGATCTGGGTTGAATCCATCATCGTTCTTTAGCTCACTTCGCCACCCCAGTTCAAACACAGCCATATGCAAATCAGTCTTGACCCTGTGCCTCATGGGAACAGTCCAGCCCGAACTGCCAAGCCATGTCTTCCCAGGACCGGAAACAAGCATCCTGGGACCGGTTTCGGGCTAACAGCCCTCATCAGTCAGGCTAGCTTGAATCCAGTGGCAAAATGAGCAAGGGACCTACGTCTGGGTTTGCTTTGTTTGCCATAAGTTGGCAGGGAGAGTTAAAAAAGCAGGGAGAGTTAAAAAAGAAGTTAAAAAAGATAGGAGATGTGCCCACCTCCCCCAACCCCACCACTAAGCTGGGGGAAGCGGGGTGAAGCACAACTTTCAGTATCCGCCATTTTGAAGAAGGGCTAGGGCTATGCCTTCTCCCACAGGAGGGTGGCATACTAGAGGGTGTAGTCACCCCAGGTAGGGTGGCCATTGTCCTACCTGCTACTCCCCTAAAATGCCTCCTAAATTTGGTATTTTGGTGGCTCTCCCAGACCTGGCATTCAGATCTGCGA
Source organism: Calotriton arnoldi (assembly GCA_963921515.1). Lineage (NCBI taxonomy): Eukaryota > Metazoa > Chordata > Amphibia > Caudata > Salamandridae > Calotriton > Calotriton arnoldi. Next base: position 777,156 of record CAWUFW010003815.1, read on the forward strand.
TGACCTAAGAATAAAGAAGACCCCCTGCAGCAGAAGCCAGAAGACGACAACTGCCTTGGCCCCAGCCCTATTGGCATGTCTCCTGCTTCGGCGTCCTTGCGACCTGTCTTGCAACAGTGACCTCTGAAACCTATGAAACCCCTGGGAGGACTATGGCCTTCAATAAAGACTCCAATTTCTGGTGTTCAGAAGAAACGGATTCCAAAGACTCCGGATCCAGGCAGATCTGCGTCCCCAGCCCACTCTGCACCTGACGCCCACTGCCCGACTCTGAGTGGGTCACCTGGGCATTGAAGTCTCCCCAGCAATCCTGACCTCATGTTCAGTGTTGGCTGACCTCTTCTGCCCTCCACAATGGCACCTGCAGTGTGAATCAAGAAGCTCCCCCTGAGCGCAACCGGCTCCGGTAAGAAGACTCCGATGTCGAAAGGAACCGCTGCACCCACAGCCCCTGGGCCTTGGTGAGCTGAACCGACTGTGCCCCTATGACCCCCTACAGCCCAACTTACCTTTGCTTTCATTGGTCGTCCTCCTGCAACCTTCGGTGCCACACCTGGAGCCTCTCTGCCGAAAGAATCCCCATTGAAAAGCATTGGGCGCCGACATCGAATTTGCACCCTGCACCCGGCCACCCCTGTGCGGCTTGTGGTGTATGTTGGTGCTGCATGGCACCCCCCCCTGTGCTTGTGCTAACCCCAAAAGTTTGGCCCCTGCAACCGCTTTACTTACCTGCAAGCAGTGTGGCTCCATTGGAAAGCAGTGGGTCGAACCCAGATTTTGACCTCTGCACCCGCCCTGCCCCGTGCCGCTGGAGGTGCAATTTTGGTACTTACCTGACCCCTGGCCCTTGCTGACTTTTGGCTCAGAAGACTTAGGTTCTAAGTTGAACACTTACCTGTATAACTGCAATATAACTGCCCTATTGTGTTGATTTTTCAAGGTGAAAAGTATAAAAGTATTTTTAATTAAAAATGTACTTACCTGATTACAAAGACCTGGGTCTTAAAATAAAGTACAAACAAAGTCTAATTTTATAAAATTGGTCTGGTCTCCTTCTTGAGTCGTGTGCCCATTACTGATCACTTTATTGCAATACATGTCTTTCACTCCTCTGTGTTAGGCCTAAGGATGCTTGCCCACACTACCACTAATAGAGCACTTTAGGTTTTACATTGAACCCTGTACACTTTCGGGGAACCTCTGGACTCTGTGCATGGTATTACCACCTAGTTGCAATATCATATACAGAGACAGCTTCCTACACCAGTAACCCGGTGTTAGACCTGTCAGCCCTAGGGTGGTCTTTCCCTATTTTTTTTCCTTTTTCGCCTCCTTTTTGCCACCATATTTTTACTGGACCTAGGTCTCTGGGCACCTTGCCACTGCTAGCCAGTGCTGAGGTGCAGGTGCTCTCTCTCACTCAAGATGGCTGCCACAGGCCCCTGCTACTGCAGAGGGGCCTGACACGCATACACACTAGTAGCCAGGGTCAGGCTGGGGTATAGGGATACAGTATCCATTCCATCCCCGCCTCTGGGCCACATAGCCAGGCATGTAGAAGGTTCCAGAACCTTCCGGGCTGTGGGAGGAGTTATGTTTTGCCGCCTTTGGGAGAGTCACCTGACCTAGGAGTATAAAAGGCTTGGAGGGAAAACTTTCTAGTCAGTTGATGAGGCACCACTGAACCTGGGAGAACCTCCACCGGAGTATAGGCTTTAGGGCCTAGGGGGGAGACCTACACTACTGCTGCTGACAGGGCTGAGGTCCTGCTGTAGTAAGATAGCTGAGGAACGCCCACCACCCACTGACCTTGCCCAGTGTGAGGGGACCCAGGGAACCACCTTCAGCATGTGGGGAGGAACATCAAGCACTCCCAGACCACCAACTCATTCCCCCCCCCTCATAAGAAGAAACTTCTGACAGAAAACTTTGACAAGGAACTTATAACAAGGAACTTCTGACAAGAAACTTACAACCAGAAGCGCCTAAGAAGCAACCAAGCTGAAGCAGTCGCAAGACCCTTAACTTGAGGAGGCCTGACCGTCCAGCAAGGCCTAAAGCCTAAAACTGCCCAACTGGGGATCACCAGGTAAAGCGCCGTACCCTGAAGCGCTAAACCTTCACCCCCTATTCATTTTTGCCTGTTGCTGGGCTGCCCCCAAGTACTTTGCCAGTCAGCCCTGCCCACAGGCTGCTGGTGCACCCTGCGTTCTGTTGCCCCTCAGGTCACTGACCTTATGAAGGAGATCACCGCCGCCGCCGCCGCCTGAGAAGAGGCACCGTGTGGTGAGGTTCGCCGTCGCGCCCTCACCGGGGGAAGCGCTGAGGTGAAGGAAGCCCCTCAGGTGTGTGTGGTGAGGTGCGCCGTCCGTGCCCTCACCGAAGCCTCCAGAGACTGGGCCCTGGGCCCTCATCGCCGCCGTCGCGGCCAAAGAATTGCCCCCGCCGCCGAAGCGGCCAAAGAATTGTCGCCGCCACCTTCGCGGCCAAAGAATTGCCACCGCCGCGGCCCGAGAAATCGCCGGCGCGATCTACGGCGAGGCCTCCAGGCCCCGCAGACGCCGTTGCCGAGCAACCAGGGGTCGCCCGGCGTGACCCAGGAAGGCCGCGCATCGATTGGGCGCCGGCCCCCAGTCATGCCCCCAGCGCCGAAGGAAGCCTGGGAAGAGCCCCGGCAGTGCAGAGGGAGACGGGGAGCCGGCCGGAGAGGACTGCTGGCTCCCGCTCCCTTCCCCGGCAACCCTGAGCCCCCAACTTCACTTACCTTGATCCCGGGGGCCGGAGGAGGGTGATCCCGGCCCCCGCAACGCGCCGTGAGTCAGTCCCGGAAGCCCGCAACGTGCCGCACAGTCACTCCATGATCCCGGGGGCCGGAGGAAGGTGATACCGGCCCCCGCAACGACCCGCAATACCGGCCAGAAGGCCGAGGCACCCCCGACCGGGCCCCGCCCTACAGAACACGGGCCAGCCCGGAAGATCACCAGTCGCCCTGAAGCGCGACCAACGACCAACACCGCAGGTGAGCCCTGGAGGCCCCTAGGGCCCATAAGACGCCACTGGGGGCCGGGGGCCACTATTAACCCTTGAGATTTTAGTCCTACGAGGCGAGGCCCCAGAGAGGAGTGGGCCTGGCCTGAGTTAACCCCTGAGGGACCTAGAAGCCCCAGAAAACAGGACATGTTGAGGGATTCCCCACATAGTTCATTCAGGTAATGATGATCCCCAAAGTATTTAATAATTTATGCCGATGCCTAGTATAATTACTGCCTAGGCCATGGTTTTAACTGTTAAGTCTTTACTACAAGGGGAAAGTGTTTAATTGAGTGGAGCTGAAGTGTACACCGCCAAGAGTTGAAGTATTTTATGTTACAGGTGTACTGGAGTTGCGACGCCCACTGTACTGAATGTGGGTGCGCCTAGATTAATGCAGGCCTATTTAAATGTAACGTGAAAGGCCTTCTTTTAAATAATTGAATATGCTAAAGTAAACTGTATGTTTAGGCCTATGTTTTATTAACGTACCTTGAGATCATTATTAAGTGCTACGTTTAGGAGATAATTCCTGCGGCCTCTTAGTGGCCTACAATGTTGATGAGCTATTCAGCTTTATTTAAAATGTGCACCAGTTGAGTAATATAATGAATTTGAATGTAGATCTGAATTAACCTGCCTTATCTGATGCCAACTTAATTTATTTATAAAAGATCTTGATTTTAAATACAAAAGCCTGGTGTGGTGTCATGTTATTGCGTTCGCATTGGTGAGTCAAAGTAAGAGTGTGCTGCACAACTGCCTTACACATTGCCTTCGCGTGCCTTCCCCGCTTCACGCCATGCTACCGTGGCGGACTCGGTAACCCCGGTTCCAACATTTGGTGTTCAGCGGTGGGATAAGGACTGGTGCTTGTGCAGCACCCTACAGTGACTCAGTGTGCGCCGCAATTAGACACCTATTGTAATGAGAGTGCTAGGAATTCTATGGTAATTGCCGACTGTGTACATTCCTGCGTTAGACCTGTTACCTACAGTTTAGAACCCCTTCCTTAAATTGTCTGGGACCCCACTTAGGAGGATGGAGTTTGAGTTAGCCAACCTAGAAAGGTATACGGTGACACAGCTCAAGGAGTTCTGCCTAGAGAGGGGGGTGGCCGTCAAGCGAGGCGCCAGGAAGGAGGTGCTTCAGAAAGCTTTGAGGGCATGGGTAATGGCCCACCCGGAGGGAAGAGGGGATGAGGAGCAGGGGAGACAGACAACCCAGGAGAACTGGACCTACTGCGCATTGATGTTAGCGAGAATGTGTTGCCAGGAAGACGTTCCAGGGCAGGCAGTAGTGCGTCAGGGGGAAGTTTGTCACCAGAGGAATTTGAGGACAGAAGGGAGCAGAGGCAATTAACATTAGAACTTGCTAGAATGGAAAGAGACGGAGAACAGGCAAGGCTAGCCATGGAGGAAAGGAAGCTTGTACATGAGCTTAGCCTGAAGGAGCTAGAGCTCCGGACCTTGCAGATGGAGATGCAGGGCAAAATGAATGGTGGCAGCGTACCTGCTGGGGTTCCACAGGAGCCCAAATTCTATTTACCCAGAGAGGTGATGGCCAGTTTTAGTGTAGGTGATGACATCGACAAGTGGTTGGCGGCCTACGAGGTGGCTCTGGTGGCCCATAGAGTTCCTGAGAGCTACTGGGGGGAGGTCTTTATAGGTACATACCTCCACTAGTAAGGGACACACTTTTAACTTTGGATAAGTGGGAGCAGACTAACTACCCTATCATGAAGGAGGCCCTGCTCAAGAAGTTTGGCCTCACCCCAGAGAAGTACCGCCAAAAGTTCCGCAACAGCCACAAGCTTCACACACAAAACTGGGTGGATTTTTTTGACTATGCCCGGAAGGCATTGGAGGGTTGGGTGCGTGGCAGCAACGTTGACAATTACAAAGGGCTGTACGACCTATTCTTGAGAGAGCACCTCCTAGAGAAATGTTTTCCGGAGCTGCGCCAGTACTTGGTGGACCGCAAGCTGACCAATCCTAGGGAGCTTGCAGAGGAGGCAGACACGTGGGTCAGCACTCGGGTGTCCCACAAGGGAGCCGGGGCGGACCCCCCGAAAGGTGGACAGGGGCTCCCCAGAAGAAAGAGGGGGAGATAAAAAGAGGGAGTTCTTTAAAGGTCCCCAAAATAAACCGCCTGGGAGAGGGGTAGGTTCCCCATCCCAATCTGGATTCCAGAAACCCACTTATCCTGACAGGAGTCAGCAGCCCAGAACTGTCCGGTGCTACGAGTGCGGGGAGGTTGGACATTATAAGGGGGATCCCAAGTGTCGCAAGAGAACCCCAGCCCCCACGGGAGGTAAGAGCCCCGGGGTGGCCAGTGTAGCACTTGGGGAGGAGTTGTCCCTAGGTAGGGGAGGTGAGTGGACAGGCTTGACCTTAGTTTCCCTGGGGGGATAGAGAGATCATCCCACGGGTTCAGGTACCCGCGAACACTGCCAAGTATCGGCAGAGGGTCCTGGTGAACGGGGAGGAGGTGGAGGCTCTGAGGGACACAGGTGCCAGCATGACGATGGTGAGACGTCAGCTGGTGTCCCCAGAGCAGGTGATTCCTGAGGAATTCCACCCGGTTGTTATGGCTGATAATAGCCTGGGTCATTACCCCGTGGCCCAAGTTCCCTTTGAGTGGGGAGGAGTATCAGGTCTGTTGAAGGTTGCAGTGAGCCCTGCCATGCCAGTTGACTGTCTGCTGGGCAACGACTTGGAACATACTGCCTGGAGGGAGGTAGAGTTCAATGCCCATGCTGAGATGTTGGGATTACCAGGATGGACTTGCGCCGTCACGCGGTCCATGGCTGCCCAACAAGGAACTCAGCTGGGGTTGGAGCCTGAAAGAATGGCCCAGCCCACTGCTGGACGAGGAGACGTCCAGGAGGAGACACCCGGTGAGATGGATGGGGAGCCCGTGGAGGTGACCCCGGAGTCTGCTGAGGTGGTTGGTGTTCCCGTGGGGGACCTGCCGACCCCTGAAGATGGCAGGTGGAAGGAGGGCCTACCCGGGAGGAAGTTTGCCGGGCGCAGAAGGAGTGCCCTACGCTTGAAGGCATGCGGCAACAGGCCGAAGCCCAAGCAGCTGGAACAGAGACTGGTAACTACCATGTCTACTGGGAGGATGGTCTCCTCTACAGTGAGCCTAAGGCTCCGGTGCATGGGTCCGCCCGAGCCGTGGTGGTCCCCCAATGCTACCGAGCCTTTCTGCTAGAGTTGGCACACAAGATACCACTAGCAGGACACCTGGGCCAAGACAAGACGTTTGCGCGTCTAGTCCCACATTTTTACTGGCCCAGGATGCGCGTCACTTCTGACACTTTTTGCAAGACTTGCACCACTTGCCAAGCGAGCGGCAAGACAGGGACTAAAGTGAAGGTCCCTCTAGAACCTCTCCCAGTTGTCGATACCCCTTTTGAGCGGGTAGGGATTGACATTGTCGGGCCATTGGACCCGCCGACTTCTGCAGGACATAGGTTCATTTTGGTGCTGGTAGACCACGCCACCCGGTACCCAGAGGCAATCCCTCTGAGGACCATCACTGCACCGGCGGTGGCGCGGGCCCTGATGGGGATTTTTACCCGAGTGGGATTCCCCAAGGTCGTGGTGTCAGATAGGGGCACGAATTTCATGTCGGCCTACATGCAGGCCATGTGGAAGGAGTGTGGAGTGACCTACTGGTTCTCCACTCCTTACCACCCCCAGACGAACAGACTCGTGGAGCGCTTTAACAAAACCTTGAAGGGGATGATTAGGAGCCTACCCGAGGACTTGAGAAGAAAGTGGGACGTCCTCTTACCCTGTCAGCTCTTCTCCTACCGAGAGGTGCCGCAGAAGGGGGTCGGTTTCAGCCCCTTTGAGCTGCTCTATGGCCACCCCGTTCGGGGGCCCCTCAGTCTTGTCAAGGAGGGGTGGGAGAAGTCTTCCTCGAAGCTACCCCGTGATGTGGTCAGCTATATGCTGGCATTCTGCATCCAAGTGGCCAAGCTGTGGAAGGAGGCCTCGGACAATCTAGAGGCAAGTCAAGCCGTCATGAAGAAATGGTATGACCGGAACGCGCGGACGGTAGAGTTAGACGCTGGACAGAAGGTGTGGGTCATGGAGCCAGGAGAGCTTAGCGCCCTCCAGGACCGGTGGACTGGGCCGTTTGAGATCTTGGAAAGAAGAGGCCAGAACACATATGTCGTTGATGTGAAGCCCCCACGTCAACCCCACCAGGTGTTCCACGTCAACCGCCTGAAGCCCCACCAGGAGCGTTCAGAACTCACTCTCCTAATGATAACAGATGGAAGTGAGGAGGAGGAGAGTGAGCCTCTTCCAGACCTTCTGGCGGCCCATGAGAAGGATGGTTCGGTAGAGGGAGTGGTCCTCGCCCCATCCTTGACCCCAGAGCAACAGAGGGACTGCCGCCAGGTCTTGGGGCAGTACGCCTCGTTGTTCTCCCTCACGCCTGGAATCACGCACATGTGTACCCATGATGTGGACACAGGGGACAGTCCGCCAGTAAAAACCAAGTCTTACCGGCTGTCCGATAAAGTCAAGGCTAGTATCCGGGGTGAGGTTACCAAGATGCTAGAACTGGGAGTGATTGAGCCTTCCAATAGCCCTTGGGCTAGTCCGGTGGTGTTGGTGCCCGAAAGCGGCCCCACCGGGCACCACACCAGAACTTCGGTTCTGTGTGGATTACCGTGGACTCAACTCAGTCACTAAGACCGACGCTCACCCGATCCCGCGGGCGGATGAGCTCATTGACCGGCTGGGAGCAGCCCGGTATTTGAGTACCATTGATTTGACGTCAGGGTATTGGCAGATAGCCATGGCGGAAGGAGCAAGGGAGAAGACTGCGTTCTCCACCCCCGAGGGCCACTTTCAATTTCGGGTGATGCCCTTCGGGTTGAAAAATGATCCAGCCACTTTCCAGTGGTTGGTGAACCAGGTGCTGTCTGGCCTAGAGGCCTTCTCCGCTGCCTACCTGGATGACATAGCTGTCTTCAGTAGCAGCTGGGAGGACCATCTGGAGCATCTCCAGGAGGTGCTACAGGCTCTGCAACGGGCTGGTTTAACCATCAAGGCCAGCAAGTGCCAGATTGGACAGGGATCTGTCGTGTACCTGGGACATCTGGTGGGCGGAGGTAAGGTGCAACCCCTCCAAGCCAAGATTGAGACCATCTTGGCCTGGGAGCCCCCCAAGACCCAAACAGAGGTTCGAGCTTTTCTCGGCCTCACGGGGTATTACCGCCGGTTCGTCAAGGGATATGGAACCATCGTGGGCCCATTGACGGAATTGACTTCAAAGAAGCAGCCACGCAGAGTCATCTGGACGGCTGCCTGCCAGGAAGCCTTTGAGACCCTCAAACGTGCAATGTGCACCGCACCGGTGCTCAGAACTCCAGACTTTGGACGGGAATTTATTGTACAGACAGACGCTTCTGAGCATGGCATAGGAGCTGTGCTCTCGCAGCTGAATGACGATGGCCAAGACCAGCCAGTGGCCTTCATTTCCCGAAGACTACTCCCCGGGAACAGCGGTGGAGTACCATCGAACGAGAAGCCTTTGCTGTGGTTTGGGCTGTCAAGAAGTTGAGGCCATACCTTTTGGTTGTCACTTCCTGATCCAGACCGACCACAGACCCCTTCGCTGGCTCATGCAGATGAGAGGCGAAAACCCCAAATTGTTGAGGTGGTCCATTTCCTCCAGGGGATGGACTTTCGGGTGGAACATCGACCCGGTGTAGACCACGCCAACGCTGACGGTCTCTCCCGGTTTTCCGCCTTAGCGAAGAGAACTCCCTAGAGGTTGGGAAGCTCTCCCTCTTTCGGCTGGGGGGATGCGTGTTAGACATGTCAGCCCTAGGGTGGTCTTTCCTATTTTTTTCCTTTTCGCATCCTTTTTGCCACCATATTTTTACTGGACCTAGGTCTCTGGGCACCTTGCCACTGCTAGCCAGTGCTGAGGTGCAGGTGCTCTCTCTCACTCAAGATGGCTGCCACAGGCCCCTGCTACTGCAGAGGGGCCTGACACGCATACACACTAGTAGCCAGGGTCAGGCTGGGGTATAGGGATACGGTATCCATTCCATCCCCGCCTCTGGGCCACATAGCCAGGCATGTAGAAGGTTCCAGAACCTTCCGGGCTGTGGGAGGAGTTATGTTTTGCCGCCTTTGGGAGAGTCACCTGACCTAGGAGTATAAAAGGCTTGGAGGGAAAACTTTCTAGTCAGTTGATGAGGCACCACTGAACCTGGGAGAACCTCCGCCGGAGTATAGGCTTTAGGGCCTAGGGGGAGACCTACACTACTGCTGCTGACAGGGCTGAGGTCCTGCTGTTGTAAGATAGCTGAGGAACGCCCACCACCCACTGACCTTGCCCAGTGTGAGGGGACCCAGGGAACCACCTTCAGCGTGCGGGGAGGAACATCAAGCACTCCCAGACCACCAACTCATCCCCCCTCATAAGAAGAAACTTCTGACAGGAAACTTTGACAAGGAACTTATAACAAGGAACTTCTGACAAGAAACTTACAACCAGAAGCGCCTAAGAAGCAACCAAGCTGAAGCAGTCGCAAGACCCTTAACTTGAGGAGGCCTGACCATCCAGCAAGGCCTAAAGCCTAAAACTGCCCAACTGGGGATCACCAGGTAAAGCGCCGTACCCTGAAGCGCTAAACCTTCACCCCCTATTCATTTTTGCCTGTTGCTGGGCTGCCCCCAAGTACTTTGCCAGTCAGCCCTGCCCACAGGCTGCTGGTGCACCCTGCGTTCTGTTGCCCCTCAGGTCACTGACCTTATGAAGGAGATCACCGTCGTGGCCGCCGCCGCCTGAGAAGAGGCACCGTGTGGTGAGGTGCGCCGTCGCGCCCTCACCGGGGGAAGCGCTGAGGTGAAGGAAGCCCCTCAGGTGTGTGTGGTGAGGTGCGCCTTCCGCGCCCTCACCAAAGCCTCCATAGACTGGGCCCAGGGCCCTCATCGCCGCCGTCGCGGCCAAAGAATTGCCCCCGCCTCCGAAGCGGCTGAAGAATCATCGCCGCCGCCGAAGCAGCCAAAGAATTGCCCCCGCCGCCGAAGCGGCCAAAGAATTGTCGCCGCCGCCGCGGCCAAAGAATTGCCACCGCCGCGGCCCAAGAAATCGCCGGCGCGATCTACGGCGAGGCCTCCAGGCCCCGCAGACGCCGTTGCCGAGCAACCAGGGGTCGCCCGGCGTGACCCAGGAAGGCCACGCACCGATTGGGCGCCGGCCCCCAGTCACGCACCCAGCGCCGAAGGAAGCCCGGGAAGAGCCCCGGCAGTGCAGAGGGAGACGGGGAGCCGGCCGGAGAGGACTGCTGGCTCCCGCTCCCTTCCCCGGCAACCCTGAGCCCCCAACTTCACTTACCTTGATCCCGGCCCCCGCAACGCGCCGTGAGTCAGTCCCGGAAGCCCGCAACGTGCCGCACAGTCACTCCCTGATCCCGGGGGCCGGAGGAAGGTGATACCGGCCCCCGCAACGACCCGCAATACCGGCCAGAAGGCCGAGGCACCCCCGACCGGGCCCCGCCCTACAGAACACGGGCCGGCCCGGAAGATCGCCAGTCGCCCTGAAGTGCGACCAACGACCAACACCGCAGGTGAGCCCTGGAGGCCCCTAGAGCCCATAAGACGCCACTGGGGGCCGGGGGCCACTATTAACCCTTGAGATTTTAGTCCTACGAGGCGAGGCCCCAGAGAGGAGTGGGCCTGGCCTGAGTTAACCCCTGAGGGACCTAGAAGCCCCAGAAAAAAGGACATGTTGAGGGATTCCCCACATAGTTCATTCAGGTAATGATGATGCCCACAGTATTTAATAATTTATGCAGATGCCTATTATAATTACTGCCTAGGCCATGGTTTTAACTGTTAAGTCTTTACTACAAGGGGAAAGTGTTTAATTGAGTGGAGCTGAAGTGTACACTGCCAAGAGTTGAAGTATTTTATGTTACAGGTGTACTGGAGTTGCGACGCCCACTGTACTGAATGTGGGTGGGCCTAGATTAATGCAGGCCTATTTAAATGTAACGTGAAAGGCCTTCTTTTAAATAATTGAATATGCTAAAGTGAACTGTATGTTTAGGGCTATGTTTTATTAACGTACCTTTAGATCATTATTAAGTGCTACGTGTAGGAGATAATTCCTGCGGCCTCTTAAAATGTGCACCAGTTGAGTAATATAATGAATTTGAATGTAGATCTGAATTAACCTGCCTTATCTGATGCCAACTTAATTTATTTATAAAAGATCTTGATTTTAAATACAAAAGCCTGGTGTGGTGTCATGTTATTGCGTTCGCATTGGTGAGTCAAAGTAAGAGTGTGCTGCACAACTGCCTTACACATTGCCTTCGCGTGCCTTCCCCGCTTCACGCCATGCTACCGTGGCGGACTCGGTAACCCCGGTTCCAACACCCGGGCACCTGGGTAGGACAATAATTATCAACTCAAAAGACTATCTTTAGCATTTATCCCCACCTCTTCATTCCCTTTCAGCATTACCAATCGTTTGACGGTCAATGCCCGGCTACATGGATGCGTGATTCATAATCCGTTAAAACTGCCTCTCGATTCATGACGGCACCCCTGTCTGTCATTCCAGTTGGAAGTTGAACACTGTTCTTCATGATCCACCTCTTAAGTAAGAGAGTCCACAAGCTCCAGACAGCTTATGAGACTTCAACCTTGAGGAATAATCCCTCATTCCTCGAGCCTTATTGATCTAGCGCGCTGAGAATGATAAACCAATTGATTCTCCCGCCACCAAATTCATTTTGGTGGCTTTTGTCCTACTCACCTTTGAGAAACATAATAACCATATCATCTAATGACAGTGGTGGTCACTTACCATAGCTGCTTGCCCACATCTGATGCCAGCATGATGATGTACCCCCATGCCTATTGTCACACACATCTCACATTGTAGGACTATTGCCACAATCCTTTGGTGTCTACTACATTATTTATATCCTGATGACCCTTTTCTAAATAATTTTGTAAGGTGGGTCAAAACTTTAACAATTTTTACAGTGGACTGTTTTGAAATTTGATTGAAGATTTCAACACTCGTACCTTGAGTGTTGTATGATACATCATAACGTCCCTATCAGTCACATGTATATATTTGCATCATGTATAGCAAATGGGACACTATTTGTTCACTTCATCACTGCCAATGCACCACCACTAAATGGGAATTGTTAAACCAAGGTCTCGTTTGCAAACAGGATTACTTATGAAGAATGAAAATAAATTCACAGATCGTAAAATGAACCTTACAAGTAGAAGGTTTCTTGTAACTCTTGCCATTGAAGTCAAGGGGTACACTTCCCCCAAAGGGCCATTTTGCATTGATAAAGTATTTATGGAGCACACTCCATCCCAATTTAGGAAAATAGAGTACATTTTAGTAAATTATTTGGCACCAAATCAACAAAAATCCAATCAATAGAACCATGGTTATGAATTTTAATAAACTTTTGTAAAAACTAGCACTTAAATGATCAAAGCACCAACCGCGGACATCTAGTCACGCGAACCCAGGTCAAACTTTAAAACTGTGGCTGACCGCGATGGAGAACGAGTCGGATATGCAAATGGATTGGGCCCGATCGGCACTTACCTTCGGACTTAGAAGACATTTTGTAGAAGATGTTCTGAGAAGATAAAGTTCAGCAGGGCAAGGCTGCAGGGAGTGTCTGAGGAGAGAGCATCGATGTAGGGGACCTGCTGGATGAAGCAATTGAGATAATTTCTAAGTTTGGGCTTAGTCTTTCTTGGAAGTCAAAAATCTCCAGCGGGACAAGGCAGGAGGCTGGAGCTGACGAGATGTCCAAAAGGCCGGATGCCCCTTTGGAGAAGGACCACTGAACAGGATTTTCTGCTGCGTAGAAGAACGTAGAAGGAGCTACCATGAAATCAGGTCCACCGGCAATGCACCTTCAGCAGATAGACAAGCAGGTTGGTCCCAGTCTTCCCTCAGTTCACAGAGCAGATTTTAGCCAAAAATGATATAAGTTCCAAGTTTTTGATTTTGGCTATCTGAGTACCTTTAACACTACAACCAAGGCTCCAAGATTGGAGGGGCACCACTGGGGGTTCAGGACTCACCCAGGCTGGGTCCAGGTGCAGGTTCAAGATGGTGGGATTATGTTATATCCATGGGGTTCTGACCAGGGGGCCAGAAAACTAGCCTTTGGAGTCACACTGGTAGTCTTGTGTTCAAGTGGTAAAGCAGGCCTCAATCAGCAGTGCAGGCCTCTGAGAGTTCAAGGCTGGCCCAGGCAGCAAAGCAGTCCTTCCAGGTGCAGCAATGCAGTCTTGTGGAGAACACAGCAGGCCACAGCAGGAGGCAGTCTTCTGAGAGTACTACCGCAGGTCTAGAAAGTGAACTGAAGAGTGGGTCTGAGGGTCCTTTTTTCATACCTGGTGCCTTCTTTGAAGTGGAAGAATTTTCTAGAGGTTTCTCTTTGAAGTGCTTGGAATGTTTTTACTACCGTGCCCTGTTTCCAAGATAGCTGCAGTGACAAGCCCTTTGTGTGAAGACCGGGAAAGGCCTATTTAGTTGCATGTGTCGATGTGCTCAGCTCCACCCCCCATCCTGTCAGTTGATTGCCCATTCAGGCATGCCTAATTCCTCTATTGTGTGACTGTCTGGGAGGAATTAACAGCGTCCAACTGCTAACTACACCCAGTCATGTGATTTAGGACAGGCTGCAGGCACCAAATAGCAGAGAGAAGAAACATGCCAACTTACTAAAAGTCGCATTTTCAAAAATGCAATACGGCAACCTAGTGTTATCCTATGGGACAAGTAGACCTCACAGTAGTGAAAGATGAATTTAGGAGATTTTCACTACCAGGACATGTAAAACAACAGTACATGCCCAACCTTTACATTACCATGCACCCTGCCCTATAGGCTTCCCAGGTCCTTCCCGAAGAGTGACTTATATGCAATAAACAGGAGTTTAAAGCTTGGCAGGGGGATTATATTTCCAAGTCAAATTGACAGTTGAAAACTGCATTCAAGCTGAAATGGCAGGCCAGAAACATGTTTTAAAGGGTTACGTAAGTGGGTGGCACAGTAAGTGCTGCAAGTCCATTAGCAGCATTTAATCTACAGGCCCTGGCTATATAGTATATGTTAGAAATTGGGGTCTCTAGTTGGCAGAGGTATGTACCCTGTCCAAGTAGGGACCACAATCCTAATCAGGGTAAGCTGGATACACATTTAGAGATAACCTGTGCTCATTCTCTGGTAGCTTGGCACAGACCAGTCAGGCTTATATAAAAGAGGCAATGTCTAAAGTATTTGTGCAACACATTCACACAGCAACACAATGAAAACACCATAAAAAGACTCTACACAGATTTAGAAAAATAGACAATCATTTTATAAATACATCAAGACTAACACAACAAAAATCCAATGTATAGAAGTGGAGTTATGAATTTTTAAAGGATGTAAAGAGTTCTAGCACTTAGAAACAATAAGTGCCAATGAGTGATATCCAGTCGTGCTGCACCGGGACAAAGTCAATAGTTCGGGCCGACGACAATTGGGGCACAGACCAGCTACAGGACCCACGCAGGCCTTGATGAACAAAGTACCTTATCCAGGTTGCAACAGCGAGATGCGTCGATGTCGATCCCACAGTGGTGGCGATGCATCGGTTCCATAGATGAAGCGCCGAGCTGAGATGCGTTGGTTCTGAAGTGCAATGCACCAGGTTTCTCCATGCAGTTGAAGGATGCGTCAATCACTCCACACTGGTTTGGCGGCGATGCGTGCTTCAAAATGCATCTAGCTCTCAAGGCGATGCATTGGTTCTGTGAGCAATGTGCCAATTCTACTCCCCAACGGGTCGATGCAATGGTTCTGCTACATTCAGATTAGAGATGTGTTGAATTTTGTGGTGCAAGTATCTGGGTCCACTTCCAGTGAACCAGTCTAGGAGCAGGGGTAGAGACTTTGATATCCCTGAGTCTCAAACAACAGGAGGCAAGGCAACAAACCCTTGGAGATCAATTCAGTGCAAGACAGAGTCCAGCTCTCCTCAGCAGAGTCAGAGAGCATCAGGCAGCAGGGCAGCACAATAGAAAAGCAGGCCTTCCAGGTCAGCAGTCCAGCAGAGTGTCAGTCCTTGATGCAGCACAGTAGTTCTTCTGACAGAGCCCAGAGGTTTCTGATTTTAGGGGGTCAGAGACCCAGTACTTATACCCAGTCGTGCTTTTGAAGTGGGGCGTGACTTCAAAGACGGGTCTTTGAAGTCCACAAGTATCCTTACAATTCAGCCCTGGCCCCACACTACCTGTGGGCAGTAATCAGTCCTCAGTGTGGGGTCAGGCCACTGCTTATTGAAATGTAAGTGTCAGCGCTTCCCTCCCTTCCTGCCCAGGTAGAGCCATCAGAATGCAAATGTATGTACATAGGTACTCAGACACACCTAGTCTTCCTGCGTTTGTAGCTGTCTAGAGAGAATTCACAAAGTGTAGCTGTCACCCATCCCATTAGTTTATTGAAGACAAGCTGCAAGGCACACAGAGGTATACATACAGAGAAATGTCCACTTTCTAAAAGTGACACTTGTACAACAGTATTGTTAAATCCAACTTCACCAGTAAGGAGGATTTATCAAGATCATTCCAAAGATATAAAACATGATGCAGCTATTTATTTCTGATCGAATTTAGCTATTTGTCACTACCAGGGCGTGCAAACATTAAAAGTGCATGTCCTTCCTTTTACTTACACAGCACCCTGCCCTTTGGGCTGCCTAGGGCCTACCTTTGGGAGTGACTTATGTGTAGTAAAAGGGGAGTTTAGGGCCTGGCAAGTAATTTTAAATGCCAAGTTGAAGTGGCAGGAAACTGCATACACAGGCTTTGCAGTGGCAGGCCTGAGATAGTTTTGAAAGGCTACTTATTTGGGTGATACAATCAGTGCTGCAGGCCCATTAGCCACATTTAGTTTACAGGCCCGGGGTATATGATATATGTATGTATGTATATATGTGATTTTTAGAGTGCATACTGTTACTCCAAGGAGTGTCCTGGCGCTAATACAGAAGGGCTGACCGAGGGAGAATAAGGATATGGACTCAGTTTTTAGGGTAAAGCCAAGTTTTGAGCTTTTTTCAGGACAGGGGGGTAGTTTCAATGCATCTGAGTTCCAGGGGAACTTTGTTCCACAGAGAGGGGCCTAGGAAGGAAAAATATCTACCCCCGGACCTTGCCTTCTTGATCCGCGGAATTTTGGCAAGACACAGGTTTGTAGAGCGCAGATCTCTCTGGGGAGTGTAGAACTTAAATCTAGCTTGTAGATAACCCGGGCCTGTCCCATATAAGGCTTTCTAGGTGAGGAGCAGGATCTTAAAACTGATCCTCTTCCTGTTCAGAAGCCAGTGAAGATCATTGAGAAGCCACGATATGTGGGAATTACGAGGGAGACCGAAAATAGTTCGCGCAGCTGCGTTCTGGACCAGCTGTAATCTATCAATCAGGTAGTCAGGCAGGCATAGGTAAACTGCATTCCCATAATCCATTCATGCTGTGATCAGGACTTGGATCACTTGCCATCTCGCAGTCAAAGACAGGAGATACAGAAACTTTCTCAGCATACGTAGTAAGGCAAAACATGTGCCCACCACGGTATTAGCATGTGAGCGAAACAAAAGTTGTCCATCGAATTTGATACCTACGTTTTTGACCGAGGAGGTATGAGTAAGTGGAGGGAGGGGGGCATCTGTTGGCCAGAAGGACTGCCATGAAACCTCTGCTTCATGTCCAAAGAAAAGGAGCTCGGTCTTACCGGCATTGCATTTGAGTTGATATGATGAAAGCCAAAGACTACAGTGAGGCAGTTTCCAAATTTCTAACCTGGGAATGCCGCGTTATTCTTCCAGGAAAACAGCAATTGGGTGTCATCAGCGTAAGACACAATCTTGGCCCCTAGTGATTTTGCCAGGGCTGCCAGGGGAGTAAGATACACATTGAACAGTGTAGGGCTCAAAGCCGAGTCCAGTGGCACTCTCACCCTCAATTTATGTGGATTGGCCAAGAAAGGGGGGCACCATACCTCTTTTCCTCTCCCATCGAGAAAGGATGCGTGCCAATTCCAGGCTTGCCCTCTAATTCCAACAGACCTGTGACGAGCCAGTAAGGTGTAGTTAGGGATTGTATCAAACACAGCTGATAGATCCAGCATGGCCAGCAGCGCCTTGCCTTCTGCATCAAAGCTAAGTCTAATGAAATTGACTACCTCAAGCAAAGGTGTCTCAGTAGTGCAATTGGGATGAAACCCAGATTGTCTAGTATGTAGCAGGTTGTTGATTTCAAGATAGGAAGAAAGCTGCTGGTTTACGTGTTTTTCAAGAACCTTCGAGAGAGCTGGAAGTAGGGAGATGGTTCTATAATTGGCCAGATCTGTGGGGTCGGCCTGGGTTTTTTTTTAGAAGAGGCACGTTTTTTACCTGCTTCCATATTTTGGGCACTGTAGCTGATGCAAGGAAGGCATTGAAAAGCTGGTATACAAGAGAGTTGATAGCCTCCGCATCCCGGGATAGGATGATAGCGGGGCCTGGGTCCGAGGGGGAACCTGATTTAGAGCTCCTTAACGCTGATAGGGAGCCTTCAATGAAAATTAGAGAGAAGGTCTCAAGGGAAATGGTTTTGTCTTGGGCAATGGGGACTAGTTGACTAGTCTCAGGAATATTCGCTACCATTTTATCAACTGGAGTTGCTGTTACCCTGCTAAAACCCAGGCTCTTCCCTCCTCCCTGGGGAGGGGGAGACTGGCCTGGATTGCAGCAATTTTCTCATGAAAGAAGGGAGCACGTTGTTCACACCATTCCAGGGTTGGTAGTTTATGGCCTGTGCAGGCTTCAGGGGTGGTAAACGATTTGACAATTTTAAAAATTTCCTTGGAATGATTTCCGTCATTTGAAATTTTGGCCTCAAAATAAAGTTTTTTTTCTAGCTTAATTTCTTTATGATATTTCCTTATTACTGAATCATACTTGGCTTTAGCGATAGGACAGTATTTCACCCTCCATTGTCTCTCCCTGCGCTTGCACTCTAGTTTGGTCATTTTAAGGTAGTAAGTGTACCATGGACAAGGTGGCTTAGTACGGCGTAGTTGGTTTTGTCTTTCTGGGGCTAAGGCGGCTGGTGATTGCAAAAAGTGGTGGGGCGGAAGCCCATAGACAGCATTGCACCACGCAATCGAGCATAGCGACCAAACGTGATGCCTGATTTTCTCGGAGAGTTTGTCTGGGAAGAGAGGTTGAACACAGATGTTCATTTTTATACAACTCAATACTTTTCTTTTTAATCGACCTTGAGAGGATAAAAGGCTGAGTGGAAAGCCACAGTTCAAACCGTGGGCTCAAATACAGATCATCAGCCTTGTCAGAAGGCTTAGTGGATGCATTAGTCCAATGAGCCATCGGACCCAACTAAGAGACAAGAGGCCTGAGACTTACCAGATTCCCTTCAAACTGTCACCAATATTTCCAGCTCATGTTCAGCACAATTTCTCATCAACTCACATATATCCATACATCCATCCATACACACTCATTTCCCCACTGAACTATATACTCCCATCTACACCCTCACCTTTTTGCTGTTTACTCACTAACTCATACTCATTCATGCACTCAATCATACATTCTCATCAAACTATATCCTCCCACTAATTCACCTAATTCACATTGCCTTCCTTGCTCACTGTTGTATTTCCAGTTATTGATATATGTTATTGGAGGCAGCAGGCTGCATTCATTCAATTCATCGTGTTGCTGCTTTCGTCTACCCACCTTATCATTCCCAGTCATACACCCAGTTACTCACTCAACTACTCACACAAGATCATTCCCCTACCTACTCCATTCAACAATTATTTCACTTACTCTCACTTTACATCATTCACCTACCCACTCATATTCACCCATTCACATCAAGCTTCCCACTGTCATTCACCCAATTGATATAACCATCACATTTACCCATATACCTATTTACACAGTCAACCCCCACATTCAATGCCTCACCCATTCACACAAACACACCAAACATCACTCTTTGAGTAACCAGCAATTTCATTAATAAAAAGTTACACCTTGTTACCGCTTGTTTTATTCTCCTTGCAGATTAGATCTAGATGCCTACAGTAGTGTCAGTAAAAAAATTTGAACTGACCCGAATAGTACTTCAGAAGAGTTAGAAAGAAAAATAAAGAAAGACAAGAAAAGTAGAAGATTTTAACTATTTTCTCCAAACTTACTTGTGCAGTTTTTTTTTAGGCAGCTTCTTATCTGTTCATCTTACATGTAAAGGTTAAATTAGGTCACAGTCACCTATCACGATTTCTTTTTTGACAGTTTATTATAGCGCAAACTCGACCTGTTCTGGGCAGCTCGCAGTTCAGGCTTCTAACACATGCTGTCCTGAGCAGGAATGTGCTCGTAAACACACCAAATCTAGCGAGACCTGACTGACACCACAGACTGAAGAAAATAAGTTTGTCTGCAGCGTCTTTTGGAAAATTGCCTGACCCACCCTTTCACATCTCGTCACAGGGTGGGGTTTGGTCAGTCAAGCTTGCTGGCCCCACCTCACCCTGTGACGAGATATTAAAGGGTGGGATAAGTGCTGCTGAGTGACATGCAAGCTTGTCGAACCCGGGCTTGACAGCTAAATGCCCGAGGCTGTTTTTAAATGGGCGCACTGGAAGAAGGTGGAGAAATGAGAGCAACGTCACCAGGCTCTCAGGAAACGGCCAGAGGTGTGCGTGGATAAGCCCTTAGTACTGAATTAGTCAGGCACACCTTGCGAAAATGCCTAGTATGGTATCCTTCATTTGAATTGTGTTTAGTTCCTTCATTTTAAGTGTGTTTAGTTAAGCTTTTATTTGTTCTAGGGAGCCATAAAGTAAAGGGGGTGCAGCCCCTGCACCCTTATACAGGAGCCGCTGCTAGGCTAGGGTGAAGGACTCAATCCAAATGTCAATAAGACTGACATCTTGGTTGACCTTGCCGGAGAGTAATGCTTTTCCTCTTCCAACCTACTACAGGGGGCTGCAGATTGGACTTTATGAAAGACTCTTAACGTTCTGGATGAGTCGCCTTTAATGGTAGGTGAACTCTTTAACCTAGCCCAACTGAAACTGAGCGTGTTGTGGTCTGACCAGACCAAAGGGGTTGGGACATCAATTTCGAGAGGTAGAGAGGTGAAAATTTGGTCTAGAGGGTGTCCAGCTATATGTGTGAGAGCAAATATTGACTGGGTCAAGCCCATAGCCGGCAAATTCTCTTGAGGAACAGATATTTCTCTCTCATTCTGAAACTCCATGTGTAGGTTAAAATCCCCTAAAAGGATACAGTGGGCATATCCGAGAGTTAGGGGAGGAAGAGCATTGCATAGCAAGGATATAAACCCTCCTGTAGGACCTGGGGCCTACATATTAGTGCCCCACATATAGATTGATTGGGGGAGAGAGAGAGAGGCTGAAACCCATAGCCTCCGCTCCCTCTAGATCTAGTAAGGGTAGGGGGCAAGGGTGAAACCATCCTTGCAAATAATCACTAGCCCTCCTCCTCTGCCCTAATCCCAGTCCTTCCTGAAAATTTTAAATCCTTTGGGGACTGCGGACCAAATGTCTGGGCTAGAGAAGTCTGTGAGCCAAGTTTCTGTAATGAATAGAGCGTCAAGGTCCTCTTCATAAAGTAGGTTGTGAACATTATCTACATGTTTCGAGAGAGACAGTGAATTAATCAGTGCTGCTACGAAGGTAGGGGTCAGCCCTGGATGTTTCAAAGTATCTTGGTCTCTTAGATTAGTGTGGAAACCAAAATAAAGTGCATTCGATCTCTGTACGAGCTAAAGTATCGAGGCTGAGAGGTGTATAAGTAGGAATTGGGGCTAGATCGCGAAGTTGAGAGTAACAATAGGAAAGGCGTGAAATACCTTTAGAGATGGAACTGGCATAGTGGCTGGCGCTGGATGCTTCTGGGATGCTGATGGGCGCAGACGGGTTTGCCCTTGGAGCGCCTTCGGCGTTCCAACGGTGCGCCCGCTGCATGGGTCCGCGCCGTATCCTTGTTTAAATGCATCAGGGGTTCAGGAAAGCTAGAGCATGCACTCACCCAAAATAGCTGCTCTAGATGTCCCTCTAAGAGGAAAAATGGCCACAGGGCCTGGCCTCACTATGAATTAGTATAGCCCTGAAAGTTTTAGCTGCTCCCTCCTCCCGCTATGCAGAAAACTAAAAGAAGAGTGGATCTACTTTTCCAGGTCAGATTCAAAAATAGTTTTCAAATACAATATTACATTTTTCATAAAATGGCATTAAAATCGGCGTTAAAATCAGTAATTTGTATTTTACAGAAGCCTTCGGTTTTTCCTTACTGCAGTCGCGTCCGCGCTGCATCCCTGTTTAAATGCATCAGGGGTTCAGGGAAGTTAGGGTGCACACTCACCCAAAATGGCCGCTCAAGCTGTCCCACTTTTCATGGGGCTTACAAGTAAACTAAATTTGACAATTTTGTATACACTCATTTTACCATGTTTAGGGAAGGAACACATGCAGGTTAGCACTGGTCAGCAGTGGTAAAGTGCTCAGTGTCCTAAGGCCAACAAAAAGTATTAGCAAAAAGAGGAGGTAAGCAGGCAAACTGTTTTGGGAAGGCCACCCTAAGGATGACAGGTCTAGCAGTTTACCATTCTACTCTTATAAGTAAATTGAATATGCCAATTAGATGTAAGCCACTTTTACCATTTTTGGGGGAGTGAGCACAAGCACTTTAGCGCTGGTTAGCAATGGGATAGTGCACAGAGTCCTAAAGCCAACAAAAAGAATTAAGCAAAAATGGAAGGAAAAAGGCAAAACGTTTGGGGAAGACCACTGTAAGGCTAACAGATCTAAGAATCTCCCTCCCCCGTAACTTTACAATGAATATCTTATAATACCATAAAAAAAGGTGAAACAAATGGTCGAATCTCTTTAAGCGTCTGAACTATAGAGGCAAATATTCGCTCAATGATAAACTAAATCAATCTGCTTCCCTGTGGCTAAGCTTGGCGCTGACACATTTTTAAAGTGATATTTCAAGAAAGACTGCTGAGAATAGCGAGAGTTCAGGATTAAACAATCACATTGCAAGGAAATAGTGTGCGGCGTATCTAGAGGAACCCTGCAATATCCAAGAAATGGATAATGAGAGTCTGCTTTATAGATGTCGATGCCAAAGTGTAACTTGTAAAAATGCAGACTTGGCACAAGAAGCAGATGTCAAGTTTTGCTGCCTACTGTTTGCCTACTTATAATTGCCTCTTCTTTCTGGCAGTTATTGTAGGACAAGCACAGGATCTGTTACTACTGGAACATTGATTACTCATTGAAGTAATCAAGTATTTTAACACATGTGTAGGGATTCCAGGTGAGAAATGAGGGGAGTGGTACAGGATTGGGAAATAGTGAAGAAGTGAAATTATGAGGCACAAGAAATACAGCATTTGTTTTAGAAATAGCTTACATCATTAGTAATTGATTTACACGTTCTAAACTAACACCAAAAGAAGTGGACCTAATTGTATTACATTATCACACAATCCAAATGTGCTGAACTCTAGTGCACGAAGGGGAAAACACAATGCAGAGCCACGTCTGCTATGCTAGGTTTGCTGCTGGTGTGATGCCCGGTGCTGGCTCACAAACAGACTGCCTTGCACCACTCAAAGTCTTGCAAAATGGGGCTGCAATGATTTGATGCTGTTCAGCATAGGGCTTCTACACATTCCTATGCACAGATAATAGCAACATGGTCAGACGCATTGGATGTATGCTATGCACTACAGTCCACATGCAATGTGTCAATTTCTAGCTGAAATCAAAACATTCCTCCGTGTTTGTGCCTGCTTTCACTAGACATTATTTCTTGATGATAAGTGCACTGAGGCTTTCTTAGTAGGTTGGACTTTGCATCAAAACACGTGGCTATTTGCAATGCCACCTTGACGTTGAGCAGCAGGACGTAGATTTGTCACTATTTTATTTTATTTTATTTAATGCGATTTTATATAGCGTGAACATTACCCGAAGGTGTCA
This sequence comes from Calotriton arnoldi, assembly GCA_963921515.1. Lineage (NCBI taxonomy): Eukaryota > Metazoa > Chordata > Amphibia > Caudata > Salamandridae > Calotriton > Calotriton arnoldi. The sequence continues at coordinate 800,301 of CAWUFW010003815.1, forward strand.
GAGCGCTTTACAAAAGAACCAGTTGCGTTACATAAGGACTTTGGATTACATGAATTACATAAGAGATACAAACAGAAAAAAATTGCAAATGTACAAGATGTAAAGTCACTCAAGGAAGAGATACAAACAGATGAACTCTACAATCACATAGGTATGGTAATAAGTATAAAGGTCTACTACATCTACTAGTGGTTAGAGTTATATATATACAAATTGCACATTCACTCAGGATTACCTTTTAACAGCGATTAGGCTTGGACAATTACATATTACATATTTACAAAGCAAGAAATTCTTGCCATCGTTCAGCCAGGTGTTCAGGTGGTGTTGCACTCAAGGGTGGTGGTCTTGGGTCTGGAGGGATCCCCGAGGTGGAGGTGGAGATGTCCATAGGGGTAGAAGGCCAGATGGTGGTGGGGGACGCAGCACACTCTTAGGGTCAGGCCTTACAAGCAAAGCTCGCCGGAATGAAGATGATACTGTATATCATATATATAGTTCATATCCTACAAAAACAGGTACCATAGCTGAGATAGTTGCCCGGGTCCATAGGATTCCAACGCGTAGACCAGTAAGGGAGGGAGAAGCGCTCCCTGCACTTCTCAAAGGACGCCATCTTAGGGTCAGGTCATAAAAGCAATGCTCACCGGACTGAAGACCATACTGTGTAAAAGCGGCGGAAAACTATACCTTAGGGAAGAGAAGAGAGGTCACCAAGAACATCCGGCAACGGGCACTCGGAATGGAAATTAGGCCCCTATCAGTTTCGATGGCGATGCAGCCTGCACTGTTGTTTTTCGTCAGACATTTAAGTCCATCGCGTTTTTGAGCAGTCGCCATTTTAGGGTCAGGCTGGGTTGAAAACTGGAGCGAGCCTCTGAAACATACAGGGCTCAGAGAAACCGAAAAATCAGAGAGCCTTGTATGGTGCATGCCTCGTTGAGTCTCGTGTTGAACTCTGGTCGAGATCCATGCCCTAGGAGGGAAACCGGAGCTCCGGTTTGCAGCAAGCTCCGCCGATGAGCATTCCGCCATCTTGTGCTCAGTGAGAGTGCCTCCGACTCGGGCAACCCAAGGATGTTCCACTCGATCACCGCCCCGCACAACCGATGTCAAACGTCTCCGGAAAATGCCCCACAGCATGTAGCCACCGAAACCAACTCCAGGTCTTGTCTGATCAACTGTTGTGCAGCGAAGGCTGCACCGTTGTCTTCGTGTCCGGCGGAGAGGTGCACCCAGGCAGCAGTCAGCTCTGCCGTCAAAAAAACACGCTCTAGCGGTCATCGGCACGGCCAGAAGGTGAAACGGAAGGACCGCGGGGCAAGGAAAGCCCATGTAAGCAAGTGAGGTCCAGGGAGGGTGCAGACTCCCGGGGACACAAGCCAAAAGGCAATCCCCAGCCGGGAGCTCCCGGACGGAGATCCTCACCTGATAGCCATCTTAGCCTGGCGTACCAAAGGCCACCTTTGCAGCTTAGCATACCTTTTGCACTTAACAGTTATTCCATGCTGCCCCTTTGTGTCAATTTGTTTCATGCTAGTGCCCATGCAAAACATTAATGAAGCTAGCATGTGCAAGCTATAACATAGCATTTTACATGGTTACCGAGCACTCAGAAAAGGACTTGTATTTTTAGAAGTTAGTAAATCAGAAATTTGTATACTTTGATCCATCTACAAACTGAAGACATTCCAAAAGTCAATCTCCTTTTCTGAAATTGTACATAGACAAGTGCAATTTCTGCCCTAGCATCAAAACATAAAAGGCCTATTCGTTACCAGAAAACTGGTCATGATAATAGTGGTAACTTAGTAACTGTCCAGGAAGTCATGGTCACTGGTCATCATAATAAGGTAGTCAGAGAACACTTGCATAGATGGGCTTCGTTTTTGCTGATGGACATAATATCTTAATGCTTCAACCTGCAATCATTAGTTTATTCACTGATCCGAACAGGAAACTTTATCTACAACTATAGCAACTTAATTCCAAGAGGTAAAACCTGTTATATTTTGAGTGCACTTGAAAGTTGACATGAGCCCTTAAAGAGGTTTTGATAGCTTTTTATCTAAGAGATATGAGTCAGAATGTCACTAACGTGTAACACGTGCTTTTTGTTCAAGCAGGCTCCATCAATAATCATGGTTTCATTATTTCATTATTCTTGGTGTTTAAAAGTAGTATAACTATTAAGGAGGCACATACATTGTCCAGGTCCCTCTCTGGCTACTTACCAGTGAAATGTCCATCCGGCCTGCCAAACAGTTCAGAAGGGAATGTTCTCATGAGGAGCAGGGTCAGTACTGATTTGCAAAAGGTTAGCCCCTAGAGTGTCATTGTGGGTTAAAAACAATGGCTCGTAATGAGGCACAAGCAATCACCAGTATCAGAGATTTATTCAAGCATTCCATCTATCATATTCAACCATGATGGCAGAAGAGTTAGACCCATTTATCTCCTCTTCAGTGATAGAGGAGCTAGACAGCAATGTTTACTATACTGAATAAACATTTGTATGGAACTGTGCTACCTTAGATTACCCAAAGTTAATCTAAGTTGAACCCCCCCCCATGGCGATATATGGAAAGGAGCTGTAGTTTATCGCCCCCTGGCACGAAGAAAGATTTTGGCCTTAAATTAATAGAACAAATAGCTGAATTTTCTTCTAACAGGGGACTTCAATTATCATGCAAACATTGCAACGAACCTAGATGTCTCTACCTTGTTGTCCAATCTTTAAAAGCTTTCCATCTGATAAAAACAGGCCCCACACTCTCAGCTGGTAACACCTTAGACCTCATATTCTCTAACTCTCAGCTTTTGCCTGTTGACTTGCCTGAACCTCTTGCCTGGACAGACCATTTCCTACGTAAATTTAAAAACCCCATTGATTTGATCTCTACCAAACCTAAAACTGTAGATGTTTTGAGATCAAGACGATGGAAGCAGGTCACCTTAGAAAGTTTTCAATCTTCTTTCAGAGTCCCTGATTTGGATAACCTATCGGATATTATTTCAGCCTGGGCCACGTTTCAAGAGTCCTTTTCTTGTGCACTGGATTCAGTTGCCCCCTACAGATCACACCTCATCAAATCTTGCCGACTTAATGCCCCATGGTACACTGCTGAACTGAGAACCGACAAATCAAATTGTAAAAGATTGGAGCGCAAATGGAGGTCCTCTAAAGACTTCCTCAATAATCACCACTACAAAGTAGCATTAGGAGCATATCATGCCAGAATTAGAACAGCACGTGGACTCTATATTAGCAATAGAATTGATTATGCTCGGAACTTCGCTAAGGAACTTTCAAGGTCCTAAAGGAGCGCACTAAACCTTGTGCCTGCACCTCAACCATTGTTGCATCCCAGACACTCTGTGAAACCCTAGCTTCCCACTTTGAAACTAAAATAGAGAATATCTATCATAATTTCAACAATAATACCACTGCTTCGACATATATTTGTACTGCCAACCCTTCTTGTAATAACATTCAGGCAACGCTGGAGAGGTTTGAACCTATCACACAAACTCAACTGCTAGAACGTCTAGCTAAAATTAAATCTGGCTCCCCTGTTGACCAGTGTCTTCCTTATATCACAGCAATGCTTGCCACTTCTCTGCACCACCAGTTACATCTTTATGCAACATATCTATATCTTTAGATGCAGTTCCTCAGGATTGAAAAGCTGCCTATGTCACACCCATCTTGAAAAAAACTTATGCTGATCCTACGGACCCGGCAAATTATCGTCCTATCTCTCTCCTCCCTTCGTTAGGCAAGGTGCTTGAGTCCTATGTTAACAAATAGTTTTCCTCCTAATCAGAGGGTCATCACCTGCTGGACGCTTCCCAGTCGGGCTTTCGCCCCCTCCACAGCACTGAAACCACACTCTTAGCTGTAGTAGACTCACTTAGCCTATCCCTGGACTCTGGCACGCCAGCTATGCTGGTTCTCCTTGACCTGTTTGGTGTGTTCGTTACCGTGTCACATTCCATCTTGATCCAATGGCTCTATGAGAATTGGATTCACAGCACTACCTTAAATTGGCTTAGAGACTTTCTAAAAGGCAGGACTCACAGCATCACACTTGGCCCTTTTCAATCTAAGACTCTGTTCCTCATGGCTCCACTCTGAGCCCTACTCTTTTTAACATCTATATCGCTCCCCCAGCTCAGCTTGTTAAGTCCTGTGGTTTTGAACTACTCTCCTATGCAGACAATACCCAATTGGTCATATCTTTTGGGCAGGACACTGAGAATGTTAAACATCGTTTTATCTCCTGTATGAGAATAATTGCCACGTGGATGTCCCTGAAATATCTTCAGCTAAATGGGAACAAAACAGAGATTCTAGTGTTTGTCAAAGCATAGATACACTGGACAGATGAATGGTGGCTGGCCAAACTTAGTCCTGCTCCTTCTCCCATAAATGCATTTCAAAATTTGGGTATTCTACAAGATAACAAGCTATCTGTGAAAGATCAGGGGATGTCCACTTGTGGCATGTCCTTTGGGACAATCCACCTTCTGAGGAAGATATTCCAGTGGCTTCCATTGACCTCTCGGAAGACCCTTGTCCAGGCTCTGATAATCAGTCGCCTAGACTACGGAAATGCACTTGTGGTAGCATCAAATAAATCCATTCAATCCAAAATGCAGGTGGTACAAAATACTGCAGCCCATTTGGTTAACAAACAGCCCTTCATTGGCTCACCATAAAAAAAAGAGCAATATTCAAATTTCTCTGCCTGACGCATAATGCTCTGTCAGGCAAAGGACCCAAATATCTATAGGACAAACTGGTTCCCTACTTTCCTGGAAGAAACCTTAGATCAAGGAGTCAACTTCTTTTTTGTCCTCGGCGTGTTCGTACATCTATGTATGGTGAACGGACCTTCGCGTACCTTGCTCTATACCACTGGAACAAGCTTCCCTTCTTCATTAGGGCATGCACTGAGTTATGAGGTTTAAGAAAACATCTTAAAACCTGGCTGTTCTAATAGTTGCTTCTTGATTTATCTGCTTCCTCAGCACTGAGATGCCCCTCCGGGGGCGAGTCGTTGCACCATACCAGGTATCCAATAACATAACATAACCCTGGAGCACCCCAGTGTATGGAACAGAGAATGTATATAGAAACCAACAATTTACACAGAAAGAGTAATCTTTTGTTATGTGTTTCCTGCATGGCCCATTGTAGTTTTCCCTATGTTAGCCTAACTGTGCACGTTGTAAGCCTCATTTTTCTTTGCACATGCTACTATATAAACACGTTGTACTTTCACACGGAACTTACATATGTCTTCGCGTTCTGTTCTTTTCCTGTGATTTAATCTGAACATCACAGACAAGGTCAAATAACAATGTCCCTTGCTATTCGTTCTGGCCAGGCACTAGCACCTAGAAATAACACAAGAATGCAGCTGTTGTTTATGTGCACACGTCCTATCATATAGATGAGCACATAGGCAAAAAACAGACACATGGAACGAGAGTTCTGAGACAAGAGCACTGCATCTGCTGAGATGTAGAACGTCCATCCTGAATGCTAAGGTACGGGGACTGCCAGCAATCCCAGAGATCTTTAATATATAATCATTTAGCTTTATTAGCAAGGGAGGGGGATTTAAGATACTCTGTCCTATAAAATGACAGAGTTTTTCATGATATATTGACCATGCTAACGGTATTTTTAGTATGCGTTTGTTTTCTAATAGTGGCACGTATACTGCATTTCAGAGCACGATAACTGCCTTGTGTCTCCTCGTTATCTTATTTTGGACAAGTACGAAAGGGTATGTCCTGTTACTGTGATCCCTGAAAGGGTCGAGAGTGTTGTGTTCTGGGGTGCCAATTCACTTGTTTCTCTGGTAAGATTAGGAGAGCAAGTGAGGCACTATAGCTAGTCGGACTCGGGTCCATGGATACTGAGGTGGTACGGTAACTCAGTCCCTACATACTAATGTTCTATGGTTCCAAGCATAGTTCTGTTCTAAAAGCAGAATCCCTGAAACACTTTCAAATTTGAAAAGATATTGGGAATCTTGTGTGTTAGGTTAATTGATTTTTCTTATGAAACCTTATGGTGGTTGCCTTAACTTAAGGTAGTATTAGAATTTCGATAATGATTTGTTTCAATTATTGAGAAATAATTCTGGATCTTTAATTTGGGGAAAGCATCCCACCAACTGAGTAATCTGGAACCTTTAAAGAACAAAGCAAGGTTTTAGTATTTAACTCCTTTTATCAATAGATCAAAGGCACTGCCCAGAGAAATACCTGTTAAGTATTTACAAAACAAGAATTCTCACATCAGTTTACTACAATTGGGGAAATGTAATAAGTAACATTATACAAAAGTAGTAAAATTGGGGCAAGGAGAGCTGAGACATGAAGGGTAAGATTTACTCATATATAGTGGAACAAGAACAGTAACGGAAGTGTCTCAGTTACATTGTGCTAGAAAGCGAGAGCAGCGCAGCCCCATATCTACTATTCTATTCTATTCTATTCTATTCTATTCTATTCTATTCTATTCTATTTTATTCTATTCTATTCTATTCTATTCTAAAAGCACTTATATAGCGCATAGCTACAAGTAGGCCTCTTGGCACTGATTGTGTGGCACAACAACGATCACTTAGCCCTTGGGAGGAGTTTACAGGAAGCCATTCTAAAAAAGCCAGGTTTTCAGTGATTTCCGGAAGGGAAGATCCTTTTCAATTGATCAAAGAGAAAACGGACGGCTGTTCCACATTTTCACTGTGTTATAAAAGAAATTGCGCGCTCCATGTCTTGCTCTCTTAATGACAGGCGTCTTACCCAAGTAGGCATTTGAGGAGCACAACGATCTTCATGGTGTGTAGAAAGATAGTAGTGAAGAAGTGATCAGAGGCCCTTTATCACGTATTGCCCTATGAGTGATGCAGAGTGCTTTAAATGTAATCCTCTCAGCCACTGGAAGCCAGTGGATGAGGCTTAGGGCTTGTCGGGCAGATCGATGTCTCAGTTTGTTGTGCAGCAGCTGAGCGGCTTCTTTATTGTGGCTTTGGGTGCTCCCAAATAAAATGAATTTCCACAGTCCAGGCGACTGAGAATGGCCACCTGGACTACTAGTATTTTTTTTAGGTCAAAGGCAGAAGAGGAAGTATTTTGCGCAGCAACCTCAGCATACCATAACAGGTGGCGGTAAGTTTTACAGCTTAGGTGCCAAATTTAAGAGATTTATCCAGCCACATTCCTAAGCTTTTTATGGCTGATTTTGGAGCTGGAAGGAATGTAGAAAGCTTGTCCAGCCCAAACTAAAGTTTGGATTGTAGTTGTAGCCCAGGATCACTAGCTCCATTTTGTCTCAGTTTAATTTGAGACAAGATCTACATTCATTTGGTGACCATTTTGAGGCAGGGGCCTAGTGAGAGTGATGCAGAAGCATTACTCTGGGAAGGATAAAAAACAATTGCACATCATCCGCATAAGATATTATTGAGATAAAAAAAGGGAGAATGAAATCAGCAAGAGGTTTCAGATAAGATTGAACAAAGTAGGGCTCAACGAGGATGCATGAGGTACTCTGCATTTAAGGGGAAAGCTAGCAGATGTACTGTCTCCTTAAAAATCTAGAAAGTCCTGTCTTTCAGAAGATATTTGAGCCGGGCTAGAGCTGGACTGGCAATCCCAGCACTCTGCAATCTATCTGCCAGAATTTTATGATTTACATTATCAAAAGCTAAACTGAGATCTTGGAAGATAATTGCTGCCGATCCTCCCTGATCTATATAAACAACAAAAGAGTAATTCCGAATCAATTATATGTGCACAAAGCAGAAGGAGTAGCAGTTGCTTTTAAAAGAACCCTCACTCACTAACCTAGTTGGTGACATGCTTCATCATGGGGTTCCCACCCGAGCGGCCGAATGCCACTCAGGTGTGCTATGACGCCTGTTTACAGCAGAGCGGGTATTTTTCGGGGGGTGCAAAGTGAGATAGTGCTAGTTAAAATTACCTTTGCTTGACCTAAAGATTTTTAATGTTGGAAAAGTAAGGTAAAGTTAAAACTAAAATGAGGATGTCCCGCTGGTATTAAATGACCAGTGACATCCCTACATAAAAACAGTGAAGGGTGGCCAGCCTACATGTTTCAGCCTCCAGATGCAACGTAGCGAGGCTTTCTTCAGGACCGATACTGTCACGGAGGTATGCACACGCTATGGTGCACCCTCTCCTGTGGCAGTTATTACCGCAAACTTACGGTTTTGTGCTTTCAGCGTTGCCTGAAAGGAAATACGATTTTCTGGAAAAGAAAGCAGATTGAAAAAGACATCCAAATCAATTTTAGGTACATATCAAAACTGCGTCAATGCAATGAAACACTTCAAACTATATGCTAACATACGTGATAATAATACTGTTTGAATTAGGCTCACATACCTATGGTGCCTAGCATGGAGTGCATCTTTTTAGCACTAATATGACCATAACTATATCGTGTGGTAGAGTAGTTAGAAAACTACCCATCGGGCGTGTTGTCGCCGATTTTGAAGTTCTATCAATCCATCGCAGATTGCGGGCTGAGAACTTTAAAACAACTAGTTTTTTATGAGAGGAGACAGGAAAGTCTAATGACCAAACATTTGTGAGTATCACTCAATTGTGAGGCTACCATACACACATGCATGGTGGGGAAAAAAACTGAGCAAATCGGTAGCTTACATCTGAGGTATGAGGTTATTGCCCCATGGATCCTACCGGGGTGGGGTCAGTCTGTAGTCACACTCTAGATTGAAAGGGTAGTCAAGTATCAGGCTAGTATAGCAAACTGCGGATACAACAAAGATTTTACCTCGTGCTGGCTTGAAGTGAACAGGACACTCACTACTCCAAGACCGATCTTCCGCTTCTGGTACCTAGTCAGTTGCCGGTCCAGGACCCCGCGGATACCTGGGTCCCGGCGCCGGCTGTATTTAAACCTGGCTCCAGCGGGAAATGCTGATGGTTTCCGCATTCCGGAAAGGGCGTGATGATGTTCTGACGCGAACGTGAGCGTCAACACGTCAAACCGCTTTCAAAGCTAGCGCTGTTGGTGACGCGCCGCTTGTCACCCGAGTGTTGGTTTCAAAACTACATAGAAAACTTTATTGAGAAGTGCAGTATGTGTGTCAAAATAGCAGCAGGTTTAACTCGCCGCTAAATCATTATGCGGGTATGTGTTCAAGGGCAGAGAAGGGTACTTATTCTGACAGAACCGAGAGGTACTGGTTTATAGTCAGTTCGTTAGTGCTGACCCCAAGCAGTAGATCTGAAAGGGAACACGTGGTCCCAAGTTTTAGAAAAAAAGGGGGGGTAATGAAAGTAAACAGTATAGGGGTACAGGTTGGGACAAGGAGGTAAACCCCTATCTCTATTACAGAATAGTAAAGGCAACTACTCATTTAAAGGGTTCAATGATGACAAAGAGTTAAACTCCCATCTCTATTATAGAAAAATAAAGGCAACTGCTCATTTGACGGGCTCAATGTTGGTATTCATGGCCACTAGTTGCCTAGGATGTGTGTCAAAGTAGTGTCAGATCGTTTTAAGAAAGAGGGGGGGGGGCTGATTTTATTTGCATTTAAGCGAATTCCATGGAATGTTGTCATTTAGCCCATGTTTATGTGTAGACAATCAGTAAATCCATCGTTGCTCTTTCTCAAACAGGAGTTTAGGCGTCTCAATGCTAGACATGATCTGCTCAATTATTGTCCAACGGAGGTCATTGGTGGTATGATTACTCTGCAGGAAATGTTCCGTCATTCTAGTAGTGTTTTTTTTACAACGGATGTTACTTCTATGTTCACAGATACTGTTGTATACTTCCTAGGGTGTCCATAAACAGGCTTTCTAGAATCATGTCCTTATATAGGCACAATTCGCCTTGCCCTTATATAGGCATAAAATCCCAGCCCTTATTTAGGCATAAACTGTGCACTCCAAATACAGGCATGGTCTTCGACATCCGTCCACCCTAGCGTCTACATGAGTTCATGAAAAAAACAGACTCTTAGGCTGCGGGAGTTTCCCTAGCCCAGGACTATTGATTTCTTCAAGGACTCATATATTATGCATGAACTGTTATTCCTTAGGGGTTCATTCATGACGTCTTCCGCTGTCCGACTCACGTCAATGCTAACATTTTCAGGTATAAATATACCTTCCCAAACCCCTGTAAATCAGAGGAGACCTCGACTTCAGAGGAGCCCGTTTCCCGGCCGGACGCACTGAGAAGACGCTGTCATTCCTGCACGCAGAGAGTCCAGCTTCCAGTGATCTAACTTCCCTTGCGGGGTGTTGGAGTTCGAGTCTGGAAAGAGATTCCTACCTCTCTCATTCTTCAGGTATGGAGCTGACTAGAACCTAGAGGGACTCTTGGCATACTAGGCAAACTAGGCATACTGGGCTTAACATACTCTTAGTATACTATAGTAAGGAATACTTCACCTACTTCTACTTCTCCCTACACCTAGGATAGGTTAGGAACACTGGGGTAGAACTAGGCTAGAAACGCATCGTATGCGTACTCGCATTTTTAGGCTGTGTCATTTTATGTAAATGCATATATGCTGAAAAGATAATGCTAACGCAGTATTATTTATTTCTACTGCTCACTCTGTACATTATTTATCTCGCATACTGTCTTGTGATCGTAACAGCACATTTAACTTACACCAGAAACAAGACTGTTCAATAAATCTTTTATTGAAACGCCCGTCTGTTATTTCTGTGTAACTTTGAGAGTAACTAAGCATGTACGACTGAGCTGAGTGAAATAGTTATCTATTGTTTCTACGACTCTGGGACACATCCTGATTCTAAAAGGAAACAAAAGTGGTCATGTTTTGCGGCTGCCAGAAACGACTCCCTTCTTGTTGTCAAGAAGTTTCTAGTGGCCTCTGAGCTAGCTGGCACAAGTAATTAAGTTTAATATACTCGGGACATACCGACCTTAGTCCTATGTCAAACCTATAGGATATATTATTCCAATGCGCAGAGCCTATTAGGGAAATAGGAGCTACACTACATGGCGCCCAAAGGTTTGGTAAGGCAGTAATTCAACGTTAGCTACTGAGTAACTCAGCCGTGCTTCTTCTTTTTCTCTCAGAGACCCCTACCCATATACTCCAAAAGACGTCTGGAGTGGGCAGGGTGAAGTATCCGCCACGGCTACATAGGGCAGTACCCTATATATTAGCTGTTTGGTTTGTTCAACATTGAAGGATACAGTGTCCCAAAATATTGTGCACCTTGAAACTTGTTCTACATTTTTCATAAAACAAAATGAATGAAGACGCCGGAAACGGTGGAGCTGCGGATGATCCAGCCCAAGCAGCATTTTTTAACAATACAGGTTTAAATGAAACCGAGGAGGGTGTCATTGACATCGCTCCAAACTTAAGAAGAGCCATTACTCTAAAACTTATAAAACATGGCCTACCACCGAGAGGAGGTAGAGCAGTTTTCGTGATAGAGGCACACGAATCCTTTCAGACAGAGGTATTCTATTCATGGGTAATATTTCCTGAATCCAATTCAGTGACTCACATGTTTCACTTCTACAAAGAAGATGATCCACCAGAGGAATACATTCCTTTCGAGGATATTGAAATTCCATTAACATACCAAGAGCACCAGCTCTGGTTTAAGGGCGCCCTAAAACATCACAGAAAGATTACCAGGCTCGGTCCACTAGGTAGACCAGGAGCAACATGGCCGATTCTAGCCGGCTACACACCTCATCCTGAACTTGACATAATGTCAGATGAGGAACTACTTACTCAAGTCACAGAGTTAATAAAAATCTACAAATCAATATGTCATGCGGACTTTCACAGTCTAATCACCATTAACACTTCCAAATCAAACTCCTCACCAGGGGAACACTCTAAAAATTACACCACAGACTCTATACGCCGTCATGGGTAAAATGCCCACAAAACGTGAGCAAATTCCATTTTGGATAGCTCAAAAAATTACTCAAATCGAAGCAGTATTTACAAATACTAGCCCTCATGAGAAACACAGAATCCTAACCATCAGTTTACCGATGGGGATCACACCACTACTGGAAGACTGCACCACTTGGGGTTCAGTCTTTGCTGCCATCTACACTAAAACACACGGCATTCCGATTGCGGTAATACCTGATGTCCTAAAACAAATTCAAAACGAATACGGGGCAGAGCCTGCTCTAAATTTAGGTATGAAATTACTGAAAAATTTCGACCAGGTCTCAACAATAATATTACCTAATATTAAAGGGGAGGCAGCAGCAGTGGCGATCCAACAAAAATTAAGGGAATTTGATGTTACAGAACATCAAACAGAGCTACCCAGAATTATAGAACAATCTTATGCAGAATTAGGCAGAGATAGTTTGGGTGGGAGACCAGTTAAACCGAAACTATCTGAAAGTCCTGAGAAGGACTCAATTAAACAAACTCCTACATCTTCTAAAAAGAAGTGGGAAACTAATAAAAATAATTCAAACGAGAAACGTTCTCAATCCCGAGGTAGGTCTCCTCAAAAGGAGCCCTCTGAAAGGAGGTATAACCTCAGGAATAGGGATAATTTGAGAAAACCTGATAGGTATCAAGATAATGATACACGTTCCTCTCGTCCCTTTCAGGTCTCATCACAGACTTCGGGAAGAAGAGGACGAACAGAACATAGAGAAGAACGCGTGAAATCGAAAGACGACAAACACGCTCCAAAAAATAAAGCAAAACCTCAATTCTCCAAAAAGAAAGTAGCAGGTCTGAAGATAAGACATGCCGAGAATACTGAGAACACAACTCAAGAACGGAGAATGGGCTCAGACAATGCTGGACAGTGCAGCAGAAGTCCCAATAGCTCGCCAGAACCTAAAGGAACTTCTGGAGATAGTGGACTTGAATGAGTACATTACAGTAGAGACTGTAGATACCAGGGTTAGTACTCCACAAAAGTTATATGATATAACACTCCGGATGGAGGGAGACAAACCTAGACAGGTTAAAGCACTCTTTTGGGAAAGACTATCAAAGGGCTATGACATACTTCTAGCAGAAAAAGACTGGCCACCACAATTTGTCAGGGAGTGCCCACACGGCGAGGACATTATTATGCCTGCCTTCTCCAACCATATTCCAATTCACCTAAAATATACATATGCCAGGAAATGGGCAGTGGCCCAGGCCCCAGCATTGTATAAAAATCATGTAGGATGGGATGAGGACTCCCCTCACCATAAAATAAATCTGAAACATGAACCAACTGCTCAAAGGCAGTATCCTATTAAGCAAGAAGCTAAAAAACAGGTCAATGGAGATTTTAGATCAACTTGAATACCAAGGGGTGATTGAAACATGCACCTCATCCATGAACAATCCTTTGTTTCCTGTCTCCAAACCAGACAATACATATCGTCTAGTATTGGATTACAGACATTTAAATACTTGTTCTAAAACTTTTGCAGTGCAAAATGCACATAGCACAGCATTAATGAATAACATTGTGCGTAAAAAATACAAAACAACATTAGACATCTCAAATGGTTTCTTTTGTCAAAACATAGCACCTGAAAGCAGGTACTTAACGGCATTCTCCATAATGGGGACCCAGCGTCACTTTTGTCGACTCCCACAAGGGTTCAAGAACAGCCCAGGTTTATTCTCAGCGAGAGTAACGGAGTTACTACAAATTTATGAAACGAGGCATTGTCTTATGTCGATGACATCTATCTGACAGACGATGACCTGGAAAAACACTTGAACAGGGTGAGCACCATTATACTGGGATTCGCCTCTGAGGGCTACAAGTTCAACTTTAAAAAGTCCCGAATTTCCCATCTCAATGTCCTATTTTTGGGATATGAGCTTTCAAGTGAAGGAAAGAGCTTGGCAGCTAACTTTCTAGAGAAATGTGCGCTGCTCCAACCTCCAAAGACGCTAAAACACTTACAATCCATCCTGGGTTTCCTCAATTTTGGAAGAACATACATTCTAAATTACGCAGAAAGGGTTAAACCACTCTACGCATTAATCAAACCTGATTTTTCAATCAAAAACTGGACACAGGAACACACAGAAATTTTGCGTTCATTCCAGGCTAACATGTTAGCAACAAATCACTTACAAACACGCGTAAGTCAAAGAAATTTGGTGATTCGAATAATTTCGGGTCAATGTGGATTCACCTACTTAACCTTCAATGAGGGTGAGAAAATACCAATCACATACAAATCACATTTGTACACACAAGCGGAAATGCGCTTCAGTTCTACTGAAAAAATTCTAACAGCAGTTCAAACCGCTGTAGCAAAAGAAAGAGCCCTCGCACAAGGGAAACGCATAATTGTCGTTACCCCAGTACCAGCTTTAGAAGCGGTCACGAAAGCAAGCATTCCAAATGCTAAAGCACTACATCCGAGATGGATACAATGGGTTAATTCTCTTGCTGCAACTGATGTTGAATATGTTTTTGATCCAGATTTAAAAACTCAAGCATTCCTGCAATATGAACAAGAATGTCCTCTGCCCACTGAGATTCTGCCTCTCGATCAGTACGAATTCATAATTTACACTGACGGATCCGCACAACCCGCAACAGGGAGTAAGCAAGCTTACAGTGCAGCGTGTGCAATCGTTAAAGGTCGCATGCGAAATGGCATCTTCAGACCCATGGTCACAAAAACTGAATCACTAGGTGATTGTACAGCTCAGCGAGCTGATTTACAAGCATTCAAACTGGCACTTGAGAGTACGGATCGAGAATTCCTCACACTGATAGTGTGCGATTCCTTTTACTGTGTTCAGTCGTATAATGACTATATACGAACCTGGCTTGAAAATGGTTTCAAAGATGCGAAGGGTGGCACAATAAAGCATAAATTGCTTTGGGAACAAGTAGTTCAGTTGAAAAACAAACTACCAAAGGCTCACGTGATTCACACACTGAGTCACCAACGTGATGGCGTTCACGTTGCAGGGAATTCATTGGCTGACGAAGCCGCAAAGGGGGCTGTTCAGACGGCTTCCGTAGCTGCGATCACTTGTTCAAAAACAAAAATAGACGGTGAGATAATGTTGGCTGTCAATGCTTCAAGCAAAGGCAGCAGTGCAGCGTTACCAAAAAAGTTTCCACTCAAGTACTCTTATGTAATTGATGTGAACAACGTTCCTTTTGCTCGAATCCCTGGAGTGGGGGATAGGGTAATTCCAAACATGGAACGCAGAGCAGCCTTAATTTATGAGACACATTTGGGGGAGGGTCTGTCACATCAAGGGATCTCAAAAACAATTTTGAAGTTAAAAGAGATGTACTGGTGGCCTGGAATGAATACTGAAATTCACATATTCATCAACAACTGCTTAGACTGTAAATTACAGCGAGAGAGCCACCGGACACCATGCTGCGAATGCGGCAGCCCAGTACAGACACCACTGTTAGACAGCATTAGGCTATCTACTCGCCTGCGTCCCACTGGACAAAGGCATTCCCACAAATACTGAATCTAGGTTCCTATGGTTATGGCCTCAGCGCTCGGCTGACGCTCGAACTGTTATAAAAGATTTGCGAGTCTTTATCGGCACATACGCAATAGGCACGCTACATTCTGACCAGGGTCCTGCGTTTAGCTCTAGGGCTTACAAAGAAGCCATGGCCAGTCTGGGCATTGCATTGCGGTACTCCTCTCCATTCCATCCTGAGGGAAATTCTGTTGAGTAAAGGAAAAACCGGGACATAAAGCAGTCTATAACAGCTAGGGTATTAGGTTCGGGTGATGGGTAGGTCAAACACCTCAATAGCGTACAGCGCGCACTTAATAACCTGCCAAGAAGTTCTCTAGGGGGGCTCACTCCATATGAGGTCCTATTTGGGACGAGAATGTGGGTACCAGACCTTGAACACGTAGGCACAGTGGTGGAAAATAAACAATTTGATATCAAAGATCGTTTGGCTGTTTTACAGGAACTGAATCAATTAAGAACGAAACAAAGCAACATATTCCTGCAGCCAACCACCACTGGGGAAACATCGGCTGTCCCAGCAACGCCTGTCTGGATTCCAAAAGTTGGGGATCTAGTCAGAGAAAAAATTGCGGACAAGAAGGAATTTGGACCTTCTTACAGACAACCAGTACCTGTTCTAGCTGTTCAAGGAACAAGGACAGTACTTCTGCCGCCCCTTTCTGGAAGAAAGGAGAAAAGATTTGTGTCCATCGACCTCATCAAACCACAGTATGTGGCCAATACTGAACAGTAGGCCTCGTGGACTCCGACCTAGTAGCAGACGCACTCCTCTCGCTACTATCCAAGAGGTTCAGACTGAAAGACTGATAACAATCGAGAATTCAGCTGTAACAGATGGAGGACTAAGCAACCAAGCTATGGAACTCATCCCTCTTGACAACCAAGTAACAGTTCGTCCAAATACACCTGTCTACACCAACGTGACACGTGATGAACTGTCTCCTGTGATTTCAACGAATCCTGATGCAATTCCAACAATTGACAGAACTGCTTCTGGCTATTTCATTAACTTTGATACGTTCTCAGAAGATCCAAGTGAACCTGAAACGACGCCAGCATCATTCCAACTCAAGCAGCAAGTACAAGACTTTATTCACTTTCTGAAAAAGACTTATCTGGTTTCTCCATGGATTGAACTCTGGATTACATCTGGACTTTTTGTTTTCCTGCTTTGGTTAGCTTTGGTAACAACTGTTAGCGTGCTTATAAGTGGAAGTTACATCCATGTGAACAGTGAAGGAAAAGACGTGAACGTACTTTTGAAACCACATAAATCTTCCCATCGTGAAGCAAGAGACTTGTCATCAGTTAACATCACAGCCGTTCCTATACAGGATGGTATAGTGTGGGACAAAACAGATTATGAAATTTTCGGACCGACGGAACAATTGAACATTCCACATTTGTTTAAAATTTCACTAAGTGATTTAATTACGTCCAGTACCTATTCAGATGATTGGGACTTTGAGACTGTGAATGATATAATGTTTGATCTAGAGAAATCTGCTGCATTTTCTAAAAATGAATATTTAGAGGGTTCATCAGACTATGAACAACTGTATTGTTATAACCACTATGGTCATCATTATTTGCATAAAACTGCATATCCGAGAAATGTGTTTATGTTTAACCAATGGGAACATTGTCCTACACCACCAACAGGTAGTTCAAAGGCATTTGCTAGCAAATTTCCATATTTTTCAGGTTATAATACATCTGATCCAGAAACGTTTTACTACAAAAATGTAAACAAAACAGGACTGAAAATTATGTTAACAAATACTAAACAGATTTACTCTGCAGCATTTATTGCCCAACTGTCTACACAGGGTTTCGACTTATGGAAAGACACGGTGGAGACAAAAACTGTCTGGGGTAGTAAAGATTGGCAAGTACAGGGTATAGAAGCTTTATTTAGAGCCTGCATCATCCCTGAACAAATACTGTTTTTGAATGAAACCGTCCAACAAACATCTTGTCTTGGAATAGCCAAGATCAAAGAGATGAAAACACCTTCTGTGCCAACACCTGCCAGTGATAACGATACAAAGGCAGTGGTGACAGTTGACAATATACTACAACTCAACAGATCTAATCCTGATTGGAAGAAATGGTTGATCTGGCCCACAGACACAAACAACTGTCAGGAAAGATTCCTGAATAAAACTCAGGGCTTTACTATTCATAGGCCAGACCCAAGATATGTCCAAAGACAACATCCGGGGGTAGTAACAACATACAGTGTAGGAAAATTATGCCTCGATTGGCTGCATAGATCTACACTACAGGATGTGAAACAACACTTAACCTTACTTGCAGATGACGCAGATCTTAGGGAATTCTTGCTTGGACCAAGAAAACCGCGTCAAAAACGTTTCATATATGCCGGCATTTATGCTGCTTATAATGAAGCATGGAAAGTGTCACAGATGGAGGCCGCAGAACGAATACGTGAACTTGATCGTATTAATTTAGAGAAAACACTCTCTGTGGTCGACAATGGGTTAACAACTTTGTCCTCCAGAATATATTCATTGGATGGCATTGTTCCTCTGCTATCGACATTCTAGAACAAGATTTGGCTATGTTACAACAAGGTCAATCGCAATTACGTTCTATAGTGTCATTGAGCTGGACGCTGCAATCTTTGCGAGCGGGCTATGTGCCTTGGCGTTTCATCAACACGTCGTCTCTGTTTGCAGAATACAATCTAACTGATAAACAGATCGAATTGGCACAAAGAGGAGCAAGGTATACAGTGCTGAACATTGAAAAACTGGAAAAATTACCTTTCACAGTGGCAGAAAAACCAGCTACAGAATGGGTTATTCATGGCAAAATTACATTACCTGTGACTACTTTTCAGTTTCAGTATTGCCTCAGACAAATGCAAGCAGGCAAAAATGAAAGGTTGGGTAAGGAATACATTAAGACATCTTGGGATTTACCGTATACACATAGATGTTGGAGTGGGGATCGTGAAGTGTTTTTGAGCGGTACTAACTGTAAACATGCACTGACCGGTTCACTTATGTGTCAGGACATTTCTTTACACGGGGCTTGTAATGGTTCTGTGGCAAATTTGTCTTGCCACCAGCAGGGTACACCAGCTGCTGTGATTAATCCAACGTTTGGAGAACTTTCTAACGGGAGTTACCTCATGCTGAATGATCAGAGCTGCTGCGGTGTCATAAGGTTTCTGCACATACACAGAGCTATGCACAGGAAAATGGGACCCCGGAATACAGTGGTTTGCCACCATATACCGTAGCACCCAAAAACCCCAACCCAACTAGCTTAGCATCCCATTAGCACCCAAGTACCAATGATTAGACAACCCAGAACACGGTATCTTTATCTCAGGACTCGCAGAAGCAAGAACACTCTTTCGTCACTCACTCGTACTTGTCCACAAGGTGCGTAGGAAGAGACACTGGATAGGTTAAAATGTTTATTCCAACTTACGTGCTCTAATGTACAGTACACGTGTCAGCACTAATAGCATAATGCATATGACTAATATAAGCAGCATGGTTACAATTCCATAGAATACAAACGGGGAAAGCATCTCAGAGCTCAGTGGATAAACGTATAAATAACATTACCACCCTCCCCTTGCAGTAAGATAGTTTATTATAATAATAGAAGACCTCTGGGCTTTGACTAGCGAGCCCCCATACCTCAGTCTCTAGATGCAGAATTACATCAGCAGGACATCATAGCTCTTCTCACTGAAAGGGATTTCTCCAAGTGTCTTAAGCGCTAGTAAACCACAGTATTAAAAGCATACCAAATTCTTCATGGCAATTGCACCTAATGTTATGTCTGGGTGCGCGAGACTGGCCATATCAGGAAGAACCAAAATACATTGTTATGCGACCTTGTACATGTTTGTGCAGACTGAGCCCAAAGAGGTGAACAACAGAAAATGCAGACAGTGCAAAAGAACTTGGCACGAGCAAAGGGCGAGGAGGCCCGGCTCAGTGTAACGTGCGCAAAGAAAAGCAGCATGGCAGCCAGGCCTAGGCCAACATAACAAGGCAGGTAACAATCCACAAGACACCCTCCCTGGTCAGTCCAGCGGCCAGGACAGAGGCCCATCAGAGGAAAAACACAGCCGTTGGAGCACAGGGAGCGCCCAAACGGCGAAGGGCAGGTCAATCCATGAAAGTGTAAGTGCAGAGAAAAGCCATACCCTCCAAGAGTTCATCATTGGAATTGTCAAAAAACATAGATGCCATCCAATCCATGAGATCAAAAGAGCAGGAATGCTCCTCAACAAAGGGAGCATCCAGAAGCAATGCGGGACAGCTTGCGTGATAATCGAAACAGCTTCGTTGTAGGAGATCCTGGGCAGCCGCCCAGATATCCCATTGCGCCAAAATCCCCAGTGCAGCCGCACGCGCCATACAGCCAGCAACGGAACAGTCCTGCTCATGGGCCTCTAAGGGACCCATCAACTGAACAAAATCCGGAACAGACAATGACGAATTGGAGAGGCAATAATCCAGAGTCCAGGTGAAAGGACAGCGGACACAAGTCATCACAGGTTGCACGCAAGTGAAATACGCAAAGCGAAATGAAAGAGTATATGACACACTCAGTGTCGCCAATGGCAAGACACCAAAACCGGCCAAAAGTCGCTCACGGAGCAGCTGGAGGCGTTCTGGATCGAGCAGGTCCCATCGGGGAGCAGCCATTGCGCAGAAAGCAAATTAAGAGCAAGACACCAGCCGCTAAAGCGAGGATCAATGGGAAACCGCCAAAGACACTGGAAAAAATAGAATGTATGAAAGCCGGGATGGCACCAAAAATAGTTTGGAAGGAGGACACCAAGCCCGACCCCACGACCTTAAAAAAGTGTACTAGGCCTTCAGTGTTAGATGCGTTAAAAATACGATGTATTAACTCCCCAAAATGTTGGGGGAGATTAGTGTTTAAAAGGGCCTGTATTTCACTGTGGGTACTCGCCACCTGGAGAATGAATGTCTCCCGGACGGACGTGAGCATAACTTCCTCGTTTAATAATAGTGCCTTTATTCTGCTCAGTCTATTGAAATCTGCTTCCATGGTAGGGATGGAAGGCCAAATAGAGATATCAACCTTGCCATGAGGGGGAGGAAAAAGCACATTTTTGCAGCAGACAACCCTGTGCGAAACTGTTACAATGTAAGGAATGCCAGCCTGCAGGCCACAACAGTTTTCGTTATTTAAAAGTAAATAACTACCATTGGAAAGGAGAGTGAAAGTAGGTGAAATAACAGGAGCAGGAATACCTTTCAGCACACAAGCAAGATTAGGAGCGGAAACGCTACATGAGCCATGCAATTTAATGTGTTTACAAATAAGCGAATGACCCATAGTCGAGTCGCAGTACTCCCCCGTGAGAAAGACTTCCTTGCCGTCCCGAAGGCATTTATACATGAAAGGCAAGGACCAGAGTTCATGCAGGAAAGCACTGCCCAAGGGCCGGTAACGGCCCACAGGATAATGTTTCATGCAGGAGTCAAATTCAAACAAGGAAAAAGGTAAAGCGATAACCCCATGGACTAGCCATACAGCAGAATCGAGTTCTGCAACAGAGAACGGCAAAGGATCCATCTTTTCGATATGTAATAGAGTGTAAGTTGCATCTTTCATGGACATAAATTGCTGTTTGTCAGTTAAGTTAAAAGGTAGAAACAAGGCAGAGGTGTTCAAAAAATGCCAAGGAACTTTACCTAACTTGAGCGTTTGTAAAGTCCATGCAAACTGCATAACCGAACGCAATTGATTCTGACCATGATATAACACAGAAACATCATCTTGTACAATATCAACAACAGAGGACACAATATTCTCCAAAGTATAAATGCGAGAAGACAGGGTATTAATACTATTGTCAACAACAGCAAGCACCTTTTCCAAATTTGCTTGATCTATTTCCCGAAGACGGGAAGCAGCTTCCATTTGTGATAGCTTCCAGAGTTCATTATATGTTTCATAAATGAATCTTTTAGGTCGGGGACCACGAGGTCCCAAAACAAAGTCGGACAGATCAATATTGCCTGAAAGGAGGGACAAATGTTGTTTAACAGAATCAAGGGACGAATGTTGCAGCCATTGTTTGCATAATTTACCAACAGAATATGTAGTGACAGTACGGGAATCAGTAAATCTCGGATCAGGCCTATCCTGTGTGTAATTAGCTCCTGAGTCGTGAAAACGCATTTGACATGCATTTGATGATGTAGGCCATACCAACCAGGGTGACTGAACTAGCTCAGAAACATTATACGAATTATTTTGTAACAGAGCCTGCAGGGACACGAGGGACATATTGAATCGTGAGCTTTCATTGGGAAAACTCGACAGGGATGGTATTGATGGAGTATTCAATTGTTTAGTGGTTGCTAAGCCCCAACATGTAGTCTGATAGATGGAGACATTGAGGAACATAATTTGTGTAGGGATGAGGCAAGCACGGTGTAATGCCTCAGTTCCCTGTACCTGCCATGGCTTGGAGCCCCAAATAGATTTTAAATCCACTGTATTATCCCAGTACTCATAACCACCCACAGCTAGGGCACTTAGAAAGGAACCTGAATAAAGCAATTTGGTGTGTGTTAACATAATTTTCTGAGTTGATGTGTTATTTAGTCTAAAATAATAGGATGCAGGGTTCGACCGATTAAAATCAGTAAAATAATTAAACTTATTTCGAAGAGTTTGAGAGCTACCTGGCAAGGGGTTTGGACAATGTTCCCATTGGGTATAGTTAACAGAACTACGCAGGGCACTGGGCTTATGGAGAAAATGATTACCCCAATGTTGGTAACAATACAAATCGGCATAATTAGCAGAATTCATATATAGATCTTCAGCATTAAAAGATGCATAATATTTTAAATCGGCAAACAATGCTTCAACGGCATGCACATCCCAATCATCAGAATGAATATTATTTTGTACTACATCACCCATTGAAACACGAAGGACATTAGGTACATTAATAATTTCCGTCGGACCATGGATTTGATAATTCACTGCATCCCATACGATGCCATCAGCAACTGGGAAAGCTGAAATGTTCACAAATGTGTGGTCACGCTTCATGATGTGAGACGAGGAATGAGGAGCCAAAGTTCCAGAAACATAGTCTACAGCAGAGCGTTCAGGTAAATAGTGACCATTAATTAGTAGAAAAAACACTGTGACAAAGCCAATGGACATGAACAAAAATATCAAGAAAAGTACCAACCAGATGTATGTCCAGGGTGGAATCAAAAAATTGTCTCTAAACCAGGATATAAAAATACTGAACTTGGATGGAACTTTTGAAGATGTGGAATCCGAATCAAAGGAATAACGAGTCTGGCTTAGTGGCGATATTGGTTGATGTGCCACCGATTCAGATGCAGGATAAGTATACTCGTCCTCGTCGATGTTGGTGGAGAGTTGGGGATCAATTATAGTTTCAGGCAAAGTAGAGGATTCAGGCAAATCAACCATCTCAATTACAGCATCAGCGATCGTTCGTGCAGATGGACTATGAACATATGTCCGATAAATGGCAGGACAAGAGACCGCTGGTGTGACACTATTCAGGATCGGCCAGGCGCTGTAGCTTGACATTTTCCACTGAGATGTATCTGTTCTCCTTGCGACCAGGAAGCGGTGGTAAAATGACTGTACGTGTTCCCTTCAAGCCCAGAACTGGAACCGGTGCACGAAAAGAGGGGCCGAATTCTTTTTTGTTTTCAACCTTTTCTCGAACCAGTTCTCCAACCTTTGGAAGCCAGCCGGCTACCGGAATCTGCAACGCAGGATCTGTGGCTGAAGGCAAATGTGTAGTTGCAAGTTTGTCTCGGGCTTCTTGTAAGTCCTGTAACATAGCAGAATGGTTATCTACATCAAACTTGGCGGATTGCGCCGCGATGTCTGGACCCTCAAGGTCAGGCACAAACATTCTTATGCCAAAGAGCATTTCGTATGGGGTCCGCCCACCCAGAGGTCTTCTAGGGAGATTATTAAGTGCACGCTGAACGGTATACAAATGGGCCAGCCAGTTCCTGCCAGTACCTATAACCCTAGCTGTTAAGGATTGCTTTAAGTCACGGTTCATTCGTTCAACGATAGAGTTGCCCTCAGGCCTATACGGAGACGAAAATTTCACCCGCACCCCAAGCGAAGCCATTGCATCCTTGTAAGCCCTAGAGGCAAACGCTGGACCTTGGTCCGAATGGAAGGTGCCGCATGCGAAAATTCCCACAAAGACACGCAAATCCCTGATTACATTTCGGGCGTCAGCACTCCGTTGTGGCCAGACCCAGAGAAACCGTGTGCACGAGTCCACTGCCACTAAGATGTATTTATAGGCAGTGTCTGATGAGAATGGACCGCAGTGATCCAAGTAAACACACCCAAAGGGTCTGTTAGCAATGCAGAGCGGGGTTTGTGGTGGACGTGTTACCGTGGAAGGCTTAATCTGTTGACAAACATCGCAAGAAAGCACAAAAGCACGGGTGTCTTTATACAATCCACGCCACCAATAACGCTGCTGCAAGATGGAAACTGTAGCTGACACACCTGCATGAGCCGAAGCCATGCCTTCGTGTGCAGCTGATTTCAAGGCACTCCTGCGGTCCGCGTTGGGGATCAGCCGATCTCCAACGTCAGGTATAGTTACATAAGGAACCTGATCGGGACTTAATGTGTAAGAATACTTGGAAGGGAAACCTGTAGGGTAATTATTACCTTCCTTGGTTGCAGCAATAGCTGCTAATATAACAGGGTCTATTTTAGACATGGACCTGGTAACTGCTGCTACTGAACACGTGACTACTGCTGAACGGGCAGCTTCATCTGCCAGATCGTTACCAATAGCGTGTGCGCCCACCCGCTGATGGCCTAAGGTGTGAACCACCTGTGTGAGGGGCAGACGTTGTTGCAATTCTGCCACTCGAACCCAAAGCATTTTATGCTTAATTGTGCTCCCTTTTGCGTCCTTGTAGTCGTTTTTCGACCAGAAAAACAGATTGTCATTGTAAGATTGTACACAGTAAAAAGAATCACATACAATAAGAGTGGTCTCATCCTGAGAAGCGAACTCAAGTGCAAGTAGCAATGCATGCAGCTCGGCCAATTGTGCGGTACTATCTCCAAGTGTGCGAGTATGCACTGCAGAGGATTTGAACTTTCCATCTACAAAGGAACCCGCAACAATAGCACATGCAGCTGAATAAGCGTGCTTGGACCCAGTGGCCGGCTGCGCCGAACCATCGGTGTAGATCACACATTTGTAATCCTCAAGCGGTAATAAAAACAAAGGAGGAGGATGAACGAATTCATACTGCAAAAACTCCTGAGTCTGCAGAGAAGAATCAAAAACAAAAGTGACGTCCGAAGACGTCAAGGATGTAGCCCATTGTATCCAACGGGGATGCATTGCTTTTGAGTTCGGTACACTTGCCTTTGTTACTGCCTCTAGGGCAGGACAGGGTGTTACCACCAGAATTCGCTTTCCCTGTGCCAGTGCGCGTTCTTTTAGAATCGCCATTTGCACTGCAGTTAGAACTTTTTCAACAGATGTAAAGCGCAATTCAGCGGAAGTGTACAGATGTGACTTGTATGCGATGGGTACTGTATCACCTTCATTAAAGGTTAAGTATGTGAATCCCACCGCCCCCGGAATTATTCTAATCACCAGGTTTGTGTGGTTATCACGAGTCAAAAGATATTTAGACTCCAAAAGGTCTGTCTGCAAAGACTGCAGAATTGAGGTATGCTCAGGCAGCCAGCAAGACCTTGAATAAGTAGGTTGTATCAAAGCATACAAAGGCTTGATACGCTGGGCATATTCGGGAATGTAAGTACGCCCGAAATTCAGGAAACCCAGCAAAGACTGAAGTTTCTTCAGAGTATTTGGGGGGCACAAATGTGCACATTTTTCCAAGAAATGGGGGCTAAGCCCTTACCTTCGTTGTTGAGCTCATAGCCCAAGAACAGAACTGTAAATTCAGCAATGTATGATTTAGCAAAGTTAAATTTGTAACCCTGCTCCGCAAATTCAAGAATAATGCGGTCCACACGGGACAAATGCTGAAATAATTCGTCGTCCGTCAGATAGATGTCATCTACGTACGAACATGCGTCTTGATCAATGTCATTTAACAAAGAAACAACACGGGCGGCGAATATACCCGGACTATTTTTGTAGCCCATGGGTAAACGCCGGAACTGGAATAATTTACCACCGGAAGTGAATGCAGTCCATTGACCACTCTCCGGGGCTAGGTTGTGCGTGTAGAAACCGTTTGAAAGGTCAAGTGTCGTTTTGTATTTTTTACGAACAAGACTGTCTACAAGCGCAGAACTGTGTGTATTTTGCACCGCAAAGTTCCGACAATGTGTATTTAAATGCCGGTAGTCCAAAACTAAGCGGTACGTTCCATCGGGTTTAGAAACCACGAAAAGTGGATTGTTCATAGGTGATACGCATGGTTCAATTACTCCCTGATATTCCAACTGTGTCAGAATTTCGGAGACGGGGCCTTTTGCCTGCCGTTTGATGGGATATTGGGGTTGTGGCTGCGGTAGTGACCGCAAAGGTATTGCATGAGGAGGTGATTCTTCATCCCATCCCACATGGTTGCGGTATAACGCTGGTGCCAGGTACACAGCCCACTCAGCTGCAAGTGCTTCAGCTTTGTCTTTTGGGACATGCCGTGAGAAGCTTGGAAGGATTACCTCCTCTCCTTTATGTGCAGCTAAAACGAATGGGGGTGGCCAATCCACCTCTGCTAACAAAATGTCATATGAAGAGGTTAGATTTTCCCAAAAAATCCCTTTTATTTCACGCGGTATGTCACCTTCAATTTGTATGACTATATTATATAGTCTGTCAGGGGGTGCCACTCTCGTGTCAGCTGTCTCTACAGTAACGAATGTTTCAGTTGCTGTCGCCTCCATATGAGGACGTAGCGCCTCCCGCACTATGGTAACTTCCGCGGCGCTGTCTAGGAGGGTCACTGCCCACGTCCAATTCTGGAGTCTCGTTCTCACGGTCTGAGGCATATTTCGCTGTGACAGCGGCAACTTTTTCTTCTGAAATTGCGGTCGAGGAAGATGAAAGTCTTCTGCTTTCCCTCTGACTTGTTGTCGAGGTTGGTCTCACTCCTGGGGAGCCTCTCGGCCCCTTCCTCTATCTTGCCGTCCTCCTCCACCAGCCTGTGACGACGTCTGGGCCTGTGAAGAACGAGGAGAACGCGTATCAGAGCTCTGAAACCTTTCTGGTGATTTAATCCTTGACCTATCACGTAAATCATAAGTACGTTCAGAAGAAACCGAAACTGGGGAAGCGCCTCTCGACCCCGGCTTCTTTTGTTGCTTACCCTGTTTTTCTGTCTCCAACTCTTTTTAGTGAAGACTGGTTTATCATCTTTCTCAGATGCACTTTTTGTTTGTGTAACTTGTGTTTGCGATTGAGTTTGCATTTTTACAAAAGGCTTGTTGCCCAGGCTATTTCTTCCAATTGTTTTATAAGCCCGGGCAATAATTTTCGGTAATTCGCGGGGCCTGTCCAACTCTGGGACCAAAGCCAAAGCATTCGCTACTTGAAAGTTCATAGCATCGCCCTTGACATTTCCAAGGATCAGCTCAGCTACTACATCAAACACTCCCACTAGTCTCATCCCTAATTCCACAGCCGCTTCAGGGCCATGTTCATCCTGTACTTTTTAATTACAGAGGGTAGAACCGTCATGGAAGGAGTTCCAAAACATTTTGAATAAACTGCTGCGAATACCTTACCCCAGTTTTCACATGATGTCAAATCGGGGATTATGTCTTTTGGCAAACTTATCGTGAGGATGCGGTGTTTATCTACTGGGGATGTATGGGGAAACACTGCTTCTATCTGATCGAACTTTTCTGCAAGCCAGTAAGGATAGTCGTCCTTATTTTGTGGACGTTTGCCCATCACAGAATTTACCATGACAGGACTTATGGTCACTCCAGCGGCTATAGCTGGTTGGCCTGCGACTACAGGAGCAGCTCCATGTAGACTACCTGTAACGTATGTCACTAGGGCTCGATGCACTCGTACCAATTCGGTATGCATAGTGCGCAGTTCCACAAGCGGTAATGCCAGATAATTTGGATGCGGGGTATACCCGGCCAATACAGGCCAAGTGGCCCCCTGAATTGATAAGGGGCCTAAACGAACTGCGGTAGTTGGTTGTGGTAGGGCGCCATTAAACCAAACACGGTGCTGCCAAGCCGTGAGAGGTACTTCAAGAGTGGTATAGGGTCGATATGCAGCAGGAATAACGGTGGGTTTATATTCATGAAACAGATTATCATCTGCCTCCACCGCTTCAAAAGTGATCCAAGTGTAAAACACCTCAAAGTGGTAAGCCGGATCGGCTTGAACCACAAAGACCAAATCGATCCCTGTATCAGGCACTCCATACACCCGTAAGTGGTCTCGGAGTGCTCCTCGACTATGTGCAGCAATCGCCACACCAGCCATGACTAAACAGATATATTCGACAACCTAACAGGGAGCACAAAAATGGGTCTGTTAACTAACCTTTTTTAATAACATCAAGCTTGAAAGAACATTCAATATAGGAGGTATCACCGTCACATACGCCTCCGGAAGCGTACGCGAGGGGTTTGTGGACAAGCACAAGTACTACTCAAGCGTCTCGCAGATAAGCAGCCCCACGGTGGTCGCGCCATGTCATAAGGTTTCTGCACATACACAGAGCTATGCACAGGAAAATGGGACCCCGGAATACAGTGGTTTGCCACCATATACCGTAGCACCCAAAAACCCCAACCCAACTAGCTTAGCATCCCATTAGCACCCAAGTACCAATGATTAGACAACCCAGAACACGGTATCTTTATCTCAGGACTCGCAGAAGCAAGAACACTCTTTCGTCACTCACTCGTACTTGTCCACAAGGTGCGTAGGAAGAGACAATGGATAGGTTAAAATGTTTATTCCAACTTACGTGCTCTAATGTACAGTACACGTGTCAGCACTAATAGCATAATGCATATGACTAATATAAGCAGCATGGTTACAATTCCATAGAATACAAACGGGGAAAGCATCTCAGAGCTCAGTGGATAAACGTATAAATAACATTACCACCCTCCCCTTGCAGTAAGATAGTTTATTATAATAATAGAAGACCTCTGGGCTTTGACTAGCGAACCCCCATACCTCAGTCTCTAGATGCAGAATTACATCAGCAGGACATCATAGCTCTTCTCACTGAAAGGGATTTCTCCAAGTGTCTTAAGCGCTAGTAAACCACAGTATTAAAAGCATACCAAATTCTTCATGGCAATTGCACCTAATGTTATGTCTGGGTGCGCGAGACTGGCCATATCAGGAAGAACCAAAATACATTGTTATGCGACCTTGTACATGTTTGTGCAGACTGAGCCCAAAGAGGTGAACAACAGAAAATGCAGACAGTGCAAAAGAACTTGGCACGAGCAAAGGGCGAGGGAGGCCCGGCTCAGTGTAACGTGCGCAAAGAAAAGCAGCATGGCAGCCAGGCCTAGGCCAACATAACAAGGCAGGTAACAATCCACAAGACAGCGGAATGTTGCCAGGCATCCCATATCTAGTAACGGTCAACTCCAGGGTCACTTGCTGTATGCAAGTATTGTTTCCCCCAATAGACACAGTCAGGGAGTCGCCTCTATGGCCTTCGCTGAACGTCTCTTTTATAAGATTTGATACTTTGAGCAGAATGAAAGCCATGCTTTTACAGCAAACAGTGCCTTTGACCTCGGCCAAAGAAACCTATGATCTACAAGTAGCAAGGACTTCGGCTGAGATACAGACTTTGATACGTACAAACTGCCCTATACATTTCGTAGAAATGATAACACGTATCTTTAACATGTCAGATACAACAGGAATTGTACATGTATTTAAGAGCATTTGCTCCGGTCTATACCCTTCCAGGCAATACTTGGAATCATCCCGAACTTTGCACATTCGGTGTTTGGTGGCATACCATTAATTCTAGCACTTGTTGCCGGAATTCTATTTCTCTTCCTGCTATTGCGCTATGGCCAGCCTATTCGCAGACATCACTCCGAGCAAAATGGAGAAAGCTCTCCTTGAAAGAAAGTGCCGTGAGCGAATAGTACAGCTATTGGGCATGACTCGTCTATGGGACCTGAATACAACTTGGTTCCTGTCACTCAGACCAATCTGGGAAGATTGCATCTTACCTGTTCTACGCTGCCTGCTATGCGGTGAAGAATGCGTGTTGGACGCTTGTCTAACATATCCATCAGCCACGCCAATGGATGTCGATACTCTGCTGGTCCCGATAACGGCCCATGCTCTGTGTTGTCCCCAGAGGCTACCAATCCTGATGTCAGCATTCATTGAGATCTCACAGATGCTTCCGGCTGCTGCTGAGGTACGAGAAAGAACTCCAGGCACACAGGTAACAACGGACGCGAACATTGCTGCGGCGACCTATGCTGAGAGCGATGCTTCACATCTTTGTGCGGTTAATCTTCTCCACGAGGTGTTCCAACTTACACCGACGACAGTGGATGATGTTTTGTCTATTGAAATAGATGATCTAATGTTTACACCAGACCCGTAAACTGACTCTGATTCAGCATACAGTGTTCCAGAGCAGCAGTAACAATTTGGCCTTCATTTTTCAAAACCTTTGAACTCTCCCAAATTTGAACTTTTGTCCCATTTTTCGAACAAAAATGGCACTTTGCTCTGCTTAAAGTAGACCTAGCCTTATAATACAGACTTGGCGGTACTTCCACAGACACTTAGTCATCTTGTGTGTCTAAATCAGTTCATTTAATTTTCATGACAGGAAATGACTTTGATTTTGAACAACTTATCGATCATTTTTCGTCATATGTAAATATTGCTTTTTATATTTTATTCCAATTGCATTTATTTCGAAATTTATGCTGGATATGAAAAGCATTGCTTAATATGTACAGTACCTTTTGCATTTTTAATATGTTTTTTAATGCTTTTAGGAAATATTTTAATATGCAGTACTCCATTTTAATGTTTAGCATTTTCAATGTTTAGCATTTTAGTATTATCGAACACACGAAAGAGGAGTGGGTGTTGTATACTTCCTAGGGTGTCCATAAACAGGCTTTCTAGAATCATGTCCTTATATAGGCACAATTCGCCTTGCCCTTATATAGGCATAAAATCCCAGCCCTTATTTAGGCATAAACCGTGCACTCCAAATACAGGCATGGTCTTCGACATCCGTCCACCCTAGCGTCACAACGAGTTCATGAAAAAAACAGGCTCTTAGGCTGCAGGAGTTTCCCTAGCCCAGGACTATTGATTTCTTCAAGGACTCATATATTATGCATGAACCGTTATTCCTTAGGGGTTCATTCATGACGTCTTCCGCTGTCCGACTCACGTCAATGCTAACATTTTCAGGTATAAATATACCTTCCCAAACCCCTGTAAATCAGAGGAGACCTCGACTTCAGAGGAGCCCGTTTCCCGGCCGGACGCACTGAGAAGACGCTGTCATTCCTGCACGCAGAGAGTCCAGCTTCCAGTGATCTAACTTCCCTTGCGGGGTGTTGGAGTTCGAGTCTGGAAAGATTCCTACCTCTCTCATTCTTCAGGTATGGAGCTGACTAGAACCTAGAGGGACTCTTGGCATACTAGGCATACTAGGCATACTAGGCTTAACATACTCTTAGTATACTATAGTAAGGAATACTTCACCTACTTCTACTTCTCCCTACACCTAGGATAGGTTAGGAACACTGGGGTAGAACTAGGCTAGAAACGCATCGTATGCGTACTCGCATTTTTAGGCTGTGTCATTTTATGTAAATGCATATATGCTGAAAAGATAATGCTAACGCAGTATTATTTATTTCTACTGATCACTCTATAAATTATTTATCTCGCATACTGTCTTGTGATCGTAACAGCACATTTAACTTACACCAGAAACAAGACTGTTCAATAAATCTTTTATTGAAACGCCCGTCTGTTATTTCTGTGTAACTTTGAGAGTAACTAAGCATGCACGACTGAGCTGAGTGAAATAGTTATCTATTGTTTCTACGACTCTGGGACACATCCTGATTCTAAAAGGAAACAAAAGTGGTCATGTTTTGCGGCTGCCAGAAACTACTCCCTTCTTGTTGTCAAGAAGTTTCTAGTGGCCTCTGAGCTAGCTGGCACAAGTCATTAAGTTTAATATACTCGATAGGGACATACCGACCTTAGTCCTATGTCAAACCTATAGGATATATTATTCCAATGCGCAGAGCCTATTAGGGAAATAGGAGCTACACTACAATACGTTGTTTAATTTTACTGCTTGTCATCCCCAGGTATCTAAGACCACACGGGCACGTGATCAGGTACACAACATTTGTTGAATTGCAGTTAGTGTGTGACCTTAGGGTCCAGGTTTTGTTGGGCTCTAAATCAAGGGTTTTTGCCGGTGATGTTAAGTGACAGACACTACAATTCCCACATGGGAAGTGTCTGATCACGTCTGGAAGACCCCAGGCATTAAGGACTGAGGGATTCGAATTTTTCAGCATCTTCCTTGGGCGGGTACAGACTAGAGCATCCTTTAAACTCCTTGCTCTTTTGAATGAAAAGAGGGGTTTTCCCCATTTCCTGTCATTTGTTTGTAAAATTCTTCAGTGCTTATTGATGGATTTCGTGACCTCATTTGAAACTGTACTGTAAGTTGTTACGCAGGTGAGGGGAGTCTCATTGCTTTGTCTTGGATTATCGTCCAACAGCACTTCTCGCGGCTGATTTCTTGCACGTTTTTGGAATTTGTTCAGAATCCGGTCGGGATACCCACGATCTTTACGTTTTTTCAATAAATCGGCCACCTGAGTGCTTTGTTTTGAATGACTACCCCTCCACCATTGTCCGCTGGTTTAATGACAATGGCATCATTCGTCTGTAGCTGTTGTAAGGCCAGAGTCTCTGCTTTACAAAAATTGTTGAAGGTGCCGTTATCCTCCACTCCCTCTATATCATTGAACACAGCTTGTTCGAATGTGAGGATTTCCACAGGTGTGCTGTGGGGGGGTGGGCTAAAAGTGGATTTTACTCGGAGTCCGTTTCTCCAGTGGTGTAAGTATCTTCCCTCGAGTCCTTTTTCTCAAAGAAAGCTTTAAGTCTTATCTTTCTGAAGAAATCCGATAGCTCGCAGTGCAAGCTGAATTTATCGAGTCGTGCAGTAGGTACGAAACCGAGGCCTCGGTTTAGGACCTTTTCCTCCATCGGAGTTAGGGTAACTGAGGACAGATTAGTGATTAGACTCTTTGATTGCTCATCCCTGGCTGGGGTTCCCGTGATTTGCTTCGGGTGTTGTTCCCCACCGGATCATCTTCCTCCCAGTGGACCTGGTTTGTTCCCCTTCTCCTTCCTCTCCCCCTCCTGCCTCTCCCTAAAAAAGGTGGTCAGTAGGAATTCTGTGAAAAGGGAGGTGGTGGTTGGGGATGTAGAAAGGCTGGGTTCCATCCCACCATTGGGTATTGATGATGTGGGTTAAAATGGTTAGGCAAGCTTCCCCCCCCCCCCGTTGTCGGGTATGAGGGCCAGGACTGCTGTGTGTTAAAGAACCTATTTCTCCCTCTTTGCCTAGATTTGTAACCGCCTCCGCTTGACCCACTGTTAGTAGATGAATCATCCTCTGAGTGGTCAGAGTATCTTTCTTTTTTTAGTGGGGGAACAAAGTCTGGATCTACGTAAGGGTATGTTTTGATAAAGGAGAAACGTTTCAGATCTTTCTGAAATTTCTGGATCTTGGACTGAGTAAGGTTTTCTTTATATTCATTAATCTCCTTATTCAGTTCATCCAATTTCTTCTTATAAGCTGTGATCGTGGTTTTGAAATGATTCTCTGTCAATTGGAACTCAATTAACATGGCTTCTGACAACCTCAACGCTGTCTTAATAATTAGGACTAGCCAGTCGCGGGTACAATGCCACGCTATCTGGGCCCATTCTTTTCTGAAGACAGCATCCTCTAAAAATATTCGGGGTGCTATTGTAACTAGTAGGCCCTTCGGTGCTGTGTTGTTCCATAAATATTCTGTCAGAATTGCCCCATGTAAGATGGTCCTGATCCTATTCCGTTTTTGCTCAGTGAGTTTCTCCCATTCAGTTGTCTGAGAGCTATGTTATGATCAGCAAAAAGTGAAGGTCCAGCTAAAATAGCATTGACCTCAGCATCAGTAAAAGTTAGGCCCTGATTCTCCCTGATCATCATCATATAAAAATGTTATTTCGATCACCTAGATCTTAAAAAGACCTACTTACAAAATCGCACATATAAACATGTTAAGAAAGCGATCGAAGATTTCAAATGCACAAAATAAAAAAATAGGGGTGCCCACCAGAAAGATATCTGGGATCCCAACAGGAACATATTACAAAAGCAAAGGTTGAAAACTAGGACCATGCTAGTGCCTCGGCTAATCTTTGGGAGCATCTCCATAAAATAAAATTGACCCCATGGTTTCACAATGGTTCCCAGGTCGACATACATACGATTACCTTAAATAGGCTACAAAAAGGTAGTTGTCAACCTCGACCGTATGAAGACAGTTCGAAGTAGTGCACACCTAAACAGCTTCTGATAAACATCCACACATATTTGCATCAAAAGAGTTAACAATACCACAAAAAGGATATCCACAATTAAAAAAGTTGTCCAAGACATTAAATTCACCTCTGAGTCCCAGGGTCATTGTTTGGGAATCTGTGGGAGGAAACTACAAATATGCTGTACAGTACCCCAGCAAATTCTTTCAGTGAGGTCAACAACTTAATTTCATAAAACCATCTCATATTATAAGAGAAGGGATAGTCGCCTATTATAACCACATGCTGCACAGTATTTTAGCTCTATTCCTAAAGTGCACTTGGAGTGCCTAATCCAAAGGGCCATCAAAAATGTTGCCATACCAAACACCACAAGTCTCCTTGAACCTGTGCTAACGTTTCGGTACACTTAAAGGTGATGTTTAGTGCCAATGTTCCTGCATAAGGGGACAATCCACTTTGAAATTTTTGTAGCAAGGGCAAAAAAATAGTAAATGTACTAATGTTTTTGGCCCTCCCGACAAGCAGGGCACTGATCATCAAGTGGAACATTAGATTGCCATTTACTGCAGAACAGTTTGGTGGGGAGCGTCCTGTATCTAAATTTCAAAAACAATTTCCGTGCCATTGCTGGAACAATTTTGTGAAGGGTTTGTTCATACTGGGGACAGGGTTTAAAATATATAAACACTAGAGTGAGCGATTCCTAATAAATGTATTTAACCTTTCCCCTGGATAACAAGCACAACTTCTCTGGCGCAGTCCAGTACAGTGCTAACCACAATTTCCTTAGGAGTGCCCTTAGATATCTCAACCAGGAAATGTTCTTAACAGATGGGGATGTAATAAGATTGATGAAGCCTACCTGATATGAGGCAAGTGCCTCAATGGTTCACACCCGGTGTACTTGCAGGGAGATTGAGCAACGATCTTATAAATCGATGCTTGATCAGAAATAAACTATCAATAATCCCACATCCCCACAATTCCGCTCCATACATTGCTGATCGCAGAGCCTTGGGATTGCAAATTTTGAGTGCTGGGGCCACTCTTTTAGATGTTGTCCGTCTGTGTACCTTTGCTATGTTTGAGGTCTGCTTAATTAGTGATAAGTGCATTTTTTCAAGCTACAGAGCCTAGCTCTGGTTTAGAGTGAGTTTTATGCCCAGGTAGTCAAAGATGGGGACCAGATCAATAGGGTTTTCTTAAACCAACATGTATTTCTTGGGTGTTTTCAGAGCGCCATTGGAGAAAATCATATACTTTGTCTTTGTACTGTTTAACTCCAGTCCCCGCTCACCATAAAATTAATTAAAATGATTCAGTAGGTGTTGGAGCGCTTAGGGAGACTTAGATAACAATAAGGCATCATCGGTGAAGAGAAGGGCTGGAGACCTTCTCCCTCCGACTTTAGGTGCATCACACCCATCTCTGTCAAGATATACCACCACCCTGTTAATCTATAGCAAACACAGGGTGTGGGCTACAACGCACCCCTGTCTAACTCCACACTTTATCTTAATGGGCTCCGTAAGTTGCCGCTCCTCACCCCACCTAACGTGGGCAAGGTTACCCACATGTAATCTAACCAGAATATCCAGTAGTTTAGCGGGGATTCCCATCTCACACAACACCTTCCAAAGGTTTCCCCTACCCATGAAATAAAAAAGCTGTTCTCAAATCGACGAATTGTTTATTATCACTTCTTTTCAATAAAGACAAATACATTGAAAAACCAGGTCCAGGGTGCTGACATTAGTACAAAACCCCGCCTGCAAATCAGACAGGATATTTATTTCCAGGATCCATTCCTGAAGATGTGTTAATATTTGTTTACAGAAAATTTTCTGCAGAGAGTCAATTAAACTGATAGGTCTATAGTTTCTAGGATTGGTCTGATCCCCCTTCTTGAAAACTGGGCTAACCTCCGCCAGTTTCCAAGAGGTTGGAATTTCCATGCCTAAAAGTATAGTATTTGGCAAAAGGTTTATGTAAGCACCCCACGCTTCTAGGTCATCCTTCTCTAAATTATTTTGGATGCTGTCTGGACCCAGGGCTCTAGCTGAGATACACAAACTAATTGCAGCATGGGTTTCTTTAGATGAAAGTACTGAAGTATAGAGGAGGGTAAGGCTCAGGGCATTGTGTTCACTGTCAATTCTTTCGACCACTTTCTTATCATATACAACTGGCCAGACCTTACAGTCAATCAGACAGTAATCAATTCTGCCTGAGTGTCCAAGTCTATTGTAAATAATTTTATCGCTCTCAGATCATCCTGTATCGTTAGAGCTGACAACCACACTGCTTTTTCAGTCCATCTTACAGTGGGGAGCTCTCTCTGGTGGATTTTCCAATTCCTATCCTACTCTACAGTCATATCTGGCGGATTGGCAATGAATGGTTCAAAAGTACAATTAAAGTCCCCAGCCACCAGCAATGGACTGGTCCTCATGTATTCCGAAAAGGCAGATTCGAGAACATCCACAGCACTAATCTCTGCATTACTGGATCTCACTCTGCTGTAGACATTAAAAACTCTCAATGACAGGCCACACAAAAGCAC
Organism: Calotriton arnoldi; assembly: GCA_963921515.1. Classification (NCBI taxonomy): domain Eukaryota; kingdom Metazoa; phylum Chordata; class Amphibia; order Caudata; family Salamandridae; genus Calotriton; species Calotriton arnoldi. The sequence goes on from CAWUFW010003815.1 coordinate 837,031, forward strand.
CAGTTCAGCTGCCAAAATATCCAGAGAATCAACAGGGACTATTTTAATTTTACACTCAAGCGTGGTTTTCACCCAGATTTCTAAACCCAGTGATGGTCTTCCCTTCCCTTTCTTGACCGCTTTCAGACAGTAGGAGGTAAACCCACTCCTATGGAAAGGGGTCATGCACCATGTCTCCTGAAACAGGCACATGTCATTGGAGTCTGCTAATTTACCCCATTCCTCCTCTGGAAGCAGCCTAGAGATCCCCACTACATTCCAGACCACGATTTTAAGCTGGGTGTGGTTAATGAGAATAGGATTGGGTTCAAAACACTGGCTCAAGGTCACACTTTCATAAACCTTCAGGTTTGCTCCGCCTCTGTCATGTGCCTCTGGACATAATCCACCACAGCAGCTTTCCTGGACAGCTTTTGGTGCAATCAGAGACTTAAACGAGCCTCCACCTGCCTTAAATAAGGCCATATATTTGTAGTCGTTGGTTGGGCCACCCAAGGCCGTGGGACGTCAGATGCAGAGGTGTCTTTAGGAGTCGGGGTTTCTTACCAGCTCCGGTTGCGATCGGGGGATCCTCCAGAAAGGGGCTGCAGGAGTCAATTGGAAATTAGTGCCAGGTCAGAGATTACCAGATCTCAGGTCAGGATCGGAGACCTTCTTATGGTGTTTGGCCACTCGAACTCGGGCCGTGGGCGTCGGGTGCAGAGTGTTGCAGACTCGAGGATTTGGCCGGCGCCAGAGTCTGTGGGTGAGCAAATGCGGTGCTCATGGGAGGCAAAGTCTTGGTTTTGGAAGGCAGGGCAGGTCCTTTGGGTTCTTGAGGGCTGCTGGCTGCAGGACACACCGGGATTTCGCTGGAGCAGGTTCGAGGTGGTAGCAGGCCTGTAGGGCTGGGGCCAAGTCAGTGGGCGCCCTCTACTTCTTAGTTCAGCACGGCTTCTTCGGTCTTAATTCTTCTCTTCTGTTCATGTCTGAGGAGGAAAGGTTCAGGATTGCCCCTAAATACTAGATTTAGGGGCGTTACAGGTAAGTAAAGGTCAGGACCAATGGGTCTCCTCCTTGGGGTGGGTACAACCCCTATTATGCCACCCTCCAGTGGGAGGGGGGCATATGCCTCTGTCTGGTTGGCTGGGTCCCCCCATCTGCAAGATGGCGGGGACTGAGAGATGTGCCTTACCTCGCCTCCCCCACCTGATGGGTGGGGTTGGCAAAGGTGGGCAAACCTCCCTTCCTCACTTGGTTTTCCTGCTGATTCTCCCACCCAAAGTGGGTGTCAGAACTGGTGGGGGCCAGTTGCTAGAAGCAGCAAATGGCTGGGGTAGCTCACAAAGACGGGAAGCCTTTGAAGCTTCCCCTTCGTGGACCCTTCCCATCCTGGGGGAGGAGGCTTAGCACCTCGTCCCAGGATGTGCATTGTTTCAGACCTCTGAGAGCAGCAGGCTCTCGACCCAGGGGTCCAGAAACATGTCTGGTGGTGGCAGCTGGCGAGCAGCCACTCAGCCAGGACACTAGATACTCTTAATGGCATTACTGCACTTACAATGTCTAAGAATTGGTTTAGACATTGTAGGGGTACAGGGCTCATGCACCTGTACCCTCAGCACTGGTATAGTGCATCCAGCTAGAGGGGTGTCTGACCTATGCCAGGGCAGTGGGTTGTAGGCATGGCACACAGAAATGTGTGCCATGTCGACTCTTCACTTTGTTCTGCACCAAAACACGCAGCCTGCAATGGCAGTGTGTGTGTGTGTGTGTGTGTGTGTAAAGGTACATGGCCTCTAAGGGTGGCACAATATGTGCTGCAGCCCTTAGAGGCCTTCCCTGGTCACAGTGCCCTTGGTACCTATGGTACCATTTACAAGGGACTGACATGTGGCCAAAGAGTGCCAATTGAGTTTTGTATCAATGCAGTTTAGGGAAACAACATAAGCCCTGGGTACCTGGTTGGCAGGAACCCAGGGCACACTCAGTCAAAGTACATCAACAGTTTGGGAAAATGTGGGGGCAACCATGCAAAAAGAGTGCACTTTCTTACATTATTCTGCCCACATGTGCCTATAAAAACATAGCATAATTTACCATTGTGGTCTGACTACCTGCACCTTAAACACTGCAGTAAAATATGACAAAGTAAAGTGTTTTGCATGTAGGAACACCAACTTTTATATATGAGCTAAATCAACTCTAAGTGTGCCTTGTTACTCACAGTGCTGGGTTAGCCAGTGGTTGTCCATGTGCAGTGCTGGATTTACTACCAAAGTGTAAGGTACTGCAAAAGTGTAGGTTACATGTGTAAGTACTACAAACATGTAAGTTACTAGATTAGTGTGTTACTACAAAAGTGTAAGTTACATGTGCAAGTTACAAACATTTTTTAAGTTACTACAAAAGTGCAGTTTGTGAATCACACTTTATAGTACGTTTTGTTGTACTACTGTAGTACTAAAAATGTACTATAAAGAGCAGTTTATGAATCAGACAACGTTTCTAGAATATACTCCGGTGGTGAAGGTGAATTGTTGATAACTCTTTTGGTAATATAACTTTTAAAATAAAAACGTTCTGCAGCCTAGCAGTGGTAAACACGTTCTTCTATATCTGCTCGCTGCAGTGGCTCTATAAAAAGCACTCCTCTAGAGCACAATAGCCTGGACATTGCTGGGAGCGAGGGTGCTGCAGTAATTACTGCCCTCTTATCTTGGAGTGGAGGATTTAGGCGTGAACATGAACAGATGGTATCACAAAGGTGCAAACAAAGGTATGTAGTTTGACATGGCTATGTCAGACAGGGGTTTAAGTTGAAGAAGCCTTTTGAATCAGACATCACTTTCAGATAGATGTGCCTTTGCTCCCAGTAGGGGGAAGGCTGTTCCATTATAATCAGGGGCTTTGGATCCTGATTTTCATAAAACAGAGGTGTGAGGTTCCTCCGTTTCATAATATTAACCAAGTTTCTGACAAGTGGTAAATTATTGTTTACAACACAACAAAGGCAAAGTTTACATCGGATTGCTGAAAACAGAATGCAAAACACCAACCATAGAATGGGACAACAACACAATACAATAATGGATCACAAAACACAGCAGCTACAAAAAACAACAAAACAGATAACCATTACAACACAATGCAACACAACAAATATGCTTGTCACATGTTATCACCTCCACAAATCTGCTTTCATTATACAAAGGTAAAAGGGGTTTATGCTAAGCACTGCTAACTTACCACCAAGAGCAAACAATAGCACCAGTCACAATGTTTTGTGACCTGACCTACTGTCTCAGCTATAGTTTTGAGCTGACTGATTTCCTAAATAGTTGAACATCTGGATCAATGGTATTTCACTATTTTCAAACAGTAGGACAACATTGCTCACATCTAGACCCTTTAAGGAATGTATGCTTTTGGATAAGTAAGTAAGTAAAACTTTATTCGAATTTATTATAAAATCATACAAGTTGCAGTAAAATCATCATCACAAAAGCACAATAATACATACACAGATAGTAATAACTGAAGTACACTGAACATAAGAATTTCATGATTCAACAACTCTAATGACTGCCCCTAATGTGCTGCTTTGTAACCCCCATAAAAAACATTAAACAATATAACAAATTTCATGTGATGCTAAAAGTTGTAAAAACATAAGGGCGGGCCTGACCTGATGAAAATCCTGGGTTAAAAAATGGGATTTAAAACTTATGCCGAAGAAATTTGTACATGGGACACATCATAACAATGTTCAAAGTGTTGCATATAAAAGACAAATTACAAGTGCAATACTGGGGATCCGAATATTTATGCCAAATTCTTCGGGATATAGCAACTGGTGGAACAGACCCAACCTAAAATAAGTAACATAACATACATATTTATAAAGCGCACGCTCACCCAAGGGTAACGTGGAGCTGAAAAACAGATGTTTATTGTTAACCAACTCAATGGTACTCATTTTTTTGACCTCAGAAGGATGAAAGGCTGAGTAGACCCACTAAAATATGAACCTGTGATCATGAGGTCATGCACAGGCACCTACTGTGGATCCATTAGTCCACTAAGCCACCAGACCTGGCACAGTCCGAAGACAGCGCTGATGGGTGGGCATTTCATCAAGTATATATGGCTCTATCCTGGGTATTGATCTAACCATGACAGCTAAAGCTTCTGTTTCTCAATCAATCAACCAGGGTTTTGTAAAGCGCATTACTCACCTGTGAGGGTCTCAAGGCGCTGAGAGGGGTGAGGGGGTGTGTGCAGCTCTGTTGGGGTCATTCGAAGAGCCACGTCTTGAGGTCCTTTCTGAACTCGTGCAGTGTCGGGCTTCGTCAGAGGTGGAGGGGGAGTTCGTTCCAGGTCTTGGCTGCGAGGTAGGAGAAGGATCTTCCACCTGCTCTGGTCCTGTAGAAATGTGGGACAGTGTTTAGGGCGTGTTTGGCTGAGCGGAGGTTTCTCTTGGGGGCGTGGAAGGAAATTCGGTCTCTGATTTCATTCTTGAATAGTAAGTCTCTTTTCACCAGGCAACATCTTTTTTGGTGATACTTTGAGGGTTAGAATGCAAATCTGGTCTTCTTAAAGATTTAAAGTTATCTCTAATATATATTAACCAGGGGATTTAAGATATGTTGTCTAGTTTCATACAGTCTAATTTAATTAGTCTATTCAAGCTTAATGCATCCTTTAACCAAATGCCACACCAAAGCAAAAGATGTTGCAGCCAAATGTAATCTACAATGCAGCTCCTACCTAACTCTTCATGTAGTATTTCCGTGGGGATGAAGTGCCTTAAGCTCAAAAGACATCTGAGGAATTTATACTCAGCAATCCGAAGAGGATCTAAGTACACATAGCCCCAGATCTCACTACCAAAAGCTGAAATTGGGATGCACTTAGCTTTATAAACCTCCAACATAATTTTCAGTGGCTGTTGACCCAAACAGGAAGAAAAGCCCTTAACCCCAGCACATGCTCTCAAGATTTCAAGTGTTCTTTTTAATTAAAGGTTGCCAACTTAGTTTTGAATCTATTAAAATAAATAAGTATGTAAAATTATCAACCTTATTTAAAATATGGCCCTGATCTGTAAAAGCTGCACTTTTCGTATTCTTCGGCCCCATAATCATCACATGTGACTTATTAAAATTGGTACACAAGTCCAGACTGCTCATAAACTCAACAAAAAGATCTAAAAGCTGATGTAAGCATCTACCAGTGCAGGCAATTAAAACAGCATCTTCAGCATATAAAAGAGCCAGGATTAATGTGCACCTGGCTCTTGGAACATCAACACCCTGTACAAGAAGTGCTTTCTCAAGGCGATTAACATACATGATGAAAAGAAAGGGGGTCAATATACAGCCCTACCGGACCCCCTTTCTAAGTGAAAAGTGTTTAGTGCATTCACCATTGCTACCATATCGGACTGAAGCTGTCAGATTACAGTAAGGATCTCTAAGGAAACCAACCAAACTCTCATCTACCCTCATGGACCTCAGCTCTTCCCAGAATTTCTTTTTGTTGACCAAATCGAATGCAGAGCTGAGATCCAGAAAAGATAGATGAAGAGAGCTCTTCTTTGCCCAGACATATTTAATCATTACAAAGTGAAGATTAAGACTCTGTTCGACGGTACCCCTCCCGGAGCGGAACCTGTATGGGATACCTGACAATATGTTCTATTCCTCAGCCCACAGGGTTCTTCTTTTCAGTATTTTCAGTATTAACCTTCCGATAATTTTTACCTCTACCGATATTAGAGTAATGGGTCTATAACAGGAAGGGTCACTCCTATTCCCCTTCTTGTATACGGGTACAGAATGTCGCCAGGACTCAGGTAGTGAGCTACTGATAGCAGTATGAAAGTAGAGAGTTAGAAGAGGGGCCCAGAGGTCCACACACGACTTAAACAAATCACCTGCAACTCCATACACCCTAGGAGACTTGCCACTCGATAGATATACAATTGCATGCCTCACCTCTTCGCATCGCAACAATAAATCTGTACCCAGAACCGGGGGAGAGGATTTATAGACTAAACAATCCCCCTGGTATAAAGCAGAAAAATGTTCTTCCCAGGTCACGGCTGGGACCAAGACAGCTAGGTCTTTCACACTATCCTTTATATAAACAAGCATTGGCATAGCCAATAGGTCTCGCCTTTGGGACCTTATAAGTGTTTAGCCATGCTTGATGTTGTTGCAGCAAGGATATTGTGCTGCATAACTAAATACTTAGAAGGTCCCAAAAGCGAGACCTATTGGCTATGCCAATGCTTGTTAAGGTTTGGAAGCAACCACAGAGTGAGATTTACAGAGAACTAAGTGGGCATAAATATCCATAAGTACTCCATAAGTACTGCTCTTGGTTCTGCATATGTTTGCCCTACGCCCTTTGCTCCGCCTTTCACCCGCGCAGTGCGTGTAAGACAAGCTATTTATTTTCGCGCTGTAGGTTGAAGAGTGGGCTCACATTGAAGTTTCGCAGTCAGATAAACAAATGGGGGCCACCTGGTGCCAACGCCTATAAGTGGGGCAGCGGACCTCCATGGCGCAGCTAACACACACTGCAATTTAAATATAAAAATAAAAACAACGCCGAAACAAAAGAAAACTAGTGTGCACCCACAAGTTGGTTTTAAACACAATGTGGAGTGGGATGAAAACAATTATTGCTTCACCAAAGGCAAACAAACTTGCGGAGTACATAAAAATCAAACACACTGGCGGAATGAAGCATGCACTGGTGCTAGTCCATGTGATGGAAGCTTGCACTGCAATGGGTTAAGCAAGGGCCCTGGAATGAAGCTTACTCTCGTGCTCCAAGTCATTTACGTTTGTACTACTTTCGATTAAAATGGTGTTCTTTTAAGGACGCTTGCACTGGTGCTACTCTGTGATAGAAGCTGGGCTGCTGAGGCTTGCTACCTTCAGTCCATCCTCGTGCACAGCGGCATGTGAGTTCTCACGTGTGCAGAGAGGGTTGTGAGAGTTTGAAGAGAGGGTGTGAGCTCTTTCTTCTTCAGAGATGAGAGTTCACGAGCGAGCATAGAATGTTGCGTCACTATGTCCTAGTTTTATGTGTGTGAGAAGTTGTGAGTTCCCATGTGTGCAGGGGATGTTGTGTGCGTGTCTGAGTGTGAACAGGTGGCCTTCTAAACTTCATAGGTGTGCCGAGGTACGAGCTTGTGACTGTTGAGAAGGCAGAAGACAGTTTGAGCATGAACGGAGACTTTGTCAGTGTAGTCGTGTGTAAAAGTGTGAGTTTCACAAACATGCAGAGAAGGTTGTGAAGTTTAGAAGTGTGCAGAGAAGCTTGAATCAGCCTGAACCGAGGTTCTGAGTTTCAAGACTGTGCACTGCTGAGTGGGTCTGAGCAGAGCAAACACTAACAGGAAAGAGTTGATTTCACGAGAATGAATGCATGCTTTTTTACAACATTGCAGGAAACATTTAGTGCAAACCGCACAGCTTGACTAGGTCCCTATATTTAAGCTTAGTTTAGACTAGTCTTTTTGTGGTGTGCTAGGTCTCTGCCCTGTGTATAGTTTTATAATGACATGGAAGGGACCCAGACGTAGCATAGAACCATAGATGGACAACTGCCAGGCAAGGAATAGTCTTGATTTCAAGTCTGATATTATAACTCACTATTGCTTTGTATTCGTGCTTATATAGCGCTTATTAACTATGACAAGCTGCTGTGGCGCTATGCAAACGAGTAGCATCCCGGCGTAGCTGGGGGGGAGGGGGCGGACCGCCCAAGGCGGCTCGAATTTTGGGGGCGGCGGCCGTCCCCCGCTCTAATTTACCTGCGGCAGTCGCGGCCGCATGAATCACCAGCCCCCAGAGAGGCTTCTGACCTCCTCATCTACTATTTGGTGGTAGAGTGGTAATGGTTTGATGTCACCGATGTGTTCTGGTAGGAAACAGCTAGATCTTTACTATCTGTTTGGTTCATGGTGGTTAACATGGCTCCCATCTTTGATGAGTTACCTGACTTGGCGGCATGGATTGAAAAAGATGTGCTGCCGATGGGTTTCTCCTTGTAAGATTTGATTAGTTAGGATGCTAGTCTGGAACACTGTGTTATTTTCTGAGTATCTCTTAAGCTTCATCTAATAAAAAATTGCATCCTTTCCTTGTGTGTAATGGAGAATATTAGGAATGTATATCTTCTGGGAACAGGGAGTCAATAAAGGGCTTTCAAACTAAACAAGCACTGAAACACAAGAGCGGCCACGCGCCGCAAAAGTGAAACAGTACTCCGGGTGGAGGGGTGGGGGGGAGTGCGATTCCCTTGCGGGAGCGAGCGGCGCCAGGAGCGATAATTGCTACCATATGGCGCCAGCTGCTCGCTCCCGCAAGTGAATCGCCAAACGTGCACGCGTTGCCATTGAAGGCAATGGAACGCGTGCACGTTTTTTGGCTGAAAAGCCGAATCGATCGCAAAAGGTCTTTTTGCCTATGCAGCGCATCCGCGCTGCGTAGGCGAGACCTAAAAAAAGGGTGGTTGAAAGGGTGCTGCTATTCATTGTATTGGCCATGAGAAACAACTCATTCTTTAATTCCTTCTTCCTGCTGCTTTATAAACCACCCAATAGTCTCTAACTTCCTCCTTATCCCAGTTTTTTCAAGACTAAGCTTAAAGTGCCTTCCATACACTGATACAAGCATTGTCGAACTAGTGACTCAGCACCAGAGTTCTCGACCCTATCTGGCTTGAAAGGGTAGTATATATATATATATATATATATATATATATATATATATATATATATATATATATATATATATATATATATATGTTCCAGCCTACTGAGAAAAAATTAAGAGAATAATATAAACCTGCAGTTGCATAAATATAATCAAAGTTCGAGCCACCTCCAAGGCCCTTAAAAGTTGTGGCGTTATTGCCCTTAAGCAAATTCTCTAGACTTAAAAGATTTGCCAGGTTCAATTCAGCAGACAGCTCATTCATTTTATCCCCCTGTAGCGTATGCTTGAGGTGGACTTGGTCATGATGGTAATCACCCTCATAAGACAACCTCTCATATATATAACAACCGCTACAGGGGTGCAAATAAAAACAAAAACAGACCCAAGATAACTCTGAAATGCTAGAACAGCCAGAAGAAAACGAATGCAAAAAGTACTAAGTGAAAACATCACATCCTCTGACTCCCTTCCGTGTATTGCATTATAGACATTAATGCATGGAATCCTAGTGCCTAACCACCTAAAATATGCAGGGAGGTACCCTTGATCAATTCCACTTTATAGGATAGGTGTAATTTGACATCGTTACAAGGCCCCCGGTGGCTCTTCCTCTTCTTGACGGGGTGGCATTGATTGAGAAAGAAACATATAAAATACACCCCTTGTATCCTAGGTCTCCTGACATGACTTAATATCATAAAGGGAAAGGGACTTGATTCAGTCATGTTCATCAAATTTCTCCCGTAGCCCTGCTACATTCCAAGACAGTGGATCCGATCTGAAGTGCCCTGGTTGTAGCTGGACCCTTAGAGGTTACACTGTTGGTGGAATTCTTTCCCAGTCAGTCTTGCCAATCAATACCCATAAGGGTTCATATCGATTGGACAGGGCAACATTCCAGGCAAGGTTTGCAACATTATCTCGCCCAGGAGCCCTGGTGGCCTCTCGAGTAGAAACCTCCCAATGAGTCAGCCCCAAGGATGAGGGTTTATAAAAGTAACCCAGGGGTAAAGCTACAATACCGCTAGGAGATGCTGAACATGGGCCAAGGTTTGGTAACATAAATCCAGCCCTAAAGTTATTATGAAAATGAATTACAATGCAATCCATCCCCCAAAGACTTATGAACATTCCCTATCCAGCCCACCCTTCGAGCCATGATAATTTCATCAAAAAGCATTGACCTAATTTCTGGCAGGCCCTCCCTGCAAGCCAATGTATAACCTTATTTTTTAACTGCTGATAATCTTCCTGAGCAGGTTGCACAACAGACTGGACAATGGCCAAGACCAAAATGTAAGGTGTGCAGGCTGGGGGGAGATGTAAAATAGCCAAAGCAGTGGAACAAACCAGAGCAACCCCAGCTGGGTCCATCTGAGAATGCAAAAAAAAACCCTGCACTACACATTCAACCCGAAAAGTGGGCCTGTGCCGGCCCCATGCAATTTCATTAATACTTTTTCCTATGTGAGTACCCTGTGTACCCACAGAATTACAAGAGGTATTGTAACTTCCAACTCTTACTGGATCACTAAGAGCTTCTGACCCTGAAGCTGTTTCAGTTCTAGATGAGCAACCTTGACTCACTCCAGCTAATGTTTCACAACCATAGGAATTATCGGAGTATTAGAAGTTCTACTCAAGATAATTTCTGCCTGGTCTCTAAGGGACCCTACTGAGCTTACCAGAGAGCCCACCTTTTCTTCCAATTTTCCAAATCTAAGTGTGACATTTTCTAAGGCTGATAGGGTTTTGGTGAGCATAAAGCTGGGCACATTCTGTACAGGACTCTCATTTGCCACAACTTGCAGCCCCCTTTTCGGTCTCCTTAGAGTACTTGTGCTCGATGGGATGGAGAGCAAAGCCCCCCCTGTACTTTTACTTTTGGCTCTCAAGCTTCCCTTAATGTTACTTACCCCAGGTGACCCCTTCTGTTCTGTGTGGGACTGTAACTACACAGACTAAGTAATTTGCCAATCTCCCCCATCTGGTATTCCATCATTATTAAATGACGCAACAATTCCTAAATCTGAGGGATTGAGGCCCCTTCTGCAGTCGATGTATCCAAATCCTGACTAGAATGAATTAGTTGTTCTTCCATGGATGATATTTTATCAGCAAGATCCCCCACCGCATTATTCAAATGGATCAAATTGAGCTACTAATTCTTGGACTTTTATCAGTATAGTTTTTGTCCTCTACTTTCTTTTTCCCCATGCTGAAAAAAGAGTAACAACTATAGTGCACTTTTTATCTAAAGAAAGCAATCAGCATTAACCCATGCCACCATCACAGAAACTCCAAAGAGCAGAGAGCTTAGTCCAGGTCTTTAATCAAATCCTCAGCTGATGATAGGAAATAAACAAAAACCAAGAGGGGTGGCCCAGCCCAGCCTCCTCCAGGCTTTGACGGGTGCGGGTAGACTTGCAGCACACCTCTTATAGCAGCAGGAATCAGGCACAGCTGTGTAACAGTAGGGGAGTATGGACATTGAAGTACCCAGCAGCAGCAGTGATGTAAAACCACAGTGGCTCTCCCCTTCTCTTTTCCACGTTTCGGTATGATCAGGCAGTATTGGTGTTGAAGATCACAGGTTCATGGCCCCAAGAGAATCTCACTATACTCCAGCGCAGCCCCCAAATTGCGGGACTACAGTGCACCTCTTATAACATTGGGATAAGGCAGTGTTGGTGGTGAAGATCACAGGTTCATGGCCCCAAGAGAATGTCATGATATTCCATCACTTGTGGGTAGAAATGTAATGGGATTTGTTGAAACATCTTACTTAATTACGGAGCACAATGGAGGACAACACAATAACAAAATACAAAGCAAAATAACAATAAAACAAAACTATAACTGGGCAAAATACATTGAAACAAGCAAACCAGAATACAACGGAACAACCACAGGACAAAACTTCATCACAATGTAATAATGTAACACAAAAACACTGTCAAGATTGGCTCAGCATGCTCCCTAAGAAGCTGTAGTATCAGAAACAAATTACACAACATTAAAAATTATCCGCACTGGAGACAGCGTTTGCATTACCCAAACGCCTTTCTTATTGTTCTGCACAAGATCTACAAAAACACAGTGTCGAGTATCCTAAGATGCTGCAGCTCCTCACAAGAATCTTTCCTTGAGCACTTCCGCTTTGAATCCTCATCGAGCTTGTGCAAAGGAAGCACAACGCACAACAGCTGGTTTCAGTCATGTAGAGTAGTGTCTCTGATGCGCTTGGGTCTCTGAAGAGAATTAATCTGTAAATTTCCCATTTTCTAGCTCTGCCTCTCAGTAGTCTGGCATGCACACTGCAGGTTCTTCCCCTTTTTCTTGCAAGCATTTTTACCTCTAGTTTTGTGGAGCGTTTAATCCAGAAGAAAGATTGTGATGAAATTTGTGTAGAATATTACATTCTTTCTCCAAGTTCCAGTCAGTATTGAAGAGAATTCTTCGCCCTTAACCTGCTGGAGTCCTTACTAGTGAATTGGAATCCTACAGTCAGCTGCGAGAATTTAGGAGCTAAACCTTTTCAGCTTCCCTGCGGAGTTCTGCAGGGTTCCTCTCGCAGCCCTATTTTGATTGTATTTCGCTCCTCTGGCGAAACTTTTGCACTCCTTTGGCTTCCAGGTGTCGTCCTACGCAGATGATACCCAGTTCATCATTTCCCTTCCCGGAGACTGGGAAGGGTTGGTGGAGAGGATTAGGTCCTTTATGGCAGAGTTCAGCATTTGGATGAGGGAAAAATGGCTTAAAATGAATGGAGAGAAGACCGAAATTGTGGTTTTTGGAGCAGAAAATTTTATCTGGACCGACACTTGGTAGCCTGAAACTTGTGGCACTCTTTCTTTTCCAATGGCCACGGCAAAAAATCTCGAGGGGATTTTCGAAAAATACCTTGACGTTTGACACCCAGGTCAAAAGAAAGGTGAGCTCCTGCTTTTAGATCATTAAGACGCTAAAGAAAATTCTTCCTTTTCTTCAGCGGGAACTTATGGTGTAAGAATAGCACTCGTTACAACGCGTACCAATACAACGCGTACTATTACAACACAGGTATTAGTACGCGTAGTCAATTACAACGAGATACCATTACAACGTAAACTTTTACCCCGACTATGCCCTTACCACGCATGCCATTACAACGCAAAAACATGCGTGGTAAAGGTATAGTCGTGGTAAAAGTTTCTAAGGTAAGTGACAGTCCTCTCACTACATTTACACTACCCAGCACGACCCCCTCACACTACCATAAACCCTAAAACACTACTCTACACTACACATACACCACAACACTACCCTAAATCCTTACGCACTACCCCCAGCACGACCCCTACACTACACAAACACCACAACACTACCCTAAACCCTAAAACACTACCCTACACTACACAAACACCACAACACTACCCTAAACCCTAACACACTACCCCTGCATGACCCCCGACCCCCAGTCCGGTCCCTACACTCAAACACTACCCTGCACGACCCCCGACACTACCCTAAACCCTAAAACACTACCATACACTACACAAACACCACAACACTACCCTAAACCCTAAAACACTACCCCAGCACGACCCCCTACACTACACAAACACCACAACACTACCCTAAACCCTAAAACACTACCCCCAGCACAACCCCCCCGACCCCCAGTCCGGTCCCTACACTCAAACTCTACCCTGCACGACCCCCGACACTACCCTAAACCCTAAAACACTACCCTACACTACACAAACACCACAACACTACCCTAAACCCTAAAACACTACCCCCAGCACGACCCCCCCGACCCCCAGTCCAGTCTCTACACTCAAACACGAACCTGCACGATCCCCCGAAACTACCCTAAAACACTACCCTACACTACACAAACACCACAACACTACCCTAAACCCTAAAACACTACCCCCAGCACGACCCCCCTGGCCCCACTAAACCCTAAAAAAGTAACCCCCACCACATGCCCAATCCCCCTTACCTCTCTCTCCTTGTGGTTCTTCTCTCCTCCTGGTTCCTGCTTCACGTCGTCTCTGAGGGGCGGTGCACGTCGTTATGAGGAAACGGAACAGCCTCTGTTTCCTTACAACGACGTGGAACGTCTACATTTTTTAGAACGCATGGTTATTTACTATACATACCTTTACAACGAAATTCGTTGTAAAGGCATGCGTGGTAAATGACAATGCGTTCTAAAAAAATGCGTAGTAATGACTTTGCGATGTACAACGCATGCGTGGTAATGCATGCGATGTAATGGTATCGCGAAGTAAAAAACTTGTTGTAATGGCTGTTTACCAAGTTGTTCATTGCGCATATCACTTCTCACGTGGACTACTGTAATGCCCTTTATTTAAATTCTAACCAGTGTTCTGTTAATAAGCTCCAGGTCATCCAAAATACAGCTGATCAATTGGCCCTGGGTCTGCCAAAACACATCTAGGTTAGGGAGGGCTTCAGGACTCTTCATTGACTGTCAGTGAAGAAGTGGGGGTCTTTTAAAGCCCTGTACCTGGTACATAAGGCTCTCCATCTGCAGGGCTCATGTTATCTCAGAACCGCCTTCAACTGGTATGTTCCTAGGTGCTCGTTCCTAGGTGCTGGAAAGTTAGATGGGGAGGGACATGTTTTCATGGTGGCTGCTTCCAGGTTGTGGAATTCCCTCATGGGAAATATTAGGAGCCTAAATCTGTACTTGATTTTTCATAGGCAGATGAAAACCTGCCTATTTTCTTAACTATGTTGCCTTGAAAGACTCCCTGACTCTGTTTGGGTCCTCCCCCTTCCCTACGTTGCCTTATTCAGTGTCAGCGCTTTGATGGCTTTCGGTTTAATGCGCTCTTATGAATTTCAGTAACAAATTACAAATTTACCAGTTACAGACTTATCAAAAACTTTCAAGGCACCTACCCAGATCCTCTGGAACTAACTTATGCTTAAGAAATCCTTATAAATACTTTTTGAGGCTATTCAACAAAGATTAAAAGGCATTATTATAAATCTTCAGAGAGAAAAGCTTGTAGTCAGAAAGATATATGTGTAATATTGAGTAGAATATAAAATGCTCTGTTTACTAATTGGTAATCCTCATTACACTTTGAGGCAGTCCTGCATCCCAGACAGAAAAAACACAGGGAAATTCTAAGTAAGCCCTACCCACCCTTCAGTGTGCAATTCAAAGTTAAGGTGGGAAGGTGGTAGGGGCTGTAAATTCTGTGACAAGTGGGACTATGAGCAGTGAAGATTACCTGTAAGCAATCGGGATATTACCTCTACGTCCCTTGTCCTTGTCCCAGTCATTATACTTTGAGATATATCTAATTAAAATGCCTGAGAACTAACATGGCTCTTCCCAGTGCGAGAGGAGAGTCAAGATCAACAGGGACTTTATTCCCTGCTGATTCAGCCAAGCCTGTTACCTTGGCTGTGGTTTTGCTAGATTGTAGGTAGGGACAGTGGGAATCTCATTCATCCTTTCATGCACATGATTACTTTGATTGTGAATCATGTGGCGATCGGGGGTCTGACCTTGTACAGAATTTATGATTAAAATGCACACTCCATGATTTTAGAGCATGGTAATGAGAACACCAGTTGACATAATAAATCAAGAACATAATCCAGAACTGATTTCAGATCTTAACCCCAAAATTATAAACATAATCAACCACATGATTCAGTCTATAATGTCTGATGAAAGTAGAATCAGAGAACCAAGTTGCGACTCTACAAATCTCCTGAATAGAGACTCCTTGAAATTCAGCCCAGGCAGCACCACAATCCTAGTGGATCTTCCCTGAACAGAATCACCCTTGAAAGGCTGCTGATCAGCCTGCAGAATAGTAGACTTTAACCATCTGCTTAAAGCCATCTTAGTTGCTCTTCTTCTTCTTCCAACTTGGCCAAATGTTACAAAAAGATGGTCTGTTTTTCTGAAAGGTTGTGACCTCTTCAGATAAATGGAAAGAACTCTCCTAACATTCAAAAAGGGCAGACAGAATTCCTCCTGAGAAGAAGGAGAAGAAAAGAAAGATGGAAGAGCCACTTGCTGTAACCTGTGAAAAGTAGAGTTACCCTCTTGGTAGAATGTCGGGGTCTAGCCTCAAGACTACTACATCTTCAAAGAATCTTAGAAATGGAGGCCTCCTCCACAGGTTCAAAAGGAGGAGCCTGTAGTGTTTTCAGAACCCTTGGAAGATCCAAAGAGGGAGAGAAAGTATTCTGGATAGGTCTGGAAATAGAGAAGCTCTTGAAAACCCTATTGACCAAAGAAGAAATTGCCCCCTGGAGTTCAGAGAATTCCTTAAAGGCATTAATGGCTAACCATTGAGACGTTAGTGTAAATAGGGACACATTTTATTGAAACCCCTCCACCAAGAACTACAAAACAGAAGACAGAGGACAGGAGGGTGCTTAGAGATCATGCACAGAGCATAGAGGGTCTTCTTGAATTCTGGACTGAGTTCACCAACTAGGGGGGGGACTCTTAGTTAATAGGCTCAGTCTGTCAACCTCCAAACTGGTAGGACCAGATTTAGAGGAGGGGGGCAAAAAGTCTTGAGGGGTTAAGGAATTGAAGTAAGGTTCCATGGTGGACAAATTGCTAGACTGGTTAGGAGTGACAACCATGTTCGTCATGGTCAATATGGCACTACTAGACTTACATCAGCCATTTCTAGTTGAGTCTTTGAGATTGTTTTGGGATTCAGAGGGAAGGGGGTAAAGTATAAAGAAGATGATTTGGCCAACTGATCAGCAGAGCATCCGTTCCCCATGATCCCTTCTCCTGGAACCTTGAGCAAAACCTTGGAACTACTGCATTGCCCTTTGATGCTAAGAGGTCCAAAAATGGAGTACCAAACCTCTAGCAAATCCGCATGAAGACCCACCTGGATAATGTGAGGTTCATTGTGGAAGGAAAGAAACTGCTGATATGGTCTCCCTGAACATTGTTCTTTGCTCTGATGTAAATTGCTGATAGACTCAGCAGATTGTTCTCTGCCCAAAAGCCTATAGATGTTGCAATCATATTCATGGATTTGGCCTTTTCGCTTCCCTGATGGTTGATAAAAGCAACAGAGAATTTGTTGTGTGATCTCATTATGACATCCTTCTGGGACACCGGTGACTTGAACCTTAAGAGAGCTTTGTGGATTGCTGTAATCTCCATCCAGTTCAATGACTTCCTCTGTCCCAAACTGGACTACATCTGTTGAAATGATTGATCCAGAATCATTGCTCCCCAACCAGTCCTGCTGGCATCTGTAGTAAGAACCTCTGGGTGTTGCGGAAGCATACACATACCCCTCAGGAGTTTGTCAGAATTCAAACCCCACATCAGATCCATGTTGACCTTGTTGGAGATTGGAATGGGAAGATCCAAGGAGTGAACTGCTCTGGAGTAAAACCTGTGCATGTACCAAAGGAAAGGGCAAAGTTGGAGGCAAGCTAAAGGAACAGTGAAGAATGATGCTGCCATGTGCCCCTGGATCTCCAGACACAGTCTAGCAGGAACCAATAAGAGGAAATGTTGGAGTTGGGCGCTTTTTGCAGGGTCATCCCAGAACTTTTTGCCTTCCTCCTGTATTTTTTCTGACCTGTTGTTGGTGGGTTTATGACTCTGGGCACTTTATCACTGCTGATCAGTGCTAAAGTGCATGTGCTCTCTATGGTAAACTTGGAAAGATTGGTCTACACCTGTTTGGCATATTTAATTTACCTGTCAGTCCCTGGTACAGTGGCATCCCATATACACAGGGCCAGTAAATTAAATGCTACTAGTGGGCCTTCAGCGCTGTTTGCGCCACCCACCAAAGTAGCCTTTAAAACCTGTCTCAGGCCTCTGCCACTGCAGGGCCTGCACGCACAGTTTACTGCCGCTGTGAGGTGGCACATACAGTGGTTGCCACATTGGTAACTCCCCTTTTACTTCATGTCAGTCACCCCTAAGGTAGGCCATAGCTAGCCCGATGGGCAGGGTGCGGTGTAGGTAAAAGGTAGGCCATGTGCCTTAACTGTGTGGCATGTCCTTGTAGTGACAAACAGCCTATTTGGTTTCTCACTGCTGTGAGGCTACCCTCACATAGTGATGCATTGGGGATTTCCTGATATGTGCTTCAGTGGTAATTCCTGACATGAGAGGGGTAGCGTGATCAAGTTTGGTATGTTTGGAATAGTGATGATAAATGCTGTGTATTGGCGTTAGCGGATTTATTATTACTATTTTTGAAATGCCACTTTTAGAAGTAGGCATTTCTGTGTGCTATGTGTCTTTGTGCCTGCCTGATGTGTATTGACCATTTGGTTCTGACTGACAGGGGCAGAGGGGATGTGCATTCCCTCCAGCCAGTCACTGGGGGGTAGAGGTATGTCCTGCCCTGCCTGGGTGACTCAGCGCTAGGCTGAATAGAACTGGACTGCATTTGGAGTGGTGGGAGGAGTCACACCTGCACCTTAATAGGGCTGTGCCTGCCTTCCACAATGATGGCTCCGCCCCACTTGTGGTGTATCTGGCGACAGGGCTTACACTTTGAATGGGGAGTGTTGTGCACTGTAATTATTTTTTAGAGTGCCCCCAGAACTGGTTAGGACTGGGCTCAGAGCCCTGGGCCAGGGGAGAACAAAGACATTTTCACTATAAGTACTGGGGCTGTGACCCCATGCCTGCTGAACTACTGGAACAGAGACAACACTGCGTGGGACTTGTAACCAGTAACCCTGGGCGTAGTACTACGCTACGCTCGCGGAGCGTGCGTAGTTTGCGCTACTACGCACTACGCAAATTGCACGTAGCAAAGTGCAAAAACGCGTAGCATAGCGTAGCAGGTATTTTTTGCTTGCTCGCGGTCCTCAACGTCAAGTTGGCGACCGCGAGCGAGCAAAATCAACATCCCGGTGAGACTTTTTCCTCGTTCGCGATCAGCAACATTAAGATGCCGATCGCGAGCATGGAAAATAAACATCCCGGCGAGATTCTCACGCAGGGAGGTCAGGTTTCTCATTGCGAGTGGTCGCGTATGCTCGCGACCGCTCGCGATGAGAAACTACCAGTCCACGTTGAGAAAGCTGCCGCTCGAGTGCAAATCTACTCGAGCGGCTGAAAACGGCAGCTTGCACTGTGAAAGATGCCATTTGCAATGATTGCACAGTGCGGACAAGCATCCGGCACTGTGCAATCAGTGCGAACAGCATTTCCCTACCGCACTACGCAGTTCGCGTAGCTACACGTAGCTTGCGTAGTGCGAAGTGCACTTCGCGTAGCTACGCGTAGCGCTACTACGCAAACTATGCCCAGGGTTAGTAACCAGACACTGCTGGCTTTGCATGCTGCACCAAAGGACTGCTAGGCTGCCAGAAAAGATCAGCCCTTGGACTGTCTAAGCTTTGTAGTACTGATCTGCTTACCTGTGTGGCTGCCAGAGACTCAGCCACTTCGCTAGGAAATCCAGGGTACTGGTCTGCTGCTTGCCAGCACTGTGTGCTCCCCGGTGCTCTCCAGGGGCTGGTAGCTACCCCCCTTGCTCTGTGGAAGCTGGGAAGGATCCAGCGACTGACCTTGGGACACGGAGTCCGGCCGCCTGCAACGGCCCTCTCCCTCATGCTGTTTAAAGGCTTTGCCTGCCTCTGGCTGGCCTGTGTGGCGAGGTGTGCACTACTTAGTGACCCCGGGGCAAAAACAGGAGCTCACTATAGTGTGCCTTCAGGGTTAAAGTTTCCCGTGTCTTGAAGGGTTTCCTGCGGACCAGCACGGTTAATGGAGGACTCGCGTGGCAGGTACGGTGCCTGCTGAGGGCCCCATCCTCCCCCCTACAATGTGTGCAACTGCTGGCAGGGATCAACACTGAAAGGAAACCTCGACACAGATTCTCCACATTGCTGAGCAACGCGGACATCCCTAAGTGGGCGGGACCCTGCCCTCTGGGCCTACCCGGCTCAGACGGAGCTAGATTGCTGCAGCTGCACCGCGTGTTAGCGGGCAACTGCACTTGTGGAAATCCTGTCGTAGGGGGAGAAGAGAAGAGAGTGCCTGGTGGGGGCGGGTCACAGAGGACCCTTACCACATTCTTCAATGACCAGAAGGTATTGTGTGGGGTTGTGAGAAGCAGTATATCCGGGCGCAGACCTACGTGAGGCAGAGGGTCTGAACGAGCCTCGAGCGCTGCCAAAGGCCACCTCCCACCATTTGGAGTCTTATTTCAGCTGATGGCTGCCGCCTAACGTGCTCAGTTTCCGGTGATTAGTGAGAGGGACTGAGCTTTACCCGGGTGAGCTGCGCGCCAATAGACTGCCAGCCTTCAGTAAGGGGAGGTCTCCCACCCTCTTCCCTCCTGTTCGCACCTACCTAGGGGCATTGTGGTGTTTTGGGCATTATTTTTACATAAAGTTCCACGTCCCTTAATGGAGGCACAAGAGTGAGGTGCCCTATAGCCCCAAGGAGGCTGCGGTAATTGATATGCCTTCCGGGTACACTTGGAAGGCGGCATTTCTGCATACCGCATTTCATGATATGTGCACTCTACAAGTTATGGCTATGGTGCACTGCTGATGATGTGTATGCCTATTGCCTGATGTCATGAGTTATGTGTTTTCCCCTCATCACGTGGTTCATGTGTTCATGGCCACCCTAGGGGAGGAGATGTTTCATGACATATTGGTGGTCTCATAATGTGTGCAACTTACAAGGGTTTCCTTGCTTGCACCCAACTGTTATGTTTAAGACAATTGCCCGATTGGCAAAGTGGTTTATGTAATCCCTGTAAAGTCATGACAAGTGCCCAGTGGCATGGTAAAAAATGTGATGGTGTTCTAATGTGTTTTACGGATAATAGAAAAGCTATTTTTATATAACCTTGTGTGGAGTTTCTTTTGTGGTGTGCCTAGTGTGTCGCTGCTGTGTGAGTATATTACGCATACGCTTTACACATTGCCTCTGGGATAAGCCTGACTGCTCTGCCAAGCTGCCAAGGGGGTGAGCAGGGGTTATCTTCAGTGTGTAACTCCCTTGCCCTGACTAGAGTGGTGGGTTCTGCCTGGCTTAGGTGCATACCCTAGCCAACCAGAAACCCCATTTCTAACAGGAAAAAAGAATCTTGATTAGACTTTGAAGGAGTGGAATCCTCTGTGGAGGTAGAAAAATCTTTCCCACCTCTGTTTGAAAAATGGCTCTAATGACCTTGATCTCCCTTCATGGTTGGAGTTGATATTTTAGCAAGTTGGAAGGAGACCCAAATTGTCATTAACCTTTATGGTGGTCTTAAACCTCCTGAAAGTTTCTAGGATAAAAGGAGCATGGAGCACCCAATCGCCGAGATACGGAAAGATTGTTATGCCTAAGGGATGTAGATGTCCCACCACCGGAGCCATAATTTTCATAAAAAGTCTGGGAGCTGATTTGATTCCGAAAGGAATAACAATGAATTGCCAGTGCCAAACCCCCACTGCAAACCTCAGGGATTGCCAATCCTTTTTGGGTATTGGAATACGAAGCTATACATCCATGAGGTCTAGCATAATCATAAAAGTTTGCAATGGGATCAAAGGGGCAATTCTCTGCAGATTCTTCATTTTGAACTTGATGTCAGTGATGAATTGATTGAGAATCTTAAAATCTATCACCAAGAAGACTATCGAGTACACTTCTTTGCCTCTCTCCGCTTTCGGACATGTTTTTCAGCAGCAAGGCAATCCCCCTAAATAGACCTGCGGGGGGAATCAGATTTTGGGTGGTCTCTGTCAGCATTGGAAGAGAAGAGAATTCAATCTGATAACCTAATTCGATGATGTTCAGATCCTATCTGTCTGTCATGATATTCTCCCATTCGGAGAGATATCTTGTGATCTGGCCTCCGATCTGTGATGGAGAGGCGTTCTTAGTCTAGTCAGAAATTCTGTGGTATAGATACTGACTTGTGCATCTGTTTTCTGAAGGGACGAAATGAATAAGAGGGCATCCCTTGAGGTCTTGATGGTAGGTTAAAGAAATTACATCTGGAAGCTCTTGAAGATTTGGGAGGATCTCACTTAAAAGAAGAAGTGTGCTTCCTTATTTTGAATAACTGATGAAGCGTGTTCTCTAATTCATCTCCAAACGCTCTAGGACCTTGGAAAGACATCTTCAGCACAGTAGCTCTTTGTGGCACATCAGTATTCCAGTCCTTTAGATATACATTCTGTCTAGCTGCAATTGAAGCGCTACTAGCTAGGGCGGCAGCCCTGACCGCATCAAAGGAGAATGAGTCATTGAGCTGACGAGCTCGTGGAAGAAGCACCCGCGCGCCAGTGAGAGGTTTTTGGCCTGATGTAATGTTTGGCAGTCTACTCAGCAAACCCCAAATTTGAAGTCGGTAATCTCTACTAATGACGGTTAAAGAACCAGAAACACGTGTCTAGAGATCAGCACTATCTGCGCCAACTCTGGCGAAACACTTGGAACACTATAGCAAAGCAAGCAACATGAGACTGCATCTACCAGAATGCCAGGGGCGAACCTTGCTGGGGGTGAAGCGGTGTGCTCCCACCCCTGTTCCTGTTTAAAAGTACTCCCGTGAGTCATTGAGCTGACGAGCTCGTGGAAGAAGCACCCGCGCGCCAGTGAGAGGTATTTGACCTGATGTAATGTTTGGCAGCCTACTCAGCAAACCCCAAATTTGAAGTCTGTAATCTCTACTGATGACGGTTAAAGAACCAGAAACACGTGTCTAGAGATCAGCACTATCTGCGCCAACTCTGGCGAAACACTTGGAACACTATAGCAAAGCAAGCAACATGAGACTGCATCTACCAGAATGCCAAGGGCGAACCTTGCTGGAGGGTGAAGCGGTGTGCTCCCAACCCTGTTCCTGTTTAAAAGTACTCCCGTGAGTCTTTGAGCTGACAGGCTCGTGGAAGAAGCACCCGCGCGCCAGTGAGAGGTATTTGACCTGATGTAATGTTTGGCAGCCTACTCAGCAAACCCCAAATTTGAAGTCTGTAATCTCTACTGATGACGGTTAAAGAACCAGAAACACGTGTCTAGAGATCAGCACTATCTGCGCCAACTCTGGCGAAACACTTGGAACACTATAGCAAAGCAAGCAACATGAGACTGCATCTACCAGAATGCCAGGGGCGATCCTTGCGGGGGGTGAAGCGGTGTGCTCCCACCCCTGTTCCTGTTTAAAATACTCCCATGAGTCATTGAGCTGACGAGCTCGTGGAACAAGCACCCGCGCGCCAGTGAGAGGTATTTGACCTGATGTAATGTTTGGCAGCCTACTCAGCAAACCCCAAATTTGAAGTCTGTAATCTCTACTGATGACGGTTAAAGAACCAGAAACACATGTCTAGAGATCAGCACTATCTGCGCCAACTCTGGCGAAGCACTTGGAACACTATAGCAAAGCAAGCAACATGAGACTGCATCTACCAGAATGCCAGGGGCGAACCTTGCTGGGGGGTGAAGCGGTGTGCTCCCACCCCTGTTCCCGCATCAAAGGAGATGTTCAACAGAAACTCACTCTGCATATCCATTGATTCCAGCAATTGACAACAGTCTGATTCATCCTGAATAGCCTGGAATACCGATTTAAACACAAGACCAGCAGACCACACAAATCCATTACCTCTCTTTGGGTGATCTTCATTCTGCCCAGGAAGTGTGTACTGACCACTGAGCCCGAAATTAAAGATAGAGTACGTGCACAGACCCCTTGCTAACATGCATGTGTGATGAGAAGATGCTACTCTTGGCGAAGGAGCACTCGGAATACAAGGGATTGGGGCACTCAATTCTTCAACACAGGACGAGATGGGAGGAGAAGCCAGCCACCTGGACAAGCAGCTGCAACCCTGCGCAGAAGTCCAGTTCACTCAAGAGAGTCTCTTGATGCAGGATAGGAGGGCTATACAAGCCGAGCAGGTGAACCCTTCTTGCACTTCTTACATCTACATCCCACACCCAATCCTGAAGACAGAAAAAACTAACAGGAGGATTCTGGGTGAGCTTCCTATATATAGCACCCAGGAGGGTCGGTAGGGCCTACTTAGAATTGTCCTCTGTTTTTTCTATCTGGTAGGCAGGACTGCCTTAAAGTGTAATGACTGAGGCAAGGGATGTAGAGGTAAATATAATGTTGCATGTTAGAAGAAGTATATATGTAGAAGATAACTCTTAAGTGAATTAATGTTTTAGCTTGTGATTATATCTGTTTATTGATGCAGGGAAGTCTGTACTAGATCAGCCTGCAGAATAGCAAATTGTGTGAACGGTGCAGAAGAAGTAATGCTAAGGAAGATAGCAGTGCAAGAACGTCTGAGGCAGCCTCTCTTTTACTTTCCTTCCTCTTCCCCTCTGTGTACACATAGTGATAGAGAGTACTCTTTTCACACGTGGCCATAAAAGGCACTGGGAGTTTTGGTCTTCACCAGTGGAATAGTCTGGCACAAGGTTCTTTTTCTGACAAACACAAAGGAATAAAAACATCAGTACAATGCATCATCCCCCAACAAAATGCAACATAAAATGTATGCAAAAATTCATGCCATGTGTTGTCACTTTCAAAACATTGGCCTTACTAATGGAATGCTAAAAGGTGTTTGCATCAAACACTGCCTCAGTTACTACCAAGAAAATAAAGTAGGGCTAGTGAAAAATACTCTCTGTTCCGTGTGTTAGAAAACATCCCAGGACAAAACCTTTACATTTCTTTTTTGAGGCTCTTTTATACATGGTATACATAAAAGGTCATTTACAAGAGGCCTGTGCCACCGGAGCATCACTTTTTATGACGCTTCGGTGGTGCAGGGCTCTTAATCATATCGATGAGGTGACGCACAGACACCCTGCATGACTTTGCATGGCCTCATAGATATAGAGTGAGGCAAGGCAGCACAAAGTGCTGTGTTGCCTTACTCTACTTCAAGGAGGCGTTATTTTGCTCAAACTTGAATTTACCTTTAAAAAAACAAAAGACAAGAGACATTTGGCAAAACAGGAACAGTTGATTTAATTGAATGCTGCGGCCGGGAGTACAGTTACAGAAGCGGGTCTGGGGACTGACTCAAAGTACAATCGATCTGAACAAGGTTTTAAACATTTCTTTGGGTACCATAAACTGTTTCTGTTGATCCTTTCTAGGTGAATAATGTGGGTCTTGCCTTTGGGGTCATAAATAAGGACCTTGATAACAATTGCAGGTGGGCCTCGACCTTGATCTTAAGCCTGATGCAACAGAGTCGTCTTTAGCGGATATTGGTAAAACTCTGACAGATCTTCTCCGGGAATGACCAGGGTCGGGTGTGTATGGTGATGAGGGAGCAGAGGCCACACCACCCGGGGAAGAGCTGAGTGTAGGCAGACTCTCAGCATTGCCAGTAAGTGTCCATCAGCGTTGAGGTGCCCCATCGCATGCCTGGAATGTGCAGTATTGTGCCACAGTTTACATTTGTTCCCAGTGGAATGATTCATTTACCTTTGGAACACAAGGAATACAGTGTAAGTTTCCGTACAAGTAGGGGTTGCCCCTTCCATTCTAACCATGTATCTCTATCTACCTCAGTATCCCAGATTTCCTGACCTGGGGTATCTATGCTTTTGTTCACCCCTCCCCTACAAGACTCATATCCCTTCAAATCATTGAGGTGAATGGCCCTACACTAGAACTACATGTCCGAGGTCCATTTGTTACTAATGAAGACAGCCCAGACATGCTAAGGGCCACCCTAGGACCACAGATGGAAGCAGTAGGGAATGTGTTCATGCATTGGTTTGGTGGTTTTGCTACCTCCACGAATCTCTTCTATGTAAAGTCTCTGGACCAAACAGTATCCTCCCCTATGGTGCATCGTATCCAGCTCATTATCACAAAGCTCGGTGAAAAGGTATAGTGCTGTGGCATTGGTTTCATATTGGGTCAGATTAACTACTACTTTAAGATGTTCTACTCTGTTGGGTTGTATTTTAGCCCAAATCCTACATAGGTATAGGTGGAGAAGACATTTTATTTTTTCGGGGGATACTTCTTGGGACATGTAAAGCATGTCTGTGCCTACTGCATGCGGTGTCAGTGAGCAGATGTAACATGACCTGGCTGATGTCTTGAAGCCCACACCAGTCATGTGTTGATACCATGTGTTGTGTAAGAGGACACTGTTTAGCGCATGTGGAATTCTAGTGTTGGATTTGGTGTAATTATAAGTGATAAGGGAGACGTCCCTACACCAGCGCTGTGACAATTTCTGGTTGGACTCCATTTGACTAGGTAGGTCGTTGGCAGTGAATGGATGCGACAGTACCCATCGTAAACAGAGGGTACATAGAAATGCAACAATACATAACTTAATCAACATTACAGGTCTTGGGATGAATCCAGGAGAGACTTCTGTAATCCTCTAGTAATTGGGAGTGTCTTTAGTTAACAAAGTTTGATGCAAAAAGTTCACGAAGCAGTTCATGGGGGTTTGCAATGGAAGGTTTCAGCCTCACATGGGAGAGGTGGACATATGCATTTTTTCCTTCCACCTTGAAGGCGGTTGGTGTTGCAAAGACTTCTCGGTAGGGTCCTTCAAACTTGGCTTGCTTCCACTTGCTTACAAAGTTTTGAATGTAGACTTCTTGTCCAAGTTGAGGTGCTTGATATGGTAGCTTGCTCTAGGTGCACTTGGAGCTCCGGTGGTGGACCTGCTTTGACAGGTACTTGGTGGTTTTGGTTAGTTCGGAGAGATATACACGCAAATCATCCCCCAAAGCCTGAAAGCTAGCCTTACAGCTTAATTTGGTCCTGCTTTTTGAGATGGGTGTCACCATCAATTTACCAGTCTCAATATGGTGTGGTGTGAGATAGTGATCGCTGCTGGATGCTTTCATTAGTGCAAACAAGGCTAGTGTTAGACAGTGAAGCCATTACTTCTTAAGGATGGGGAAACTTTTTAAAATCTCATTTTTTTAACTGGCCATTGAATCTCTTAATGATGCCATTGCTTTGGGGGTGGTATACTGAGGATAGTGCAGATGTGATCGAACATGGGGTTGACAAAGTGCTTTCCATTGCTGGACCGGATGACGTCTGGTACCCCCCACCTGGGTATCACTTCTCTGACAAAGAATGTCGCTGCCGCCTTGGCGTTGCAGTGCATGCAAGGGCCGACTTCGATCCACCTGGAGTAGGGGCAGACTACTACAAACAGGTATCGGTATTTACCTCTCACTGGGTGATCTTTATTCTGCCCAAGAGGTGTGTAGATCGATAATCGATATGTAAAGCCCTGAAAGGTCTTGGTGCAACCAAACCATTCATTCTGGAGTTACGCTATCATGTTGTCTTTCGTGGTGTGTGCTGGTAAGTATAATTGGGGCAATGCTATATGGACTAAGCTCTGAGGCCCACTACTCCTTTTCGTTAGGTAATGTTCTTTCCTACAACTCCCTCAAGTCGACCCCTGCTGTTTCTGTATGAGGCTTGTAGTTTGGGGGTTCTTTCTCTGATTCCTGTTGTAAAGGAAACACATGAGTCTCCTTAATTGTTCCATAATCTGCCCTTTTTGCAACCTGTTCAGCTAATGCATTTCACGAGATGTGAAATCCCTGCCCCCGGTATGAGCGACACACTTCACCACAGCCACGCATTTAGGCAGGGTTAGTTCATTGATTATTAGTTCTAGGAGGTCCCTGTGTGCAACGGGTGTGCTGTCTGATTTCAGGAACCATCTCCTTTTCCACCTTCCTATGCTAGAGTGCACAGTGGTGGTGACAAAAGCTGAATCTGAGTAAATGGCTACCGTCCTTCCTAGCTTTGTCGCCCCAGAACAGGGTCAGACGAGCGAGGCAACGGTAATAACCCTACAAAACAAAGACATGGCTTCTGCACTAATGAACAACAAAAATCGATTGAACGACTGGGGCATCCAGATTAGTTTCATTACCAAAGCTAAGTACCCGGCTTTTTTAAAGGACATAGCAGTCAATCTTTCAACGGACCATAATAATAAAAATGTGTCTAACAACAACATAATTACTCAGCAACCTACTTCAGTTTTGTGTGGCTCCTAGCTGGAACCCTAACAGCGTCCTGGAGGGAGAACCCGCTGCAAATAACGACATCCACAGTGGGAGGTCCTCGTAAATATGCTCTTAAACGGCAGAACTCCCAAGATTGGTCCTGGTTATCCCAGGCCTTGGGGTAAAACACAGATCATCTCGATCGAACAGAAGCCCAACCTGGATGTCACGCATCACCTTAGAATCTGT
This sequence comes from Calotriton arnoldi, assembly GCA_963921515.1. Lineage (NCBI taxonomy): Eukaryota > Metazoa > Chordata > Amphibia > Caudata > Salamandridae > Calotriton > Calotriton arnoldi. The sequence continues at coordinate 864,976 of CAWUFW010003815.1, forward strand.
TCCTGGAACATCCACGGGCTAACAAAGGAAAAAATAGAACGATCAACCACTCATTTTATGAAGAATCAAGATATCATTGCCTTGCAAGAAACATGGTCTTCGGAAAAAATTGCCTGGGAGAACTTCACCGTGTTTGAATCCCACGCAATAGCATCTCAAGTAGGTGGCCATCCCTCGGGAGGAGTGTTGATTGCTGTGCAGAATAACCTGGTCGCAAAAGCCTCCCGACTGTGTGAAGGGCAGGGAGATTATATCTTTGTTAAAACTCAGACACAGTGCTTGGAAAAGAACAAATTGAAACAACGAATAATGATCCTTGGCTGTGTCTACCTGCATCCCTCTAAAACCAAGCGAGAGGCTACATTGAGTAAAATGCTTCCAGCCATGAGAGACCTTTCCTCCCACTATCCAAACGATATATGGTTAATAATGGGCGACTTTAATGCCAACCTAAAGGAGGTAGGCCCGGATCTCTCACTTCAATTTACATTGGACAATCAAATGTGGGCCATCCCGGAGATAAGGTCTCAGTACCAACGGAAGGAAAGTCAAGGGACAAAGATAGCAGCGTACTTAAATGAATTGGGTCTCCGCATTTTAAATGGAAGACTAAACTCAGACCTGCCCGCTGCCTACACCCATGTGTCTTTCGCTAGAATGGCCACTCTGGATTATATAAGGATCTCAGATGCCCACTTCCACCTTGTCCAGGAATTTGTGGTAACTCCTTCACCGGAAAGTGATCACGCCGTTTTAACGTGCAAAGTCTCATCCCGGTATTGTCATCGCCCAACACAAAATCTGATCGGGAAAGAATCCAATCTTGAGATCGTAAGAAAACTACGGTGGACTGTGGACAACCAGGAAATAATTGAAGAGAAGGTGGACGACTTTTTGGGCAATTTGAAACAGGAGCACAGTGATCAACTGACCGCATTGTCGTGGGAAACAGCAGTGTTGGACCTCAGAGAAAATCTAGCCACAAAGATAATCAAAAGACCAAATAACTGCACCCCAATTACATCTTGTCTCTCTGAGCATAAGCAATTTACAACAAGCATTAAGCGCAAATTAAATAACTTACTGCGCAGGCGCGCCTACAATGACACAGATTATAAATCCTTGCGAGATAAAATATCGTTCACTCGAAAGGAATATAGGAAAGCAAGGTTCACTTCTCAGAGAATGAAAGAAGAATATCATTGGGCAACTGCCCATGAAATTATAAAATCAAAGGATCAAAGACGATTCTGGAGCTGGGTAAACAAAGGTGTTAGTTCTGCCCAACCCCCCACAGTGACTAATATCTCTCCTGCTGAATGGGAGGCCCACATTGAAGCACTCTATGTAGAACCAGCCAGTCTTAAATGGCCAAACTTTCTTGGCTTCAATCATAATAACTCCAACCTCGAAGTGGAACCAACTATTAAGATAACCTCAAATCAAGTTGCACTTATAATAAAGAAAATGCGCCCAGGAGGAGCACCAGGCCCAAATGGCATACCAACACAGATATACAAAGTATCCACACATAAATGGGCCCCTCTGCTGGCCACCTTATTTGAGGTAACCAGAATGGGTGGATTCACTCCGGACTCCTGGCGAGGATCTCTTCTTGTCCCCATCCATAAAAAAGGTTCGTGGGCTGACCCCGACCATTATCGGATGATAGCCCTTCTTGACGTGGAAGGGAAGGCATATGCAAGTGTCCTACTGCAAGAACTGACAACCTGGGTGGAAGATCGTAAATTAATACCTTTCACACAAACCGGATTCCAAAAGGGCTGCCACATCGAAGATAATTTGATCTGCCTAGTCCACATGATTGAAAGTACACTCGCTACCAAAGGAAAATCGCTATACCTGGGCTTCATTGATTTCCGAAAAGCCTTTGACAGCGTTGTTTGCCCCAAACTTTGGGAAAAGTTAACAAAATGGGGCATCCCGCAGCCCCTCCTGAAAGCTCTCATAGCCCTATATACCGACACCTGGGTAAAAATAAGAGTTTCCTCGAGATGGTCAACTACCAACAAAATCATGACTAATAGAGGCTTAAAGCAGGGATGCATATTGGCTCCTTTACTCTTCAATCTCTAACTAGCAGACCTGCCCGAGTGGCTGGCCCTCTCCCGAGCATTTCCACCACGAATTGAATCTACAAAAATTCAATCAATGCAATATGCTGACGATACGATCCTCCTTGATCAAACCCAGGTAGGTCTTCAAAGACTTTTCGATTCTCTGGCCCAGTATTGCAAAACAAACGCTTTGGAGGTTAACATCACCAAAACTAAGGCAATGATAGTCTCGCGCTCACGAGCCAGAAAGCACTCCTGGTACATTGAAGGGAAGTCAATAGAGATAGTGACCGCATACAAGTATCTGGGAGTTTGGATTGATCACAAAGGGAGACCAGCGCAGCATATCACCGCAATGCAGGGAGTGGCTCGTAGTTTGGAGGGGCTTTGTAAGAACCAAGAAAGCCCTTCACTCTCCAGACTTTTCTCCGCTAATTAGGGTGATAGGAGCCAAATTTTTGCCGACAATAGCTTTTGGCGCCATAACCTTTAAAGACAAAATGCTTACCTGGCTTGATAGAGCCCAGTCAATGTGCTTTCGTAGAGTGTTCCATCTACCCAACTCGACCTCTCACGCCCAAATCCGCATGGAGTTCTCTTTGTCATCCCAACATTGGATAATGAAAGCAAGATTTATTGCCTATTGTTTAAAAACCAAAAAGGCTCGTGATTTTACATTAAAGAGCTGCATATGGTCTCTGTTAAATAACCCTAGCACTCCCTGGAATCAATTTTTAACATTCTGCCTGGACGCATTAGAGGCTCAAGATATATCGACAAGTTCGCTGCCCATAGGGCCGATCACAAAAATCTTGACCAAACAAGCAAAGATCTTGTCACTCAAACATGATGTCCTAACCGTGAAGAATCTCTCCCTTGGCAGTTGGGCGTCAAAACTCTAAGGCCCTAAATCCCTACCACACTATTTGTCATCATCCATGAAATCACGAGTGAAACACCATCTAATGAGGTTACGTTTTGGCCTAATCCCGCTGAGGGCGTATAGGTATGGCCGGAGATTTAAGGAAGATGTGCCCACACAGTGCCGTTTCTGTAAGAGCGGGGAAGAAAATTTAATTCACATCCTGTGCACCTGCAGAACCTTACTGCCATTACGAACTTTTTTGCTGCATCCAATTTGGCGGATTCTGAATGTCCGGACATGCCAAGAAGCTCTAGAGGAGTGTATGAGGGCCGACTCAGCTCAGATGGCCGCCCGTTTTGTAAAATTCATGTCTGAGTTTAATTCCCTGTTAACAGAAGACGATCACCAAGAATCTTTGCCCTACCAGCAATGAACCACTTTGCTCTCACGGATATTTTAAAAAAAAAGTAGAATATGCACAGTGTTTTTAACTCTTGTTCTGTATGAATTGCAATGATTTTAATTAATTGTGCAAATAAAATACTTTACTTACTTCCTAGCTTTGGGTGAAGGCTTCCATTAATGCAGTCAGCTCAGCCACCTGTGCTGAGAGGTGGGGGAGGAGAGTTAATTGCATGATGGGTGCATGGCAACGAGCCATTACTACCACTCCCACCGTCTTACCCCAGTCTTTTGATGTATCATGGAGGAACCATCCATGAACAGTGCCTCACTATCTAGCATGGGATCCTCCTCTGCCTGGCTTATCCCCTCAGGGTGTATGTTGCACACTCATGGATCTCCTCCCCCTTCGGAGCCTCGTGAGCTAGGAAGATAGCTGGGTTTACTAGATGGCACTGCACTATTTTTAATGATGGCCTGGAGAGCATCAGTACATAACCAGAAAGCTGTTTGTGTAGTCAGTGGTGCCCCCCATCACAATGGAGGTGCTTTTGCTGGTGGCAAAGGCTGCTGCTAGCACCTGCTTTCAGGGCAAATAAACTTGTAGGTTCTTCTGTCAAAAAGCAAATCTTCACTATAGAGTTTCTTTTCCTGGATTATCAAAAATAGATCAGTATCAACTGTGATCTTACTAAAACAGTCTCTTGTAACACTGTTCACCTGACACCCTGTAAGGTAGAAGCGAGGACTAAGAGGCTCAATGGGCAGGGAGCTTTGTTTGCCGATGCGCGACAACTCAGGGAATCACTGTCCTTGTGTTAAACATGCCTCCCCTACGCAGGTGAGCTTTGATGGAAATATTTCCCCCTCTGTATGCCGCTTGAGCGCGCGCTGGGCATCAATTGACTGGGGCGTTGCACCACTCGTTTCTCCCGCATCTCCCTCTCCCCTTGTCGGCTTCGATCCCCAAACCGGAGCCAGTTACCTTGAGTGTGCGGGGAAAGGAGGCCGTCACTTCGTTGTTGCTCCGGGTGGTGCAGATCCTGTGTGGAACGGCGCCCCAGGCTTCGGACACAGCGTTGCGCACTTGGCCAATCCCAGCGTGGCTCCGTCGGCCGAGTCTCTAGTTGCCGGGCAACTCTCTCTCTCGCTGGGCCAATCCCAGCGTGGCCTAGAGATGGTGTTGTGGGGGTTCCGGGCCTGCGGCGGTGAATTCAGGCAAAGCTTCTCTCGTTGCCTAGCAGCCTCTCCCGCTGGGGCCAGTCCCAGCAGGGCAAAACAAGGACGTCGGCGGACCCCGGGTCTGCGGCGGTGAGTCTGGATTCAGCGATCTCGTGCCTCCCGGGCCGACGGCAGTGACCACAACCTTGCCACGATACCACAGGCAAGATGGGGGCTGGCGAGAACAAGGTGCTGTCCCTCCGAACTTCACGCTGGCACAATAATTACCGTGCACGTCAGGCAGGCGGCACGAAGGATTCACGAGGCCACAGCCCAGGCACAGGGACACGCACCCGGTGCTAGCAGGATAGTTTTCCTCTGGAAACTTTTATAACCCTGTGTTTCATAAACAGGAGGCCAGCTCTTCTCAGGCCCTTGGAGACTCTTGGGACACAGCACACAGCAAAGTCCTTTGTCTTCAAAGAGGGGGGGACACAGCACACAGCAAAGTCCTTCAGCCTCGCCCTCAGAAAAATCAGCAACTGCAGGCCAACCCCAGAACACACAGCAAGGGCAGTACTTCTCCTCAGTTCTTCAGGTGATCTTCTTGGGCAGAGGTTCCTCTTGATTGTAGAAGTCGTGGGTAAACTTTTGTGTTCCTGAGTTTTAACAGGAGGCCAGCTCTTCTCAGGCCCTTGGAGACACTTATTCCTGGACACAGCACACAGCAAAGTCCTTCCTTCAAGCAGGTGGGGGGGAACACAGCACACAGCACAGTCCCCTGTCTCCTTCCTTAGTAGTAACAGCAAACTGTAGGTCAGCCCCAGAACACACAGCAAGGGCAGTCTTCCTTTCCAGTCTCTTCAGCTGATCCTCTTTGGCAGGGATTCCTCTTGTTGGCAAAAGTAGTCTAAATTGCAGGGGTTTCAGGTCCTACCTTTATACCCCAAAAGTCTTTGTTCTTCATGTGTGAGGGGTGCTGGACCTAGTCCAAACCAGTTCTAGGTGCACTCTGCCAGTGCATGTCTTCTTTCTTTGTGAGGGGAGGCCAGGGCCATCAGACGCACCGAAGGAGATGGAGCCAGCATTGTGGAAGGCAGGCACAGCCCTATTCAGACCCAGGTGCGACTCCTCCCACCACTCAATGTGCAGATAGGTCTATTCAGCCTAGTTTTGACTCACCCCCTCTCCTGGAGCCACCAGCAGCCCCTGTCACTCACAAACCAGACAGTCAATACACAAACAGGCAGAGGCACAAAGAAAGGCTGAACAAGAAAATAGCCACTTTCTAAAAGTGCTATTTTCAAACTCAGAATTTAAAAAACAGAGAATACGTCCCTTAATTCTCCTACTTGAATAGCACCGAGTCTATTTCCAGACAACATTTTATAATTAAAGCATTTATTCTGAAGATAAAGCAAAACATTATTTATCATTTAATGAAAGTGTTTGAAAATTATATTTAGTAATTGAGTGTTTTGTTTTGAAGGGATATGTGAAGGATTTTGTTTGTGTGTTGGTAGCTACAGACTCAGGAAAGCGTGAAATCAGGATTCATAAAACTGCTTCATTATTACTTCTTATGATTTAAGGTTCCAGTAGGTTTCGGTGTAAATTATTAATTTCCTAGCGCAATATGTGTACCGAAAGCTTTCAAAAGATATTATCAATTACTAAAGCGGATTTATTTGGTCCAGAAATAATGGAAAAGACCCGACATCAAAAGACAATTTGGTTTATTTTATTAAACAATTTAATTTCAACGAAAAGAAAGAGTATGAAAGAAAGTATAATTTGTTGTGTTTGACTTATGATTAAAAATGTATTTTAGTTTGAATCAATTTATTTTGATGTACTTTGTTCCAAATGTACAGAGTAGTGTATTTTGTGAATAGCAGACACTTTCTCGTGTTTAACTTGTGCTTATGCGTTTGGAGTTATGCAAATTTTAAAAGTAGCAAAAATGAAATGACATATAATTGAGGTTCCGATTCAAAGTAAGGGCGCAATTAATCACTGATTTCGATTATGCTTACTTTCAGTCAAATTTGTTTTCGATCACAGACAAATCCAATAGCTTTGAAACTGTATTTCAGAGCGACTCATATATCAAATATCAAATCTGCTTTCCAAGGGTATGTCCATTGGAAATATTCCTGCTAAATTAAATAGGCGGTAAACATGGACTACGCAAACAACTCTAATGGTAGTCCATATTTTGCCCATTTCCACTGTGCGTCCCAAGTAGCTTCCCAAGGAACATTGAATGCTCCACACTCAGGTGGTGCAGTTAAGTAATGTATCTCTCATCAGGTGTTTCTCTGGGCCCCACTTAAAGTCCAGCAGGGAAGTCTTTGGTAGAAAGCCAGTCAATTCACACAACGATGGAAAGCTGCCTTACGTGTATTTTGAGGCAGTGCCTGCTGGCCAACACAAGTGCAATTAAGATTTACTCTATCTTACTGGCTCATGCACCACTAGAACTACAGCCATGGGAGGAGAAGGTGTTGGAATTCCTACAAACTGAGGGCATGACTGGAATCCAGGGTGGAATCGACACTGGTAAGTGTCCACAATACAAATGTCCCCACTACACATGAATGTGTCTGTAAAGAAGAATGCCCTGCCTGTACACTCCTCCATCGGCCCTTACGAGACCCAGTACTGAAACAATTGTATTCAAATGCCTCTTATGTGGCTGTGCAAATAAGGTGAATGACTCACTATAGACACATATGTAATGTCTATCCATATATGCAAATGGAGTCTGTTAGTGGAGGGTCATCACAAACTTTTGTACAACAGTCACCTCAAGATTTACCAGTGGTAACTAATGTATTCCAACAACAATATTCACAACTGTCCATAAAGTAAGTGTAACAGTATGGATAATGCAATGTAACATAACTTCCAGGAGGGCATTTTAATAATACATTAAATAAAGTTTGTTGCTGGGTCACTGCACATCAACATATTGAGGCTCTGAACCATATTAATCACAACTACCAGTACCATGGGTGGATATCATGTGGTTCCAAACATGTACATGTCCCTGAACCGTGTCCCTGCAACAGCCACATTTGGTGTGGGAGTGAAATGGCCTCCTGCGAGTTCTACTCTTGTCCAACATATCGTGCTTGAGATCTGTGGGTCACAATAAAGAAAGCCATAATATCCCACATGTCCATAAACATCACCCGAAGAGGCCGTCGATTTGCACACAACAACACTACTCCCTCAATACACCTTGATACATACTCATAAAGACACAAACTTTAAATGTTTGCAGCACACCACACACCCAAAACATCATCAATAAACAACAAGAAACGTATGTACATTTGTCAAATGTGATGTTATTCAAACACAGTGTATGTAGCATTCAAACATAAAAAGTATAAATGCTAAGGCATCTACATTTCGACCACATCGAGATAAAATAAGGTCTGTCAGTGTGTCAAGCTAATGATCCTTCTACCAACCCACCTGTACAGAAGCAAAGCTTTCATGGAAATGGAGAGGCTCATATATCCAGAGTCAATAACAGACCATGTATCGCTGCATGCCTTGATGAAAATAAAACACCACACACGTGCCAGAATGTCTATCATGTATAGATGAAAATAAAACATCACACATATCCCAGAATGTCTGTCGTGTACACTTTTTACACAAATCAATTAGAACTACATACAATATTGGCTATAGTAACATCCAATCTCTGGGGATGGTCAAAACACTCTTGACTCACTGAGACAATCAAAGGTGGTAGTGCATCAGCAAAATGTCCAGAATGGAACATGAACAATGTTGTTTAACATCTCAGAACATCTGCACACCAATTTTCTGGTGAATCATGAAAGAACTAGCCATCTAGGAAGTCCACTCATTTGACAGTCAATAAGCGTCACAAAATAATGTAGATCAAAGTGCACAACACAAAGAACTGCAGACAGATAGGTATACAAATCAGTGAACAGAACATTGATGAAGGAATGTAGATTAAGCAGAGTAACCTCCCCCTTCGACTAATCGTCCAGTGAATATGAATTGTCTAATACAGTCAATGTACTCCCACCAACTGATTTCAAACATACTCCTGCAAACATTTTTACTTTTGAAGTAAATCAATGGCAAGTATATCTCTTAATCCCAGAATTCTTCAACAATCCATTGATCCATTAGCGAATCGAAGTGACAGACGCTGCAAACCTAAATCAGTTTCTGATGCCATAAGAAATTCCACTGCCCATTGTATGAAATCCAAATTACAGACATGATCCTGAACTCCACCCGATCATGGGATAGGTGACAACTGGCCTTCAAACATGTCAGTCGACCACCCAATCAGGCTGCTTGGTGTCGATGCACTATCTTCAAGTGAGACTAGTGGCTCCAACCTCGCATGATGGAGCAATTGCAAGCCAGATTGACTAGATAATGATTCAGTAATGTATTCATCAGCAGCACAAAGTCCTGGGCACCCGAGGTAGGAGAACGTAAGCAAAGATCCATTATAGACAGTGGAAAACAGGCTGTATGGATCCAAACCAGGCAGGTCGAAACGTAAGGGACCAATGATGCTCTAATTCTCTCAAAACCAGGATGCCGAATATCTGAAGCTTCCTGTCACGACACAATTGAAGCACCTGTTCCTCAAGCTGGAACATAGATGATGACTCTATTTTTGAACAGTAGAAATATGAACAGACCTCCCTTATTTAGGATTAGCCACAACGTGTAGAGACCAAACACACAGTCAACTCTCAAATTAATGAAACGCTTAACAAACACAGTACATATGTATCAGTCATAGGTCGAACTGATAACCTATGTCTAAAAAGCAGATTCCATAGTTCTATGAAGTATGACCACTGAGGTTACATATCTACAGACTTCAAAAAGGACGACTGTGTGCAACAATGACTGAGTTTCACTACACATTCATAACATCTGCCTCATGAAGAGGTACATCTTGTTTACGTAATCTGGCACTCAGGCCTCTTAGCTGAATGGAAATGTCCCTTCAAAGTAGGAATGGCAGGCCACGACAAACTCACTCTCCCCCTGTGTGGAGGAGGAAATGAGACCCTGTTTTCTCACTGAGTTTTATATAGTGGGAACTTGACCCGAAGGTATCGTGTACCAGAGCGCATTACATGAGGACACATTCATCTTTTTGTTAGGCACGGGGAGATTAAGTGATTTGCCCAGAATCACAGGATATTGGGCGTCCTTGCCGAGACTTGAACCTGGTTCCCCAGATTTGAGGTCGACCGCCCTAGCCGTTAGGCCAACTCCTCTCCCCCGAGCCGGCTCAACATCCAGACTGAGGCCATTCCCAGTCGCATACCAAACATTCCTGTGAAACACAAAGCAGTCCAACCTCAGCCATCGCAAAAGCATTAAACAGATGATAAAGGAGCATAGTGCTGCAACATTTGATCGTTAAATGCAAAACAAGGTCAACAACAATTGCTAGCCTGTGAAATCCAGACATATCAACAAACAGATGACAGGTGTACAATCATTATACAAATATAACAGTGTTCAAAAAATACTTTTGTTCATTCTTTATGTTACAGGTAGGGCGAAGGTGGAAATACTGTGTAGGATCAACACAAATATACTGAAACACTGGTCCATTTGTCATGTACACAGAGGTGGCCTCTTTGGTCATGTCTTACAAAAGATAATGTGTGGCAACTACACAGCAAACTGATTGTCTGCTAGATGCACTTGAAAGTGCCCCACCTTTCACAATGTGAAGCATGTGAAATGTATATGTTGCATGATAATGAATGGGATTTTGTATGTCATTACAAATAAAACGACTGTAGATATCAGTCTGTGTCAGTAATATCTTGTAACTGCACACATCAAAGTTGTAAGTTAGAATATGTCCACTTAAGAAGCCCTCAGTGATGACACTGACTTCATAGACTTGGATGATGACAACACTCCTGGCACTTCTGGGCAGCTCAGTCAGACACACTCAGTTTGTCTCATTGAGCACACACCTCCAACCACCACAGCTGGAATACCAACATCCAGAACCAGTGCCCCTAGCATAGGGGACCCATCCGTAGCTTGCTGGTACTGCCTGTTCCAGTGGGTAACATCAACACAGACACTGAGGAGGCGGGACCGAGTGGCAGCGCCAGTCCTGTGCAAGGGCAATGGCCAGTGTAGTCAGACCCGCTGGAAGGAGAATTGTGCCCAACCTATTTGAGGACACTGAGGTGATTGACATCCAGCCTGTGGAGCAGACAGACTCAGTTGGTGTCACTGGGCTCACACCTCCAACCACCACAGCTGTTACGTCACGAACCACAACCAGTCCCCCTAGTACAAGTGGGCCAATACCTTCCCGACCTGTACCATAGCCTCAAGTGGCGAACACTATCACAGACACAGAGGAGTCTCGACCGATTGGCAGAAGGCAGTCTTGTGCTAGGGGAACTAACATTGGTCCCAGACGTGGGGAAAGGAGATATGTGGTGCACCCAGCTGAGCCCACTGAGGATATGAATGTGGAGGCTGCCTTCCCCAAGTAATGGGTTTTTACCAAGACTGCCATGGTGCATTGGGCCAGGTAGTGTCTGTCCTGAGGGAAATTATGCAGCTGCACTGGTCCAGTGACCAGAGGCTGGAGGCCATTCAGCAAGATCTCTCTGGTTTACGCACAGAGGTGGCCTCTTTGGTCAGTGTCCTGCGGGACATCAATGACAACCTCATCCGGCCTTTCACATCCTCATCAGCTCTGGTCCAAGCACAGCGCAGCCATCAACATCAGCGGCAGCCAGAGGATGCAGTGTTCCATCTGATGAGGACAGTCATGCAGACACATACAAGATTCTGCAGCTCCAGATCCCACCCAAATCAGGAAGAGGGGACGTCCACCTAAAACCAAAGAGGGAAAATTTCCAAAACCTCAATGCCTGACAGTAGTCCACCTTGACCACTGTTAGACCTGGCACTGTTGGCGTGGGTCTCCCTTACATTTTTTTGCTGTTGCCTCATGTGTTTTTGCTGGTTATAGATGCTTTGGGAACTGTGCCACTGCTATTCAGTGTCACAGTGCAAGTGCTCCCTATGGTACATTGGTGTATGGATTAGTGATTCCATGATTGGTTGGTTTGGTTTACTTGTCAGACCCTAGTACAGTGCACTGAGTGTGCCCAGGGCTTGTAAACCAAATGCTGCTGGTGGGCTTGCAGCACTGGTTGTGCCACCCACAGAAGCAGCCTGTAAAAGTGTGTCTCAGGTCTGCCATTGCAGAGCCTGTGTGCAGTCTGGTACTGCCATGTTGACTGGGCAAGTGCACCCACTTGCCAGTCCCTAAACCTTCCCTTTTCTTCATATCAGACACCCCTATGGTAGGCCCAAGGGCAGGGTTTATTGTAAGTATAAGGTAGGACATGCCCTGGTGTGTGTGGCATGTCCTAATAGTGAATTACAGCCATTTTCATTTTTCACTATTGCAAGGCTACCTGTTCCCCATAGGCCAGAATGGGCAGTTTGAACATTACATCTTATAATCCTAACTGACCCAGGGAACGTGGTAGAAAAACGAATTTAGTATGCCTGAACTCAGAATGATAAAATACATCTTTTAGTGAAGTTGGTTTTAACATTCTGTGTTTGAAAATACCACTTTTAGAAAGTAGGTATTTTCTTGCCTAACTATCCAAGCCTGCCTCTTCTATGTTGTGTATTCCTTGTCTGGGTTTGTGAGTGACAGGGGCTGGGGGATGCCAGGAGACAGGGTGAGTCAGCACAGGGCTGAATAGAGAGATCTGCATGGAGATGGGTGGGAGGAGTTGCACCTGGGACCTGAATAGGGCTGTGCCTTCCCTCCACAATGCTGGCTCCACCTCCTGTGGTGTGTCTGATGTCCCTGGCCTACACTGTGAAAGGAAAGAAGGAGTCTTGTCAACAAAGTGCTCCAGGACTGACCAGAACTGCTTTGGACTAGGCAAAGGCCTCTCTGCCTTCAGAGACAAAGGATTTTGGTGTATAAAAGAGGGAACCCAAACCCCAGAACTTTAGATCAGATCACTTTGGGAAACAAGAAGAACCTTTGCTGAGGAGAGGAACCAGAGAAACTGAGGAGGAGACTATCCCTATGCTGAGTGCTGTTTGGGGGATTGGCCTGCAGTGGTTGCCTGACTGCCAAAGAAAGGAGAAAGGAACTTTGTGTGTACTTTCATCAACTTGTAAAAGATCTCCAAGGGCTTGAGAGAAGAGTTTGCCTCCTGCTGAAGTCTCAGGGACAACAGACTTCCCCAACCAGCTCCCGAAGAGTCTTTCTGGAAAGTGCCTGCGGCTGTGCTGGACTTTCTGAGGGACTGTATGTCGCAAGGAGCTGGAAGCGCGAATCACGAAGGAGAAGTGTTGCCGCCGAAGCGCTTCGCATCGCCGAAGAAAAGGATCGACGTCGCATCAGACGCGCCGCATCAACGGAGAAGAGTGTTGCAGGGCCTGTCGCGGCTCAGAAGAATCGTTGAGTCGCCGCACAGCTGTCGCATCGTTGCCGAAGCGCCTCGCATCGCCGGAGAAGGGGACCGACGTCGCATCAGACGCCGCTGAATCACCGGGAAGCATGTCGCAGGGCCTGTCGCGGCTCAGAAGAATCGTTGAGTCGCTGCACAGCTGTCGCATCGTTGCCGAAGCGCCTCGCGTCGCCGGAGAAGGGGACCGACGTCGCATCAGACGCCGCCGCATCACCGGGAAGCGTGTCGCAGGGCCTGTCGCGGCTCAGAAGAATCGTTGAGTCGCTGCACGGCCGTCGGGCGTGCATGCATCATGTTGCATCAAGAAGAAGACGCCATCTTTGTTCATTGCACCGGATCTTCATCGCATCCCGGCGTTGCTGGTCGCATCGCCACGGAAGCGCAGTAAGAAACCGATGCTTCACCTCCCCACGCCGAGAAGAACCGACGCATCCGCTACGCATCAGTAGGGACCCGACACATCACCGCTCTTGCGTGTAAGGAACCGACGCATCACCTTCCCTGCAACACTTTCGTTGTATAGCGTTACGCATCCAAATGTACATTGAACTCAAAGTGTCGCATTTACCATCTAAAGAGAACTGAGCTAATTCTACCATTTTTGAAGTACAGTATTGTGGATTTTTGTAGTTTGTGGTCTTGTGTTAAATCTATATAAAAGATACTTATTTTTAATATACAACTTGTGTGGTGTCCATCTTTAGTGTTGTCACTTGATTACTGTATGTGTTCACAAATGCTTTACACACTGCCTCTGAGATAAGCCTGTCTGCTCGTGCCAAGCTACCAAGGGGGTGAGCAGGGGTTATTTTAGGAGTGTATCCCCCTTACCCTGACTAGACGCAAGGGTCCCTATTTGGACAAAGGTACTTACCTCTGCCAACTAGAGACCCCCAAATCTAACAACCACGATGTCTGTCTGTGTGCAATAATACCGCCACTTTGTTGACGGTTCCCGTACACCACTCCTGGCACTGATGTGAGGAGTAAGTAAGACTTTGCTAATGGAAACTGGACTGCACTCCAAACATTACATTCATCCAGAAAGTTTTGTTCTGCACTTTTTCGTTGCTTCACATGTACCACAATTTACTATGGGACACTGTTTACGAAACCTATTCCTCTATTTCCTGCAAAAAATAAATATCCATCACCTAAATATGTTGTCAATCCTCCTTTCACAACAGCTTGTGTGGGTGTCGTATGATGTGTACATCATCTGAAACATGCCATGGTAATCTAGATAAAGGGTTGCTTGATGCAAAATAAACTATGTCAAGTAATGATATACACTAAGGTAACTGGCCTCGTACAAATGTAAGAGCAACAGCAAATTCAGACTCAGAGATTGTGTGAGAAGTAGTAAGAAAAAGTCAACTTTACTCAGCCAGGCAGTGTTGCAGAAACAGAACTTGATGTCGCTCAGAAACAGATGTTGGAAATGTACACATTTTCTAAATACTACTCTCCATAGGTTCAAATCAACCCAAATTGTCGAGCATTAGGAGTAGAGCGCCAAATCCAGTTATGTGGCATCACACAATCAGCCCAAAACGCCATATCTCAACACTGCAGTTAATATATACAGGCTCCAGAGGCTACGGTGGCACACATCAGAGTGCCAGAACACCTTGCTTTGGTCACAATCCCCACAATCACAATGGTGATGTCACATATCATACACATTAGCTTGCGCAACCAATGCATCATAAACAAATGTACCTTAGAAGTCTGGAGACAAACAACTATGACAGACTATGGATGACACAGCGGAAGTCTACTACTGTCTATACAGTATTGCGTGCATTTACGTGGAAAGCATTTCATATGTCCTGTGATGGCTGCAAGACCATGAAGTGACATCATTGCCACATGAACAATCTGTCCATTTCGTATAGCAGCATAGTCAATATGCTCAAGCACACAGAAATTAGTGAAGAATGTCACCATTACAGTGGATGTCTTGCCTATTTGAACTCCTCCTAACTGCATATTCATCAAAGGGTACACCTTCAACACATAAGTGTGAGCTTGGCTGAACAGGAACCTGTGCACTTACTTAAAGAGGTCTTCCTGCATGTCGTGGAGATGTCATTGGATGTATCTAAAATTTTGTATTTGTGAATATGTCCTTATGTTTTTTTGTTGCGTTTGAGAGCAGTGATCATTACTACATGTACATGTACACATGCATGTCACTGCTTGCATCAGTGGAATTTACTGAGCAATAGCAGCCATTAGTGGGTTGTTTTGCCATGTCAACAGCCTGTGTAGACAAAGCTTAATGTTTGCCTATGTGATGTCAATCGTAGACTATGTGCTATCGAAAATGGATTCTGAGAGTGAACCCAGATCTCCTAAGTGTGCCGAGCCATGAACACTTGATATTTACATTCGGCTATATCACTATTCAATATGGACCCTGTGTTACGCTAATCGTCTGACGTACCACTAACAGAATCCGTCACCACGGTGATCTCCCCATTTTTTGCATTCATGTCAGGTATTTTGTATGTAGACAAATGTCTGGCCTTAACCATGATCCTTTACATTTGGTACAACATTCAAATACCTTTGACCAGGCCATGTGTGTCAGGCATTATAGAAAGGCATCGCCCGGAAAGTGTGGGCCCTAGTAATTTATAAGTGGTGCAGACTTCACTGTCAGAAGAGGTGGGAGGACTTCAGATGTAGATGCCGCAACATCGCTGAGTACCAAATACAAAGGTATTCATCCCGCGTAGGGGCATGTGACAGCCCTTTACTCTCCTGATGGCCAGTGCCCTGGCTGTGGCGTATCCTGACCATGATGGGCAGCTGAGGGCCCAACAACAGCAGGAAGGAGGGGGTGAGTGTTACTGTGAGTCAACACAAAATTCACAGACTTGTTAGTCCCTTTCCAGAAAAGTGCTTCTTACAGGAGGGGAGATGGTAGACTCCACACAGTAGGCAGGTGTGTTATGGCACAGCTTGGTGGGAAAAGTTGGACATATTCTACAGGGTCACTCATATTTGATGAAGATATTTATTCTAAGAGGACATTCACATACTGACAATACAGACAATACAAGGTGTGACATGATTTTTAGATGGTCCAGATTGGAAAGAATGTCTGATCTTTGAATTGTCAGACAACCCACTTATGGCAGTTCACAAATAATAGTTCCTGTATTTGCTACAACAGATATGTGTGGGATTTCGTGTGTTAGATCACAAATGTGGAACTTGGATGTGTGTTGCTTAGTCCTCACTTTTCCAAACTTGGCCTTGCTCTGATGAGGTTTGGTCTGTATGGTCTATTCTGTATATGTTCTTTCGACACATGGATTGTTTCACACCTGTTGTTCTGTGTGGACCAGAGTTGATGCTGCTCCTTCTTTGATAATAGACAATTCAATGTGTATTGGACTCTACATATGTTAGATTGTGCAACCTGGTCCAGTTTTGGCAGGTATGTGTAGTACATTGTTTTATCATGGTGATTTTGTGTCCTATATTCTACACACATACAGCGAGTAATGTGTAAGTTTAGCATTCTGACTTGTGTTCTATGTCTGTATCTGACTGCGTAGTCACAATAGTGCTCCACATTCTGCTCATCTTTGTGTGGGATGTGACATTTTATGGCTAGGTGGAGTAATGTATGCCACTGTTGCAAAGGACGCACATGACACATAGTTAATTGACACATTTAGGACTGATTGAGTCTAGCAAGGTGTTGGTATGTGTCCCTACAATGCTGTGTTGGAATTATTATTTTGACACTGGATATATTTGAGTTGTTTTCCGTTCATTGCTGGTAACAGGTGTGCCACTTTCT
Source organism: Calotriton arnoldi (assembly GCA_963921515.1). Taxonomy (NCBI): domain Eukaryota; kingdom Metazoa; phylum Chordata; class Amphibia; order Caudata; family Salamandridae; genus Calotriton; species Calotriton arnoldi. The sequence goes on from CAWUFW010003815.1 coordinate 881,818, forward strand.
CAGGTATTGACACAATCTAGGGATTGGATATCTCTCTATAGTGTGTTAGGGCTGTACCGTGTTGAGGATGTTGCATACGAGACCGATGTGCTATGTGCAGGTCCATTGCAGTGGTCATATTCTTTTGCTTGAGGTACTTTGTGTGGGCAAATCATGTGACATGAAACCATTAGCGGCCATGCAGATGTTAGTGATCGGTGTTGATGCAGTACTGCATGCCACTGTGATGTCATTGTTGTGTAAATGTTTCCTCAGTTTTTTCAGGATCTACAAAGCCAGGCAGAGGAGAGCGTGCGGACAACATGATGGAGGCAGCTGGACAGAGTGGTTCCGGTCAGGAGACTGGTGGTAGCGGAGTCACAGCGTCGGAGGGTGAGGGGTGTGCCCTGGAGTGTACCGACTCATCCCTGTGGGGGCTGCTGCACTGTTATTTATAAACACTATCTAGTTTGCTCTTGGATAATTATTATTGTACATTTTGCTATTTTTTATTCTGTTTTTATGATCCGTATGCATATGGCATTTTTATGGTCGTAACAGCCGAAATAAAGTTACTGATGCATCCTTTTCATCCTCAGCGGAGTCAGGCTCCGGTGGCAGCCCTGTAGTAGTTGTGGACCCCACAGAAACTGTGTCTCATACACCTTTGTCCATCACCACCCGTCCCATCTCTACCCTCCCTGCTGTTGCCCACAAAGTTGTCTGCAATGGTTCCTGTAAGGGGAGTGATGTTTCCTTTGCCCCAGGCACCTTTTCTGCATCCCCAGTGCCCACAGGTGCCCTGAGTGAGGAGGCTGTGTGACTGTTGAGGCAGAGCTCTGTTGGACAAACTACACTGCTGAATGCACTCCTGGGGCAGTCGAATGATATAACACAGATGCTGGAGTTCCTGGAGGGCATCCACATCATCACCAAAACGCAGGAAAGTTGCCATGCATACATCCACAGAGCAGACGCAGACCTCCCACAGCATCCCCACTACACACATTGCCAAGGACAACACACCATCAGACACAGACCTTACTAAAGCAGCTTCAGACTCACAGACACCAGCAACAGACACACCCACATCACAGCCACGGACTACCTCTACCTCCAAAACCCCACCCCTTGTTATTCCCCCTCCCCAAAGTCAAGTTGGATTGTCTGAGAGTCACAATGTGTTTCCCTTTGCCTCAGACACTACCCCTCCTTCTACTTTAGTTCCTGCTCTTACCACTTCCGACCCTACTGTCCTCTAATTTCAATTTCACAAGGTGCCTGGAATGCTTAGCTGATGCCCCTACTTGGGGAGGTTTCCTTGGAAGTGTGTTTTGGCACGTTTTGTGGTACTGCACAGTGATGTATCCCAAATCTGTATTGGACTTGCCTTTGTCATTCATTAGATCAATGTTCTGTTTATTAATAAAGTTTGACTATCAAATAACACCTTGTGGATTTAATGCTCATGATGATGAATGATGTGTTGCTTTCCTTCATTTCATACTACTACAATGTTGTAGTTTGGAGCTGGGAATAGGTGCTCCTTTCTCAGTGGTGACTAGGGTCTGAACTTTACAGCTGTTAGGGAGATGTTATGGAAGAGGGGCCATGTACATGCACTTTAGGTTTTTCATGCATGATTGTGGATGTGTGTGGTGATGTTGAGGTGCGGAACTCGTGATGGTCTATGTGTACCAGGAAGTGAGATGTTTGTGATGTGTGTTCATGGGTGTGGAAATTGACTGGTGGTGTAGGCTTTGTTGATTTCCTCTTACTGCAGACATCACTGACACATTGCATTGGTAGGTGACCCAGGCCTTTTGGTGCATGGTGTGTAGTTACTAATTAGGGACTGGCAGGGTACACTTTGACTTGTATTGGGAATTGTAATTGTACTTGTACGACATGTAGTGCCCATGTGTACCAGAACGTGGTATTGTGAGTGCAATGTGTTGGTATGGGAGGTTGTTGTACAAGAGTGCTGGGATATGGCTTGTGTTCGGTGAAGAAAGTATTACATTAAGTGCACTTCAATAATGAGTAAAATCCACAATCGTGAGCTATCACGCTCTCTCACGACCCTAAGAGACCTTACTTACTGATAATTGGCGATCCGCGCGTATCTCCTCTCAATGGCAACCACCATTGGTTACATTTATGGCCCTCACCATACCTCAACAACCCATGAGGTCGCGTTGTAATTGAATTAAGGCACAATAATACTGGGAGCACTTACACACTTTTAGTAGTCCAAATGTAGGGTGCATATTGAAACTATACTCTGTTCCCCTTAGTTTCAGATTGCTCAATTATTGTCCTGAAGATGATCTTAAGTCCCTAAAAGATTGAAACGCCGTTGACCCCTACAACAGGAACTTCCTTAATTGTATATACTCATGCGGAGTTCCTATTTTTGTTGTCAATGTGATATTATGTTTTTAGTTCACCTCACTTTGTCACATCACGCACTTTTCACTTTATGTGAGCACCTGATTACTCTGATTACTGAAAATCATGCCTGTGTAAAATAAATTTTCTATTTTACACTACATATGCTCCCTTACTGTTGTTCTCCCTTGATGATTAATTGTCTAGCTTAAATTATAACCCTGTGTCCCCCTCAGGGACCATACTTTCTGCACTGGACCCATTGGGGCGAACATTGAACCATTATTTCCCTAAACATATGTTAACCCCAGGCTTACTTTTCGGGGTACCCTTGTTCTCCCATACTACTGGGATATGGCTTGTGCCATGCTAAAAATGTAATGTTATTCAATGGGATGGTATGTTGGACAGTGCTTAGGGTGACGTATTTGACAGTTAATTTTACGTGTGTCAGAGAGACGTATATTGGTTACATGGGGATTGTTTGTCCTTTTTGTATACTGTGATGCATTGAGTATGTTAATTTGTTAGCATTGAGGTCTGTGTGTAATGCCACTGTCCTGCGTGCGGATGTATGTCTTCACTTTGCACATTTAAAGGCACCTGTGGCCATTTACTGCTCTCTGTGGGCGGCAGGTGTCGATGAATGAATAACATTCCTAACCCATGTCTCAAAGCACAGGCCTTTGTGAGATTGATACACTTGGAGGACACACCACCCCTGTGTTTTCCTCTGCGACGCGGCATATTGTTTGCGAGACATGGCGTTTGTGTTGTGGGGTGACTTACCGGAGATAGCGCACACGTCGGTGTTTGCTTTGGAGATAGTTCAGGAGGTAAATCATAGGGACTACGGGTACAATGGCCTCCGTGACTGCAGAGGTCATGTGTCGACGAGTTAAAGTGAGTTTTTGCTTTATGTACATCCCTTTCCACCTCCTGTACTTCAGTGGATGGACTGCGACACTTGCGCCGGGCTGAAGGCAACTCGTAATTGGCTCAGCAGTCTTGAGCGGCAGAGGTTGCTTCTCAGGCCCTCGTTGGTGTGTTGCACCGAGCTGATGTAGATATGATGCCGGCGGTGTCGACTGACCTGCGCTGGTGCAGATTTGTGCTCATGATGCAACTCGTAATATGGCAGACGGAGGACCACCACAAAACCGCCAGCACGGCCGTCCTCTGTCCGCCAAACTCGTAATCAGGCCCTTTAATCTGTCCGAAGAAGTTCAAATGGAAATTTAGTTAGAAAGAACATTCAATATTTTGGAATCTACACTGTATAATGTGGTAAGTTTTCAAGAATTTTGTTTGTGGGTTTGGATTTTGCTCACTGGAGTAAAGAATTAAAAAACTTTTATAAATGGACTTACCTGAATGGAGCTAGACCAATTAATATTTAATGAAGCAGCATCAAGTTATATTTACCTTTTTTATCTAGTACTAGCCTAGCCGGGTTTGAACTTGTAATTCAATTGTGTAAGGACATGAGGAAGTGCCTCAGGTGACACTTTTTATTAAGTGTCTTAAGTAGTGGAGCATACAGGTAAGCGGCAAATGCGATGCAGTGCACGCAACGAAATTCGTTTTATTTATTTAAATGTTTACTTACCTGTATTCGGCCGTAATCCGTGGTTTACTACCCCCCACCCTGCCCCTCCCCCGCCCCACGTCACCGCCCGGCCGGCACTCCTACCACGGACCGCTACTGCTATAGAGTCTCAGGGACTAAGACAACAGTAATACAATCCGCCGCCTCCATTGGCTGCCTGTAGCTCAACGGATCGAGTTCAAGGCTCTCTGTTTAGCCTTTAAAATCTTGAAGGCCGCCTCCCCCAACATTCTGACTGATCTGCTATTCTTTTATGTCCCCTCCCGTCAGCTTTGCTCTATGGGCCAACATCTACTAGTGGTCCCTCGGATCAGGAGGACCCGGGCCGGTGGGCGTTCCTTCCGGTATAGAGCGGCTACTCTCTGGAACTCACTGCCTCTCTATATTCGTGGCCTCAGTAATTTCTTCAAATTTAGGAAAGCTATTAAAACTTTTCTCTTTCCCACTGTGTAGGTCTCCTGGCTCCCTCTTTGCGCTGTGTCTCCTATTTGCTGTTTAGCGCCGGGACGCCTCTTGGCCGGGGCAGCTGTCGCGCTCTATAAATTCTTCAAATAGAAATAGAAATAGAAATAGTACTGTTGCAAAAATATTTTTGAACACAAATAGCTCACAAATAGTGTGATGACAAGAATATAGTGAGACAGAATATCGTAGGCAAGAATATGGTTTTTGTAAATGTTTAATATCACCTTTTTTAATAGTGTTTATGTAATGTTGATTTCTAATTATTTTGGAAAGTTGTATTAGCTTCTGTGTGGCACGTTATTAATATTTTATTGTAACTATTTGTCATTTTTTAGTAGAGTTTTTTTTTTTTTGTCATATATTTTACTCTTTTATTTATTGGTGGCGTGTTGGGTTTGTAGAGGAGTAGGGTGGGAAGTACATATTTTATACTACTTTTAATTGTTTATTCTAATTCTAAAATTTAATTTGTTAATTGCAGCATTACTAATGCAAAATATCATTCATTTTTTAAAATTAGGATTGGAAATATGAATAGTAAATCTGACCGATCCATAGTCCAACACTTACTCTATGGTTGCTTAAGGTGGAGTGGGAATTGTAAATTCGACCTCTCAAAAGTCCAACACTTTCCTACTGTTCCTTAAGTTGGAGTGGAAATAGTGAATTTCATACCTCTGAAGCCCAACAATTTTCCTACTATAGAATTGGGTGGAGTGTGAATAGTAAGTCTGACTCCTCCAACTGATAGGTTTAAATGACAATAGTCTTTTTAATTCTTTTTCGAAACTTTTTTACGTTGAATGATAATTTTTGAATATATGGGTTTTTCATTTTTTATTGCACTCAGGTTTAATAGTTTGATTTTTATTTAATTCACAATATTTTATATTTATTAATTTGGAGGAGGAGTTGTAAATAACTTTTTTCCTATTTTGAAAGTTGTATTTATTGTTATTGATGTTTGTGGGATTCTTTATATTAGTAGTATTGAATTTTGTTATATTTAACCACATTTTTTTACTTGTTTTTGTTTTTATATACATATCTTATGTGATTTTATTTTTATGTTATTTTTTATTTGTATTTTTTTCTTAACTGTTTTTGAGTAATATGAGTGATAGTGCTGCATTTTTCAAATGCCATTTTATTAATATAATAATTATGTTTTAAATAATTTTTATTTAATTATTATTAATTATCAAGTCTGTATTTTTTTTAAAGTCAAGATTTTTCTTTGGTGCTAAGAATGCTGTATTTTTTATGTTTAAATTTGTTCATTGTGTTGCTGCCAAAGCATACTATAAACATTTCACTGCTGAGCTGGCGTCAACATTCGGCCGCACTCAGCACTTGCACAACGTTTAACACAAACCGTAAACCATAGAGTTCCTCCCCTTCCCTTATCCCTCCCCCCTTGGGTGCCTGCTGTATCAGAAATATATCTTAAAAGGCAGCCTTTGGATCATAGGGTCAGATTTGTGCTAATGTGCAAGAGGCTCTGTTATGCGCAGCAACCTGAGGTATCTAGGACATGTAAGCTCTGTGAATTCTTGAGAGAGAAGTGCCTAAAATGGGCGCCATATCTCTCTGAATATGTCCCTTCCTAGATCAAATATCACTGCCAGCCTCTCCATTCCCAACAGGTCCCATATGCAATGCAACCAGGCTAGTCTAGATGGAACATTTTCGGTACCCCATAGAGCCAATATTGCTTGGAGTGCCGCTTAGAGGGCCAGCGTAATGTGCTTACCTTGTTTGGAGCGGAGCGGGTAAGTGAGTGGGTTCGGGAGACCCAGTATAGTGAAGGAGGGGAATCTGGGGAGCTGGGTGTCAAAGTTAGCATCTATCTCTGATAGAATCTCTTCCCAGAAGGGTGACAATCTGGGACATTCCCAGAGAATAAGAACCAGGGTCCCCTGTGAATCTTTGCATCTCCAACATTTGTCCCCCCTGTCTGGATTAATTTTATGTAGCTGGGGCTGGGCCCAATACCAATAGGAGGCGCTCTTCACTGCTGTTTCTGCGCTAGAAGTGTTGTGTGTCGTGTATCGCGCCCTGTAGTGTATGTCCTGCTACTTTTTCTGTGTTAGTGGGCATCCTAGCTCCTGCTCCCACCGCTGCTGTGCAGAGGATTTTGCCTCTGGTTCTGGGCCCATCAGAAATTTGTATATGTCTGAGACTATTTATTTATCCGAGTCCCTGCCGAGGAGCCACCGCTCCAAGTTAGTCAGGTGTCTTTGTGTGGCGTCCCTCGATGCGGGGCCCATTACCCAGGGCCTGATTTGTGCGTAATGGAATGCCTCATCTTCAGAGAGTGCAAGGTCTGCTTTCAGTGTGTCAAATGGGATGAGGCCCTCTTCATCAAAAAGATGTCCCACGGATTGGCACCCTGGCCTCTGCCAGGCCTTGAATGGCATACGGTTCAGCCCTGGTGCAAAATCTGGGTTCTCTACTATTGGGGTTAGTGGGGAAGGGAATGATGTGAGGCTATTCTTTATCCCGACTGCTTCCCATACCCTAAGGAGAGGCACAGTAATTGCCGAAATGTATAGGCTAGGGGGGGCAGCCCACCTTCCTCAGGAAGGGGATCGTCCACAGGGAGGTTCCCGCTAATGCCCTGTCCATAAACAGCCAAGATTTTTCAGATTTGGCATGAGACCACTCCACCATGTATCTAAGCTGAGTGACCTGGAAATAATACAGCAAGGATGGGATGCCCAAACCACCCTCCCTCGGGCTCCACCAACTCAGGTCCCACTTCATACGGGGGCGCCGATTCGCCCAGACGAAGGTCTGGAAGGCCTTCTGCAGAGATTGGATCACACCGGGTGGAGGCCAAAGGGGCAGAGTCAGGAATATGTATAGAATTCTGGAAGGACTGTCATTTTTAGAGCCGCCACCCACCCTAACCAAGATAACGAGTATGGTTACCAGCGGAGCAAGACTGACTTCACTCTGTCCACTAAATATCGGTAAATGAGTGCCACGGTGTCTTGGATAGTCGGAGAGAACTGAATGCCCAAGTAGTGGATACCTGGCCTCCAGCTGATCAAGCACATCCACGTGAGGTGATCCTGCATGTTCTGGGGTATCATCAAGCTCAGTGCCTGTGATTTGGCGATATTAATTCGGAGGCCCGACACCGCTCCAAACCCCTCAAGCTCCTGTATGAAGCTCGGGAGAGAAGACCGGGGGTTATCCAAGGAGACTATAACATCATCTGCCTAGAGGATGATCAGGTGTTCCTTGCTTCCAAAGTATACCCCCCCACCTCTGGAGAGTCCCGCACTCTCTGCACAAAAGGCTCCATATAGAGCACGAACAAGAGAGGGGAGAGAGGACAGCCTTGTTGTGTGCCACGTCATATTGGGAAAGCTTTCGGAGTTCCTGCCGTTCACTCTAACCGATGCTCGAGGTCTCTCATAGCTGCTGACCACCCAAGAGCGAAACTTATCTCCCAGCCCAAAATGGTTCAGAACCTCTGCTAGATAGAGCCAATGTACCCCATCAAATGCTTTCTCTGCGCCTATAGAGAAGAACATTATCTCTCTCAGAGAACGGGATGCCTTATCTATAAGGTGTAGAAGTTGCTTGGTGTTGTCTGAGCATTGTGTGTTGGGTATAAAGCCAGACTGATCAGGGCCGACCAGCCTTAGTGGGCCAAGCCGCGCCACTAGTATCCCTATGAACAACTTTGCATCCACATTTAAAAGTGAAATTGGTCGATAGGACCCACATCATTTCTTGTCTTTGCCTGATTTTGAGATTACAGTGATAGAGGCCTCTAGCATTAATGGGGGGAGTGTCGATAAGTCCGTGATTGCATTGAAAACCTTTGTGAGAAGAGGGGCCAGCAGACCACAGTATGTTTTATAGAAAATGACAGAGAAGCCATCCGGGCCTGGAGACTTGTTAGGTTTTAACCTTGCGATTGCGGATATGACCTCTTCGATTATAATAGGCACATCAAGTTTTGCCGCCTTGTACGCCATCAATCTAGAGACCTTAGCTCCATCCAGGTAGTCAGCAATGGGTTTGGGCGGGAGTTACTGTGCTGCATATAGCTCCTTATAGAATGTGCCAAACCTAGTAGTCACTGCCTCATCTCCTTCTATCTCCTCCCCTGTCTCTGAGATCAAAACCTCCACTGTGTTGGCCTGTCGCTGCCCCTTTAATTTGTTCGCTAACATCCTCCATCATTTGTTCCCTCCCATGTAAAATGCATGTTTAAGGCGTAAAATTGAGTATCCCGCTTGATCAAGGTCTAGACCAGCTAATTGTTTCCTGGCTGTCTCTAATTGCTCCAAACCCTGGGTGCCCCTTTATGGCGGTGGATACGCTCCAGTTCTCGAACTTGCTGCTGGAGCTTTGCCCGGGTATCGCGCCTCACCCTATTGTCCGCTGCTGAAATTGATATCAATACACCTCTGATTACTTACCACCTTCAGGGCATCCCATATCATGGCGGTGGGGGATTGGAGAGTATCATTAACGGCTAGATAGTCCCTAATGGGTTTCCCCACCTGGTCTGCAGTTTCTGGGTGGCGTAATAGTGTTTCGCTCAGTCTTCATGTTTTGGGCGTTTGGCTTTGGGGTGGTAGGGCAAGGTGACTGCAGAGTGATCGGAGGGGGTCCGAGGGACAATGTTTACTGAGGTCAGCACCTCCTGCACCACTCTAGAGCCCAGAAAGTAGTCAAGTCTTGCGTAGGTTCTGTGGGCATGAGAGTAGAAGGTATAGTCCATCGAGATCGGGTGTTGGTCTCTCCACAAATCTCTCAACCCTAATTCCCGTACCCAGCGAAGCCCCCGTTGATAAAGGCCCCTGCTGCCCCCTGTCGTTGGGTGGAGTGGTCTAAGTCGTTATGAAACACCAGGTTTAAGTCGCCTCCCAGAATCACCCACCTTTCCTGTGTCGTCATAAAATCCCCAATCGCTTCCTGTATGAACTGCTCCTGTTTCCCGTTTGTGCATATATAGAACCCATAAGTGTGAGCCCAGATGTATTCGATACCCCAAAAGGCAGCCCTTGATCTCCGCCAGCTTCATCCCCACCTTCCCTTGGGAGGAGCGTGAAAACAACATTGCGACTCCCGCCGCCTTGTGTGTCATGGAAGAAAAGAACTGCTGTGGAAAGGCTAGAGACTTGAGCCTATTCCAATCCCTGCGTAGGAGGTGTGATTCCTGTAGAAGGCATATGTCAGCCCATGCATGTTCGAGGTAGGACAGAATTGCTTTCCTCTTGACCGGGTTGTTAAGGCCTTTGACATTGAGGGTCAGTACCCTCAAGTTCTTTGGCGATGTGGTCATATCAAGCACCAGGGAGGTTCCTCGGTGCACCTACCAGCTCCCTTCCACCCACCCTTTTAGGACCCCCATTTGTCTCAATGCCATCTAAGGATGAGAGAGTATAAAGATATACTAGCAGGCACCCGTGAAAAATCCCATGAACAAAAACAACAAAAAAAGAGAGTCTCAGGTTTGGAGATGGAGAAAGGCCCGCCATCTCATTACCAGTGGTAGAGTTCCTGCATGGGTTCTGTGCCAGCTCCTGGATGAGCTGCACCATCTAGTGGTCTCGTTCCCCTCCCCACCCCCGCCGGCTCGTCTGTCTTCGACCATGACCTCAAGCTGGTGTGCCCGATGTGGTGCCCTCAGTCAGCTTGTCCAGTAGTGCTTTCCTCTCAGCTGCTATAGCCTCCTGATCCAGGCACGCACCCTTGCGGCCATTGGGGACCCTCCGCCACCTCCCTCCATCTTCTTGCTTTTGTCTGCCGGTTTGTGTGTGCAAACGTTGTTCTTCTGGCTGTTCTATTTGGAGTAGCTCACACGCCTCGGACAGGGACCGAAGCTGTCGGAGTTGACCCTGCCATCGAAACACCAAGCGGAAAGGGTGACCCATGAGTAGGACACTTTTTTGTCTTACAGGAAGATCGTAACCTGTCTGAATTCTTGCCTTTTTTGAAGCATGGAGGCAGTGAGATCTTTAAACTGGTGGACAGACGGACCCCGGAATTCTATTGATTGTGTTTCTTGCGCCTTTTTAAGGATCTGTTCCTTTAGAGGGAAGCTATGGATGCAGGTTAAGATATCTAGTAGGCGGGTCTTCACCAGCACCCAGCTGCCCACTGTATGAGTCCGGTCCAAAAGGATCTCTTCCGTTGATGAGTCGCCAAGAATGTGCTTGAACAGGCCCATTACATATGCTTTAATTTTTCCTCCCTCTGCATCTCGGGATACTCCACGTATTCAGATGTTGTTCCTTCTTTAGCGATTTTCTAAATCTTCCACGTGCGCCTGAAGGTCCAGTTGTTGCTCTGAGAGGCGGATAATCTCCTGCTGCATTTGTTCTATTTCTTCATCTCGAGAGTGTCCCTCTCTTCTAATGCGTCTATCCTGTCTCCAATGTCTGTCACTTCCTTTTGCATGTCCTAAAGCTCACTTATGAGATCCTTTTAACAGCCAGAAGGTCTTCCCTCAGGCCTGCGAACAAGGCCTCTGGATATGGATGCGTTACTGGTGCCTCTGGGTCCTCAGTTGGGGAGGTCGCTCTGCTCGGTCCACCCTTATTCTCTCCCCTATGTGGGCCCCCAGTTTTGATGAGCATGTCTTTAATGGAGCCCCCTTTATTTGTCCTGGCATATGCCATTAGCTCTGTGATGGCCCAGTCCTGTGTGGGAAGTGGTGCTTTCCACCCTGGTTCTCAACCTCCGGCTCCCAGGGGGTCCACCCGCAGGGACCGGCCCCATGGCAACTCTGGGAAAGGCTCCTGTCCCACTTGTACTCCTGCTGCTAGATATCAGTGCCGGTGGGATCTCGTGCATCGTGTTGGGAGAGTTTGGGGGCCTGCGCACCCACCAAGTCCGTTCAAACCTCTCTGACCAGGCTCCCTCTCGTTCAGTGGCTGACCTCTCTCCAGGGGCCCGAGTCGATACCCGTTATCTGCTCTTCTTTCTCTGACTTGTCGTCCTGGATGCAGGGGGGTCTCCTGGCAATCACTCCTCTTTCGTGACCAAGTTTACTCTAGGGCCCCCACTCCACTGTCCCACTGTTGCCTAATGTATCTAGGCGGTCCTGTAGGTCAGTCACAGGGGGGGGCATTGCTTCCGCACCAGGGAGCCCTCTACCGCTCCCGGAATCCGCTCTGGGATATTCTAGCTGTCGCTTGGTACTGGGCTCTGGGTCTGGCCGCTTTCACTGCTCCCACTGTCTCCAGTCCCCGTCTTAAATGCTACTAGTGTGCCTACTGAGTCACTGTGGTATGGCGCAAACTCAAGTCCTATCCTCACCGCTGAGAACCAATGTTAGAAATGGGGTTTCTGGTTGGCTAGGGTGTGCACCTAAGCCAGGCAGAACCCACCACATTAGTCAGAGTAAGGGAGTTACACACCCAAGATAACCCCTGCTAACCCCCTTGGTAGCATGGCAGAGCAGTCAGGCTTATCCCAGAGGCAATATGTAAAGTGTTTGCGCAACACACACGTACATCAGGGACACACTAGGCACACCACAAAAAGAGAATTCACAACGTGGTATATAAAAATATCACTTAAATCACTGTGCCACTAGGCACTGGTCATAACGATGCATACAAACCACATAAGACCACGTTCACATAATCATGCAGATTATAAATCACTTTGCAGTATATGTAACCCACTGACAACATAAATCACATACTTCACTGTGCCACTAGGTGCTCGTCATGGTCATAACATATATCATAAATCACTTTGCCATAAGGCAATTATCATGCACATAACAGTTAGGGTACTAGGTAAATCCTAATAACTTGCACCTGTTACGAAGCCTCGTGAAAACATTAGGCGTAACAGTACTGGTTGTCCTGATCTTGCGGGGCACAACATTAGGGCATAAAAGGCCGTAGAAGGGGGTACATCAATCACCCAAAATGTATAGAGCCCAGTACTTCGGTGCTCGTAATACACCTTCTTAGGTACAGTGGTTCCCCCATGTAGGCTACAGGGCCAACGGCCCACCTACCACCGTAAGTGTGGCAAGAGGAAAAAGCACCTCAGTGGTATTTGATTTGATTTGATTTCTACATTTATAAAATACAACCTTCACTCCAAAAGGAGCATCATGGCGCTATGCGGAAAAAGCAGAAGTGTCAGACCAATTTACTTTACACCAAAGACAGACAAAGTGAGTCAGGAGCTGTGAAGAGCCAAGTCTTAAGAGTCTTCTTAACAAGCGTTTCTGATTCCAGCAGTCTTAGTTTTGTGGGTAGTAGGTTCCAGGCTCTTGTTCCTAGGTCTGCCAGGGATTTTCCTCCTCTAGATTTGAGTCTAAATGGGGGGTGGGGGAGTTTGAATAGATTGGCCGAGGAGGATCTAAGTGTTCTAGTAGTTGCATAAAGTGTAAACCTTGCGGTTAAGTATGATGGCCCTGATTTCCAAAATGCTCTAAAGGTATTTAAAAGTAGCTTGAATAAAAGTATTTTATGGATCGGCAGCCAATGTAGAGTTTAAAGGGATGCTGTAGCCGAGGAGCGAGAGGGAAGTTTCAAAACTAGCCGAGCAGCCACATGTTGAACCATCTGTAGTTTTTTTAGCACCAGTTTATTTACCCCAGCACAACGGCTATTGCAGTAGTCCAGTCTACATAAGATCAGAGCTACCGCTACTGTTTTCCTTGCAGTAAAGGGAATGAGATCAATTTTGTTTTTAATGATTTGATTAGGTTAAAACACATTCCTGCCACTGCCAAAGCCTGTGGCTGGAACAAAGGAGTGGCGTCAAACTTAACCCCAAGATTCTTGACTACTTCCACTGTATTGGGGGAGCAGGTATGTCTTCTGGCCACCATTTGACCAGATTAAAGGGATTGTTTTTACCTATTTGCATTATCTCAGTCTTATCTGTATTACATTGCAGATGGTTGGATGACATCCACTGAATGACCTCTGATAAGCATTGCTTAAAATTCGGTTCTGAGTCATTCGAGTCCTTATCAGAGACTAAGATAAGCTGAGTGTCATCACCATATGAGATGGTTTGAATTTGGAATGATGAGCTCAATTATATAATTGGGGTAATGTAGATGTTGAACAAGAGGGGACTCAGAGAGTAGCCCTATGGCACACCAGTTGAAATGAGGGGTTCTTTTCAAAAGAACGGGCCTAAGGCGACCACATACCTGTGATTATGTAAGAAGGATTGTGTCCAAGCTAGGACCATCTGTGTTAGACCGCAAATTTTCATTCGAGATAGTAAAATATCATGAGAAATTGTATCAAAGGCTGCAGACAGATCCAACAGGTATGTACTCCAGCAGCTGCCCACGGCCATGCGGCGCAGCTGTAAACTATGGCAGGAGCCTAATAACCTTTGGTCTGTCTCCTAACGGGAGTCCCCAAGGGGGACCATGCTCTTGCCCCCTTACTTGGAACGCAGCCGGAGCACTCCCCCTATCGGGATGTCTGCCCGGGTGCCGTGGTGAGGGTGGCTGTAGAAGGGAGGATGCAGCTAGGCGGGACCTCCGACGAGGATCTTTCCCTCTCGACACTGTAAACACAGAAGGAGCTCAAAGTCGGGCAAAGCTTCACGGGGCTCCCTTCTGGTGTGGTGTACCCCGCATGGCTCCATGGGAGTCCTCTCCTTCACTGGAGGCACATCAGTCCAGTGTGGCTGGGACTGCGGGACCCGGCGGCTCCCAGGAGTGTGGCCAGGAGGTGCTGGGGAGACCAAGCTGCTGTGCTGGTAGCTTAGCAACACCCGGGGATCTCCTTCACTCTGGCTTCCTCCTGGCTGCTACACCCCTCGAGTTTCCCTTTTAAAAGGGAGGGGACTTATTTTTCCGTGCAGTGCTACAATGAGCAGCCTGTGCTCCTTTCTCTCTCTAAAGGAAGCCCACTCCTCGGGCTCAGGAGACGGAAGTTCACGGAGCTCACCATGCGCTTACTTTTCGGCAACAAGGTAACTGAAGGGGAAAGCGCTCTCCACGTGCTGAGCACATCGAAGAGTCAGGGAGCAGAAAAAGCACTCCCCACGCTTTGGATTGCACAGTAAAGCGCTCCTCCTATCTTAGAGAGGAGCAGCAACAGCAGGCCGGCCTGCCCCAAACACATCAGGGGCAGCTCTCCTCACGCAGTCAGTCAGCTCTCCCACCAGGCAGGTTATTTTTAGACCCCACAGGGATTTTTTATCCTTGAAGTCTTTTGTATCCCTGAGACTTCCAACTGGAGGCCAGCACACACAAGCCCTTGGAGATTCTTCACAAGTAGGATACCACAGCAGGGCAAAAAGAGTCAGTCCTTTTCCTCAACCACAGACAGAAGCAGCAACTGCAGGCCAACCCACCCCTCATTCAAAAAAGGCAACGCTCCTCAGACAGTCCTTCCGTTCTTCTTCTTGGCAGGGTCCTCTTGCAATCTAAAGTCCTGGGGTTGTAGGTGTAATACCTATACCCCAAAATGTCTTTGTTCCCATTTGCGGCAAGGGTCTCTGAACCCAGTCCAAACCAGTGCTGTCCTCCCTGGTGCAGCATGACCACAGGGGGCGGAGACAGCTTTGTGCAAAAGGAGACACAGCCTATTCAGGTATAAGCAAAACTCCTCCCACCACTCTAAATACAGAACAGGTCTATTTAGCCATGAGATGAGTCACCCAGGCAAGACAAGGCACACCTCAACTCCCCAGTAACTGTCTAGAGTGAATGCTCATCTCAGCTCCTGTCACTCACACACCAGACGCTGAATACACAAACAGCCAGAGGCACATAGATTGGTAAAGTAAGAAAATGCTCATTTTCTAAAAGTGGCATTTTCAAACACAGGATTTAAAAGCCACGTTTACCAAAAGGTGCGTGAATAAATTCTGAGTTCGGAGAGTCCAAACTTCATTTTCCTATCTTGTCCCGATGAAAATTTACACATGTAAAATTGTTACAGAGCAACCCCAATGATAAGCCTATGGGACAGATAGCCTTTCAACAGTGAAAAATGAAATTCATAGTATTTCACTATCAGGACATGTCACGCACACTAATACATGTCCTACCTTTCACATACACTGCACCCTACCCATGGGGGTACCTTAAGCCTACCTTAGGGGTAACTTACATGTAAGGAAAGGGAAGGTTTGGGCCCGGCGAGCGGGTGCACTTGCCAGGACAACATGGCAGTTCACAACTGCGCTTGCAGACACTACAGTGGTAGGTCTGAGATGCATTTACAGGGCTACTCATGTGGGTGGCACAACCAGTGCTGCAAGCCCACTAGTAGCAGTTGATTTACAGGCCCTGCACACATAGTGCACTCTACTAGGGACTTACCAGTAAATTAAATATGCCAATCATGGATAACCAATCATTATCACAATTTATACAGAGAGCATTTGCACTTTAGAACTGGTCAGCAGTGGTAAAGTGCTCAGAATCCTATAGCCAACGAAAACAGGGTCAGAAAAATAGGAGGCAAAAGGCAAAAAGTTTGGGGATTAACCTGCAAAAGGGCCAGGTAAAACAATGATGTAATTATATATCCCTTTTTGGCTTGTTCATGTTCATAATTCAAAACATTGTTTCATGGTATGGTGGAAAATCAACCACTCTAGATGCTCCTACTCACATGTTACAAAGCATGTTGTATACTCCATGAACCACTCAAGTATACGAATCCTAAGAAAAACATGGTGTACTTTTTAGGCTATACCCCGTGTATTTAGAGGTGAGATACAGACAACTTTAGAACAATGTATAATATGAGTACATTCATGAGACAGAGTTAATTGTTTTTTTTTCATTGACAGATATCCAGTGCAATATCTCTGCAAACATCCTAAGGTGATGAAGCAGATGAACAGAGCTGACGCAGTCGTTCCTTGACCAGTTGAAATTGAACCTGCTCCATGTCTCTCTCTCTTGTCAATACCATTCCCCCCTTCCCCTTGGGTACTGATGATTACGCAGAGTCTATCATCTTACGCTGAGGTTACTGCTCAGGTGGAGAAGGGACTCAGCATCGCCCCATCAGAACCACCTGGACTTCAGGCGAGTGGCATAGCCTAGAATATTGACAAGGAGTGCGTTGTAAATTTTAAAAAGGAAGGTTTATGCCTGGCAAAAGGTGTATTTACGAGATCAAATTGGCAGTTTTGCAGCTCTACAGGCTGCAGTGGCAGGCCTGAGACATGTTTTAAAGTTTTACTTAAGTGGGTGGCACAATGTGTATTGCGAGATCAAATTGGCAGTTTTGCAGCTCTACAGGCTGCAGTGGCAGGCCTGAGACATGTTTTAAAGTTCTACTTAAGTGGGTGGCACAATGAGTGCTGCAGGCCTATTGGCAGCATTTAACTTACAGGCCCTGGGCTTATGCAGTACCAAATACTAGGGACTTATAAGTAAATTATATATGCCAATCAGCGTAAGTCGATACTGCAATGTTTTAAAGCGAGTGCAAGCACTTTAGAACTGTTTAGCAGTGGTAAGTGCACAGAGACCTATTGCCAACTAAAACAAAATTCCAAAAACAGGAAAAGTAAAGGTAAAACGTTTGGGAGAAGATCACATCAAGGATGACAGGTCTAACACTAACGCATGCATTGTTATTTGTGTAGTCTTCTGTTTTGCAAGTTCAATAGAGAGGACTCAGGTGTTAGAGCTGACAAAATGCAGCTGGTTTCTGCATATTTGAATGACAAGAAAGGTAAATAACAGAATTTAGATGAAAAGATGCAAGATTAAAGATTCTGGGGGCCAGATAGGATGGATACTTGTGGCATGTTGCAAGTGACAGGAGTCCAATGTGATCTTCAATGATTCTCCTGGATTGGATGCCAGCTGTTTTTGTCACTGCTGATCTGTAAATGCATTCAAATGTAACAGTAAAGTGTGATAAGATGGTACCTTCAAACATTGTCAGGAGTAAGTCTGTTTTAGGGAGTGTCTGTCCAGTACATATTGCAGCCTAGATTCACACCATCATTTGTCTTATTTAGAGGTTGCTAGCTTGCTCTCTAAAAGTTCTGAGGGTCATAATGGTGTGGCTGGTTCGGTTTCAATATTAATATTGAGTTCTTGTATAGCGCATATCTAGCAATAGGGTTTCCCAGCACTTAGAACAGGTACAACAGCCTCAAATGTGACCTAAAATAGCCAGCTTTTTAACTCCTTGCGAAAAGTGGACAAGAAGGTGCAGCCCCTAAGATATTCAGGGAGAGCGTTCCACAGCTCAGGGCCCAGAAAAGAAAAGGAGCGGCCACCTATCTGGGTGCGTCTAACTCTGGGCACTGTAAAAGGGGAACAAATACTGGAATGCAGAGAAAGTGGGGGGCAGTAGGGGATGACTAGTTCTTGTAGGAACTGCAGTACCGCTGTACTGCGTTTGAGTTGATTTTTTGCAAAAAGAAAGAGCCTTGAAGTTAATATGCTTGTCCACTGTGAGCCAGTGGAACATATGGAGAAGATCAGTTGCAGAAGAGTGTTTGGGAAGCCAAAATAGGAGCCTGGTGGCAGAGTTCTGGACCACCTGAAGATGTCTGCTTACGATCTTAGCAGCGCCCAGGTATAGGATACTACCATAGTCCAACCTTGATATTATCATGGCCTGGATGACGGTTCTTTGGGCAGAGAAAGGAAGTATCCATAAAATCTTTTTGAGCCATTTCATAATGGCAAAGCAGGAGGAAGCAATTTTAGCAGCCTGGGACTTCATGGACAAGGTCGAGTCATACCACAAGCCCAGATTCTTCACTTTGAAGACAGGATCAGAGAGTGCTCCCAGAGTAGAAGGCCAGTTTTGGGGACCCAAAAGCTTGGGGGTTCCTCCCCAGCACAGTGACCTCGGTCTTGTCACCATTTAATTTCAAAGATTTGGAGTTCATCCAGGAGGAGACAAGCCTGAGGCAAGAATTGAGATCTTCCATACTGGCTTCCTGATCAGACGACAGAGAGAAAATTATTTATGTGTCATCAGCATATGAGAAGAGACTCAGGAAACAACTCTCCACTAGGTCCGCCACAGGGTAGACATAACTATTAAAAAGCATGGAGCTGAGAGGGGGCGTGGATTGAAGCGCAGCGAAGATGGCTGCCTTTCTTTGAGCTCCGTGACATTGCCGGTGCGGACGCTCAACTATCATGTGCTACGGGTGATTTTTTCATCGCCCTTGAATACCGGAGAGTGGCGGAACAGCTGGGGAGCACCGAGGAATGTTTTGGTTTTCTCGTGCTGTTTTGCTTCAGACTGCGACACGGAAGGGAGCTCAACTGCGGAATTACTTTAAGTTGGCGGCCGTCGTTGCAGCTTTCGGTACAACACGATGTGTGAGGGCTGGAGCTCGCTATTAAATCTCCTTTGAATTTAAGGTTTACTCTGCCTAAGGTACCGTGTGCATTTTTCTTGTTTGGTGTATCGCTGAGCTTATATTTATCAAGTGCTGTGGAAGGCTGTTTCCTCTTCACAATTGAAGGCTTCAAAATGGTGGCAGCTGACTAGAACTTCGTCTTTCTCTGAGTTCCTCAATGGAAAGTCTGCAAGTTTACTATTGAGTCTTGTCTCAGTGCTGGCTGTTCATCACATGAGAGGTACTTTGACCATGATAGTTCCTTATTGAATGGTCGTCACGGGCAGAGGAGAAATTTGGCTGGCTTCTAGGGCTTTCAAGTGGTTTACCTCTTCTACTAATACGATCCTCTATGTATAAATTCTGCTCATTAAACCAAAGTATTCTAAACCCCATCTCTCTACTCTAGGTGTACAGTTTCATTTTAAATTTGAGGATGATATAACGGCGACTGCTGACTGAATCTCACTTCTTGTGCTATATTTGCTGACAAACTCTAATCTGATTACTGAGTCGTAGCTCAGTGTTGCAGCAGTGCTGGCTTCTTATTCACCCTGATCTCTGTGGCTTGGTGACTCACCCATATTGCCCTGACTGTTCTTCTCAGTTTATATTAAGTTTCATTACGAATACTCCCAATGGTGGATGGCTCGGGTGGCAATACTAAAGACAGAGATTCTAAAGGGAACCTGAAACATTCCAAACATTCCTCACCTACCCTGGATTCACCGGCTAAAGGTAGTCCTGATTCTGCCTCAACTCTAGAAGCTATATTGCTCAAGCTCAATAATGTCCATGATATAGCTCAAAGTACTAAAACCAATACAGATCTACTTCAGGTGGAGGCAGCAGCAATTCTTAATGACCTTAAAGATCTTTCATTACAGGTTTCTAATGCTGAAACAAGAATTAGTTGCGTAGAATATTATACAAATAAACAAGCAAAACACATCCAAAACTTGGAACGCTCCATTACATCACTAAGGAGAGATCTAACAGAACAGGAATATAGTAACTGCAGAAGTAATCTTCATATTTTTAGATTACCAGAGGGGAGTGTGAATTCTGCTCCTTCCGTAATTGGCTTCTTACTTACTTGGATTTCAAATGTCCTGCATCTTTCTTTCAGACAAGAATTTGAAATAGAACGAGCTCATAGAGTTCCAACTTTCAAACCCAGAAATATGTCTTCTCTAAGGCCGTTGATTTTTAAACCTTTGCAATATCAACATACTGAACAAATCTTAACACAAATGAAGAAGATCAAGACTGTTCAATGGGAAGGTCACAAAATCTCTATTTCGCAAGATTTTGCCAGAGATACCGTCATTCGTCGCAAAGGCTTCCTCATTCTTCATAAGAGGCTTTCTGATATGGGAATTCCATTTTCTTTTTCCGGGCCCTCAAGATTCCGGATCATTTTCAAAGGTCACCCACAGATTTTTTATGAACCGACAAATCTTTCTACATTCCTGGACAATCAATCTGAATCCCATTTGGACTCTGACTCTTTACCTGGTTCTTCTCGCTCCTAGTCATCTGTATAAGCTGTCCTGGCTTGTTCCTATATTTCCAAATATTTTTTTTTTCTTGTTGCTGAATAATATTTGGATATGTCTTTGCATATCCAGGTATTTATAAGTTTCCATATAACTTTGGCTATGCTGTTCCTACTGTATGCTGTATAATAGCCTTGGTTGTGTTTTTGCTTGATATTAAAGCTATAATACATTTTGTTGTAACTGTGCTGATGCTCTTCATATTCTGGATATCCAGGATTTGATACTTTGTACAAGACCATGCACTACATTAATTTGTATTTCGTCTTTTTTGGGATCATACTTTTATAGATATGTCTTATATATGTTGGTATATCTAGGTGATATGGTCCCCTTAAGGTATATCGTTTTATTTTATTGGTATTATCTCTGAAATATTCTCTTATTACACTCACTATAGGTAAGCATCCTATATTTAACCTTCTTCCTCTTATCCTTTGTCTTCGCTGTTTCTTTCTATGGAAGTCTGTCTATATGTTATATGCTATTTAATGATTTCCCTGATCATTTATGGAATATGTTTTTTATCTACTAACGATCTCCTATTACTTCATATATCTCTTTTGTTCTGATCTCAAGGCCACATTTTAGGTTACGTTATTCTCAGATACATCTCTATTAATTGGTACTCCTTGTTTGCTATTACCTGATAGTTATATAGCTATTTTAGAATATTGCACATATCAATTTGAAGTTAATTTGAATGATCTGCTATAGACTGATTGATGTATGTTTAAGCTGGATTTATAT
This sequence comes from Calotriton arnoldi, assembly GCA_963921515.1. NCBI lineage: Eukaryota > Metazoa > Chordata > Amphibia > Caudata > Salamandridae > Calotriton > Calotriton arnoldi. Next base: position 902,878 of record CAWUFW010003815.1, read on the forward strand.
GTTTTTTGCAGTCATTACTTGTTTACTTATGAAATGTCATCTCATTGCAGATGTTCCATTAACATCATTTTTAGCTTCCTTCTACCTAATATTTTGTTCAAATTGACTGGCATTGTATATGAAATTACTTTCTTATCAATTATATATCTTGCTTTATAGTTTCTTTTCTATAGGTAAGTATTCTATATTCTATTTCTACCTCTTACCTGCTTTTCTTTATCTTTGCTTCCTTTCTATATAGAAGTATGGCTATATGTTATTTTCACCAATGAAATGCGTCATTATCTACCAAGGTTCTCCCAATATTTTATGCACCTATTTTGTTCTGCTCCTAGTACCACTATTAATGTTAGGTCATTATGAGTTGCACCGTTAATAATCATGCTCTTGGATTACTATTACTTGATAAAGGTATAGTTATTTTATAGCTTTGTACGTATCAACTTGGAATTTATCTAAATGATATTTATAGATTGACTGGAGTACATTTGATCCCTCTTCTCTTTTCCCTACTTTATCCCTCCCTTTTATCCTCTCCTTAATATTGGGACATCTGCTTCACTTCCTTTGGTTTTTAAGTATATTTTCATTGTTGTTGTACTTTTTCACCAGAAGTATTTACTATTTAAAATCTACGTATACAAATGCCTGGTATAAATGTAGTTTAACTTAATGTTAGAGGTTTGAATCACCCGGTTAAGAGGACCAAGATTTTAGATTACTTACACAGAACTCTTGGAGGATATTTCTGAGGTTAAGGAACTTAATGACGAGATTGTTAGTTTTTTCAAAGATAATGAATTGTCAGTGGACTCTCCAATAGTACTATGGGATGCCTTTAATTATACTATAAGAGGTCACATTATTAAAAAAAAATGCCAAAAGGAACAGCAAAATTAGGGAATCTCTCAAATCTCTAGGGGACAATATTAAGCGGAAAGAGGAATTATATAGACATACTAATGATAAATCTCTCTTGCTAGATATTAAACATTTAAAATACTCTTTCAACTCCAGAGTTACTAAAAGAGCTTATATTGGAGAACACACTCAAAAATCTTGTCAATTATTACTACGGAATAGAGTTGGCAAGTTGTTAGCTGCCACCCTCAAATATCAGAATACCAATACTACTTTTATTTCCCATATTACTGATAAAACTGGTACGAGAAAGTTTCATACCCAAGAAATTCTTGGAGTTTTTCGAGAATTCTATGAAAATTTATATACCCCTCAAAGTCAATGTACTAAGATTAACTGCCAGCAGTTTCTTAACTCTCTTCCTAATACTACTATCTCGAACGATGATATGATCGAGTTGGGTAAGCCAATAGAGATTGATGAGATTATTAAAGCTATTAAGGGTACTCGATCAGGGAAAGCTCCAGGGCCGGACGGCTTTCCCATTGCCTTTTATAAAATGTTTACTTTTTCCATAATTAAATACCTTAAAAAGATGTTTGACAACTATTTTCTTTCTGGTAAGGTTTTGGGTACTGCTGTTGAGGCTACTATCGTAGTCATACTAAAAGAAGGTAAGGATCATTCTGATTCAAAAAACTTTCGTCCCAATTCCTTGTTAAATATGGAAGCAGAAAATCTTAGCAAAATTTTTTGAAAATCGTCTAGAATGTCATATTCCTAATTTCATTCATGACTCCCAAACAGGCTTTGTCAAAGGTAGGCTTGCTAGAGACAACATTCGTACGTTCTGTCATATTTTAGAAAAGGATAAACTCTCCTCATTGCCATCTGCGGTGATTGCCCTTGACGCCGAAAAGGCATTCGATAAGGTCTCTTGATCTTTTTTACAATCCGTGTTAGAATCTCACAATCTGGGTAGCTCTTTTATTAATATGGTTATGGCTCTTTATGCGCAACCGAGGGCTAATATTAGGATTTAATGGCACAACTTCCTCCTTTTTTAATCTTCGCCAAGGCACTAGACAAGGATGCCCACTTTCAACCCTTCTTTTTCTTTTGTCTATTGATCCGCTTCTCCGCTTACTAAATCGGAACACGGACATTAAAGTTTTCCAATTTGGAACGCATACACTCAAAACGGCTGCTTATGCTTACAATGTTCTTATCTTTTCAGAAGACATTGAATTGGCGATTCCTTCTATTTCTAATCTTCTTCATGCTTTTTCTGCTGTTTCTGGATATACCCTTAATAAAGAGAAAACAGAATTGTTTCCTTTGAATTCTTTGTGTCTTTCTTCTCACTTGGGTAACTCAGGCTTCAAGTGGCAATCTACGTGCATTAAATATCTGGGGATCTGGTTCTGTAAAAATCTTACAGATGCTGTTATTTATAATGAATCTGATATAATAAATAAAGTTAAGGATCTTTTGTCCTCCTTGTCTCCTAAATACATTTCTTGGTGGAGCAGGTTACGAACTCTTAAAATGATGATAACCCCAATCATTAATTTGTTATCCGCTACCTATAAAGTAAGGGTGGGCGGAATTTGCGGAATTGCGTTCCGCGAAATTCCGCGAAACGGCAAAAAATCTCCGCGAGCACGCGGAATTTCGCGTGCTCGCTGAGATTTTGCTGCGCCTGTTTAATCCTGCCCTGCATATTTATCCACGAAGATGCCACCGTTTTGTGCAATACCTCTACTCAACTGGAGTACTTTCTACTGGCTAATCAGTAAGTGCTACCTCGTTGGGTAAATGTATAGTGCCTTTCCTACACTACAGCAGCGTAAAGGTCCAGAAGAATTGTCTCCAGTGACCTTGTGTGTCTGTAACTTTGCCACCCGCCGGAAAGTCGCCGGGGTCTTTGAGTAAGCTGTCCATCATAGTGGGGAAAGGGCGGGAAGCCGTTGCATACCGCTAGTGTATGTGGCGCGGGACCAATCGGGCGGGGCTTCCATGCGAGTTCACATGCCACTTGTTTATAAAGGGTCAGAGCGCGATCTGAGCAGCAGATGAGGAGAAAGAACCTCCTGGTCACTGGACCTACACGGGGATTGCGCTCGAGAAAATCAAGGATGCAAAGACCTCCAGCAGGGATTACAGCTAATGTTTGACGGTAGATATGGGCAGAAAGCACTCCTGCTTAGCCTCGACCTTGCTCACAAATTTGTTTGTGCTGATTAATGCGTTACAGAATTTGAGCTTCGACTCGGGCACCTGCTTTATTTATATCTGTAAGTGCTTCCTGTTGAGGTTTAATTTTTGTGACAGGAGCATCGTGCCAGAATGAATCCTGCCCGGCATATTTATCCACGAAGATGCCACCGTTTTGTGCAATACCTCTACTCAACTGGAGTACTTTCTACTGGCTAATCAGTAAGTGCTACCTCGTTGGGTAAATGTATAGTGCCTTTCCTACACTACAGCTGCGTAAAGGTCCAGAAGAATTGTCTCCAGTGACCTTGTGTGTCTGTAACTTTGCCACCCGCCGGAAAGTCGCCAGGGTCTTTGAGTAAGCTGTCCATCATAGTGGGGAAAGGGCGGGAAGCCGTTGCATACCGCTAGTGTATGTGGCGCGGGGCCAATCGGGCGGGGCTTCCATGCGAGTTCACATGCCACTTGTTTATAAAGGGTCAGAGCGCGATCTGAGCAGCAGATGAGGAGAAAGAACCTCCTGGTCACTGGACCTTCACGGGGATTGCGCTCGAGAAAATCAAGGATGCAAAGACCTCCAGCAGGGATTACAGCTAATGTTTGACGGTAGATATGGGCAGAAAGCACTCCTGCTTAGCCTCGACCTTGCTCACGAATTTGTTTGTGCTGATTAATGCGTTACAGAATTTGAGCTTCAACTCGTGCACCTGCTTTATTTATATCTGCAAGTGCTTCTTCCACCCCGAATTCCGTTCCGCCGCGGATCACGGAAGTTTCGACATTTCCGCGTTCCGCGCGGAATGCGGAAATGCCGAAATTTCGCAAGTTCCGCGAGCGGAACGGAATTTGCCGCCCACCCTTACTATAAAGCTTTCGTCTTCTTTCTTTCATGAGATTGATGTAATCCCTCTATATTGGGAGGATGTAACCTCTCAGATTGAAATCTATATCAGATTTCTTTCTTGGCGGCTCAGGGAGCAATTTGGTTTTTGCCAGTACCCCAACATATACCTCCATGGATTTTTATAGAAGGTGAATTGTGTGCTCCCTTTTCCACACTTTCTTTGCTCACAGCCTCACAAATTACGTTAGCACACACTCAATGTATTATATTAGATACGGTTAATGCTTTGAAATACATTGATTGGAAAGTTTCGAAGCCTATTCATAAGTCAAGATGGACATCTTTATGGTCTAATCCCAAGCTTGTTACTGACACTGATGCCAACATCGCTCTTTCGTGGGCCAACAAGGGCATCAGACTGGTGAAAGACCTTTATGATAATAATCATAATCCTCTTCCTTTTTCCTCCTTAGCCAAAAAATATAATCTTAATAACATGGATTTTTAAACGTTTTTGTAGTTAAAAGACAAACTTTCTAAGATACCCCTTTCTACAGATTCGGTTACTGTCTCACTTCTTTCTACGTGGGTACATTCAGGCCATACCACTTCTAAAATTTCTTAATTTGTATCTGCTCCTATGCCTTCACAATCCACAGTTACTTTTGCTATATGGTCTCGCCATTTTGAGGAGGACTTTTTTAAACATATTTCACAGGATACCTGGCAATTGATAGGAAAATTATCTCTACGTAATAAAATAGCTCCTTCACTGATTCAATCTAAATTCTTTTCAATTAATCTTTTACACTGGACTCCCGCTCGTTTGCACAAGCTGAAATTAAGAGAGAGTGATCCTTGTTGGAATTGTACCTCAGTACCAGGCACCCATCAAAGTATGTTCTTTGATTGTACACTATTAGACTCCTTTTGGGGCCCGATTCAAAAACATTTATCATTAATCTTTAATACACTTATAGTTCTCTCTTTACCTATGATTTTGCTGGGTCCATGGGATATAGATACCCCTTTACCTCTTGACAGTATGGATTTGGAGCTCTTGGATTTGCTCTTGTCCATTGCAGTCAAAACTATACTCACAGAATGGAAATCTTTTCACCTCCTTTCTTACCATACTTGGTGGGCGTGGGTTCCATATCTTCGTGAAGCTCATTCTTTTGTTGAAAAGAGACATTATTCGCCTTCAATTGCTAGTAGGGTATGGCGTTCTTTGGATAACTACATGGATTTATCTTCTCAGGGCTTGGTAGCTCAATATCCTTTTGAATCTGTTTCTTATCTTATTTTTCAGGGGTGTAGCAGATGTCCCCTCCCACCATCTCATCCTTTTTCCTTCACCTTGCTGATGTATCCTATTTACCGAGCAATACAAACTCACACATGATTTTGCTGGGATATATGTTAATGTTCCACCTGTCCCATATTTCTGGGATTTATACTTAATATTTGATGAATTTGTAAAATCTGTTATCTGTCATGGCATTTATCTCATCATTTTTATATGATAACTTTGACATCTTATTATCCCAATCCAGTAGTTCTTTGTTAGGTAGTCCTTTTTAATTCTTCATTATTATATTTTTGCTTCTGATTCTTATGTATTACTACAGTATTGCAAATGTATTTCTTTTTAACTAAAGCAATACAAATATTTGAACACTACGCAGCAGTGAGGGACTCCTGAGGTGAGTGAGTGAAGACTAGACATTGTGTTCAAGGGGAAAACCTGGAAAGTGTGATCCACCAGGAAGCATTTTAACCAGGCAAAAGCCAAGCCTTAAAAGCTTAGTTGGGCCAATCTGACAGTAAGAGTATCATGAGACACATTGTCAAAGGCCGAGTTGTAATCTAGCTGAATGAGAGTGGCAGTGCCACCCTTATCCAGGAGTCGCCGCAGGTGTTCAGTGACTCCTAGAAGGGCAGATTCTGTACCGTGCTCACCTCTGAATCCTGACTGGGAAGGATGGAGGGCATTCTGGGCTTCCACATATGCACTGATTTGGGAGTTAACGTGCTACTCCAAAATTTTGGAGAAACTAGGCAGCAAAGAAATGGGTTTATAATTGGCCTAGTTTGATGGGTCTAGGTGGGTTTTTTTAACAAGGGAAGCACCATGGCATGCTTCTAGGCTTTGGAAAGGTGCCCCTTGTACAGGGAGGAGTTAAGATGATCAACTATCAGAGACAGAAGGTGAGAACTCAGAAAGCAGAGTTTGGATGGGGGTAGAGGATCACGTTGGGAACCTGATTTAATGGACTGCAATAAATCCAGAAGACAAGAAGAGTCCAAGGGGAGCAAAGATTGTAGTCGAGCGCAAGACTGGGCCACATTCAAGGGACTTTTTTTATTTGAAGGGAGAGGGAATAAAGTTGAAGTATAGGCTAGTATTACCAGACTGGTTCTTTATCAGTTCGTGCTGCAGCCAAGGTAATGACATTTTTTTTACTTTCTCAACAAAAAAGTCCACCAGCTCTTTGCATTGGACCTGTGAGAGAGAGAGAGGGGAGAGTCATGTTGTTGGAGTCTGACACATCCTGGACCACTTTGAATAGGGTTTTGGGATGGTTTGGGGCTTTTAATATTTTTTCAGAGTAGAAGACAGCTTTAGCATTTCTACAGTGCGTATGATAAATATTCAAGGCCGTTTTATATTTTAATTTTGAATCCTTGTCCTACAGCCTCCTCCAAGCCCTTTCGAGTCTCTTACAAAGTTTATTTTCCTGTTGCAAGGTCTCATTGAACGAGGGGGCAGGGGGTGTTGTCTGGACACTGATTTTGGCTTAGTTGGTAAAATAGAGTCAAGGGAGCTTAGGAGCCAGTTTTTGACCACGGAGAAATCTTGGTCGACCTGCTGTACTATTGGAGGAAGAGTGTTTGATAGATGGGTATTAAGGGCAGAGAGGTCGCTTGGCCCAGTTTCTGAACGTGACTATGGGCCTAGTTGCTGCAGGGATGAATGAGGAGTCGGAGGGTATAGAAAAAGGCACTGCAAGGTGGTCTGACCAGAGTAAAGGTAAGGGTGGGTCAGAGGTAAGACCAATGATGTTAGAAGAAATGAGGTCCAGCAGGTGACCTGCTTTATGTGTGGGGGAAGAGTTAATTAAATTGACTTTAAGGGCACCCAGGTCCTCTATGAGGGTCTGGCTAAGTTTGCACATACCATCTTCTAGATGCATGTTCCTAGTAGGGAGAAGTTGGCGTACTTGAGTGTGTATAGGGAAAAAGGTTGGCGAATGTGGAGCACCAGCTTCCAGCGTAATTTGGGAATCAATAGATTAGGTCACCAGAGACGGTAAATTTGGGCGTAAGGCTGAGTGAGGAGACAAAGGCTTCACAAGCTGAAAAGGGAAGCTCCACCATTTTGCACTGATAGATATCTCTACAGATAATGGCTATACTGCCTCCTAACTTATCCTTGCGGTCCCTTCTAGCGATACAGTAGTTATGGGGTAGCACTGTAATAACATCAGGCGAAGAAGCTTCATGTAACCATGTTTCCGTCAAGATCTGCATTATTTACAAGAAAGCCATGAATGTGCTGTTGGTGGCAAGTCAGGTAGCATCAATTTATGCTATAGAAGGAAAAGCTAGTTTTGATAGGGATAACCCTGACCGGGGTACTCCTATAGCTGCCACGAATGGGACGATAGGTGTATTATCTGTGACTGAGATGGAGGTCGTGGACAGAAGAGAAAAACAGCAGTGTTTGCAGCTATTGTGGTAGGCAGAAGAAAGTATTGATGAATGACAGGCTTCTGCACAAACTGGGTGGAAGCTATAAGCTGTCTCGAGGAGAAGATCTTTCCTGAAGTCTCAGAGGGGGCAGGGGTCCTAGTTCCTGGCCCTGGTCTGACGCGGACAGGCACAGATGGGCTTGCCTTTGGCATGCCAGCGGCGCACCTGCTGAGCAAGTCCATTGTGCGTCGGCACCAGCCTGCCCTTAAATGGTGCATGAGAGTGCCCTCAATGCTATGCCTCTGTGCACAAGCCATCCAAGATGGCGGATGTCAGGACACAGTGGACTTAGCAGAGTGACGAGTCCTAGCTCCTTCTGCTCAATCGGGAAACCCGTGGCAGACTGAGGAGCTGGGAGGCAGAGCAATACACAAAAAGATAAATTGCAATCACAGGTGGTGAGTGTTTGCTTTGTTAAAATAGGTGGAACAAAGGTAAATTAATTTTGCAAAGTCTTTTTCCCCACAGTACTACCCCCAGACAGGTATCAGATTCAGAATTCTAAGCACACAGTAACATGCCGTGATTACCACATGCAGATAGAAGCTGAGTAAACAGATTTAAAAACATTTACCACGGCAAATAGAAATGGGAAAAAAAGATTTAAAAACATTTAAAAATGAGGCCAAGGCAGATCAAAATACCCAGAGTGTGGTACCTTCAGGACTGCTACGAAGCTGTGTGCAAGCCGTCCAAAATGGTGGCCTTCAGGACACAGTCAAGTTAACAGAGTGATGTGTCCCAGCTCCTTCTGCTCAATAGGGAAACCCGCGGCAGACCGAGGAGACTAAGCAAAACACAGAAAGAGGATGAAAAGATTTAAAATCATCAAAATACCCAGCGTGTGGTGCCTTCATGGCTGCAAGTCCATAGCAAGGCTGGATGTGTGTAATCGTGTCTATGGTGCTTTGTTGAATTGTTTTGTGTGTACAGAGCTGATATTTGAGACAAATTTTGAAGTATGAAAAGGATGTCAATTTGAAGCAAACTTATTTGAGTGATTGGATGCCTGCTAGGTGGAGGCAGTGGTGTGTGTAATTTGAGAGCATGGTGGCATGATCACATTAGTCTAGTGATTTTGGAAGGAGGGATATATAGGACTGAATGACTGTGATTTGAGTCTGGGTTGCTTTTTGTTTGCGAGTTTTGAAGGTTAAGTAGACCTCTTTATGGCTTGGGTGTTAGGCTAGTCCAAGTGATGGAGGTAAATTTAGAACTCTATGGACGACATTGCTGGACATATGGAAAGGTCAGCTAAATGCTGAACTTGCCACCAGGGAGTAGGTCTTTGATTTCACTTATGAAACTATGCCAGTGGCAGAGGCTTGATAGATTAGGTTCAAAATGGCCATATTGGATGTTGAAAGAAGGAAGTGGCAAGTGAAGAACAACTTGGGATAGAATATAGTGGACTGTTGAATTATGGTCAGCAAGGGCATTTGAGGATTTCAACAAGACCTCTTTATATATAGTTTTTTTTATCACTGCATCCAGTTCCATGTTTTGTTTACAAGAAGACTCTGCTCCCTGTCCACTTCGCATTCCATTTTGTACCTGTAACGTACAACCACAAGCCAGAGAGAAATATCCCAGCAGTATTCAGAGAAGACACATGCATTATTCTCTAATGTTGCTGCTTATTTATGATGAGGACTGAAAGTTAGAATACAAACATAACAAAGAACTTTACCAGAGTTGGTTCATCAAATCCTAATGTTATTGTGCCCTGTTATTCCAACATTTGTCTTCTCATTGGAAGCAAAAGAACAGGACAACCAAGCCTCTGAACTACGACATGAACTTATTTGTTCCCTAATTGTCATCTCCCAATGCTGACAGTTTGCTTATAATAATAGAAGATGTTGCTGGGACTTTGATAAATCATCATTATGCCTATAGGGAAGTGCACAGTTATTCAGTTGCCTTTCTAACCTCTGATCATCAAGGAAGTCTGAAAATGCTTACCATCCAAAAAATATATAACAAAAGTTGGCCCGGACAGGTGGAGATGTGCAAAACAAATAACCATGATAAAACCTAGTCCACAACCTACAATATTTTGAGCCTCATGTTGTCAAGGAATTATAACACTAAGGGGCCGATTCCGATCTTGGCCGGTAGCGCACCGAATCGGATTCGGCTTAACCGGATCCGATTCGGAGCTCTCTTTCCCGAACGATTCGGACGCACGTCCGGCCGAGCGAGTATGATGCGAGCGCACGCGAAATCGCCGACCGACTCGTTCACGGGTCCGGACCGCACCGACGGACTCGCACGGACTCGACTCGCACCGCGCGATGGAGACGTTCCCCAGCCGGGCAAGTACGATGCGTGCCTTGAGCAGTCCGACCGACCCGCACCGTCCGGCTCGAAACAGCTGTCGGAGCCGTACTTTGGGGGTCCGTGTCGGACCCCCCTGTACGCATAGCCACGCGAGTCGCACACATGGGGGACCCATGGGTCCCCCCTACCTGTGCATGTGCGGCGTGAACCGCATCGACGCGAACCCGCTGTAGGGGGCGCCCTCATTCGCCTCGTACCCATTTAGTCAATGGGAGCCCGCGTACGCGTTGTACGACCGGCTCCCATTGACTTCAATGGGAGTCCAACCGAATCGAGTCCGATAGCATGTGTGCGCATCGTACTCGTTCGGTCGGACTGCTAGAGTCCGATTCGGTCGGAAATCTCTCCGGGTCCGGCTCGGTCGGGGAGATTTCCGGCCTAAATCGGAATCGGCCCCTAAATGCATATATACATTGATCATTACCTGCAATGTGGAACTTGTCCTGAGCAAAACTAGCTTAATGAAACTAAAGTACTTATGCATTTTAACTGTTCGCATGTAAAACGCTCTGTAACCCATTTGTGTCAAGTCCACGCTACAGGAAACGGCAAATATTTTTTTTTAGAGACATACGTTGGATGCTATTGCCGGTGAGAAATTGGGCTATTGGTTAAGTGGGATGGTACACCTGCTCAAGCAACAGCCACAGTCACTGTAAGGGTTAACCACAAAATGTCTCTAAAATAACCTGTGCTTAATCCTCTGGTAGCTTAGCACTAAAGCAGTCAGGCTTAACTTGGAGGCAATGTGCAAAGTATTTATGCAGAACACAGACAGAAATTAAGTTAAAACACAACACAAGAAAAATTCTACACCGATTTAGAAAAATAGAGTAAATTTAGGGGTGGGCAAAAAATTCCTCTCCACCGGCTAGGTTCATGGTGTTTTGCCCACTCCTCATTCTTCCTAGAATGTGAATTGCCAGCAAAACTTCACCAACAGCCACATGGTGGAGGTTTTTCTTGTGCAAAGGGTTGCCACCGTCAAGTTGGAGAGTGAGAATTTGCATCCCCTAGCGCAATTTTTGGGAGCGAAAACACCTCCTAGCAAGATTTGTCAATATGGGTGGTTGTTGCAGGTTGGAGCAGGTCGCGACCGTTTGCATTGAGAAAGCTGTAGCTCGAGAAGAGAATCTACTCGAGCAGCAAAAAGAAGCAGTGGCCTCTGGTGCACTGCAGGGTGCTGTTGGCACTTATTTTACAGTGCAGAACATGACCCGGGTGCTAAAAATCAGCGCGAGCAGCGCAACATGCCGAACTCCACCAGATTGCGGAACTCGGTTGAATCTTGTGGAGTTTTAATGCACCTGCACGGAATTCCACTGAGTGATACTCCTTGAGTTCCTCCCACCCCTAATCTAGTTAGTTGAACTGGAATTATTAATTATTAAATGTTAAGGTAAAAAGATAAAAAGGCTACCCGTGGACATCTAGTCACGCGGGACCGGGTCAAAGTTGAAAAATATGGCTCATTGCAATGGAGCGCAAGCTGGATACAAAGAAGGGACCGGGCTTCGTCGGTGCTTACCATTGGACTTAGAAGAAATTTCAGGAAAAATGGTCTAACAAGGTAGAAGATCAATGGGGTGATGCTGCAAGCAGAGTCTGAGGAGGAGTCGTCGTCATCGTCAGGGAACAGCTGGACAAATTCACAGTGAAGATTTCCACTTTCAGACTTTTCGGAAATCAAAAATCTCCAGTAGGATGAGTCTGGTGGCTGTGGCTAACCCTTCTGTGAAGAACCACTGAACAGGATTTACTGCTGTGGAGAAGAACATAACGGGAGCTGCTGAAAAGTTAACCAACAAGTGATGCACCTTGGGGAGATTTATGAGGTTGGCTCCTTCTACTCTTGGTTCTCGGAGCAGTTAGCCAAAAATGTTCGAAGTCCTATGTTTGGGATTTTGGCTGTCTGGGCATGTTTAACACCACCACCAAGAGTAAAGGGCTGGCGGGGCACCACTTGGGGGGTTAGTACTCACTCAGACTGAGTTCAGGTGCAGGTTTGAGATAATGAGAGCCTTTTCTGTCCATGAGACGCTAATCAAGAGGCCAAACAACTAGCCATTGGAGTCACTATGCTAGTCTTGGGTTGAAGAAGTGAAACAGGGCTCAAACAGCAAGGCAGGCCTCTGAGAGTTCAATGCAGGCTTCCGAAACCAGAGCAGTCCTTCCAGGTGCAGCAAAACAGTTTCTGAATATACACAGCAGATCACAGCCATAGGCAATCCTCTTAGAGCCTTCCGCAGGTCCAGAAAGTGAACTGAGGAGCGTGGCTGAGGGTCCACTTTTTATACCCATTGGGGCATATTCTCAAGGACTTATCGCCGAGTTAGTGGCACTTTATCGCAGCCAAAGTGGTGATAAATTCATCGCAGCATTCACAAGCTGGTGCTAACAGCCAATATCACCAGTTTTCCTGCGATAGCAGCCGCAAAAAACATCGCCACGGATGACACCGGCAACTAACGCTAATGATATGCAGAGTAGGCGTTCCCGTGCAAAAAGCCGCGACAACACCACTTCGCAACATTCTCAACGGCCAGCCAGATCAGCGATAGGAATCAAAAACTTGCGATAAGGCGCGTTAGCAGCAGGGAATTAATACCTGCTCCTACCCGGTGTTAAGTCGGATGACAACCTGCACCATGAAAGGGAGCCCAGCCCAGAGCCACACCTGAAGAACAACAAATGCCATGGAGCCACTGATCATGCAGCTCGGAGCCCCAAGAGGGCCACTACACCCACCGCCACCACACCCAGGCCCCCCACCCCCAGGATCCCCCAACCCCAGAGCCCTACCCCGGGCACCCCCGGACAAAGATATTCCACATCTACCTTACAAATTCATGAACACAACAATTCGCCTGATGTCGCACAAGTACAACAATTAACATTCATGTGCGGTCAGAGAAAGGATAAACATTCATACATCTCAGAATTTCAAAAATAATTATTTTATTCAAATTTAACTCAACACTAACAATTGGAAGAGTCATGGCGGGTCTTCTCTGGACAATCTGCAAGTCAAAGCCTGCAAGACAAAATTGAAGATAAGAAGGTGCGTCATGCGCTCAACAAAGGACAGAGAGAGGGAGAAAGAGAGAGAGAAAGAAATTGAGAGAGAGAGAGAGAGAGAGAGAGAGAGTGAAAGAGAGGGAGAGAGAGAAAGAGAGAGAAAGGGGGAGAGAGGGAGAAGGAGAGAGAGAGCAACAGAGGGAGAGAGAGACAGTGAAAGAAAGAGAGGGAGAGGGAGAGAGAGAAAGAGAGAGAAAGATAGAGAAAGAGAGGGAGAGAGAGACAGTGGAAGAAAGAGAGGGAGAGTGAGAGAGAGAGAGAAAGAGAGAGAAAGATAGAGAAAGAGAGGGAGAGAGAGAGACAGTGAAAGAAATAGAGGGAGAGAGAGAGAGAGAGAAAGAGAGGGAGAGAGAGAGAGAAAGAGAGGGAGAGAGAGAGAGAGAGAGAAAGAGAGAGAGAGACTGTGAAAGAAAGAGAGGGAGAGAGAGAGACAGTGAAAGGAAGAGAGGGACAGGGAGAGACAGTGCCGACACTACCGCACCCAGACCTCACAGCTCACCTGCTGCCACTGGTGTGTCTCCAACCACGTGGCAGTATACACTGCAGTCCACCAGGTTCCTCATCTGAAACAGAGTCCACAGCTAATGATGGCAGAGTACATATCATTGCAGACAGCAACATAGCTTGGCGGCCCCTGCGCACACAGGCTGCTGCACCCCAGCCCCTCCCGCTGCCCAGCGGGGATTGCCTGCCCCTGCGCACCCAGGCCTCACTGCTCACCTTCCGCCACTGGCGTGTCTCCAAGAGGGTCCACCACGTGCCGGTGCAAGCTCCAAGCCCGGGGCCTGCGACCTTGGCAGCCTCCACATCATGCAGCCCCGCACTGTGGTCCACCAGGTCGCACACTTGATTCTGGGTCTTGATTTTGCAATGGCAGAGATCATATCAGTGCACACGACATCATCGCAGGCTGCACACCCGCTCAGCTCTATAGGTGCCACTAACTCTGTGAACCGCGAGGCAATGCCACGTGGCGGTAGGCCCGCGCTGCCCGCTGGCTCAGGCCAACACTGCGGTCCACCAGGTCGCACACTTGATTCTGTGTCTTGATATTGCAATGGCAGAGACCATATCAGTGCACACGGCATCATCGCAGGCTGCACACCCGCTCAGCACTTTAGGTGCCCCTACCTCAGTGCACAGAAAGTCACCATCCCGTGGCGGTAGGCCCGTGCCGGCTGCAGTGTAACCGGTGCCACCGACTCCGTGCAACGCAAGTCATGGACCCTAAATGATTGAGTTTCATCATAGGCCAGGCGGACGCAGCATGTCACCTCAGGCAGTGGGGAAGAACTGGGACACGTAGCATCGTCGTCTCCTCCTTTATAGGTAAGCTAAGTGGGCTGGCTCGGCGTACGCCAGGCCAGCGTAGGGGTGTGAACAATTATCCCTGGCCTCTGGGCATGGTTCATATCTGGGCTGCACAGGAAACCAACTGATGCGTGTGTCTTGGTTGCTGTGTCTGCGCCACACAGCAAGTAATCGACAATGTTGCAATGTTGCATGCAACCGGAGGGCGTCCGCGCACGAAGGGATTGAACAAGGAGCGCAAGGCCGCTCGGGGTCTTGGCTCATACATGCTAACTGTTGTGTGTGTTCATCGCTTTTGGTGCACCATAAGCCCAAGGACTAGCCTCAATTGCAGCGCGAAAGCCACATCACATTCCCAGGATACAAGCAGTAGTCTGACTAACATTAGGGATGAAAGCCCCTTTGTCTCAATACAGAAGGCGGAAGGACATCTGCACCTCCAACCTTGGAATTGCATGCGGCAGGCACCCCTCGAGAGAGATACCATGGCAGATGATGACGACTCCCACACTACACACAGTGCTAATGAAAGATCAACGTATCCACACCCCACACACAGAAGTCCTTGCTCGAGGTACTCCTGCATGGAATGGCCTTGAAACTTACGTACAAGACAACCCATACGTCCAAACTTTGCACACTCATAGGATTCATTGCTCCGAGCTGTGGCATATCATCCACATAACAGCCGCAGGTCAGAAGAGTGCCGGTTCTACGAGAGCGATCAACGCAATGTCAGAACATCCCGGGCACATGCACAACCCCTGTCACGTGGAACTGTACCGTGACCGAATGCTGCATTTGTTGGGGGCACTGCCACTGGCAATGTTGGCCATCAGTTACCATCTGAGCTTCCGTCTTGCGTACGTAACCTGCGTCCAGCCCTGGTTCCACTGTTGATCATGCATATTTGAGTGGCCCATGGATGTCTGCCTATCCAATACAACGGTAGCTGAACTGGATTATGACATGTGTGTGTGCCCCCTGTTGGACCACAACCAGGAGTGGAACCATGATACCCGTTCATGGGATGCCTTGGTATTTGGCATATGTGCTGGCAGTTGGGCATGTGAGATTGCACAATTCCTTGTGTGCAGTGACCACATCGAAGCGCTCCCCTATTGGGCTGTGTTGCGGATTGGTGAAACGGCATGGACGGAGCACATCTGTCCGGACCAGCTAATGGATTGGCTCGCCCCCGTGTTCGTTGAAGTCGACAACGACGTACTCTTGGAACTGATTGCCCATGAAGCTGCGCTCGCTTTCATGGACGAGTAACTACGTTCCTGCAGCCACAAAAGATTTTGACCCATAGCACAGGTCCCAACACCCTTTTGCATCTTTGAGAAATGGACACATATCCCACCATAACAGTGGACATGGCTGCATTCGCCTGGACTCAGAATGCATGTGCGTGCAAGACTGCGGGTTGACACCCACCTGTGCAAGGTGAGTGGACACCGGCGCCTGGCAACGTTCCTCAACCTGACACACCGCTGGAGGGAGAGTACACACATGGCAATGTAGTACTACATGTGACCTTGTTGGACTCCTACACCTGCTCACTGTCAGCAGAGCAGACAGTCAGTGCAGTCCGGTGGTACAGGACTATGCAGATCCCATGGGCTGTGAGTGGTGTCCCCTGTCACGGTGCAATGAGCATTCACCAAACACCCCATGACTCGCCAGCAAGGCAAGGTGGGCTGAGGCCGTTGGCATCCGTAATGATTGGTGTTCATGTGTGCCTCCCCATGTCTTGCACCCCTACATGTTCCTTTGCTGCCTGTTAGTGTATGATGCATTGGTCTGCCTGTTGTGGCCCTTGTCTTGCCCGTACTGACACGCACATGCTAATAAAGTATACGCATCTTCACTAGTGTTCAACTGTGATGAGTGTTGATTAGCATGCCAAATCGTGTGCCTCAATGAGCATTGTCCGTACACAGGGAGGGACTGACTGACACATTTCACTTAGGGGTAAGTCTCTATTGCCAGCTCCACCTCTGTGAGCCAGACATTGTGGTTGGGAGAGTTGCTGGTAGACCTGTGCGCTTACGTGTCTACAGCAATGTGAGTATGGTGTCCAACTTCTTGCAAAGTGGATCAATGTGTTCCATCAAACCAGGCTGTGTCCACACAGTTGAGTGTGTGTAGGTATGCAAAGAGATGTTCTGTTGTCACATGTGATGTGGGACTCAACTTTAGGCCTCCTACCGACTTTGACATTTTTACACACAGCCCTATTTAATACATGGACGTGGAGCTACGTTGGGGGGTTGCGAAATTGTTGTTCATGATCAATGAGGCCACAGCTAGTTCACACCTTCACAGTCATCTAATTGGCCATGTGTGTCACGGTCAAACATGCGCATTGATGTCATTTCCCAGGGTGTACCTTTTTGTGCACTCAATGTCCCTACAGTCATCCATACTGTTATACTTGATTGAACATAGACATGACACATCTGTGTGATAAGGAATGTTTTATTCATATCCTGTGGAGTGTCGGAGCTGGAGCAGTACATGGCCATGCACACCCCACATTACATGGTTGCCCAGGGGAGGGCCAAACAGAGTCCTTTAGGGAATGACAAGTTAATCGGTAGAGGAAGGGTTGAGTCTGCAGCCTGTTTGCTGTGTCATTGGTAACCAGAGCAGATATGGCAGTCCATGTCGGGGTCCAGGTGAATGTCGCAGAGTGTTTCAGGGGACAGTGGAAGGTGTTGTACCAGGGCATGATGCAGAGGGCTGTACCAAGCAGAAACAGGCCATAAGGTGGGGGATGAATGCTACAACCTCCTTTTTGACACAGAGACATTACCATCCAGATCTTCGTCCTCTGATATGTCTTCTGTGTCAGGTGTGCCATGTGTGTGTGGTGGTGTTATGGCTGCATCACTGTGTGCCACTGACACATCAGGGGGCGGAGGTGGTATGGCTGAATCACTGTGTACCACTGACACATCAGGGGCGGAGATGTGTGTGTCGAAGTTCCTGCAGCAGTCATCTGGGACAGGCTCTGTGGCAGCAATGGCAAGATGAGGATCTGCAGGGCATGGAAGATCCAAGCTACACCTTGCTGGTGTTCAGCCATGGCAGCCATCCTTCCTGCCTGCATCCGCTCCATGTTCTCCATTGTCATCCGCATCTGTGCCAACTCTGTGCTGTTGTCGCTGGAGCCTGTCTGACTAGACAGTTCTTGGATCCGAGTAATGGCTCCAGCAAGGTCAGTCAAGGATTGTTGTAGGGCATGGAGCAGACTGTGGGTGTCCGTTAGGGACTGTAAGTGGTCCCTGATGGGACTAAGACACCCACGTATGGCATCTAGTTTGGCTGCCATGAGGTCGAAACCGAGTCGCACCTGTTCAGCCAGCCCCCTCTGGCAGTCTGACACACGGCGTTGGAATGCCATGTGTTCTTCGGTGAGGTGCTGGGAGCCAGCCGTGGTGGTGGGTGCTTCCTGCTGTGTGGTGTGTGCAGGGGGTGGGATCACCTCGATGCAGCTGGGCTGCCCTGCTCCTGGAGGTGGGGTGCGGAGGCTGTCCATGAACTGTTGGAGGGTGTCGGAGCAGATGGCAAGGGGGTCCTCCTCATCATCACTGAAGAGATATCTGGTCTGCTCTGCAGGAGGTGTTGATTGTCCCTCTGCAATGTGAAGGGGAAATGCAGGTTAACAGTGTGTTCCATGTATGTTCACGCATTGTATATGTTTACATACAGACTGCATGACAATGTACATTGTGACTGTTTTGGAGGAGCTGGGTATTTGATGGGAGACAGTGGACATTTCGACTACATGACGGATGTGAGGTTGTACTTGTACATTATCATCTGACTGTTTCCTGCTATGCCTGATGTGATTGGCCAGTTTCTACGTACATGCAGCACCAGTTGTGTCCTCTGTTCTGTGGTGTAAGTGTGGCACTTTGTACCACATTGTCGTCAATGTTGATGTGCTGTGATTGCTATGTGTGTGTGTTGCATTGTGGGAGAGTCGCCCCTGCAGCTCTGATTTAGCGGCCCCTTATCCCTTTGAGGCGGTGTGCCTTTGACTTGTGTGCTTTTACGGTGCTGAGATCTTGGCGACTTGGGTCATTTGTGCTCTTGGATGGTTTTTGTACTCTTGTGCATTATTTGTCTGCAGATGTGTTGTTGACGTCAGGGGTTGTATGTGCACATGGATGTGTCAGAGTGTGACCTGCTCCTTTGAGGATGTTATCCACACTGGGCCACCTTAGTGTCGTGTCGTGCACCATGTCATGTATTTTGACTGCAGCCATGCTATTGGTCATGCAGTGTCACTTGCATTGTCAGTGTGGCTCACAGAGCTGCTGCTTTGCTGCGTTCAGCACATGTGCATGGGTAGGTTGTGAGATCGGTGATGGGGGGGGCCATTTGTGCACATGGTGGACGGGGGCCTACTTGGTGTTTCTAAGTGTGCTGCAGTGTGCCAAGCCCATCAGGGACATGTTCCACAGTCATTGTGGGTGTGCAGTGTGCTACACATAATTGTGCATGTGTGCCATTGTGCCCATCTCCCCCAGTCCCTGGTCGTTACTCACCCTGTTGCTGTTGGGTCAGGTCATATCGAGCAGTGTCCAGACCCCCAACTCCTTGCACCGTCTCCGCACTGACGACTGTGGCCACCATTTCCTCCAGCTCATCCAGCTCCTCCTGTGGCGCTGGACTCCCACCTCCAGTCGCCGTTGCTGCCTTCCGGTTGGCAGCGAGTTTCTGCTTGGTTTGGCTTTTCACATCATGCCAGCGTCTCTTGACCTCCTCCATTGACCTCCTCAACACTCTGACTGCATTCACGTTGTTCACGATGGACTGCCATATTTCCGTTTGTGTTGCCGATGACACAGTGGAGGTGACGAACAGTTGTTGGTAGTGTTCTGTCACCTCCGTGACAATGATCCGGTTTTCCTGCGGACTGAACCCCGTCTTCCTCTTCCTCTTCTCCTTGCCTTTACCGACCCCGGGGTTCCTGGCTGGTCATCTGTGGGGCTTGTGGGGTTTGCATTGTCCTCTGCACTCGGTCCGGGTGCGTCCATGGTGCTACGCAGTTAAATTTTTTTATCTTTTTTTTTCTCTGCTTATATAGTGCATTCTCAAGCATTACGTGTGAGAATCGCAGGCCTGTCGCTGGTTATCGCTGATTTTTGTATCGCCATTGGGGACATCGCCACTTTTTCGCACTCGTGTTTCACATTTTTTCGGCGTCGCGTAGATTTTTACACTGGTATTTGGCGCAATATCGTGAGACTATCGCATGGTGCCGCCGGGTTGAGAATGCTGCGTTAACTCAGTGTTATTTTCCTGTGATAGACTGCGATGTGAGAAGTTGCGTTAAGCGAATTTGGCGATAGTTAACACACGTTCTTGAGAATATCCCCCATTGCCTTTTTTGAAGTTGGAGAAGTTTCTAGAGAACTTCCAATGTGAAAGAGTGTCCTGCCTCCCCATCCCTGGCTCTAGGCTGGCTGTATGAACAATGCAGTTGCTACATGTCCTTTGTGTGAAGGCAGAACACAGCCTATTGATTTTGAAAGTGAGGTGTGTCCAGCTCCTCATTCCTGCCAGTGATGTCTCATCCAGGCACACCTAATTCCTCTATTGTGTCGCTGTCGGGGAGGAACAAACAAAGTTCAACTGCTAAGTACGCCCAGTCATGTGACTCAGAAACAGTCCACAGGCACCAAATAGTTAGGGCGGGAAAATGCCAACTTTCTAAAAGTGCAGTTTTCAAAATTGTAACTTAAAATCCAACTTCACAATTAAAGAGATAACAAACATGAAATCTTAACCTGATCTCAATCAAAAGTTAGCATGTGTTAAATGTAATAAGGCAACCCAATGTTAGCATATGGGAGATGTAGGCCTCACAGGAGTGAAAAATGAGTTTTTTACTTCCAGGACAGGTAAAACTCAAAAGTACATGTCCAACCTTTTGATTACAATACACCCATCCCTATGGGCAACCTAGGTCTTATAATAGGGGTGACCTATATGTAATAAAAAGGGAGCTTAAGGCTTGGCAAGGGGGCTACATAGAAAAGTTGAATTGACAGTTTAAAACTGCATTCAGTCTGCAATGGCATCCCTGGTACATGTTTTAAGGGGCTACTTATGTGAGTGGCACAATAAGCGCCTCAGGCGCATAATAAAAGTGTATTTACAGGGACTGGGTATATGGTATTGTTGCACAGATATGAATTTACCTTGAAAAATGAAAAGACAAGATGTGTTTGTCAAAACAGGAGCAAGTTAGTTTAATTAAATGCAGCGGCCGCCAGAGTATCACCAGAGTAGCATCTGAAGGCAGTCTCAATGTACAGAAGTTTTGTCAGAATATTTATACAGTTTGTGAGGCACGATAAACCAATTTCACATTCTTAAAGAGCATGTGGGTTCAGGCCTAGTCACAAATTATAATTACAACCATCTGATAATGGGGACACGGGACTCTCAAAATCGGGGAGAGCTAGTGTGGGCCAGTGTATTTATGTCCAGATGTCCAGCATAAAGAGTGCGTGATCACTATATGTCGCTTGCGTGCTGTGTCCTGACTACATGTGGCATCTAACTTTGTAACATTCTGGGAATGTGAGCTTTTGGCCAAGCTTGTTTTACTGGGGCCAATTTCCTCTGACCTGTTTGTGGTGTAGCTGCCTATCTATGTGATCGATCAAGATTTTCTCTGGTTGCACTTTTGTCTTCAGGCTGAGTGTAATCCCACCTGTGACCTATCAATCGGTAGGCATGGGTTTGGGTCGCAGGGCCTGTATGACAACATATCTCCGACTCTGGGTTGATGGGGAGGTCATCTTGGGTGAATTCAACAGCAATGATATGAGCTTGTTGCTGCGTGTGCATAGAACATGGAGGTCATTGATATCATAATTACTGACATTCTCATTATAATGCCTACAGTTTTCATAACATACATCAACATTGCTTTTACTAGTTCTGACATTGTTATGCGTTCATAGTTTATGGACATTGTTATGCATGCATAGTTTACAGTGTACGTCAAAATTGCATTTACTGGTATTGCCACTGTAGGCCTGCACTTTTATTGTGTACATTGACATTGCATTCACAGATATTAACAGTATACCACTTTAATAGGGACATATAAGTAAATAAAATATGCCAATTTGGTGTTAACCACTTTTATCATGTTGTAGGGAGTGAGCACAAACACGTTAGCACTGTTTAGCAGCGGCAAAATGGAGAGAGTCCTAGGGCGAACAAAAATTAATTCAACAAAGTAGGAAGGTGAAAGCAAAACGTTTGGGGGCAGATCACCCTGGGCTAACAGGTCTAACATTGCTTATCAAGGATGTTTGTGGGGTAGATCTGAACAGTTTTTTCTTTGATGAAGATTTCATCTAATTGGTGCTGTGTGACAGTTTGTGCAATGTCAGCCAAAAACTAATACTTTAGAGAGGGAGTTGTTAAGCATGAAGTCTAGTGTCTGATTTATGTTTCTGCTCTGAGAGGTGCAGAGATTGAACTTGATGGTGAGGTTTATATTTTTGTACAGCACAACATATGCTATGTAGGTTTCCACAAGCCACAAAGCAGTGTGAAGAGAATGAGTAAAATATTTACATGCTTCTCTACATAAAAAACTATTTCCCTCATTCAGATAAAATAGGACTAGTTATTGAATGCCTGTATTGGTATTGAGGAATACCTTCTATGTGGAGCATGGACACTTGGAACCATGCTACCTGTGTCTTCCCTACCATATGTCTAAAAATCGATGCTGGTGGTGATGATGACAACACATTATTTACTGAGATTTCAAAATAAAGTAGTGAATGTGTTGAAGTTTATTGTTGGGAGACAATATTGAATGTGTGCTACTTTGTCACGACTGAGCACTAATAATAATCTTTTTCAGATTGTCATATATGCCTTTGAGGTCAAGCCTTGGATAGAGAAAGGCAGTCTTTAAGGTAGATGATGTTGTCAGATAAGACTTTCAGATAGACCTGGGTATCTCCCATGTATTAATTGATTGTTGGGTTTTTGTGTGGTATGGAAATTCCAAGGGGACCCATTTAAATATTGAAGATCACTTGTGACAAAAGAGTGACTAAGGAATGCAGGAGAATAAGCTCTCATCGTGAATTAATTTGGAGGAACTGGGAAATTACATCTAGCAGGACCCAAACCATTCTCAACCATTTACATTCTCTTAGGCCTCTGTGCAGGGTATGAAGGTTGATGGGTTGAATCCAGATGAGTAGCAGAGAACAACGAGGAGACAGTGATAACCATTGTTAATGATTCATAGGGCATCATGAGCAACCAAAATTGTGGCTGTCTGTCCACTACTTTACTTCTTGAACCTAATTGATAATCTTGTAAAATAAACTTGTTTGATTTTTACAAGATGCTGTCCTTCTGTCATGTTGCTTAACTTAGCATTATGCTGTCTGCATGGTTTATCATTTGTTACACAGTACAGAAGGAAGCTTCTCTCCTTGTGTGGAGCCTGTATGCCCACCCAGAGGTGTGGCTGGTGTAATGCGAAGTGTCCTCCTCCTTAGTTACTTCAAAGCAGTTTAAGGGGCATATTTCACTCCACTGGGTTTGTTGCCTGCCTTAATGGAAGGGCAAAAGAAGAGGTCGTTCCACGTGTCTCCTAGCATTTGCTTGTGACAAGGAAGGTCCCTTTCAAAAATCCCTGACTGTACCCTAGTGGGTCTTCCTGATGGGGGAGTGAAAAATGATCATCACACCCAAGCCTTTGTTTCTGCTTTTGGAGCTGTTTCACACCCCATCAGGGCATATTCACAGGCTGAGCTAGCAGAATTAATTATTAATATTGCTTCCCAGTATATCTCTATGGGAAACCTAGCCTTGCTATAGTGAAAATAGATTTTGGGAACTAGTCACTGTAAGGACATGTCAACTTCTTTAAATTTGTACACGTTTTACTTTTAAATACCATGCACCCTGCCTTTTGGGCTACAAGGCCTGCCTGCATAGGTGTGACTTAATAATATGTAGAAGAAAGGTTTTCTTGTGTCAAAAAGGATTGACTGGTTGTTCCGCTTGTTTTAAACTGCAGGAGACAAGTGGTAGGCCTGGAAGCATGTTTGTCAGGTCAATCTAGTGGTTAACACAGTGGTGGTGTAGTCCATAGGTGACATTTAACTTTCCATCCCATTGGTGTATTTTGAGTACCATATACTATAGATTTATAAAATACCTAAATATGCTAATTAGCAGTTTGCCAATATCAACATGTTGTAGGAGTCTGGTTAGTGATATTCCAGTGCACAGAGATAATGAATCAGCTATCACCTCTGATACCTACAGAGCAGAGAAATGCAAACAGCACAAATATGAGCATTTGTAGATCCATGAACTAGTATGAACATTTTCCCAGATGCAACTGTGGCCATTTTAGCATAAAATCAAACTAAGAAACTAGCCCAAATCGTCCTTATTATTTGTTTGGACATGCAGTCACCACCAGGCTTTACTGAGTGGTAACTGCCTGTACCAACCTGTGTGCAAACACAAAATGGGCATAATTAATATGCATGGACATTGTTTTCCATGTATTACTGTTTAAGGTTAATTGGATGCTAAAACATACTGTACAAGCCCAAATATTATTTGTACCCCTGGACCCAACACACATACAAAATAGTATGGAAATATGTTTGGCGATTTATACTACATCATCAATGTACCTTTTTCAGTTCACAAACTTTTTCCGGAGAAAACCTGGTGAGCTGGACCTGCTGCCTGGTAAGCTACAGCAGTCACAGGTTAAAATTGCACTAGTCACTTGGAAGTAGAAGCACCAGTAGTAGGTTTGCAGGCGCACATGTGGGAAAGGCATGTTAAATTCTCGGGTGTTAACATTTACCCAATTGGACGTATAAGCACATTTCAATTCCTCATTAAGAAAAGTCAGCGCTGATATACATTTGCACATTTTCTTTTTTTTTTCTTTTCTCTTCATAAGGAAAAAAGAAATATCCCTGTTGGTAAATGCCTTGTCCTGCATCCCACCAATTGTGTTTGTATCCCGTTCCCCCCTTACCCTGGAAATGGATGTACCTCAGCTTACTGCAAGAGCAAACCTCTGGTCATTTCCAGGGTGGAAAAGGATAATAAATCAGTTTTTGACTGGTTTAAAGCAATGTGTTTGTGGGAGCTCACAAACTCACAAGGCATATATGTCTTGTCGTGACCACGTCCCACCCCTTGCGTGGACTTAGACCAATGTAATTGTTTGCAGTTGCGGCATACACTATACACAGTTAAATGGATTTACACCTTCTTAGAGTCCTTGTCCAAAGACTTAGCAGAATAATCCCAGCCATTTTCTTCCATAAATGTAGGTTTATGGCCAAAAAAGCCTTTGTTATTTAGGTCCTTTGTGCCTTTCTCCGCAGAAAAGCATAGAAGATACTAATCATTGATTTATACAAATAAAAATGTTAAGGATTGCTGATTTTGCAGTTCTTGTAATCTAGGTTCATTAAGAAAAGTATCCTACCTTCCTCTCATCCTTTTCTGAACGTGAAATCTCTGTTATCTGAAGGCTCTGTGGCAGTTTAACTAATATGTGCTCATGAAACAACATTTAGAAGTTCACAAATGTAACTCCTCTTAGACCTTATGGCTGGAGTTTAAACCATTATGCTCTCTGATTCAACATAATTAAAGGCATGGACTTTCAGAAGAATCGTTATGCACGCAGAAGATTGAAAATGGGGATTTGAAAGGTTCACTTGAATGCATATACTTTGGTTTTTCCAATCTCAGGGGATGGATTTCGTGAGCATCAGCTTCATTAACTTGCCTAATAAAACTTGTTCGTTCATGGTAATCACCACTGTTACTATTCCTGTCTTGACCTATTGACATTGAAATGTAATTCTTTCCAAGAGGCTTTCGAATGTGCATTTATCAGGAGTAAGAGGTACAATTGATCCTTTAATTCAATTGGCCATATTGGTTCTTTAATAATGTTATCATTACATCAGATTCTGTATTTCAGTAATGACGAATTTATAGTGGACGTGGGAAAAACGATGGTGCTGACATCGTTTTTCCCACGTCCACATATGAGAGGTCATTTTTTCAGTATACCGGTTATAGGGCATTCTGTTTTCTAATCTTACACTGACTTCCTATCTTTCCCTTGCGGGTTGTATCGAACAGATATGTCTTTTAACAAGAGAAGGTCACATAGGAATCGTAATGAAAAACTGCGAAAAATGCGACTATGGTGTGGGCCGCCTCCTTGCATAGCATGCCTACAACTCATAGGGGCATATTCTCAAGGCGATATCGCCGCGTTAGCGGCACTTTTCTGCCGCTAAAGCGGCGATATTTTTATCGCCCTATTCTCAAGATGTCGCTAACAGCCGTTAGCGACAGCTTTTGGCGAAACGTCCAATGAAAAGATCGCAAGTTCAGTTACCGATAAAATCTGCCGTTAAGCCAACATCTCCATATTCACAAGGGGATTCCTTAAGTCCAGAGGACCCAAAAAAATGGCTGTAACTGCAACTAGAGGCAGTTTTTTAAGACCAGAAAATATCTGGTCTTAAAATGTAGATAACCATTGGGGCCTCATTTCAGCAGGTTTTGTTGCTGGACCGCGCTGCAAGCAATGTTGCTGCGCTGCCCTGCTACAAAATTTCAGGGCAGGACTGCGCACCATCAATAAGATAGTGCGCATTCCTAGGCCTCACTCATGAAAAGTGTTGCAGCGCTGCAACAAGACAGCATTGCAACACTTTTCACTACCCCCTTCTTGCGACACCACGGATGCGCTGTATTCAATGGACAGCGCTCAATGACGCAAGTAATGACAGATACGTCTGGAATCCTGACGTATATGTCTGCGCTAAAGTCACGCATTGCTGCAGTCGTGTCACAACCATGACGCAACTCCAGCAATGCATGGGGCCAGCCTATCCCTGTGGCACTGCGTCACCCTTACGCCTGCCATCAGGCAGGCGTAAGGAACTGATGCATTGCCATCTATGAGGGGGGCCCGGGTGTCGGCGCAGTTGGATATCCATCGTTTGCGTTTGGGCGCTGCGGTGTCATCGTCTGTAAGCATAGGCGTAGTGGTGGTGCTGAGGGAGTTGACGAGACGTACTTCGGTGGCCTTGATCCATCTGCGATGATGGCGGTGGTGTACGGTGGGCATGGTGAAGACGTGATGTATACAATGATGGTTGGTCCAGGAGAGTCCAGTGGTGTGGCTGTAGTTGAAGGTCCAGCTGGCGGAGGAGACGTGCCCGACTGTGTGTCCTGCTATGTTGCTTGCTGCGGTGACTAGCTGCTTGACTCTGATGTTGTTGAGCTTCCCCAGGAGGGGGTGTTGTTCTGGCCACCGGGGTTGTCCAGGTGGCACTTGAGTCCGCCGAGTAGGATGTCGTTGGTGGATGGGAGAGCCTGGTGTGCAATGAGGTCTACAATGGTATCGGAGAATGGGGGTCCGTGGCCCGTGGGGCCTGCAGATGAGCTTGCCGCAGAGGATGGTTTGGGGTTGGTCCGGATCTGGGAGTTGAGGTGGTCTATGGTCACCCTTGGGTCATTAGAGTGCGTGGTCAGTCGGAGTGTGCTTCTGTAGGTGATGGCAATGCCTCCTCCTTGATGGTCGGGGTGCTCCTTGCTGGCGATACTGCAGCCGTCAGTGATGGCGATGGCGATGTCCGGTCCGGAGCAGAGGTTGGCCCTGGCAGGCGAGGTGGCGTCCAGGGTTGATGGCGAGGAGGCTGCTGGCGTCGTAGCGGTGGAGTGTCCAAGAGGAACGCTCCTTGGTGCAGAGTGCGGTCCAGGGGCAGACGGACGCAAACGGCGTAGCCTATGGGTTGCCTTTGGCACGGGAGGCAACCATTCCAATGCAGGCAGTACATCGTCAACAACGCAACTCCGATAAGGCAGGTGCCTTTACATCGCATTTGATTCCAATGCATTGTGAGGTCAGTAATGGGGTAATTTAAAGGTTTTTGGGTGGCTATGGGTTTCAGATGTAAAATATGGAATTTGGGGTGTGTTTTGGGGTAAAATATGGAAATTGGGGTGTGCATCTGGGTCACATTTGATATTTGGGTGTGTTATGGGGGCTCAAAAAGGAATTCCAGGGTTCACGGTTGGGTTTGGGGTGCAAAGGTATGTTTTGGGTTGCACCCACTGATGTGGGAATAGTGATATTGATGTCTTCGCTATGCAACACCTACTCTACTGTTGCAATGTGCCTAGTATTAGTATGCAAGGGAATGGAATGCAATGTTATGGCATGCGTCGCAACCACGTATATGCCTTTGGCTCACGGGTGGTATGCCCGCTGTGCGCCCATGCCGCCATTGAGAAGTGCTGGGGGGGGCCTGGATAGCTGTGAGGTGGTAAACGCTGGAAAGAATGCTGGATGGGGCGTGGACGCGGGGATATGTGTGTGAGCACGTGTTGTAAAAACTTTGATAAGGGAAGTCTTACCTCGAAGCCGAGTCCCGTGTCTCCGTCGCTCCTGCTCTCCTGCGTCTGCTTCCAGGAACAGGAAGTAGGCAGCCAGGCTCCCTCCCCTGAGCCAATCACAACGCTGCGGGGCGGCAGTGGGATTGGTAATTGACAACGGGACAAGGCATGCAGGCTGGGGCTGGAGGGGTGGGCATGTTCTCCATGCAGGCTGTAATGCAGCCTGCATTACGAACAGGGAAGTGCGCATGACTGCTTTGGGCGGCCTGAGTGGGCTCACCAAACAGTCATTGCGCACTTAAGTGGGCATGCCAATCTGCCCATCCCTGCAAGGGAAACATAGCATGGTTACATCAGTAAGTTATCATCATGTGATGATTGTTCCTCCTCTGCACTGCTTGTAAGCAGTGGGGCGACGCTCTTCCACCATAGCGGATGAGCTGACACTGGGGGTGCGTCATCTACGTGTGCTAGGCCTGGGGGACTCGACCCCCAGGCGTCCTGCACTACACGTCCCACCTTCTCCTTACCTGGACTTTGACACCGTGGCGCAATCCGCTGTACTCTCTCCAAATCTGTGACTCAGCCAGCAGGAGCCTCAGCCAGGAGGGATTTCACAAGCCTGGGTACAGCAGTCGCCGCCAAGTCCGCTGGTGGACCTCCAGATGCGGTTGATGCAGTAGGGCTCCCTTAGGCGTGAAGTTGCAGCGCTTATGCCACACAAGTTCTGCGCACTCAGGGGCCTCACCCTCCACAGCGTCCGGCCAGCCCAACATCATCCGGCCTGTGATGCAGAGAGGCAGCACCCACCGTTGGTAATCCTGTGTAGTGGTGGATCGTAGTATGCGATGCAAACCTCCCTACGTTGGGGCGCAGGAGCGCCTCTCCTATTGACAGCTCCACGGAGCACCAGGCGGTCTTCTCACACAGGTCAGCAACGTGTCTCCATGCGACCTGCCAGACTTCACCACCAGGTACGGGCGATCGTCGCGTCTCAATGTCTAATGCCACGGCTCATCAACTCCACAGCTCCTCCACATCCCACTCCAGGCTCCAGACGCAGGTCCAGCGAGTCATCCAGGCTCTAGATGCAGGTCCAGTGAGGCATCCAGGCTCCAGACGCAGCTCCAGCGAGGCATCCAGGCTCCAGACGCAGGTCCAGCGAGGCATCCAGGCTCCAGATGCAGGTCCAGCGAAGCATCCAGGCTCCAGACGCAGGTCCAGCGAGGCATCCAGGCTCCAGACGCAGGTCCAGCAAGGCATCCTGGCTCCAGACGCAGGTCCAACAAGGCATCCTGGCTCTCATCCTGGTCATCCTGGATGTTGGGTGGCTTGCAGGGGTTGTTGATGTGTGCTGCACTTGGCCCAGGCTGCTCCATAGGTTGTTATACCTATTTTCTATTGGGTGTTTTCTGATAGGCTAATAGGCTATTTTTTGCATTAGGGACAAAGAAAACTCACGTTGGGCTGGCTAACGTGAGTTTTTTTGCTGCTAATGGGCCTATCAGTACTTTTCGCCCGATAACGCCGGATTTCCTATCGCCTTCGCACTGATGTTAGCGGGAGTTTTCACCTCCGTTCCCTGAGACTATCGCCTGTTAGCGGCATGTTGTGAATACGCCGCTAACACGGCGATAATTTCACGTGGTACACGGCGATAAGAAAACGCACGCTAACTGAGGTTAGCAATAGTTTTCGTCGATTGTTGAGAATATCCCCCATAGTTCCCATGAGATTTGTGTGCAAAACTAGAAAAATTAATAAACAACTTTGGCCACTCTACTCTATACAAGGATGGGACACAGATCTTCAATTTTAATACTATTTTGTGGCACACTGGCACACAAGCAATGTGTGCCTACATTTTGGTGCGTCAGGCAGATGTATTAATTGCGATATAGAAAGATGAATTGAAAATAGTACAATAAAATAACATTACAATATAAAAACATAATACCATGCTAATAACACTGCAAATGACAAAGTAGGCATTAAAACACTGTGATACCTGGTTCTTCTAAACAGAATAAAAACATTTATTCACGGTTTGAGCACACATTTCCAGGAGACAAAACTGAGCATTGGGAAGGAATCTGAAAGCGATGATAAACAGAGTGAAACAACTTAATTAGTCTTGCAATTAAATTTAAAGACTTCCTACTCAGCCAAAGATTTACGGCCTCATTGCAGGTAATTTGGCTACAGGAGGCAGATTTATCTAGGCTTTGTGCTGATGCGAAGTCACCAAAAGTGATGCAAACTGCCTACAAAAACTGTTTACTTGCCAGTAAAAAATTACTTTGCACTGGGCAGTTGTAAAAAAGTAAGGGAATAGTACTTTGCGTTACTTTGTAGCAAGTGAGAGTTCCCTTTGGTGCTTGTATGGGTGTTCCAATGCAACCACCTATAGGTTTTGATGCAAAGCACAATCTGCTATCAATGGTAGACATAGCTTTGCTGAGAGAACAGTTGTAAAGTTAGTCTAACCGCAGGATTTTGTACTGGAATTGATCCTTCCAGAACAAAACCTATGGTAGACATAACCTGCACACCCTTGAACTATGGTGCAAGGGTGTGGTTGTGTGGTTGTGTGGCGTGAGGCAGGTTCACACAGCACCAGCTCAGAGGTAGTGAGAAATAGTGACATATCTCTGTAGATATGGCGCTTTCCTGCTCTTACCCTTTCACACAACGCAGCAACTGTGGTTGTAGCTCTGCAATACGTAACATATTTGTAAATCTGCTCCAGTATTTGCATCCGGGATCCAGTTCAGGGCAGGGCAGGAGGAATCCATGTTTTAAACAACATAATCATCACTTAACACTTTCAGCACCCACACTACTCTCTAGTCTGGAATGAAAGTGCTAACATGCACTCCTGCTTTGCTTTGTATTAATCCTTTTAGACATGGTGCAATGCTGACCTAACTCTACCTTCACCCAGGTGTCCGGATGCAATTTTCCCAACAATAAAGCATGGTCCACAGGGTCAAAGGTAGTCTTTAAATGGGCAGACAAGTAATGGAGCCCCCAACACTCAGTGGATTTGTGACCTACATAAACCAAGTTGAGAGGGCCACGCTCAGGCCAAAAGCCTGCTGTTTAATGGGAATTAGTGTATGCCATTTAGCCCCGTCTTCTCGGCCTTTCAAAGGTGACTTTGCTAATACTTCACCCTCGATGTTTAGAAGTATAGTGAGTTATGGAGGAAAGAAAGTTTGCTTTTGTTCCTCATGATCAAATACTTTCTGCGGCTAAGAAAAGCTATAAAAGCGTACATCATTGAAAACAGTTCATGTTGCATATATAATGAGAAAGAACACAAAAAACAATAAAACAAAATTAAAACAATTCTCAATCGCCACCCCTTGACTAAATACATAAGATTCAAATCACAAAAACAATAAAGTGATC
The DNA here is from genome assembly GCA_963921515.1 of Calotriton arnoldi. Lineage (NCBI taxonomy): Eukaryota > Metazoa > Chordata > Amphibia > Caudata > Salamandridae > Calotriton > Calotriton arnoldi. The sequence goes on from CAWUFW010003815.1 coordinate 934,175, forward strand.
CTTACAAGGTATCATGGGGCTTATTTACCAGCCCCTTGATCCGCCGTAATATCACTTTTTCCCATAATAAAAAGTGATGCACCGGTGGCGCAACGGGCTTGTAAATAAGCCCCCATATCTTTTCTGAACCACCATTGCACAGTGGGTGTAATTAACCAGTGCAACATGTGCTCAAACTACTCAGCTGTTGTAGAAGGCTAAGGATTCCTTATGGTGCCTAATTCTAGTAGCACGCAGAATTAGTACCAAAAAGCGTTTCCGTGCTCAAGAATATAGCTTACAAGAAACCATAATATGCATTGTGCTTTGTGAGGATGCATTATCACAGGGCAATACCGAATTGTGGAATTTCAATCAACTTTTCGGATGAAAGCCACTAAAAATTGAAAAATATAAAAGCGAAATCTAGTAAGACTCAGTATTAAAAAGCCTGCCAAATAAAACTCACATTCCTGGGATTGTTAGGCTATAATTGAGACTGGAACGATACTTATCAAAATCCTTCTGATGAAGTGTGGCTTGCCTCTGGAAGAATAAGTCTCTCACCTGCTTCTTTGATCGTGCATTTATAATCTCTGGGTTATAAAAGAGCTCCAGCAGTCCCAAATTTACAAGGCTATTTTTTTTTTGTATAATCATTTTTTATTAAGTTTTCAGATAAAGAGAAAAGAAAAACATTATCAAGCAAATGAACACATTGTAAATGAAGTACAACAATTAATGTATAAGAAGAAAACATGGGCAAATAATTTAATTGGCCCTGGAAGTACCTGATTAATACAGAGGGCCAAAATCTTAGCGAACATTTTACAATCTAAATTGATTAATGAAATAGGGCGATAGTTTGCACATGAAGAGGGATCTTTATCTTTTTTTGGGATTAAACAAATCATGGCTTCAAGGAAGGAGCCACGGGCCTCATTATGAGAGATAAAATATTGAAAAAGAGATAAAAGGTATGGCAAAAGAATTTGTGAAAAACAAGAATAAAATGTGGTGGTAAAGCCGTCTGGACCAGGGGCCTTATCCTTAGGTAGCTTAGCTAAAGCCGACTTAATCTCAGAAAGGGACACATCTTTGTCTAAAATAGAACAGTCTGGGGGGGGAGATTGAGGGGGCAGCGAATCAAAAAAAGTATCCAGGGAAACATCAGAAGTAGGCCTGGGCAGAAAACTACGCTACGCTCGCATAGTTTGCGTAGTTTGCGCAACTACGCGCTACACGAATTGCACGTAGCACAGTGCAAAAACGCGTAGAGGGCATTTTTTGCTTGCTCGCGGTACTCAACGTCAAGTTGGCGACCGCGAGCGAGCAAAATGACATCCCGGCGAGACTTTTTCCTCGTTCGCAATCAGCATCATCAAGTTGCCGATCGCGAGCGTGGAAAATAAACCTCCCGGCGAGATTCTCAACGCGGGGAGGTCAGGTTTCTCATTGCGAGTGGTCGCGTATGCTCGCGACCGCTCGCGATGAGAAACTACCAGTCCGCGTTGAGAAAACTGCCGCTCGAGTACAAATCTACTCGAGCGGCAGAAAACGACCGCTTGCACTGTGCAAGATGCCGTTTGCAATGATTGCACAGTGCGGACAAGCATCCGGCACTGTGCAATCATTGCGAACAGCATTTCCTACCGCACTACGCAGTTCGCGTAGTGCTACGCGTAGCTCGCGTAGTGCGAAGTGCACTTCGCGTAGCTACGCGTAGCGCTACTACGCGTACTACCCCCATGGTTAATCAGAAGGGGAAGATTCCAGAGTGTACAAGGACATATAAAAATCCGTAAAGCATTTCAATATTTCCTCATCCTTAAAATGATTAACACCAGTGTCATCAATGATATTAACTATTCTAGACAGTTGAGATTTGACCTTCAAATTATTCGCCAACAATTTACCCACTTTGTTGCGGCCACCATAGAATTTGGAATTGATTTTGAGTAAAGTCCCAGAAGCTTCCTCAGTGGATTTCTTGTTAAAATTCAATTTCACTCGGACCAATTTCTCAAGGGTAGCCTCGTCATTAGAGGAAAAATAGGTATGTTCCAATTGTTTGATATATAAGAGAGTGTGGAAGCAGATTCCCTAAGGAATTGTTTCTTCTTAACGGTCACATAATCAATGATAAAACCGTTGGCTGTCGCATTGAAAGCATCCCAAATGGTGTGAAGCGGTGTATCCGGATTGGCATTAAAAAGAAACACTTCTGACACTAAATCTTTGAAGCGCCCTACAAAAGTAGGATCTTTGAGGAGATAATTATTGAAACGCCATCTACTCGATTTGAAAGGTATTGAAGGAAGATCTAAATTAATAAAGACAGGCGCGTGATCGGAAGTAAGTATTGATCCAATTTCAGCATGATGAAGATGTGGGAGAAGATGTGGACTTAGAAAAATATAGTCAATTCTAGAAGTAGAATTATGTGTAAGGGAATAGAAGGTAAATTCCAAGCAATCTGGGTTATACACCCTCCAAGCATCTACCAGTCCTCTCAAACGAACCGTATTAGCAAAGGTTTTTTGCATTTTGTTTGGAATGTACTTGGAAGCAGATTTCCTGTCGGTGAAAGGATCCATAACCTGATTACAATCCCCACCCACTATGAGGTTTGAGTCAGCAAGTGAATGAAGTGTACATAACATGGAGTGCCAAAAGAGTGAATCAATACCAGTAGGACCATAAATGTTGAGGAGAGAGATAGGGGAACCATTTATGCGTGTATGAAGAAGAAGCCATCGTCCATCTGTATCCTTCTCTTCCCTCTCTAAAGTGAGGGAAATAGATTTATGAAATAATATCACCACTCCATTTTTCCTATCCTTAGCTGGGGAACAATACACCTGACCAACCCATTATTTTTTAAGGGAATTAATATCATTGTCAATAAGATGTATCTCTTGCAACATCGCAATTTTACAACGTAATCTAGAAAGATGGATAAGAACCCTTTTCTTCTTGATGGGGTTACGTAAACCCTTTGCATTCCATAAGACAATGCGAACATTATCAGTCATCACAAGAGGGAAAAGGCATTAAACATCACCATGGGTATTCTATAATTGGTAGACGTGAAAAATTCAGCATGCAAAAAATTTGAAGTCAATAAATGAGTAACTGTGCAGTGGAAACAAATATGAAAAAGGGATATGAGGAGAGGAACTACAAAACAAAGAAAAAAAGAACAGGAAGAAAAGAAACAGGAATAGAATAGAAAGAGAAAGAGAAGGAAAAAAGAGAAGAGGATGTAGATGATAAAAGAAGAGAAGCTGACAGGAAGCCAGGAGACTTCAGTCAAGGTCAGTAGAATACATTTCCAGATCAAAAGGGAAATCATGAGGATGCGGGGAGCCGTGAAAGGAAGACAGACAGCAGACTCAACAAGGTCAACGAGAAACGGCGAGGACCATGAGAAAAAGGAGCAGGAAAAAGGAGAATATGGACTGGAGCAGCAGCTAAGGAGTATAGTGAACACAATTTGTATAAAGAGATAGATATTAAAACAAGCAAACATATAATGCAAACAGACTTAATAGAGGGAGTAACACTTACCACACATGAGGAAGAACTATAAACACTAAGGGCGGGAAGGGAGGAACGGGAAGGAGGAAACATCAAGGAGAGGTGTCTGTACTGGACAGGAGACATCTGTGAAAAGAAACCACATAATTAAGAGGGAGTAACTTCCTGAGAAGGCTAACACCCAACAAACACAAATGAAATAAACGGATAACAACAAAACTGTCAAGAACCATCAAAAACCTGTAAATTGAGAGAGGATAAGCCAAAAAGGAACAAAAACTTACTGAAAAGTCAGTATTCAGGTTTTACGGAAGTCCAATTCTTCTCCTTTAAGGCGAGTAATAAACCGTCATAGGACCTGAGGGCAGTCAAACAGAGCCTGTAAATTAAGAAAGGTTAAGCAAAGAGGAAGTAAAACTTGGTAGAGAAGTCAGTATTCATGTTTTCCTAAGGTCCATTTCTTCTCCTTTGTGGCTAAGAATAAACAGTCGTAAGTCCTCTGGGCAATCAAATGAATGAGTCCTTTCCTTGTAGGTAACTTTAAAAAAGCAAGGATATACCAGACCATATCTGGCATTCATGAAACGAAGAGCGGGGCGAAGTGAAAGGAACTCTTTACGGCGTACGGCGGTGGCACAGGCCACGTCCTGAGAGAGAAAAATTCTTTGGCCAGACCATAACATATGCTTTCTTTGCTTAGCCGCAGACAGGACCATTAACTAAGGGTGGGCGGAGTTCGTGGAGTCGCGCTACGCAGAGTTCCGCGAAGCTGTAAAAAACTCCGTGAGCTACGCGGAGTTGCTTGTTCCGCCCGTTCGCAATGCGTTTTTCCTGTTGGGGAACGCGTATTGCGTGTTCGGGATGCTGTTTGCGTGCTCGGGGGGAAATATCTCGTGAACTTGCCCATGCGGTCACCAATGGGCGCGGCCATCTTGTTTTTCACTTGTCCCGCCCGTTCGCGATGCGTATTTCCTGTTCAGGAACGCGTATTGCGTGCTTCCCGCCCGTTCCCGATGCGTATTTCCAGTTCGGGAACGCGTATTGTGTGTTCGCGATGCTTTTTGTCTGCTCGGGGGGGAAATATCGCGCAAACTTGCCCATGCGGTCGCAATGGGCGCGGCCATCTTGTTTTTCACTTGTTTGCTATGGTTCTGGTCCTGCTTTTCAATCCTCCCACTATCTTTTCAATCCTTTGTTTCTGCAAACTTTTTTGGGATCTTTTTTATTTATTATCTATCTTTCTATTTTCCTGATTCTATATTTTGAGTTTTTTTCTACTTTTTGTGTGTTTTTCCACTACTTTTTCACTCTTTTTCTATTACTTTCTTTTTTCATTTCTTTTACTAACTTTTTTAATTCCTACCTTTTCTTTTCCGCCCCCCCCGAGTACCAGAACCATGGCCAAGGGCAAGTCTTGCAGGAGTCGTAGCCAGAGCCGCGACCGCCTTCCTTGCGGAAGGCGGTGCCCACAAGGGGTGCAGGCACGGTCCTTATTTGGCGAGGCGGAGGTGGCCGCACTTGTTTTTTTTTGTCCAGCGCCACCTCCCCTTAACCCTGGTAGCAGGCGGCAGGCCTGGGTCCGGGTACGGGCTCTGGGAGAGTCACCAACGGTGGGGAAGGGTGCGCCGGGCAGTGTTTCGCTGCTCTGGGGTCCTGCGCACCCATAACCAGCTTACGCATCGGTGGTCCGATATCCTGGACCGGGAGCAGGACCTGCTGGACCTGCTAGGAGTTGAGGTCCCGGGGCTTGGTGAGTAGCTATTTAATATTACTACTTTGTGTTCTTCTGCTCTGTGTTATATATTGCGAATATAATTTTTTTCCGAATAGCAAGAATGCTGCTGCTTACATTGCAGGTAAATTACGTTTAAAAATCTTCTGTGATTGTTATGCCACAGGTGCTCGGCGCTACTAATCTTACTTGTTTGCAACTTTGCGCTCGCTTAGGCTGATTATGTAAGAGTTTACTTTAGAGAACTTAAGTTAGGTAATGCTAGAGGGACTCTAGTCCTTCCGTTGTCCTCCTGTCACTAAGAGATAGTGGTGGATTCATAGGTTTAGTTACTTATTAGTATTAGTTGTTAATTTTTTAGCGGTCTGCGTGACGCATCCTCTGTTACGTCACGTGTTGCTGAGTGCTGCTTACCCCAGTAATTTGTAGAACCTTTTGTAGTTTGTTTAGTGAGTGGTAATAGGCTTAGCACTAGCAGAACATCAGCAGCAACCAACCAACAATTTGGTGTATGCAAAAATGTATGCATGTGTCCTCCATCTATGCATTTTTTTTAGGACTAAAATGAATGGAAATGCAGACTTAGTGAACAATTGGCCCATCTGGAATAGGTGGGCTAGGTCAGGTGGTACTTCTTAGGCTTAGTTAGTATTCTGGAATCAGAATGGAACACTGGATTAGTGTTCATAAATAATAACTAGACGGTCCGCGAATCCCGCGATACTACTAGTCGACCAGATTAAATAGGTCCATTTTATTGCAATTGTTGTTTCCATAAATGTTTTTTTGAGCGTTTTTTAATTATTTTTATTTGTTTCACACCAATCATCAATGTTTGTCTCTTTCTTTCTTATATCTTTCATGATCAGCAGCACCCAGGGGCAAGAAGATGGGGTCGGAGTCGGCGGGAGCAGCATCAGAAGTCGGCGAGGACCGCTCCTCTACCGAGGGCTCTGCTGCTGGCCCCAGTAAGTCCTCCTGTTGTTAATACTAATAATTATACTTCCCTAACTTTTACTGCACCTTATTTTTTCCGAACTAATATTTCCGTTTCCTAATTCTAATTTTTACCAATTCTTCTTCGATCTAGACTATCTGTTTCTAAATTCTTGTTATCCCTGCTTCTAACTGCCTCTGCTATGACTCCCTGTACTACTACTATTAGTCTGTCTGTAGCTAAGCTTGCCCAGTTGGCCACGGTTTATTTAAAAGGTTTTAAAACTCAGATTCACCAATAGCTGTAAACAAGTGAGTCCTCTTCGAGTCTTCTTAATCTTGAGGCTTTTCAACAATTCCCACCAACAAAATGCCCAACCAGATATTTTACTATTTTTGATAGGATAGGACATACTACAACTAGACTACTCTAGTACCCGATTTGTACTAGTGATGTATGTTGTATATGTATGTATTAACTTTTTTTCGATCTTGCTAGTGAAAAAGAATAAATAGGGGGAGGTATATATGGCATCTAAAAAATGTGTAATGTTTTTTCTAGGTGTACCGACCACCAGTGCCGGGGCCAGTGGCGAAGGCGATGTGGCCAGTAAGGAGGGAGCAGAAGATGCGGCAGCTGCAGGGGGTGAGCCAGCAGCAGTGGCGGGGGTGGTAAGTTATATTCCTTACTTATTGACATTACACTCGCTGCAAGGGTGTACACTGTACTGTTGAGAGAGACTAAGTTGTTGTGAACAACGGTTGAAGAAGACACCCTTTACTTAGCATTAGCAATAGCATTAGCGGCAGGTGTTGAGTAACTAATGGCCTCTTCTACCTGACTTCAACTCAGCTGTGAACGTTTTATGGAGAAGACTAAGAATCTGATCAGATGACCTTGATGGATGGGTTGAACGAAAAGGGAAAGAAGGGTGGAAGCCAAGGAGGAAGGACGGGCAAGATGTAATATTTATGACTGGCAGAGAAGGATACGCGGGATGCATGCATAGGTGGCTGATAGGAATCAGATGCATGGGTGGTTGAAGGATGGGTGGAAGGTGAAAGAAAAGATGCCTGCCTGGGTGGGTGAAACTGTATGGGTGGATAGCAAGAATCCTCCGGGGTGTTTCATGGGTCAAACTAAAGCCAAGGCAAGCAAGGAAGGAAGGACGCATGGATGGTGGGTTAAAAAAAAAGAATAAATGTTTGTTGTTGGTGAAACAAACTAAGGTTTGTTGAGAGATTAAGAAGAATGATAGACATGTTTACTTTGAATGGATGGATGCCTGGATGGTATTCATCATAGATAGCATAGGTGGAGACTGTCACTGGATGAAGAATCTTAGTTTGAAGAGAATGTAAAAGAAACCGCACCAGAGTAGCAAAGCTAAGGAGAATAGAAGTTGTATTTTCAGAATACACCCTTGACTCACATGAGTTTGCAAGCACAGCATATATATTGTGTATGTATGTTGTTATCAAGCGCCTCCCTACCTCATGGTGGCCTATCGGCTGCATGTTTATTGTTTACACAATCAATCAAAACAAAGTACCTCATGTCGTCCCATATATAAGCAATGATCATTTGGATCATATATCATCTGCCTTTTTGGAGTAGTCAGGGCAGGGTGAAAGTGAAATTGAGCAGTTGCCCTTGATGTAACAGAGTATGGCCAGTGCCATCCGTAATAGAAAAATACGATGATTGTGTAGTCACTCAGGTTCCCCACCTGCAGACAGTAGTAAATAAAAGTAACGTGTCTGCCTCACGAGTATGTTTGTCTTGGGCGCAAGCTGACTGAGCTGGCGTGCCGGCTACAACAAGGTTATGTAATTTCGCTAAACAAGAGAGACGAAGAAGTCTGGTGTACTGTGTACTCGAGTCCATAGTGCTAGTATAATGCCTGAAACTCCCACAAATGTTAGAGGCTGAGGAAGTGGGAGGATAGATATATACCACAAATGTTATGTACTGTGCTTGCTAGTGCAACTGTGCCACTATGTGTGGAATTAATTTGTCTTACTGTTTTGCTAAGAGTATATTGTTACAACAGTCTTTTTTTCTTCTTGATATAGCTACTCCTTCCCAACCAAAATCATCGAAACCGGGAAGGAAGGAGTTGGCAGCCATGGCCCGGCACCGGAAGCTGGAGGCCATACAAAAAGAATACCGGCGGCTGGTGGTTCTGGCGGAGGAGGAGGAGGAGGCGGCAGCAGCTGCAGCCTCCTCCAATGCCCCAGGCCTCAGCCAGGCCCAGGCCCCTCCTGTGGTACGGCTCTGCGGTCAGGCAGCCGCCCGCCGCCGCACTACAACATACAACACTGCTGCGTGTGGATGCAATTGTCGGGCATTCAAGTGCTGCATGCTCCTCTGAATGGCACGCCTAGAGGAGCACCTAGAGGACCGGGTAAAGATCCTTGTGGACAAGCACCTGAGAGCCCTCGAATCCATTAGGAAACCAAAGACCCTGTTGGATTGCCCCTTTTTTATTCCTTTTTTTGGTGGGTGGGAATTGGGCGTTGGGCTTTTATATTTATTCACCGGACATTGGTTGGACTTTTTCTAGTTGGACATTGGTTGGGGTTAGGGAGAGGGGTGGGTCAGGTGTTTGATTTAAATAATCTGCCGATTTTGTAACACACAAACAGATAGATGTGGTACCCCTCACTGAGTGACTTGTCCTACTAGTACTGTCAGTCTCTCCTCCTAGTCTATGCATTCGGCAACAGGAGGACTCAAGGGGTGTGTGAATTAATTAATTAATATTATTAATTATACCCCCCAAACTTCTTCTCTTACCTGTGATTGATGTTTAACTTAGGCACAGCGATGGCTGCATGGCGATGATGGTTTGGTTTCCCAAGATGCCATGGTTGTGGTGGTAAGTAGTTGACACTGGTAGTAGCATTTGCAAAAAAAGAAAATGAGACAGTCAGTCGCCTGAGAGAGACTCTGGGAGGAGTAGTAGAACGAAGTACAGTACAGTACACAAGAAGGCTGCCACACAATAATAATAATGCTGATTAGCAATGCTAATGTAAAATAAAACATAATGGTGGCGGGGATAGCATAGTACAACAAGTTACAAACTGTAGTTGTGTCGAGTCACTCGACACAAGCGTAACCTTTAGTGCTGTGTAGGAGGATGATGAATCCAATTGATGCTGGCAATTAATTATGATGGATTAGGTTCCTTTGGGAAAAAAATTGACTTGCATATATGCTGAGCATGGGTGGGCAAGCAGAAGAAGATCCTCGCCTGCCTTGAAATTGAATTAGTGTTGCTTTCACCACATCCGCCCCAGCAAGTGAGTGATCAATTATTGGTGTACATTAAATTTAGTCACACCTCAATTTAAATCACACAGCCCGGGGGAAGAGGGTTAGGGTTTGATGAATGGTTGGGAAGGGGGGTTTGGGGAAAGGTTAGACAAAGAAAAACACTACGCATGGACAAAACAACACAAAACACAATCTTGGCAGACGACCATCATATCCATAAATCTGTTAAGGGAGAAAAAGGAAATGCATGCATGATGATGACTTGATGGTTAATGATAAGTAGTACTTACTAACTAGACTAGTAGACAGTACAGGGCAGCAGTATTAATTATTATGCAATGTGCCATGCCTGTCTGCCCTCAGAGAGACCCAAATTACATACATTTTTACTTCTGTTGTACCAGGCTTACTTTTTAAAGCTTGCAAAGGAAATTAAAAAATAGCTGCAGGGATCAATTATAAGCAGAGAGCAAACAACAACAACACGCAGTCGTAATGATTGAAGAGTAAAAATGAATCAAATTATTTAAAAGATGATGAATGTTGATACTAAAGTGTTACTGTATGTTATCCTGGTCAAATTGGGGAGTTGCATCTCGGCATTCCTCTTGGTCCTCCCTTCCATGGACGCTGCGTCCGTTAATCTTGGGTGCCACTGCCTGCCTGGCGGATGCAGATTGGTAGGTGAGTGTGAGTTGTTTTTCTCTGTTTAGCACAGGGTAAAGGCTGGCCTGTAAGTGTAGATGGAAAACCAAAAGGGATATTTAAAAATCAAGGAGAAAAAAAAGCATAATTTACGGAGGAGTGCAAACACTTTCAGAGCGGCATGGCTAAATCATGTCTACACTGTTGTCTGTTTCCAGCATTAACCTACAACAGCAACAGGACAGAGCAGGCCCACGGCACCCACCCAACCTCCACTTAGCTTAGATTTTGACTGAGCCAGACAGAGCAGACATGTCACATATACAGCAACATAGCATTTTCCAAAGTAAGTAACTAAATCAATGTCATGCACAGCTGTCAGTCATACCACCACTACTACACTCCTGACTCGACTGACTCCACCAATACACAGACATGTAGGTCTGCTGTGGTTGTTGTTGACTTGATTACCTTTTATGCCACTCATGAAACGCCCTGAGTTATTCCATCAATCATCTCCGATCCTACTGACTGACTGCGAAGATATTTGTCACTGTGGTCATCATCATGGTGTTGTCCAACTCAGTCTGCAGTGTACCGAGTGAGTCCAGATTCCATATTCAAAAATGCAATGGATCGGCCTGCAGTAGAAGTACAATTTTGTTATTAAACAAGAAGGGAAACATTGACTTGAGTCACTTTTAGTGTGTAGATTAAATAATAGTACACAATGAATTCACTTCATGCACAACAAACAACAACAACACAAACACCAATCACTCAGAGTCAGCGTCCAATGAATGGCATCATTACCTGTTCATTCTCATCTTAAGTTAAGGGGCAGTCTCTCTTGGCTTCGGAAACGAGGATAGCTATAGTTGTCATCATGTTCCACTACTTTTGGAGGGACTCGCAGAGGCAACATTTTCTTGTACTAGTATTCTCCATCCAATCATCATCATCTGGCTTGAGGGTAATGGATTTAGGGCGAGTCAGGAGGATGGAGGAGCAGGAGTCGGAGGAGTGGACTTAAGTTAAATGCACACAGCTTTAACTAACTCCAATATGGTAATAATAAAAAGAAAGAGTAGAAGACGGTGGTGATGTATTTGTTGTTATTCGAAGTTTAACTTTCGACCCAGAAAGACAGAGACACAGACAAATAAAAGTAAATAAGGAAGAAAGAAAGTAAGAAGTTCAAAGCCTAGTTGTCAGGGAAGTATAGCTCGTCCTCAAACTCTGGTGGTTCAACCAGAAGTAGGGAATCATCTAACACACTACTTCCGTCACCTAAGTTGCGGTCCTCATCTTCCTGCGTTGATTCACGTACTTTGTAATTCGGTGGTATAAAGTGCTGATTCATTTTGATCATGGTTAACCTCTCCACGTTTTTGGGCAAGAGACTGGTCCTTTTCACTGTTACAATGGCACCAGCAGCACTGAAAACACGCTCAGAAGAGACACTTGCGTTTGGCAAGACAGATAGTTTATCGCCAGCCTGCTGAGCACTGGCCACTGGCCCCTTTTCCCATACCAATACAGCAATGGGCTTTGATCAATGTAGACCTCTGTTGGGTCATCCAGATAGGCCTGGACCATCCGCTCAATGTTCAGGGGTGCTCCACTTTGCTTGGCCTCTTTTGTCTTTGCATCAGCACTGGACCTAGCAAGCCCTTGCTGTAAATACCAATCCTGTGCCAATTTTACTGGGGCTGGTGATGATCCGGTTCTTGCTGTTGTCGATAGTGTTGGTGACCGCTGTGAGCCAAACGCACTGCCCTCAGGTTCTGAAGTTGAAGCCGGATGCCCTGCTGCAGTACTTGTTGTGGGTTTGAGTAGCGGGCCTTTAATTATCAGCCGTTCCTTTTCCAAAGCACTGGCTGCCTCAGCTATCCAAGTTTTGTACTCGGCAACATCCACTTCTGAAAAAGGAATTAATGTCTTAGTGTTCAGTGCCGATTTGTACCGTGGATCCAGAATTGTGGCACAAATGTAATGTTTTTCTGAAACAATGCAAGCTTGCACCCTTGTATTTTCAGCTAAGCGACGGGATAAGCTCTCCACCAACTCATATGCTTCAGTTTTTTCCTCCACACCTGTGTACATGTCAGACACATCCTTCAGCTGTTGCTCTAGCATGTGCAACAATGGGATAGCTTGGCCCATAGTACAGTCCTCCTTGCTGGCTTCACGTGTGAAGAGCTCGAAAGGAAATAGCATCTCTGTCAGGCATTTAACTAGGCCCCATAGGTCCATCTGTAGGGTCATGCCTTTCACTGTAGCATCTCTTATTCTTTGCATGACATACTCATTGATTGGTCTGTACTGATCAAACAGACAATCAAGCATGTAATAAGTTGAGTTCCAACCTGTTGGCACCTCCTGGATAAGTGCTCTGACTGGCATTCTATGCTCACGTTGAATGATCCTCAGCTGCTTCCGGGCTTTAAAAGAATGGCTGAAATGTGTGCATAATCTTCTGAAGGTGGTCAGTAAGTTGCTGACTCGGGCTTCTTTTTTCAGAAAGTCTTGAACAATAATGTTAATGCAGTGCGCCAAACACAGGACCCTGAAATAGCCACCAACCTTCATGGCCTTAACTATATTACTGCCATTATCCGTGGCAACAAAACCAATGTTAAGCCCTCTTGGGCGCAGCCATTCAAAGACCTTGCTGTTAAACTCTTCCAAAATGTTTTCAGCAGAATGAGATTTCTCCATGGCGAACATGGCTACAGTTGCATGTTTATGGGTAGCATTAAACATCTCAGCAGTGTCAACAACACCTGCTTCAGATATCTTTTCTCTAACCCCCACAAATGAGATCCAGTGTGCAGTGATGCACATGTAATCAGTGGCTTGGCAAATGGTCCACATGTCTGTTGTCAGGTGGATATTGTGAACAGCACTCTGCTGCATAGCTTGTCCAAGCAATTCCAGCACATCGTGATGTAGTGCTGGTACAGCAACTCTGGCGAAATAGGACCGGCTGGGAACCTTCCATTTTGGGCAGATGGCTGTCACAAATTCAAGGAAACCCACCCCTTCCACAAAAGAAAAAGAGAGAAGTTCCAGCGCTAACATTTTAGCCAGCTTCGCATTGTACAAACGTGCCATTGGGTGGTTGCGTTCGTACTCACCCTCTGACCTAAGCATGCTGAAAATGGTAGGCTGATTTGTTTTCCTTTCTGGTGCAGCTGATGCATGCGACTTTTTGAACGCAGTTAAACTCAACTACGCACTTTTTTTCATTGCGGTACTCTGTTGCCTTGGTGTCTGACACTCAGCCTGACTCTTACTACGGTGCCACTGAGATGTTGCTGAGGATGTGGGAGGTACCACTACACTGCTGGGGGCAGGGCTACTTTGTGTACCAGAGAAAATATCTCCCTCTTGCTCACCTTCCTCCGCGATCATATCTTCTTCTACTTCTTCATCCCCACCAACAGCAATGGGTGCAGTTTTACCTTTTTGTGTGCTAAGTAGGTGCGCCTCCCACTGGATCATGTGGTGTTTTTTCAGATGGGTTGTTTGGCCTCCGGTACCATAGTTTGTACCAAGCTTACCCCGACTAACACTTTGTCAACAAATTGAGCATATAGCAACGTTCTCCTCCTTACTGCTAACCGAAAAGAAGTCCCAAACTGAGGAGGTGTACTTTCTTGCGCTGCTGGAGGTGCCACTTGCCTTGCCGGATGAACTGGAGGGTATGCCTGCAACTTGACTCTGTGCAGTACCACCACTACCTACTGAGGTGGTGGTTGTGCTGGATGTAGGTCCCTGCCGGGCCTTTGCAAATGCAAATATGGAAGCTGGAGGTGGTGTTAGTGTTACCTGTGTTGGTGGTATCCCTGCCACATCCCTCACAGCAATTTGGGATGGGGTAATAATAATGTCGGTCTCGACCTCCACTGGGGCGGGAGTGATCTTCATGATGACTGGCTCGTCATCATCCTCCTCTTCTACATCTTCCTCCATAACTCTAAGGCTATCTGGAACCTTCCTTTTCCTTAGCCTTGTCGCGTGGCGTGCCTCACTCTCAGACTCAGCTGGTGGGTTCCAAGTGGTATCTAGATCATCAGAAGGGGGGCTTGAAGAAGAACTCGATGGACTAACCCTCCTTTTCCTTGCTGGGGATCTGGAAGACAATGGATCTTCTGAAAGAGTGGCTTGCTCTTCTTCCTCTGCAGGAAGCTCGATTTCCTGAACTGCCCCTACTTCTGGAGGAACAACTACTATTGTGGACTGTTGTTGCGGCTGCTGTTGCGGCTGCTGTTCCGGCTGCTGTTCCGGCTGTTGTTGCCCACTTATCTGCTGAGTTTCCGCCTGTGTTGATTGTGCACTACTTTGCGATAATGATATTTCAACATCACTGCTCGTTGGCGTTTGCACAAGTAGAATGGCTACCTCTGCGACACTCATGGGCTTGGGCCTAGGTTGGTGGGGTGGGCCCGCTGATGCGGAGGTGCTGCTCCCAGCTTGGTCCCCAGACACCGCTGATGCAGGCGTAATTTTTTGTTTCCCAAAAAACATTGTGGGCGGCACACCAGTCTTGGTAAGTGGCAGTGCCACTTCCTTCTTCTGTTACTTCTTCTCACTGGCAACTTTCTTGGTACTGGAGGACCTGGTACATTTCTTTGAGGCCATCTTCTTCTTCCGATGTCAGCAGGACGCAGGTGCACAAGTTGCAGAGATGTCTGTGGTCACACGTCACGTGACATCGTGCGCAGCAGGAATTCTGTCTGGCAGTACAACGGGTGATGATGACACCTCCTCCTCAGTCTTTTTGTGCACCTAAAAGCAAAGTAGCCAGAAGAACATCAGTGAAATGTTGCATTTGTTGTTGTGGTTCAGTTACTGCTAGTACAAACAAATATAATATATAACTTAGTGTTTGGTGATCACACTTGCTAGTGTTATATTATTACATTTTATTAACTCAGTTTAAGTTATAAAAAAAACAACAGTGTAGCCATTTGTGAGACTTTGACAACAAGGACTTTCATGGTATACTGTGTACACTCAGGAAGGATAGGAAAGAAGAACTAAAACAAAAATACAAATGTAATGGAAGTGGAACCTGTTTGGCATTAATTTTCGCATCACGTCATTCAGGGAGCTGCAGCTGGCAAAGAGGATGTAAGCAGTAAGCCAAGAGGAACAAAATGGAAAGACATGCAGGCCTATATCTATGGCAAAAGCAGCACACTAGTACTAAACTACCACCACAAAATGGGTGGCCACCAGTCACATGGTCACTCACAGTCACAACAAGCATAAGGCCTGGAAAACAATGAACTCAAGCAGACCTATAGTGGCCAGGCAAAGGAGGCATGCTAAACACAGCTTTAATGCAAAAGTGCAAAAACGAAAATCCACAGGGCTAAACAAGGTTTGCAAGTTACACAACAACCACACCACACACACATCCAACAAAGGCATTTATTTAAACACACCAAAAAAGTGAAATACCCCCAAAAACACATTTTGCAATTCAATCCAATGCCATCCATGCCCTAAATGATGTTTAAATTCAACAGACACCACAGAAACAGTTACATGCACCCACCATGAGTAGCTCTGGGCCTACTGGCTACCCACAATAACTTTTTTTAAAAAGATGAAATGTACAAAAATGTAGTTGCAGCAACTGCAATGCCCCAATCAAACAAACAATACCAACTTACTTGTAAAATCTCAAATCCAAAAATATATGATGATGCAGCAGACACAGAGAGTGATCCTTCCAGCTCTAAATCCAAATGAAAAGTGAACAGGACATGGACAAAGCACTGGGAGGAGCCTGCTGGACAGGAACAGGAAGTTGGAGACTCTGGGGCACTTCCTTCCTCTCCAAAAAAAAGAAAAAGGACTCCTTGCACACAAAAGTACAGCCAAATGTCTATCTGAGGAGTTTTTTTCATCCAAATCATCATTTTAGAGAAGGTTTTATGCTGCTTGAGAGATATTATTCTCCAGATTGCAAATTTTGCGTGTTCGGCATCGCGAGCTTCACCAAACTTCTGCCGGAAGTCCGTTGGCGCGTCCGAATGACGTGTTTGCAATCGCACACTCTTGCGGGATCGCGCGGCCGGCTACCAAAATCTCGTGGCGCACGCGAACGGATAGGAAAACTCATCGGCGAACGCAGGGATCCCGGTAAGTCGCTACCGCGCGCACGAAAATGCATTTTGAAAGCGCGACCAAGAAAAAAACTCTGATACGCCGCGGACCGCGGAGTTTTTGACAATTCCGCATTCTACGCGGAACGCGGAGTTGCCGAAAATCCACAAACTCCGCGAGCGGAGCGGATTTTTACGCCCAAAGTTGTTGTTTTCCGCTTTAGGTGTCCGTATATAGGTTTTCCTGAGACATGTCCTTATATAGGCACAATTCGCATTGCCCTTATATAGGCATAGAATCCCAGTCCTTATTTAGGCATTAGCCGTGCACTCCAAATACAGGCATGGTCACCGACATCCGTCCACCCTAACGTCACAACGAGTTCTTAGAAACCAGACTCTTAAGCTCTCGGCAGTTCCCCTAGCACAGGATTATTGATTTCTCCAAGAACTCATCTATTATGTATGAACTGTTATACCTTAAGGGTTCATTCCTGACGTCTTCCTCTGTCCGACTTCACGTCAATGCTAACATTCCAAGGCACCTACCAGGTATAAATATACCTTCCCTTGCCCAAGCAAGTTAGAGGAGACCTCGACTTCAGAGGAGCCCGTATCCCGGCCTGACGCACTGAGAAGACGCTGTCATTCCTGCACGCAGACGAATCCAGCTTCCAGTGTTCTGACTCCCTTCGCGGGGTGTTAGAGTTCCAGATCCGGCAAGAGATTCCCACCTCTCTCATTCTCAAGGTATGGAGCTGACTACAACCTAGAGGGACTCTTGGCATACTAGACTTAACATACTCTTAGTATACCATACTAGAGAATACTCCACCTACTTCTTACCTTTCCCTACACCTAGACTAGGTTAGGTACATTGGGGTAGAACTAGCTTAGAGACGCATCGTATGAGTACTCGCATTTTTAGCTCATGTTATTTATGTACGTGAATGCTAAAAGATAATGCTAGCGCAGTATTATTTATTTCTACTGCTTACGCTGTACATTATTTATCTTGCATACTGTCTTGTCATCATAACAGCACATATCTCTTACACGAGAAACAAGACTGTTTAATAAAACCTTTTTATTGAAGCGCCCATCTTCTCTTTCTGTGTAACTCTGTGGAAACTAAGCATGAACGATTGACTAAGTGAAACTGTTATCTATTGTTTCCACGATTCTGAGACGTGTTCCGATTCTAAAGGGAAACAAAGTGGTCATGTTTATGCGGTTGCCAGAAACTACTCCCTTCTTGTTCACAAGGAGTTTCTAGTGGCCTCTGAGCTAGCTGGCACAAGTAATTAAGTTTAATATACTCGATAGGGACATACCGACCTCAGTCCTATGTCAAGCCTATAGGGTATATTATTCCAATGCGCAGAGCCTATTAGGGAAATAGGAACTACAATACATGGCGCCCAAACGTTTGGTAAGGCAGTAATTTAACGCTAGATACTGAGTAACTCAGTCGTGCTTTTCTCAGAGACCCCTACTCACATACTCCATAAGACGTCTGGAGTGGGTAGGGTTAAATATCCGCCAAAACTAAATAGGACAAAACACCCTATATATTAGTTGCTTGGTTTGTTCAACGTTGAAGGATACAGTGTTCCAAAATATTGTGCACCTTATCTTTTGTTTCCTTGAAACTTGTTCTACATTTTTCAAAAAACAAATGTCCATACACGGGGACAATAACACCGGGATCGGTGTAGCTGCGGCTGACCCAGTCATAGCAGCTTTTAACTTTACAGGTTTAAATGAAACCGAGGAGGGTGTTATAGACATCCATCCAAACTTAAGAAGAGCCATCACTCTAAAATTTATAAAACACGGCCTACCAACAAGAGGAGGTAGAGCAGTTTTCGTGATAGAGGCACACGAATCCTTTCAGACAGAGGTATTCTATTCATGGATAGTATTCCCTGAATCAAATCCAGTAACAAAACTGTTTCACTTCTACAAAGAAGATGAACCACCAGAGGAATATATTCCTTTTGAGGATATTGAAATTCCACTAACATACCAGGAGCATCAGCTCTGGTTTCAAGGCGCCCTAAAACATCACAAAAACATTACCAGGCTCGGTCCACTAGGTAGACCAGGAGCAACATGGACGATTCTAGCCGGCTACACTCCTCATCCTGACCTCGATATAATGTCAGACGAGGAATTACTTACTCAACTTACAGAGTTAATAAAAGTGTACAGACAATTGGTCCAATATGTCATGCAGACTTTCACAGTCCAACCACCATTGACCATTCCAAATCAAACCCCTCAACAGGGGAATACACTAAAAATTACACCACAGACTTTATAAGCTGTCATGGGTAAAATGCCCACAAAACGTGAGCTAATTCCATTCTGGATAGCTCAAAAAATTACTCAAATAGAAGCAGTATTTCCAAATACTAGCCCTTATGAGAAACACAGAATCCTAACAATCTGTTTACCAATGGGGATCACACCACAACTGGAAGACTGCACCACTTGGGGCTCAGTCTTTGCTGCCATCTATACTAAAACACATGGTGTTCCGTCAATTGCAGTAATACCAGATGTCCTGAAACAAATTCAAAACGAATACGGGGCAGAACCTGCTCTGAATTTAGGTATGAAATTACTGAAAAACTTCGACCAGGTCTCAACAATAATATTATCTAATATTAAAGGAGAGGCAGCAGCAGTGGCGATCCGCCAACGATTAAGGGAATTCGATGTTACAGAACATCAAACAGAACTACCCAGAATAATAGAACAATCTTAAGCAGAATTAGGCAGAGATAGTTTGGGTGGAAGACCATTGAAGCCAAAACTATCTGAAAGTCCTGAAAAGGACTCTATTAAACAAACTCCTACATCTTCTAAAAAGAAGTGGGAAACTAATAAACAAAATTCAAACGAGAAACGTTCTCAATCCCGAGGTAGGTCTCCTCAAAAGGAGCCCTCTGAAAGGAGGTATAACCTCAGGAATAGGGATAATTTAAAAAAGCCTGACAGGTATAAAGATACTGATACATGTTCCTCTCGTACCTTTCAGATATCGTCACAGACATCGGAAAGAAGAGGACGGTCAGAACATAGAGAAGAACGTGTGAAATCGAAAGACGACAAACACGTTCCGAAAAATAAATCAAGACCTCAATTCTCAAAAAATAAAGTAGCAGGTCTGAAGATCAGACATGCCGAGGATACTGAGAACACAACTCAAGAACGGAGAATGGGCTCAGACAATGCTGGACAGTGCGGCAGAAGTCACAATAGCTCGCCAGAACCTGAAGGAACTTCTGGAGATAGTGAACTTGAATGAGTACATCACAGTAGAGACTGTAGACACCAGGGTTAGTACTCCACAAAAGTTATATGAAATAACACTCCGAATGGAGGGAGACATACCAAGAAAGGTGAAAACACTCTTTTGGGAGAAACTTTCAAGGGGTTATGATATACTTCTAGCAGAAAAAGACTGGCCACCACAATTTGTCAGGGAGTGCCCACATGGTGAGGACATCATTATGCCTGCCTTCTCCAGCCATATTCCAATACACCTAAAATATACATATGCCAGGAAATGGGCAGTTGCCCAGGCCCCAGCATTATACAAAAATCATGTAGGATGGGATGAGGACTCACCTCACCACAAAATACATCTAAAAAATGAACCTACTGCACAAAGGCAGTACCCAGTAAAGCAAGAAGCTAAAAAACAGGTCAGGGAGATCTTAGATCAACTTGAATACCAAGGGGTGATTGAAACATGCACCTCCTCAATGAACAATCCTTTGTTTCCTGTCTCCAAACCAGACAATACATATCGTCTAGTTTTGGATTACAGACATTTAAACACTTGTTCTAAAACATTTGCAGTACAAAATGCACATAGTACAGCATTAATGAATAACATTGTGCGTAAAAAATATAAAACCACATTGGACATCTCAAATGGTTTCTTTTGTCAAAACATAGCACCTGAAAGCAGGTACTTAACAGCTTTCTCAATAATGGGGACCCAGCATCAATTTTGTCGACTCCCACAAAGGTTCAAGAACAGCCCGGGGTTATTCTCAGCGAGGGTAACAGAGTTACTACAAATTTATGATCAGATGACATCTATCTGACAGACGATGACCTAGATAGGCACTTGAACAGGGTGAGCACCATTATATTGGGCTTCGCCTCTGAGGGCTATAAGTTCAACTTTAAAAAATCCAGAATTGCCCATCTCAATGTCCTTTTTCTAGGATATGAGCTTTCAAGTGAAGGCAAGAGCTTGGCAGCCAACTTTTTAGAAAGGTGTGTGCTGCTCCAACCTCCTAAAACGCTGAAAAACTTACAAACCATCTTGGGTTTCCTAAATTTTGGAAGAACTTACATACTAAATTACGCAGAAAGGGTTAAACCTCTCTACGTTAATCAAACCTGATTTTTCAATCGAAAATTGGACACATGAACACACAGAAATCTTGCGTTCACTCCAAGCTAACATGTTAGCAACAAATAACTTACAAACACGCGTAAGTCAACGCAACTTAGTGATCCGAATAATTTCGGGTCAATGCGGATTCACCTACTTAACATTTAATGAGGGTGAAAAAGTACCAATAGCATACAAATCACATTTGTATACACAAGCAGAAATGCGCTTCACTTCAACTGAAAAAATACTGACAGCAGTTCAAACCGCTGTAGCAAAAGAAAGAGCTCTAGCCCAAGGGAAACACATTATTGTCGTAACCCCAGTACCGGCTTTAGAGGCGGTAACTAAAGCGAGCATTCCAAATGCAAAAGCTTTACATCCTAGATGGATAATGGGTTAATTCTCTTGCTGCAACAGATGTTGAATATGTTTTTGATCCTGATTTAAAAACACAAGCGTTCCTGCAATATGAACATGAATGTCCTCTGCCCACTGAAATTCTGCCTCTCGATCAGGATGAATTCATAATTTACACTGACGGATCCGCACAACCCGCTACAGGGAGTAAGCAAGCTTACAGTGCAGCGTGCGCAATCGTTAAAGGACGCATGCGCAATGGTAACTTCAGACCAATGGTCACTAAGACTCAATCTCTAGGAGATTGTACAGCTCAGCGAGCTGAACTACAAGCATTCAAACTGGCACTTGAAAGTACAGATCGCGAATTCCCCACACTCATAGTGTGCGATTCTTTCTACTGTGTGCAGTCGTATAATGAATATAAACAAAATTGGCTTGAAAATGGGTTCAAAGATGCAAAAGGTGGCACAATAAAGCATAAAACGCTTTGGGAACAAGTAGTTCAGTTAAAAAACGAACTACCAAAGGCTCACGTAATACACACGCTGAGTCATCAACGTGATGACGTTCACGTTGCAGGGAATTCATTGGCTCACGAAGCCGCAAAGGGGGCTGTTCAGACGGCTTCCGTAGCTGCGATCACTCGTTCAAAAACGAGAATAGACAGTGAGATAATGTTGGCTGTCAATGCTACGAGCAAAGGCAGTGGTGCAGCATTACCAAAAAAGTTTCCACTCAAGTACTCTTATGTAATTGATGCGAACAACGTTCCTTTTGCTCGAATCCCTGGAGTGGGGGATAGTTCCAAACAAGGAACGTAGATTAGGACTAATCCTAGCAGCCCACGAAGGGATAGCCTCTGCCCATGCAGGTATTTCTGCAACAGTATCTTTACTGAAACAAAGATATTGGTGGCCTGGCATTAGAAAACAGACCAAAAACTATGTTTTGGAATGTGAAATTTGCCAACAGATGAAAGTCTCCACAGTGAAACGTCCTGCGCAGACACCCCTGTTAATTTCAGACAAACCATTAGCTTGTGTTTACCTGGACCACTGCGGTCCCTTGCAAAGGGACGGTAACTATAAATATATAATGGTCGCAGTGGATTCATGCTCTAGGTTCCTATGGATATAGCCTCAGCGCTCGGCTGACGCTCGAACTGTTATAAAAGATTTGCGAGTCTTTATCAGCACATACACAATAGGCACGCTACATTCTGACCAGGGCCCTGTGTTTAGCTCTCGGGCTTACAAAGAAACCATGGCCAGTCTGGGCGTTGCATTGCGGTACTCCTGTCCGTTTCATCCTGAGGGAAATTCTGTTGTGGAAAGGAAAAGCCGGGACATAAAGCAGTCTATAACAGCTAGGGTATTAGGTTCGGGTGATGGGTGGGTCAAACATCTTTATGGGGTCCAACACTCATTAAATAATTTGCCAAGAAGTTCTCTAGGGGGGGTCACTCCATATGACGTCCTATTTGGGACAAGAATGTGGGTTCCTGATCTCGAATGTAAAGGCACAGTGGTGGAAAATATACCCTTTGATATCAAAGATCGTTTGGCTGTTTTACAGGATCTAAATGAACTAAGATCGAAACAAAGCAACATGTTCCTGCAGCCAACCACCACTGGGGAAAAACCGGCAGTCCCAGCAAGGCCTGTCTGGATTCCAAAAGTTGGGGATCTAGTCAGAGAGAAGATTGCGGACAAGAAGGAATTTGGACCTTCTTACAGACAACCAGTACCTGTCCTAGCCATACACAGAACAAGAACAGTACTTCTGCCACCCCTTGCTGGAAAAAGGAGAAAAGATTTGTGTCCATCGACCTCATCAAACCACAGTATGTGGCCAATACTAAATAGTAGGCCTCGTGGACTCCGACCTAGTAGCAGACGCACTCCTCTCGCTACTATCCAAGAGGTTCAGACTGAAAGACTGATAACCATCGAGAATTCAGCAGTAACAGATGAAGGACTAAGCAACAATGCTATGGAACTCATCCCTCTTGAAACTCAAGTAACAGTTTGTCCAAATACACCTGTCTACACCAATGTAACAAGTGATCAACTGGTTCCAGCGAGTGTGACAAATCCTGATGCAATTCCAACAATTGACTGAACTGCTTCTGGCTATTTCATTAACTTTGATACGTTTTCTGAGGATCTGAGTGAGCCTGAAACGACACCAGCATCAAAATCTTTCAAACAGCAAGTACAAGACTTTTTTCATTTTTTGAGAAAAACTTATCTGGTTTCACCATGGATTGAACTGTGGATTATTTCTGGAATAGTTTTCTTTCTGCTTTGGCTAACTCTGGTTATGACTATCAGCGTTCTTTTAAATGGCAAATACATCAATTTGGACATTGAAAGTAAAAATGTGAACTTACTTTTGAAACCTCACAAATCATCCCATCGTGAAGCAAGAGACTTGTCTGCAGTGAACATCACAGCCATTCCTATACAGGATGGTATAGTGTGGGACAAAGTAGATTTCGGCCCTACGGAACTTTTGAATATTCCACATTTATTTAAAATTTCACTAAGTGATTTTATTTCATCCAGTACCTATTCTGGTGATTGGGACTTTGAGACTGTAAATGATATGATGTTTGACCTAGAAAGGTCTGCTGTATTTTCTAATAATGAATATTTAGAGGGTTCATCAGACCATGAACAGCTATATTTCTATAACCACTATGGTCATCATTTTTTGCATAAATCTGCAACACTTAGAAATGTGTTTATGTTTAACCAATGGGAGCATTGTCCTACACCACCAAAAGGTAGTTCAAAAACGTTTGCTAAAAAGTTTCCCTATTTTTCAGGGTACAATACATCTGACCCAGAAACATTTTTCTATAAAATTGAAAACAAAACAGGACAGAAAATCATGTTAACAAATACAAAACAGATTTACTCTGCAGCATTTATTGCCCAACTGTCTAGACATGGTTTCGACTTGTGGAAAGACACAATAGACACAAAATCTGTCTGGGGTACTAAAGATTGGCAAGTGCAGGGGATAGAAGCTTTGTTTAGAGCGTGTATCATCCCTCAGCAAATTATGTTTTTGAATGACACTGTGCAACAAACGTCTTGCCTTGGTTTAGCCAAGATCAAAGACATGAAAACACCTTCTGTACCAACACCTGCCAGTAATAACAATACACAGGCAGCGGTTACAGTTGACACAATAGTACAAATCAACAGAACAAATCCTGATTGGAGAAAATGGTTGATCTGGCCCACAGACACAAACATCTGTCAAGAAAGATTCCTGAATAAAACACAGGGGTTTACTATTCATAGGCCAGACCCACGATACGTCCAAAGACAACATCCGGGGGTAGTAACAACATACAGTGTAGGAAAATTGTGCCTCGACTGGCTGCAAAAATCTACACTTAAGGATGGGAAACAACACTTATCTTTACTTAAAGAAGACGGAGACCTTAGGGAATTCTTGCTTGACCAAGAAAACCGCGTCAAAAACGTTTCATATATGCCGGCATCTATGCTGCTTATAATGAAGCATGGAAGGTTTCACAGGCAGAGGCCGCAGAACGAATACGTGAAATTGATCGTATTAACTTAGAGAAAACTCTCTCTGTGGTCGACAACGGGTTAACAACTTTGTCATCCAGAATTTATTCATTGGACAACATTGTATCCTCTGCTATTGACATACTGGCACAAGATTTAGCCATGTTACAGCAAGGCCAATCTCAGTTACGTTCTATTATGTTATTAAGCTTGACGCTGCAATCTTTGCGTGCGGGCTATGTGCCTTGGCGTTTTATCAACACGTCGGCTCTGTTTGCAGAATACAATCTAACTGTTAAACAGATCAAACTGGCACAAAGAGGAGCAAAATATACAGTGCTGAGCATTGAAAAACTGGAAAAATTATCATTCACAGTGGCAGAAAAACCAGCTACAGAATGGCTTATTCATGGAAAAATCATTCTGCCTGTCACTACTTTTCAGTTTCAGTATTGCCTCAAACAAATGCAAGCAGGCAAATATGAAAGGTTGGGTAAAGAATACATTAAGACATCCTGGAATTTACCTTACACATATAGATGTTGGAGTGGGGATCGTGAAGTGTTTCTAAGCGGTACACACTGTGAAAATGCACTAAGCGGTTCACTCATTTGTCAGGACATTTCTTTACACGGGGCTTGTAATGGTTCTGTGGCAAATTTGTCCTGCCACCAGCAGGGTACACCAGCTACTGTGATTAACCCAACGTTTGGCCAACTTTCTAACGGGAGTTACCTCATGTTGAATGATCACAGTTGCTGTGGCATGTTGCCAGGCATCCCATATCTAGTAACGGTGGACTCCAGGGCCACTTGCTGTATGCAAGTATTGTTCCCCCCAATAGACACAGTCAGGGAGTCGCCTCTATGGCCTTCATTGAATGTTTCTTTTATACGATTTGATACTTTAAGCAGAATGAAAGCCATGCTTATACAGCAAACAGTGCCTCTGACCTCGGCCAAAGAAATCTATGATTTACAAGTTGCAAGGACTTTGGCTGAGATACAGGCTATAATTCATACAAACTGCCCTATACATTTCGTAGAAATGATGGGACGTATCTTTAACATGTCTGATACGAGCGGAATTGTACATGTATTTAAGACCATCTGTTCCGGACTATTAGCACCTTTCCAGGCAGTCCTCGGAATCATCCCAAACTTGGCACATTCGGTGTTTGGTGGTGTGCCAATAATTCTAGCACTTGTTGCAGGAATTCTATTTCTATTCCTCCTATTACGCTATGGCAAGCCTATTCGCCAACATCACTCCGAGCGATGTGGAGAAAGCTCTCCTTGAACGGAAATGCCGTGAGGGAATAGTACAGCTTTTGGGCATGCCTCGTCTACGGGAACTTAATACAACGTGGTTCCTGTCCTTCAGACCAATCTGGCAAGATTGCATCTTACCTGTTCTACGCTGCCTGCTTTGCGGTGAAGAATGCGTGCTAGACACCTGTCTAACACTCCCATCAGTCATGCCAACGGATATCGATACTCTGCTGGACCCGATAACGGCCCATGCTCTGTGTTGTCCCCAGAGGCTACCAATCCTGATGACGGCATTCATTGAGATCTCACAGACGCTTCCTGCAGCTGCAGAGGTACGAGATGGATCAACAGGCACACAGGTAACAACGGACGCGAACATTGCATCTTCTGCTGAAGGCGATGTTTCTCATCTCTGTTCAATTAACCTTCTGAACGAGGTGTTCCAAATGTCACCAACTTCGGTAGACGATATTTTGGCTACAGAAATAGATGATCTCATGTTTACACCAGACCCATACACTGACTTTGATTCGGCTCACAGTGTACCAGGGAAGCAATGAAATTTGGCCTTCATATTTTCAAAACTTGGAACTTTTCCCAGAATTGAACTTTTTCTTTTAATTTTTGAAATGACATGGCAAAAAACAATCTGCTTACAGTAGAACTATTCTTATAAAACGGACTTCTTTGAATACTTCCAGGTACACATTGTCACCTTACTTGTCTAACATTTCATTTAATACCATGATATGCAATTGCTTTGATTTTTTTTTTTTTGACAACTTGTCAACCATTTCATCATATGCATATATTTCTGTTTATTCATTCATGTTGCATTTATTTCAATTATATTCTTATAATAAAAACGATGCTTTAAATGTACAGTACCTATTGCATTCAACAGTTTATTTTAAACTTCTTTTAATATGCTTTTAGAAATGTTTTTAGCGACATGTGGTACTCAAATTTAATGTTTAGCATATAATGTTTAGCATTTAGTATTATCGTTCATTCGAGAGTGGGTGTTGTATTCTTCTTTAGGTGTCCGTATATAGGTTTTCCTGAGACATGTCCTTATATAGGCACAATTCGCATTGCCCTTATATAGGCATAGAATCCCAGTCCTTATTTAGGCATTAGCCGTGCACTCCAAATACAGGCATGGTCACCGACATCCGTCCACCCTAACGTCACAACGAGTTCTTAGAAACCAGACCCTTAAGCTCTCGGGAGTTCCCCTAGCACAGGATTATTGATTTCTCCAAGAACTCATCTATTATGTATGAACCGTTATACCTTAAGGGTTCATTCCTGACGTCTTCCTCTGTCCAACTTCACGTCAATGCTAACATTCCAAGGCACCTATCAGGTATAAATATACCTTCCCTTGCCCAAGCAAGTTAGAGGAGACCTCGACTTCAGAGGAGCCCATATCCCGGCCTGACGCACTGAGAAGACGCTGTCATTCCTGCTCGCAGAAGAATCCAGCTTCCAGTGTTCTGACTCCCTTTGCGGGGTGTTAGAGTTCCAGATCCGGCAAGAGATTCCCACCTCTCTCATTCTCAAGGTATGGAGCTGACTAGAACCTAGAGGGACTCTTGGCATACTAGACTTTACATACTCTTAGTATACCATACTAGAGAATACTCCACCTACTTCTTACGTTTCCCTACACCTAGACTAGGTTAGGTACATTGGGGTAGAACTAGCTTAGAGACGCATCGTATGAGTAATCGCATTTTTAGCTCATGTTATTTATGTACGTGAATATATGCTAAAAGATAATGCTAGCGCAGTATTATTTATTTCTACTGCTTACGCTGTACATTATTTATCTTGCATACTGTCTTGTGATCATAACAGCACATATCTCTTACACGAGAAACAAGACTGTTCAATAAAACCTTTTTATTGAAACGCCCGTCTTCTCTTTCTGTGTAACTCTGTGGAAACTAAGCATGCACGATTGACTGAGTGAAACTGTTATCTATTGTTTCCACGATTCGGAGACGAGTTTCGATTCTAAAGGGAAACAAAGTGGTCATGTTTATGCGGTTGACAGAAACTACTCCCTTCTTGTTCTCAAGGAGTTTCTAGTGGCCTCTGAGCTAGCTGGCACAAGTGATTAAGTTTAATATACTCGATAGGGACATACCGACCTCAGTCCTATGTCAAGCCTATAGGGTATATTATTCCAATGCGCAGAGCCTATTAGGGAAATAGGAACTACACTACAAGGTTACCATTAACAACTCAGTATATTCCAAAAAGAGGACAATTATCCCTCTAGGGCGACTGACTGATGATGTAGAAGGAGACCCACCAAACCTGGGTCCAATACGATGAGCACGTTGCAGGTTAAGTGTGGTACTCTCCTTGAGGCCAACTATTTTAGGAATATGGATTTTAAGAAAGGCAAGCATGTCAGGCCCCTCCTCTCCCTCAGGAATACCGTAAATTCTAAGGTTGTTTCACCTATTGCGGTACTCCAAGACTTCCGTCTGATGTTTGAGAAGCGCTATTTCTTTCGACATAGCTTCAACTTGAGGGAGCACATCCTGAGCGTCGCTGATCCTCTGCTCCAACGCAGATACCCTTGATTCTAAGTTGGATCATTTTTCTTCAAGCCTCTGAAGAGTAGCGTTGGTTTCAATAACAAAGGGTTTCATCAGCTTAATTTCCTCCATAAGATCGTCCAACGTGATGGGTAATGTAGATTTTGTAGGGGAGATGGGATCCTTCTTGTGGCGTTTTGAGGCAGCAGTATTATGCTGTTTGCGGAGGGAAGACATGGTTGCAGAGGCACCCTTCTGATTAAAGAGGGAAGGAGACTCCATAAACATGCAGAATGGATACAGCACTGTTGTAACGCAACCTCAAAAATTGCTTATCGGGCAGTGTGATAACCACTTCCTTTTAGATCAGTTAACATGCGTCTCCCCTCAATATAACAGCTGAAAAGCCACTATATTACAGTACAGCTGAAATGCTCTGAAATGCTCTGAAGATTAAGTAGAATTGGCCAATAAATGCCCAGTACACAGTGAGGAGCAGTTGTGAGTCCGACCCAAAACATTCCAGGAAGACAGACAAATTCCTGCCTTCACCGCCGCCTCCCGCTGCATACAAGATGGCAGCCGGAACCAGCAATTATGAGGAGAATGTGACGCGGGGGAAACAGGGCTCAAAACTGCATAAACAACCAAAAAAACAACATCTACCTGTGCCCCCGCATCAGCGCTCCAACATTCCTCACTCCATGGGGTCTGAACGGGAAAACTGCCGCTCCAGGAAGAAAACGGCCCCAGCCGACGCGCGGAGCCTTAGGGAGTCGCAGCCAACTTGCTGCGGCTCAAACTACGCCCCCCTAGAATTTGTTTTCAACCTGCTGTAGTTGGTTAATATCTTTGTATCACCAAACCCCAGCTCAATAAACCTCCAGGAAAACTCATTTACTTATATATATATATATTTACCAATGCTTTCACAGGTTTATGACCCGATTTGCATGCAAAGCTGAAGCTCATCTCTATGGCTCTCTGGCACTGTATTACCCTGGAGTTCTCACAAATAAAAGTAGAAGGAACACTATTCTAATGAATTAATTAGTCAGAATAATAGGTTACGTTCCTAAAGTGACATTTCATTGTATGTCCAACAATCCATGAAAACAGAAACCAATGTATCAGAGAGAAAAAAATACCAAAACATTATGCACAGCTTGACTTTGACTGTGATGGAGCACAGGTTGAATACACCAATCAGGTTCATCCTGCTCAAATATTTTACCTTCTGACTTTAGTCCTTTAAGGCCTAATCCACCACAGAAATACATTTCTAAAGGCCACCAGGACCTCAGTTGATGCACTTAGAGACTCACAGGGTGTCGGGCAGAGGCTGAACAGCAAGGTCCAGTCCAGATCTAATTGCTGCTAGTAAGCTGTTCAGTTACAGGAAAAGGCCTCTTATCACTTTTTGTGTCCCTGTAAGTTTAACAGGAGGTCAGCCTTATGACCCTTGGAGTCCATTTCTTTGCCATAAATACAACAGGGAAAGCAGGTTTTGGGCCAGATGTACCACCCTATTTTGCATGCGCAAGTGGGTTTGCGACCCGTTTGTGAAAGGGCAATGTACAATTCCTAAATAGCGAGTCGCAATTTATTTGCAACTCGCTATTTAGGAATTGCGAGGCGCTACTAGGAAGGGGCGTTCCCTTCCTAATAGCGACCGCAACCCCATGTATGAATGTTTTGTGACCGCAATTGCGGTCGCAAAACACTCGCAAATTACCACCCTCTTCAAGAGGGTGGTAATGGAGTCGCAAATGGGAAGGGGTCCCCATGGGACCCCTTCCCCTTAGTGACTGGCCCCCAAAATATGTTTTAAGGGCAGGCAGTGGTCCCAGGGACCACTACCTGCCCTTAAAAAATTAAATGAAAACGGCTCATTTTTTTTTTTTTTCAAATGCATCTCGGTTTCCTTTAATTTAAAGGAAAACGGGCTGCATTTTTTTGTTAAAACTGCTTTATTCAAAAGCAGTCCCAGACATGGAGGTCTGCTGAGCCCAGCAGGCCACCATCCCTGGGAGTGCACGCCATTCCCAATGTGGTCGCATATTCATGAGCCTCGCAATTTGCAAACTCATTGGGAATCGCAAACAGTGTCTCAGACACTGTTGTGCATACCAATTTGCGAGTCGCAAATTGCAAGTCGCAAATGCGACGCAATTTGCGAGTCGCAAATTGGCGTGTCGTACATCTGGCCCTTAGTCTTCTAGGCTCTTTTTGGTCTCAGACAGTAGGTTCAGTCCTTTTCTGATGTTTCACAGGTCCAGGAGTGTTCTGATGTGGGTGGCAGGAGATGTCAGCAACATCCATGCCTGGTATGAGCTAATCGGTGGGAATGACCCCTGGGCATGCCCTAACCAATCAGGTAAAGGTTCCTGAGGCTAACCATACCCACTATGGGCCTTTTAAAAATGGCAAAAGTCTTTGGCCACACTAAAGTTGGGCTCTTAAGGATGAGGGTGTGTGTGGGGAATGTACTTTTGCAATCCTGGTGTCCTCTCACACCTAACACCACAATTCAATTGGAGGCAGTTCCTATACCCCCAAGAAACTAAGACACAGACATCTGGTAGAACAATGCTGAGTTTTCCAGCACCCAAGCAGTGAATACACAAGATCTTTTTTGGCATCCTATTTCGCTCCTTTGTAGTCCACCCCAAGTGTTATATATGTATATATATAATATGTCAACCCAGAAGACCTGTCAAGCATGCTTTGAGACAGTAATGTCAAAATGGGCCCTCTGTTATTGGAGCCTGCCTGGCTGGGGTGGCAAAAGAAAAAGGCAGTCCCAGTGTTATCTACATCTGCTTGTGACAGGTAGGCCTCTTTAAAGTTAATCAAGATCCTGGGCCCAGCCCACAGCCCATTATGTTATGAGCACAACACCAACCCCCAAACCCAAGGCTTTTCTCTCAACTCTAAGAGCAAGTTCACACCTTTTCAAGGAAAAATTAAAAAGTTGATTATTGGTTGGCAGATGTGGGAGAGCAAAATGCAGATTAGCATCCAGGAACTTCAGGCAGGGAAAAAGTAACTGTCTAAAAGTAAATTATCCGTAACATCGAGAAGACATCCAACTTCATCATTGCATTGGATTTTAAATAACTATTAAAATTGTTGTTTATTTATTTTTCTTGCTATTCCCATTCCTGAGATAAAGTATTAGTATTTAATATTGCATTCCAGAATTTTCCTATAGACAACCAGCCATGCTTCAGTGAAATTAGCCTTTGGGGCATTTTAAGTATAAGGACATGTTTAACAGTAAATGCCTACATGGCCTACTTTTAAATACTGTGCGCCCGGCCTTATGGGCAATAAGGCCTATTTAGGGGTGGCTTATGAATATTTAAGTCGAAGATTACGACTTGTCAAAAGGGGTTGTTTTGACAAGTGGAATTGGGAGTTTAAAACTTCAACAGCCAGGCTACAAATGGTAGACCTAAAGTTAGGTTTGAGCTGCCACTATGGAGAATGGCTCAATGGATGCTGCAGTCCACTAGTGGTACTTTACTTACTGGCCCTGGGTACAGCATGTACCATATACTCGGGACCTATGGGCAAGTTGAATATGTCAATTAGAAGTATCCCAATATTACTATGTTGGAAGGAGGATCCTACGCACTTTATCATTTGTTAGCATTGGGAAAGTGCATAGAGTTATATTGCCAGCAAAATATAGGTCAAGGAAAAGGCAATAAATCCAGGGTCTCAAAGCAGAAAAGTCCGATTTTCTACAGGGGGCATAGATAATGAGGGAGTAAAAAATGTTCATTTACTAATAATTGTGATGCTGTTCCATGAATTGGTATGACATTTGGTAAACCTTTAGAATGTTTAGCTTTTTATTGGTATGTGTGGGGTAGTAAATGTAAAGGTGGGGTGGAAAAATATGCTAATAACTTTGGTGCCTTACCACACATCTGCAAGCGATGCAAATCCATCAAGTTGGGACAGCATTAAATAGGATGGGCAAAAAAGTGCAAATTTGCTGATAATGTTGGTACTGATTAATGAATGAACATGATATCTGACATATTTTTAGCAAATTATCCCTGTGCAGGAATCTCACAATTAAGTCCAATCAGACAATGGGAGCAAAGTTAAAGAGGGGTCAAAGAATTTGTGATAATATCTTTGATGCCATATCATGGGCGTAGTACAAAATATGGCAGACCTTTTGGATGTTGAGCTTATTCTTAGTGTGAGATAATGTCCCTTAATGACTGGTCATCCCCATTTTTTTGCTGAATTTTAGGTCTGGTTTTTATATGCTGCACACTGAGCCACGGCTATCTAGTGCCCAGTGTATTTTCTCTGATCCATAAAATATGTAGAAATTGGCTAGTCCCTCATCTTAGTATTTAACTCTCTTATGAGGCCATAGGGTATGGTGTAGAAACTGCACTCCTGCCATGGAAAGTTAAATCTCACCTGTGGACTGCAGTATATATTGTGCTATCCATCACTGTGACAAAGGAAAACATGGCTTCAGGCCACACACTGTAGCCTGAATGCCGGAGTGCAAAATCCTCAATGTAACCTGTTAAGATAACCCATTTTAACAAGTTAAAACCTCCCTTTAAAGAATCAGTAAATTACCCCATAGTAAGCCTTGTATGCTCCAAGGTAGCATGCATAGTATTTTTAAAAAATGAGGCAGGTAAAACATTATTGTTACTATGTCCTCACAGTGATAAATCCCAAGAAGCTATTTTATTGTGGCAGAGCTAGTTGTTCCACGTAGAAAAATCAGAGTACAGATTAAAATGATAAACTAATACTGTATCTTGGGAATGGGACCAGCTGGAAAAATAATGAAACCACTATTTATTAATGGTTATTAAAAAACCAATTCAATGGTGGTCAGATTGTTTTATATATATATTAAGGAAGTGTTCCCCTGAGGTCGTGGGGGCCTTGGGAGTGTACTCATGTTGTTGCTTGGGCATCAATGGAAGTTTGGGAACTTTTTCAAATTGTTGATCAAAAGCTTTAGACAGACCGTGGAAATGATCAGCCTGGAAGTTGAGCAGCATTTGATTCAATTCTAGTTTTGCTTCACTTGAGCAGAGGTTTTCCTCATAAAATCCTGTTTTGAACCTCCCTAGTTTTACACTCTAGTGGGGCCAAACTACTTGACTCTATTTTCTCTTAGATCTTAAAAATAAATCATATCTCCCATTCACCTTACTGGATTTATGCTGTGTTGTTGTCATTTTGCTTATTCAATTTTTGTCTTGTTTTATAAATTGGAGCAAGAGTTTTATTGTGGTATTTTTGTGACTTTTAGCTTTTTTTATATTTTACACATTTTCCAAAATTGAGCCTATCTGCTCTGTGCCATGCCTAACAGGGGTTGAGCTTCGGTTTAAATTGCTGTAACCTTTGACTAAACTTAACAAGATACTTACATTATTACTTGTGGTGGACACCAATCCACCCTAACTAAAAAACTAATCAACCACTTCCTCACACTTGGTATATTGAGTTGCATGGAAATCCTTCAAGCGGGGCACAAATATTGTGGGAGCAGAGGGCCATTAAAGTGTTCATTTGCTAATACCTTTGGCATAGGGTAATACATCAGCATGGTAATGGGGAGGATCTGATAAGGGAGTCAAAGATAAAGGGAGGGCAGAAGGTAAAGGAGCTGTTTGAGATACAGTTTTGACTGTTCCTATGGGCATCTTTGCTGTGAAGGTCATATGCAGAGGATTTTGGCCCAACTAGCAACAAGCTGATAACCCTTGTTCGCGAAGTCTTTAGGCATATTGAGCACAGGCCAGTTGAAGGGCCTATACTTGACATAATATTTGACAGGCTGTTAGCAAATTACACCCTATGCAGGAATAATAAGTTGCAGGCAGAACCTTTTAGGGTTCCGTTCTGTAATAGAGAGCAAAGAGTCCTTTGGAATGTAAATGAGAAATGCTGCTTTTATTGACTGGTCCATTTGTTGTTCTTCCCTTGGCAGATTTTCTTAAAAATCAAAATATCAGGGGTACACTGAGCATGGTAAGTGTCTGTCGAGTATTGTGTAGATCCATAAAACTGTGCCTAAGGTACCAGCAAATACATCATTTGTTGACTCCATTTAATTTGCCCACCCACTGTCCGATCTGCTTGAAACCCAAGAATACTGGACTATGTTTAACTGCTAACAGCCTGCTTCATTTCAAACACATTCATCGAAGAACTCCAATGTTATTAACCATTAAAAAAATGTGTATACCGTACTTGTCTGCATAAACTTGCCATTCCTACAGAAGACTAAACATGGCAACTGCCTGCCAAAATTCAGGTGGATTTGTCAATTGATGCCAAAGTCAGAACCACAAGAACCTTTTTTGACTCCCCCTTTAAATATGGTCGCCTTGATGAATCTGCACAAATTGAAAAATACCAAGAGTAATCTAGACATTCTGAGTGCCTTCCGAACTTGGCAAATGCTTCTTAATGGAAACTCTGATTTCACTATAGCTAGCTCCATGTGTGTGTGTGTGTGTCTGTGTGGGTGTGTGGGTGTTTGTATTAATTACTTAATTAACCAAAACCGGTCCTAGGATGCTTGCTTCCAGTCCAGGGAGGACCTGGCATGGCAGTTCGGTCTGGACTGTTCCCATTGGGTGCAGGGTCAAGACTGATTTGCAAATGGCTGGGTTCAAACTGGAACGGCATGGGGAGCAAAAAAGACGATGGATTTAGGCCCAGATTTCTGTACTGGGGTGAATGACATTGTTCTGCATTCTGTCCATCAATTGTTCTTTTTACTTTCTAAAAGTGGCATTTTCAAACACACAATTTAAAAACTATCTTTACTAAAAGATGTGTTATGAAATTCTGAGTTCTGAGAGCCTAAACTTTATTTCTCCATCTTGTCCCAATGGGAAGTTATACTTGGAAAATGTTACGAAGTATTCCCCATTCTATCCTATGGGACACATAGCCTTTCGATAGTGAAAAACGAGATTTGCAGTATTTCACTATCAGGACATGTCAAACACCAGTACATGTCCTACCTTTCCCATACACTGCATCCTGCCCAAGGGGCTACCTTGGGCCTACAATAGGGGGTACTTACATGTAAGAAAAGGTAAGGTAAGAGTTTGGCAAGTGGGCACATTTGCCAGGTCGACATGGCAGTTAACAAACTGCGCACAGACACTGCAGTGGCACATCTGAGACACCTTTTCCGGGCTAATCATGTGGGTGGCACAATCAGTGCTGCAGGCCCACTAAGTAGCATTTGATTTACAGGCTCTGGCACACTTAGTGCACTTTACTAGGGGCTTACCAGTAAATCAAATATGCCAATCATGAAAACACCAATCCATAATAACAATTTATATGGAGAGCATATGCATTTTAGCACTGATTAGCAATGGCAAAGGGCCCAGAATCCTAAAGCCTACAAGAACAGGTCAGGAAAAAATAGGAGGAAGAAGTAAAATGTTTGGGGATAACCCTGCAAAAAGTGCCAAGTCCAACAATGGGTACCATCTATAATGACCTCTAATATGTCAGTGCCAGTATTTCGCAATGGGTATATCATGGTTGCCCTTCATTATACTGTGAATTGTTGCCCTCCAACATGAAAACGTCAACAATTTTGTCATGGGTGCCTCATGTTTTTTTTTTTTAAATCTAGCTTCCTCTGCTTAGGGGTTCTTTTAGATTAGCAAGGTCATCGCTGCTACATAGCAGAAGCAGACAAGCATCTGATGCTGCGAATATCACTATTCCTGCACTTCACTGGAGATCCATACATCCCAACAGAGGCAGGATTGACAAGAGGAAGACAAGCCTCCATCTACCTGCTCCAGCCTCATCAGACTCTGTAACTGTGGTTGGAATTCTGCCCCCCGCTGCCCTGTTTGGATTCCAATTGGACTCATGGAGGCATTGATTAATTCCATGGCAGCCACCTTCCACCCGGCATGCTGTACTGCCTGAGGCATGCACAGTATGTCTGCTAAATATTAGGGATGGTGCCTTTTGGTCCTCTGGCATGCATATTGCAGACGTTTTTAAAGAGCATCCAACAGAAGGAATGTGCCTCACTTGCGCATTCCAGGCATTTTTGTTTAAATGCACTATGCCGGAGAATCATGCCTCAGCCTCCTCGTACCTCATTGTCCTCCTGCCACCAGCTGCAGAACGTGAACAGCCCAAAGGGATGACAGTGTTTATTCAAACATAAACATTCTTTTTTTATGAGCACTGTTACCTGCCGTGCAAACGTGGCCAGAGGTCAAGGGCATTATATGCGGACTCACAGGTGGCAGGGACCCTCCCTAACTCCCTTATTGACCAGCTACCGCTGCTCTGTGGTGACCCTTTCTGCAACTGCATTTGTACCGACAGACACCTACAAATCACAAAACACTACCTTCTTACAGTTCACATGAGGACTATAAAACGATTCCGATATTTCAGCTGTTACAGAAATGCAGTAGTTCTGCTGGTATTTCCATAATTGTGCTATGTTACCTCCTACCGTTCTATTTTCCTTTCGATTTTCCTCGATCTGGTGGGAGGATGAAATTCCTTAGTACATCTGTTCTGGCATTGCTTATAAAATTGATATTTCTAGCAGCACCCACACGAATCATTTCTTTTCATTCTCACCTCCCAAAAACACATCTCATGAGTCATTAGCTTCCATCTGCGTTTCTCAACCAAATGTCTCTCACCAGCTGCTCTTCACACAGAAGCAGCACCAATATAGGTCGAGCTTCTTTGTGTCTCCAAATCCCTCACTTACTATAATAAGGCTCGAAATCGAATATTGGACAAGCTTTTCTTCTGATTCTTCATTTTTGCACTTTCAAACAAAAGTAGAACTTCTTCCAGTTCTATCAGCATGTGGTACACATTTATCTACAATATGTGCACACAAAAAACAAGGACATAATATAATACAGTAAAATATTGACATATCCACATCTGTCAAACTTTGGCAGCAGTGTGCAAGGTGAAATTTATGCATGTAATGTCTTTCCTTTCACTACCCAAGTTAGGAGATTGCCGAATTTTTCAAACCTTACATTAAATTGTGTTAACGTCCTGTGCACATTTGATACTCCCTATTTACAGCATCACTTTTCATAAGATGTCATATTATTTCAATGTAGCATTTGTTTCTTACAGAGCCTCCCACATGCTGCATTCATCTCTCAGGTGCTAAACTGTCACTCTTGTTAGAGCTCTGTTCAGTGAAACTGCAGCTGATGTCTCTAGCACTCAGCAGTAAGGAGGCTGACTGAACTGGGGCTGCATTGATGTAAACCCCCGAGCATGTATTGCACGTCAAAGAAGGTTAAAT
This sequence comes from Calotriton arnoldi, assembly GCA_963921515.1. Lineage (NCBI taxonomy): Eukaryota > Metazoa > Chordata > Amphibia > Caudata > Salamandridae > Calotriton > Calotriton arnoldi. The sequence continues at coordinate 971,912 of CAWUFW010003815.1, forward strand.
TGGGATCTATGCTATAGCATTGCTTTTTCTTCCTCTTGCTAGAAATTAGCAGGAAGGAGAATGTTAATTAGTCATAGTATCTGCAGTTAACAATAGCCTTGAAGTCAAAATTGGAAAATTGCAGTTTGAACAAGTTGGATCCGCAGAAAAAAAAAATCTAAGAAAAATATCACATCATGAGAATTGTCTTGCAAGAAAAATGTTTTGCTAGAAGATACTTCAGCAAGACACATTTTTCAGATGTATACACCCTTTTGAAACCTTCTAGAAGTGTAGCTTTGTAAACTGTGAAAAGGTTTGCAGAAGAAAATTACATTTCACACCAGGGCCATCAGACGGGAGGGCTATATGTAATGCTTTTCTGCAGCTTTCGCACCTTTTCGAGGCCACATGCTCATGCTACAAAATGTGCAATGTTTATTAATGTCAGCTGACATGTCTAAATCCCTAGATAGTGCAGTAAGTACCAAAATGGAGACGGTTGAAGAAAGGCTGGGGTTAACACAAAAATCTCTACCGGAAGCTTTGCTAATATCATTGGATTATAGAACTGATCTTTCTGCTGATCAGTAGGGGTTGTAGAGGACTAGTATAGGAGATGACAACCTGCATTCATATGGACCCCCTCACCATTTTTCATTTTTTTTTTTCATTTCAAATAGCTTTATTCGACAGCATGTGTCATAAAAGCATCGAATAACATATATACAATAAAATAACCTCTGTGCAATAAAAAAAAGAAAAAGATCATATAATACAGAGAGTTGTTTAAAAGTCTCATAAGATAAAATTAATAGCAGCATATTTGGTTAAAAACCTTAAACGAGTATCATAAAAAAGATTTCATTCTGGGACACTATGTACATATAGGGAACAAGTCAGTTGTAGTGAGCAGTGTACAACAATGTATACGGTGCTAGTGCTATCTATATCATAATTAATATTTTAAGAGTTCTTCTTCTTTATCACTTTATTCGGAATGTGAAGAAATACCATAATAGTACAGATAAGAACCATCAGGATAAACAGTTCGTCATTCTAAAATTCTCCATAGTATACATTCAATGCATAAGTAATTAAATACACATCCCAATGGGCAATTCCGTCCTGATCCCATGGGAAAAGTAACTTTCCGGACAACCTATATGCTCCCGCTGCCCCTTGTTGCCCGTAACCTAAATGCTACCCTTAAAAAATTTACAGTAAAAAATAGAGTCAACGCATCTTGGGACAATTTTAAAAATAACAAGGCCACCCGTGCATGTTTAAATCTGGCTTTCTTTAAAATGCCCTTTAGAAAGTAAATTTTAGGTTGTGAATAAAAGGGGTATAATAAAACAAAATGAAGGGTATCCTGTGGGGACCGTTGGTCGCAACCACATGGGCCCTTCATCTCTATAGACGGTGTGAACCCCGCTGGCTCAGCTAAAAAATAATGCAGGCGATTTAGTCTAAACCGTGTCATTAAAAACCTATCCTGGGCACTATAAAAATGAGCCAAATATGGTTCAATGCCCTTGGATGTCTTAGTTGCCAGATGTTCTCTCACTAACGGCTTGACTAGCTCTCTATCTTCCCTGAGTGTTGTAACATGCTTGAGGAACCGGTCCTTGACCGTGGCCTTATCCAGCATTGATATTTTAGAGGTGTTATAAAAGAGGTCTGCACGTCCTATTCCCTCAAAGGACTCTTTCACGTATTTTAGCCAGGGGATTCTCAGCCCCCGATCACGGGCAAGGCAATCTGCTATAACCTGCCTGCTAAAGGTCGCCTCCTCATTTGACCAAATTTTAATCCAGCAGATTAAAGGTTTGACTGCCAACCTGTCCGAAATATAGCAGGCGCCTAATTCCTCATGCACAATATGGGATGATGTACTCTGAGGCACTTTAAGCAAACGCCGGAAATACTTATTTTCCTCAATTTGAAGTTGCTTCACATCAGTGAATCCCCATACCTCACTACCGTAGAGTACTTTAGCACAACACATGGAACTATATAATCTCAGGATTTGCTCTGGTGACCACCGACCCAACCTTTGTGCAAAATTCATGATCGACCCCGAACATCTGGTTAGGGTACATTTTTCCTCTATTAAATTTTTAAAATGTAGTCGTCCATCGAATAAAATCCCCAAATACGAGAAGGACTGCACCTTTCCCATACGATGTGAGCCAATGAAATAATTATTCTTTTTACTAGGTTTTTTACCCACTTCCATCACATAAGATTTTGACAAGTTGGGGGACAGGTTTAGATTCTCCATGAATGCAACAAAACCATCTATTAAAATCTGGAGCCCTTTAGGGGTGCGGGCGAGGAGAACCGCATCATCTGCGTAAAGCAGGACGGGAATCCCTCGGGTGCCAATACTGGGTGTGTCAGCCTTTAAAGTGCTAAGTGCCTGATCAAGTCTGTTTATATACAGCGTAAACAAGAATGGGGCCAGGATACAACCTTGTCTGACCCCAGTTGAGCATGTGAAGGGGTCTGTAGTATTTACCTCCTGGTTATATCTAACCGTGGCGGTGGTATTCAGGTGCAAGGATTTTAAAATATTAAGAAGTCCCGAGTCCACCCCCAGATTATCCAAAATGGCCCATAATTTCCCTCGGTTGACTCGATCGAAGGCCGCCGTCAGGTCCATGAATGCCAGGTACACGGTCCCTTGGCTGGCAATAGTGTACTTGGCTGACAGTAAATACAAATTGAGGCATTGGTCTGTTGTTGACTTCCAAGGCCTAAAACCAAATTGGGTATCGGTTATAATGTTCTGCTCCTCGGCCCAATCCATTAACCGGTTCAGGATGACCCGCCCTAAGACCTTCGCTGATACGTCAATTAGTGAGATTGGTCGATAACAAAGTGGGCTGTCCCTGTTACCCTTTTTAAAAATAGGAACAATCGTAGCTGTGGACCAAGACGCTGGCATTGCAGAATCCACTGCTGCATTTATGACCCTGGTCAAGATGGGTGCCCAGAGATCCACCTTGCTTAAAAAAAGGTCGGGGGAATCCCATCAGGATCCGGGGCTTTATTTCTGGTCAGACCTTCAATCCCTACCTTAATCTCATCCAATGAAAATCTTATCTGGGTAATATTCATCTCCCCCCTGTTAACATGAGACTCGGCTATACCTATGCAATGATTATAGAGTCCATGAAAATGCTCGTGCCATTGACCCAGCAAGATGTTATTAGCCAACCCCGGTTTTTTTCCCTCTTGGAAACAAGGGTTGTTTATAATTTTCCAGGAGGCGGTTGAGTCCTTTAAGACCATCGCCTCTCTCAGATCTTCCCACGCTTGCTGTTGTAATTTTATTTTACAACCTTTAACAGCTAACTTATACTTTTCCCGGCAATGGGTCACCCAGCCTTTGTCCCTTGGTGATGACTTCAGGGCAACTTTCAGCTCTCTGAGAGCACGAGAACACTGTTGGTCAAACCAGCTTGGGTCCTCCGATCTAACCTTATGTGCTGTAGTTCTAGGCAGACCGTCGACTAATCGAGCAACACCCTCAAAGGCCTCAACTAATTCTGCCCCCTCCACATCCAAGTCTAGACACCTTGAGATGACCTGATCACCATCTTTTAGTAGGGCTCTGTGAAAGGCCTCATCATTAGCCGGTGACCATCTCAACCTCCTACCTTGGTCCGTGGAACATATCACTCCCCCCCTTACATTAAGTGGTTCCTGGCGCAGGTGTGTCTCAACAAGGGATAGAACAAAGGGATTATGGTCACTAAAGATGCTCGGACAAATTCTAAAGCCAGACATCCAGTTTTTTAATGCAACAGAGACAAAAATAAAATCAATAAATGAAACGCAGCATCTACCTTTGAATGTGGGTTAAACCATATTATCCTTCCCAACATCAACCAAATCCATGGTATATGTGAGAGCATGCGTATTTAATAAATTGCGGAGTTCCCTTCCCTCCTTTGTGTGTTCCATGTGCGGGCCCTCTTCCAATGTGCACGATGTCCAGTCCCCACAGTTAACTCTCAGGTTTGGGCACAGATGACAATTGAAGTCACCAGCTAGAACCAGATCGGGCGACAATCCCCCTTGCTCCTGTACCTGAGTGAGCCTAGTATCTAATTCATGCAGGCTAACAGTGCCCTGCCCAGGTAGCAGCGCGTTGTAAAAATTTATGAGAATTAACTTCGGCCCTTATTACAAATTGTAAAACCCTGCAAGATATCTGAGCCCCAAGCCAAGTCAGTCCATCTGCCCTGTAGCCTGAGATCAGCTATATGACCAACCCGCCCCTTGCTCTCCCTGATGATACCTTATGTGCCGGTGCAAAGTAGGTTTTATAGCCCTCTAAATGGAAAGTGCTATTCTCTGTTACCCATGTTTCCTGTAAACAGATGATTTGGAATTTCCTTATAAAGACTAGCCAAACTTCATTCCTAAATTTAGTGGATAAACCCGCTATGTTCCAGGAAACTATTTTAATTTTTCTCTCATTTAGACTTTCTGAGCTTGCCATTGACCGGTCGGGACAGGACCTATGGTCTTCTCTATTTAGAAGTTCAGGTGCTTGGGTTTGATCTGCTCGGTGATCTAAACTAATTAAACCTGCTGCTGCCCCACTTGTGATCGCCTCTTTCACCCCCCTTAAATCTACTAGGGTCTCTTTAGGAAGATCATCACGGGCACCACCCACTGCCCCCTGCGAGCCCAGTCAATCAATATCATTTAGATCTCTGATATCATTGAGGGGGGCATAGAAATTATTTGTAGTGGCTATGCAAACCCCCCCCACGAACACCTGCCTGTTGTCCCCTGTGCCCATGGTGATGATTCTGGTTCATCATATGCCTGTAAAAGAAACCCAATGGAAGCGTTTTGATACTTAGGCCCCTCTCGGCTTGGTAATGCCCCTTACTCTGGGCAAGCATCTTTAGTACAAGCTCCGGGTGCCTTAGAGTCACAATCACACAGTCCCCTGGAAACGCTTTTCTGGTTTTGCCAATCCAGGCCACCCTTCTTGCCATCAGGATATACCTATGTTCACTAATGTTAAATCCTACGTTCCTACACATCCAATGCGCCGCCTTATTGATCAACTGTGTGGTGGATTCTTCTATTTCACTCATGCCCGCTGGGACACCAGTTAAAACAACAGTGTATGGGCATGAAGCTGGAGGCAAATCCAGGACCGGGAGATCTAGGGTACCCAGGGCACTTTCAGGGGGTAACTCGCTAGTGTGATAATCATCAGTAGCTCTACCCTCTCTCCTACTAGGGGCTGTTTGTGCAGAAATGTTACATGGGGTCACCTTCCTCGGGTCCCTGCATCCCCATGTGACTATACTTGTACTTGGACTTATGCCTTCCGAGTGGGCTGGGTGAGGCATTCTATTACCCATATCCTGTTGGCCTGACATCTTGTCATTAGCCCGCTTTTTACCCTCCTCTTCCACTGAAGTTGGGAATGGGACTGGGGCTTTGGGGGCTTCCGGATTCCCATGAGGACCAGGAGCACACCGACAGGACGCTTGATTGACTGGAGCATTGTATGTGGTCAGAAATGACATCAATTTTTCTTCCACTGACCTCAATTTATCTAATAGGGGCCCCAAAGTAGCAATCATCAACGATTCTACTCTCTTCCAATAATCAAGATCGGCTCCCCACTCCACACTTATACCGTCCCCACTATTGGGCGTATGGTTGGCTACTGGATCAGCTATATCAGGGGACATAATTGCTTGGGACTTGGGTCTGGGCTTTTGTTTTTGATTTTGTTTTAATTTTCAGTGAGCCCCTCCCCTAGTTCCCCTAGTATCCTTTACTAGCGATACTCCACTTATTGGTGACTTCATGGAGCTTTCACTGCATAGCTTAGCAGCTCTTTTAGAGTGGGTAATAACCTCCCCACCACCCAGGCTCGGGATGATTCCATTGCTTGTGGTGAGTGGGGTCGGCGTCATGTTCCCAGCCCCTAGTCCAGACAGAGTCCCAGAGTCATTGACCCCTAGATCATTCTGCAGAGAGCTAATGTGACTAGTCAGTGCCACTATAGGTTCTGGAGAGGGAGCAGTGGTAATAGCTCTTTCCTTAGTACCAAATGTGGCGGGGCATGGATGAACCACGTCATTTGGAGATTTAGACAAAGCTAGGCCCCCAATGGAGGAACGCTTTTGGGCCGCAAAGGTATCCAAAGAAAGTCTTTTCTCCGTAAGCTGGATCTGATGGACCAACACTGATTCCGCTCTGACTAAAAAGCATCCAGAGTCCCCACCACCCCACCGCCTGCCGGCAGACCCGTAGCCTTACGTTTGTTCACTTCAGGGGTCAATTTACGCTTCAGAACAGACATCTCACAGTACCTTGTTTTGTGAGTCCGGACTCCTCCACCATATGCACCCTGCTTTCACGGATTTCCAGGGGGTGGCCCTGCCCTGCCACGTCCTGTCGCGGACGGGCGCAGACGGGCCCGCCCTTGGCCCAGGCACGCCCGCGTGCGTCCCACGCTGCGGGAGCCCCTGGGCACTTTTGAGCTGCGCCTCCTGGCGCTCCGAAACTGCTGGCAGGTGCGCAATGGCGCCGCAAAGGACCCTGGGGAGTGTAGTTCCTCCTACTACACCCCCGGTCCTCTCCTTGATTCCCGCACTCCCACTGTGAGTGACAGGGCTGGCTGACGGTGGCCGGCTGGCTGCGTGTGGAAGGGCGTCCCGCGCTGTGGGAGCCCCTGGGCACTTTTGAGCTGTGCCTCCTGGCGCTCCGAAACTGCTGGCAGGTGCGCAACGGCGCCGTAAAGGACCCTGGGGAGTGTAGTTCCTCCTACTACACCCCCGGTCCTCTCCTCGATTCCCGCACTCCCACTGTGAGTGACAGGGCTGGCTGACGGTGGCAGGCTGGCTGGCTGGCTGCATGTGGAAGGGCGTCCCGCGCTGCTGGAGCCCCTGGGCTCTTTTGAGCTGCGCCTCCTGGCGCTCCGAAACTGCTGGCAGGTGCGCAACGGCGCCGCAAAGGACCCTGGGGAGTGTAGTTCCTCCTACTACACCCCCGGTCCTCTCCTCGATTCCCGCACTCCCACTGTGAGTGACAGGGCTGGCTGACGGTGGCAGGCTGGCTGGCTGCATGTGGAAGGGCGTCCCGCGCTGTGGGAGCCCCTGGGCACTTTTGAGCTGCACCTCCTGGCGCTCCAAAACTGCTGGCAGGTGCGCAACGGCGCCGCAAAGGACCATGGGGAGTGTAGTTCCTCCTACTACACCCCCGGTCCTCTCCTCGATTCCCGCACTCCCACTGTGAGTGACAGGGCTGGCTGACGGTGGCAGGCTGGCTGGCTGGCTGCGTGTGGAAGGGCGTCCCGCGCTGCGGGAGCCCCTGGGCACTTTTGAGCTGCGCCTCCTGGCGCTCCAAAACTGCTGGCAGGTGCGCAACGGTGCCGCAAAGGACCCTGGGGAGTGTAGTTCCTCCTATTACATCCCCGGTCCTCTCCTCGATTCCCGCACTCCCACTGTGAGTGACAGGGCTGGCTGACGGTGGCAGGCTGGCTGGCTGGCTGCGTGTGGAAGGGCGTCCCGCGCTGCGGGAGCCCCTGGGCACTTTTGAGCTGCGCCTCCTGGTGCTCCGAAACTGCTGGCAGGTGCGCAACGGTGCCGCAAAGGACCCTGGGGAGTGTAGTTCCTCCTACTACACCCCCAGTCCTCTCCTCGATTCCCGCACTCCCACTGTGAGTGACAGGGCTGGCTGACGGTTGCAGGCTGGCTGGCTGGCTGCGTGTGGAAGGGCGTCCCACGCTGTGGGAGCCACTGGGCACTTTTGAGCTGCACCTCCTGGCGCTCCAAAACTGCTGGCAGGTGCGCAACGGCGCCGCAAAGGACCCTGGGGAGTGTAGTTCCTCCTACTACACCCTGGTCCTCTCCTCGATTCCCGCACTCCCACTGTGAGTGACAGGGCTGGCTGACGGTGGCAGGCTGGCTGGCTGGCTGGCTGCATGTGGAAGGGCGTCCCACGCTGCGGGAGCCCCTGGGCACTTTTGAGCTGCGCTCCGAAACTGCTGGCAGGTGCGCAACGGCGCCGCAAAGGACCCTGGGGAGTGTAGTTCCTCCTACTACACCCCTGGTCCTCTCCTCGATTCCCGCACTCCCACTGTGAGTGACAGGGCTGGCTGACGGTGGCAGGCTGGCTGGCTGGCTGCGTGTGGAAGGGCGTCCCATGTAAATTTATCATATTCAGCAATCTAGTAGTGAGACCGTGACACCTGAAAAGAAGAAAACAGACACTCCCTACCTCACTATAAGAAGGATCAAGGGACTGTCTAATTCTATGAATACTGTGGCTTGCATCCTGCAGAGTAAGTGCAGGGAGAGAGCAGTCCATGCTTTCGTCAATGTGAGCTGCAGACAGGCCTTGACAAACATGTTAAGTCCTTGGAAGGGTTGGATAAGGCTGTTAATAAAGCCTTTTTTCTGTTCAAAGGAAGGTGATCGGGTCATCTGTGGCTGAGATTGCTCAGATTGTGGGAACAAAGCAGTGGCTTTAGCATGAACACAAGGAGTGGGAAGGGATGCAGAGGGGATCTAGGGGGAGAAAAGGCGCCGGGGGTGCAGGCTCGTATTCTGTTTCAGCCCCTATATTTGAGATGAAGTGGCGTTAATTGTGACTCGATGGCCTGTTCAAGTTCCTTAGGATCACCTCACCCACATCCTTGCAAATCAGTCTTTATCCAACTCATTTCATTTAACAGCCGAAGCCACCTATTTGGTTATTGTTATTTAAAATGTCCCCTAGTTGCGCCATTATCGAGAGGAAGTGAAGTGAATTAACTCTTTATTGCTTGATTAACCAAAAGCATTGCCATTAAAACTTCTTAGAAAGAAGGCAGTATATAAAAACATGATCACATTTCTGTAGATAATAGGCACCTGTATAAAAGAACAAATCTGTAGTTACAAGCCATACCAGAACTTTAAAACCATTTGTAAACTTATATTTAAAACAGCCACACTAACATCCTTAACAATGTATAGTTGTATTCATAAATATACATTAAAATCCAGTTAACCTTGTCAATCATTGTGCAAATCAACTATAAAATCCATTAGGACATAGACTGGATCATTTAGTTTTAAAGTGTAAGCGTGCGGTAAACAATAGTTCCACTGTGCAAACAAGCTATGAAGGTGTATCAGTATTTTCGTTCTTTCAATTTCTAATAAATTACCATAGCAGCATAGACACTAAATCTTTCTGGAAGGCCGTAATGTGCAAACAAGCAGTTAAAATGCATCCATGTATTTATAATTTCTCTTAGAACCATTTGATTTGATTATAGTATACCTTAGATAGTCAATACCAAAAATTTGTCGGCAGCGGAGAGGAGTATTATGTCCAACTTTAAAATAAAGGTGCCCCCTGGATGACAAAACGAATGGGGAATGCCAGATACCTCTATGATGATATTATTGAGCTAAGAGAGACCCATGGGCTGGAAAAGGAATGAAAAAAAGTATGAGGCTCTATCGTGGGTAATTTCAGAGACCCCTGGCTTGGTGATTTTTCATTTTACGGATTAAATTGTTTAGATGTTGTTGGAAGGTGGTGATTTAGTAGGGGTAAAAAGGTACCTACCACTAGTAATGAGGCCAGAATTACAATATAAGGTCCAGTCAAGATGTCAAAAAAGTATTCCCTTGCTCAAACCCTTGGTAGCTGGCAAGCTTAACTTAGGAGACAGGTCTGTAAAGTATTTAAAAACGCCAATACATGAAATAGGTAGGACAAAACACAAAATAAAACTCCAAAACCAATTTATAAAAATAGGAAATATTTTTATGAATACAACTAGACCAAAACAACAAAAATCCAATGTAGGAAACCGGAGATATGTATTTTTAAAGATTAAATACTATTCTAGACTAAAAACAAAAAAAGCGCCAACTAGGGACAACTAGGGACATCTGGCCACGCTTGACTGGGACAAAGTCAAAGTTTGAGGCTGACCGCGATCCTGGAAAACTTGAGCTCCGAAGCTTTCAATGGGACGAACCTTAAATACAGGTCTTGTCACGGTTGAACGTTGGCGGCTTGACTCTCAGCGACGGGTCGTTCAACTTCTCGAGTTTTTTGACAGATATTCTCCAAACGTCTACAATCTTCTGGATCTTCTTCCAGAAGGTCCTTTTTGGGTTTCCAAGTGTCCACAACACCAATCCAAGGTCTTGATCCTCTTGCATGTTACAAAGCCCTCCACGAAGTAGGACCGTCCCATCTCAACCATTGACTGAACTTTCATCAACCTGCTAGACACCTGTGCTCCTCTTCACTCGCCCTCACACACACCCCCGCATCCATCGCAGCCGCAGCAGTGGCCACTCTTTCTCCTACATCGCTGAAAAGACCTGGAATGACCTAACCTCCAGGTCCATACAGCTTCTCGCTGGCAGACTTCAGAAAGAGACTCAAGATTTGGCTCTTTAACCGAGACACGGCCCCCAGATACTCCTAGGGGTCACAGAGTTGCACTTTAAAAATGCTGTTTGATTGATTGATTGAATGATTGATTGATAGAAACTCTGAGATGGTCCTTGAGATATTGGGACTACGTCTCCCAGAATGCACCTTCCCACTGTCCAGCTCGGTTCTTCTTGGTGGAGATGATGCAGGTGGTGCTCTTTTAACCTGTTGCTTTCAGGGAGTCCACTCCTTCTCTTCTTGAAGCAAGGCAAAGTCCTTAGGGCTGTTGTTCCAAAGTATGCAGCAGATGCAGTCATTCAGAGTGCAATCTTTGAGGTGCAGGCCAGGGTTCCAGCATGACAGTCCTTCTTCTTCTTGTAGTTTCAGGCAGGGATCTGAGCTGCTTGGCAGCTCTCCCATATTTATTCAGTGGTCCTGTATGACAAGTAGGGGGGCACCCATGGGTACATGGTGACAGCCAGAAGTAGTACAACTTCCTCAAATGTGTGGTTAATTCTTGTCCCAGAAAGTAATATTCCTTTAAATTCCAAAATGGAGAAACTCTCTCCTGGAGGCTAGGATCTGGCTAAACCAACCTATTACTGTGACTATGTTTCCTTAACACTCCCCTTCCAGTCACTCTGATAATTCAATTACTGGAGCTCCTGTGTGACTGATGGGATCAAGAAGTGTGGGTTAGCCTGTGTCCTGTCCTAACTGTCATACCCTCTTTGGAGACCAGTTTGGCTACCCATCCCCCTTCTTGCCATTTGCTCTGCAGCTTGCAGATCTCCTCCCAATGGATGTCCCTTGCCTCTATGTAGTCAACTTCACACCTCATCAGAGCAGTTTGGCTCAGCCTGACAAATGCTGGTCAATCAGGAGAGGCTGCTGGAAGGCTGGATTTTAGTTTATCAGAAAAGAAAGTTCCATAACTTCCAAGTTGTTGGATTTATTCTATTATTTCAATATTTTAAAGTATGTTTTTAGCTGGATCCTGTCCTTATTTGTACTTTATTAAAGTATTCCCATGTTAGCTTAGGGAGCAACTGTGCTACAATGGGGAAAACAAAATTGGCATTTTTTCCCTCACCTAGGCATATAAAACATCTTTTATAATGCCCCTGCTTATAGTTACAAGGCACCTTACACCTGGGGCACCCAGGGGAGACCGTAAGTGTGTATGTATGTTATATATAAAAATAAGGTTGATTAAGACGTGCTTTTAATACTTTTAAAAGCAGCCTGCAAAGCAGGGCTGCCTTTCAAAAGACAACAGGCAACACAGCATTGCACATTTAAGTGAATTAAATCTGCTGGCCTCTAAACCTACATGCCCTACCATATACCAGGGGCTTACAGTTAGACTGTCATACCAATTGTAAGTACACCTAATTACCATATACCATTTACACAGAGCATTAGCCCTGGGTCTGGGTAGCAGAGCCCAGGGCACAATCAGAGTCAGCTACCAACAGTATCAATCAAAAAATGTGGGTAATCAGGGCAAAAAGGATGGCTTTATCACATATGTTTTAGAGGGAAAATCAGGGGTATGCCCTTAGGCCATTTTTACTAACCTGTGAGTTGTACTGAGTTGTACTAATGCCCCCATGGTTTTGTCATGTAGTGATTTCTCTGGCCTTTATTGCATTCCCGGGTTTTCCCACTTAAGTTTTCCTGATCGGGTTCTCTCACTCACCATTATTCCTGCCAACAGAACCCCCCCATCCCAGGACCTACTAAGTGCAGGCCACAGAACGACCGCGCAAAGGTATGCCAAAGACAAGCCACCCTGTGCCTGCCTGCACCAGCACCACACCCAGCATCACAACGTCTGGTCCTCCCACCCTCCGAAGATACACCATCTCTAAGTCTACACCCTAAACCCCAGATGCTGCAACAAACACTGCCACCGAATCGCCCCACGCCCCACGGTAGGACCATTCACCTGCACCCTCTGCCACTTCACCTGCCACTACACACACCCCAGCCGATCAACCAGCCCCAGCCCAAACACACCACAGACACCACCTGAACAAAAACACCAACTCGCATACACCCTTCTCGACATACGCTCACTATGCAAGCATTCCACAGAATTATGGGAGCTCAACGCCACCCTCGCCCCGACATAGTCTTCCTCACTGGGACCTGGCTCAACCCCACATCCTCTCTAGACATTGCCACAGTGATCCCCAACAGATATAAATTTACTCACCAGGACCGCACCAACAAGCCAGGAGGAGGGACATACATCATCCACAAAAAGACCATACAGTGTACCACCACCATCGACAGCACCACCACCTCCATAGAACATCACAACTACAAGCTCCACACCGATGACAAGACAACCATTAGAGGCACCCTTGCATACCGAGCCCCAGGCCCACGCTCCAGCTTCTGGTCCAGACTTCATTGCGCCCCGAGCCTTTGACTCTAAGGACTACATCTTCATTGGAGACCTAAATTTCCACATTAATAACCCCGATGACAAAATCTCCACACACCTCCTTGAAAGTATGAGCAACTTCGGATTGGTCCAGATTGTCCTCGTCCCTACACACACTGCAGGCCAAACGTTGGAACCCAATTTTCACCTCCAGCAACCACGTCAAATACAGCCATGTCACAGAACTCATATGTACCAATCACTCCATTGTCCACTTTAGCATCTCCTGCCTCTGCACCACCACCCCCAAGATGACCAATGCCCCCCACCAGAGGTAGAATAAAATCTCAGAGACTAGCTTGGTGAACACCCTGCCAACAAAAACATCACACTCTCACAGGAATTGTGCCACAACCTCTCGCACTTCTTCCACAAGATTGCAACCATATACAGAAACTTTGAACCTTAACCCACAGCTATTGACACATATGCCACCTCCGTAACTGACACGATCCACACACTGACCACCTAGAACATCCTCTCCACCCAAGACACCACCTCCACTATGAAATTCATCCACTCTGGAGATCTTGCAGACCCCTGCCCGCACCACATCTTCAACCTCAGAAACCAAAGAATCAGCCATAAACTCACCATCTTACTCAACACCTCGTTCGCTACCGCAATATTTCCTGACTCCTGGAAAAACGCTGAATTCAGACCTCTACTCAAAAAACACTCTGCCAACCCCAGAGAGCTCAAAAACTACTGGACAATCTCCCTCCTCCCATTCCCAGTGAAGGTACTGAAAATATCATCAACAATCAACTCATGACACACCTGGAGCAGAACCAGCTACTCGACACCTCCCAATCTGGCTTCTGCAGCAATCACAGCACCAAAACTGCCCTGATCACAGCCACCGATGACATCCAAACCCTCCTCGTCTGAGGAGAAACAGCAGCTTTGATCCTCCTCGACCTCTCAGCAGCCTTCAACACCGTATCCCACCACACATTGATCGAAAGACTCCACTACATCGGCATCCAAGGGTACGCACTGAGATGGATCACCTCCTTCCTCACAGGAAGATCCCAGAGGATCCACCTCCCACCTTTCAACCTTTGAACCCAAGGAGATCGCATGCATGGTCCCACAGGGCTCATCCCTCATCCCCCCTAGCTCTTCAACACATATATGACCCCGCTGGCCAACATTGTCAGGTACCCTTTTCTCAACATAATTTCCTGTGCAGATGACACTTAACTCATCCTCTCACTCACCGACGACCTCATCACCACCAGAACCAACTACCACAGATGCATGACAAACATCGCCGACTGGATGAAGAATAACTGTCTGTAGTTGATCACAGACAAGACAGAAGTACTGATCTTTGGTAACAGCGGCAAGACATGGAACATCAGAGAAAGGGCCAGCACCCAATCAATCAATCAGGGGGTTTATAAAGCGCGCTACTCACCCGTGAGGGTCTCAAGGCGCTGGGAGGGGGGAGCAGCTCCGGATCAGTCGAAGAGCCAGGTCTTGAGGTCCTTCCTGAATGTGTGCAGGGTCGGGGAGCGTCTGATGTTCACCGGGAGCTCGATCCAGGTCCAGGCTGCGATGTAGGAGAAGGCTCTCCCGCCTGCTCTGTTTCTGCGGATGCGGGGGACTTCTGCCAGGGCGAGGTCGGCGGAGCAGAGGTTCCTCTTGGGAACGTGAAAGGATACTCTCTCATTGAGGTATTTGGGTCCGATGTTGTAGAGGGATTTATAGGTTTGGGTGAGGAACTTGAAAGGGATTCTCTTCTCAACGGGGAGCCAGTGAAGGTCTCGTAGTTGTTGGGTCATGTGTTCGTGACGCGGTGTCCCGAGGACGAGTCTGGCTGCGGTGTTCTGGATGGTTTGAAGTTTGTGTAGAAGAGTTCTGTTGATTCCGGCGTATAGGGCGTTGCCGTAGTCCAGTCTGCTGGTTATGAGCGCGTGGGCGACGGTCCTTCTGCAATCGGGGGGATCCATTTGAAGGTTTTGCGGAGGATGCGCAGGCAGTTGAAACTGGTGGAGGCGACGGCGTTGATCTGGCGGTTCATGGTGAGGGAGGAGTCAAGGATGACGCTGAGGTTTCGTGCATGGTGTGTAGGTGTGGGTGGGTTCCCATGCCAGAATCCTCAGAAACATCATTACCAACAAGCTCACCATGAAATCACAACCATCCCCTTCACCTGCTGCCTCACTCTGTGCATGCTACATAAGATCTTCAAGTGGCTACCCCTACATACGAGATGCACCATGACACAAGCCTCCATCATGAGCCTACTGGACTGCATCAATGCCCTCTACATAGGAATCGCAGCACACCTTCTACAGAGACTTCAAACCATACAGAATACTGCAGCCAGACTCATCCTTGGCCTTCCCCGATGAACTCACATCACACCCCACCTCAGGAAACTCCACTGGCTCCCTGTACAGAAGAGATGCCAAATCAAGCTGCGGACCCGTGCACACAAGGCTCTACACAACCATCGACACACCTACATTAACCACTGCCTGAACATCCACCAACCATCTAGAACACTATGTCCGCCTCCCTTTCACTTGCCCATACTCCCCGCATCTACTGAAGCAGAAGTGGTGTCCCACATCTCAGCAAAGACCTGGACCAGCCTCCTCACGCACCTCCAGACCATCACCTCACTTCCTGAATTCCGAATGTCCCTCAAGACCTTGCTGTTCGAATAAGTCTCCGGGGAATGAAAACCCTATCGGTTGACTAGACACACTTTATAAATCCTGATTGATTGATTGATTCCCGTCTCAAATAGAACAAGTTGACTGCCTGAGACTGACTGTGTGACCCATAAGCCTGACCCTCTCCTAGTGTTTGGTTGTGCCTCACGTGCCCCACTTGGTGATACAAATTTAACTGGCAATATGAATCTTGTGGCAGGCATAACTAATACTTTTGTTAGACCTACTCCAAATTCAAATATTGCACATGCCTCCCTTTTTCAATTACAGCTCCAGAAAACTTCTCCTACGGGGCTCCCACTATAGAAACAATGGGGCAGATTTACAAGCCCCTTGTACCTCCTTACGCCGCCATTGCGTCACTTTTTGTGACGCAATGGCGGCGCAAACTATGCGGCCTATTTATAACGTGACGCATCTAGAGAGATGCGTCACGTTGTAAAGCCCTGCGTTACATTATACCTGTGTCAGGTATAATGTATGCAGGGTGGGCGTTTCCACGCAGGAAGGCCTCATAAAAGTGACGCAGTGAAATCTACAAGATTTCACTATGCCACCTTTAGGATGCCACTGCGTCAAAACCTTACGCCTGCTTGAGGCAGGCTAAGGAGTGACGCAGTACAGTAGGTATAGGCCTCAAAATACATTGCTGGAGTTGCGTCGTGCTTGCGACAGAACTCCAGCAATGCGTGACTTTTGGGCCAACAGATGCGTCAGAATTTCTGATGCATCTGTTAATACTTGCGCCATGGAGCACTGTATTTTAAATACATCGCATCCATGGCAGCGCAAGGACATTTGACTCTGGCGCAAGGAAACTGACGCATCTATGCAGATGCGTCAGTTCCTTGTAAATCTGCCCCAATATGTTCAACTTGCTGAGGTTTACACCATCCAAGTGTGCATAAAATAAATTAGTCTCCTGGAATGTGGCTGGACTTATCGACAAGCTAGATTGGGTTTCATTTGTAAGAAATAAGATGGATTGGGTTTGTAAGAAATGTAAATGTTATTTGTTTGCCGGAGGAATGAGCCCTTGAAACTCTTCTTATGAAGAGGCATATATAATTTGCTAGTCCAGCAATTGCGTGTACATCGGAACAACCAAAGGGGAAAGTGGGTCGTTAGTTTTGATTTCAGTTTCTATCCCTGGTAAAGTTTTATGTTTTTGTGGTGATTACCCACATTTTCAAATACTGTGCAGGGTGTCCAGGTGCTGGCAAGGTCCAGTTCATTAGCCGAATAGCCAGTTCTTCAGGGACTTTAATCACAATAATTTTATTAGGCAAACTTGGAAATTGTAAAATCTATTGCGATGGCATTTGTAACAAATTTAGTAGCTTTTCATCGAGATTTCTTATTTATGTGAGTAGGCAATTTTAATGTATGTCTCTCTTCAGTTTCTAATAACTCAGTTTGCGGTATTTCAAGCAATGAAGCAGTGGACCATTTGAACTTTTACCACGATCCTTGTGGAGACATCTCTATGAGAAATTGGAATGTTGGTTGACTGGGGTGAGAGCTATGGTCACGCAACTTGCACAATCCCTTGCAGGACGATACACAAAAAGTCACTAAATTAACCTATGCTTAACCCTGAGAAGCTTGGCACAAACAGCTCCCACAAAAGGCAGTCAGGCTTAACTTAGAGGCAATGTGTAACACACTTCTGCAGCACACAAATAGTAACAAAGTGAAAACACAACACAAGAATAATCCTACACCAATTTTGAAAATAGGGTACATTTTAATTAATTATTTGAAACAAAAATGCCATAAATCCAATTCAAAGTGCCAACCATGGACATCTAGTAGCGCTAGACCATGTCAAAGTCGAAAAAATATGGACGACGTGATTGAGAGCAGGCCGGATACAAGAAATGGATGCGGACCTGTCAGCACTTACCTTTGGGCTTAGAATAATTTTCAAGAAAAAAATTCTGAGAAGGTTGCAGGCGGTGTCAGCGGAAGAAGCATTGTCGTCAAAGCTTGGGTCACAGCTGTGGTGAAGATTTCTATGTTCAAATATAGTCTTTTTTTGAGGGGGCTCGGAAACCCAAATAGCGAAGGACTCCTGAACAGGATTTGCTGCTGCAGAGAAGAATTCAACAGGAGCAGCCGCGAAGTCAGGCTGACCGGCAATGCACCTTGGGCAGATTAATGAACAGGTTGGTCCTGATGTTTCCTCGGTTCCCAGAGCAGTTTTTAGCCAAAAAATTTCTAAGTCAGAAGTTTTGGATTTGGGCTATCGGGTCACCTTTTGCACCACAACCAAGTCTCCAAGACTGGAAGGACACCACTTGGTGGTTCAAGACTCACTCAGGCTGGGTCCAGATATGGGTTCAATATAATAGGAGCCTTATGTGTCCCTGTGGCTCTGTACAAGACATTGGAGTTGCTTTGGTAGTCCTGGGTTCAGGTGAAAATGCAGGCAGGCTCCAGGCTGGTTAGCAGTGTTAAAGTGCACAGTCCTAAGGCTGACAGAAACACATTTCAGCAGAAAACTGAAGAAGTTAGGCAAAAGGTTTGGGGGCAGACCACCATCAGGCTGACAGGTCTAACAGTTTAGAATTGTGTAATGACTTTTCAACTTGAACGTGTCTCCCCTTTACTTCATCTCCACATGTTACGTTTGCAGTGCAGGGTACATGTAACATGATTGATTACATTATTGTATTGAACAATATCATCCATCTGGCTCTATATTCTTTTATTAATCCGTACTGCATTAGGGATCATTACTGTCTGGCACACAATATAGCTACAAGAGGTGAGCCAACCTTTAAGCCATAAAATAAAGCTATGGTACTTAAATTGGGGTTGGTTGATCCTGGCCAGCTCTTATCTTTTTTTGTTCAACAAAACAAGGTGGACCGTCAGACGTGCTTAGAAGAATGCCGGGGAGGCAGCTGCAATCTTAATTTCTTTTAGCGTTGTTTGCAAAGCAGCAACAAATCTGATGGCAATCCCCTTTAGAAACAAGAGTACAAAGCAGGTAAGATGGTTCAATGATGCCTGTTCTATGCCACATTGAAGCGTCATGATTCCCCTAAAAAAATCCCCCCAGTTACGTCAGAGAAATCACGCTCTGTAGATTTGCATCTAAACAAGCAATTAGAGAAAGGAAGGAGTGTATTAGGTGGAAGCCTGGGAAACCCTGAAGGTAGTGAGTCAAAGAAATTATACTTGCTTACTTTGAAAAACAGTCAATGCATCTTATTTTAAAGACAACGAAATGCAATGACTAATGTTTGCATATCTATTGATGTATGGATGTCACATTTTTCTGCAATATATGAACCAACTGCCTCAAAGGGATATCCACTATTGGTCCAAAATGTTGTGGAAACAGGGCAACAATCTAGCCTACATTTTCAACCTGCTGAAGTTATTGCAACAATTTAAAAAAGCTCAATGAACAAGGCACCTGGACCTGATTGGGTCCCTCTGGATATGTTTGCAGAAATCATTGATCCATGGGCCTGGTTGTTAACAAATGTATTGAGGAGGGCTGCCCTAATCAGTCCACCCATAAATGTCCTGATAAACAAGATAAAAGAGGGACAGGGCAGACCCATAGTGTTACCATATGGTAATCTCAAATAGATTTCACAGTGAAAGTTGTAGTAGAGTTCTTCTCAACCATCTGGAGTCTTAGGCCAAGTAGAACTCCATCCCTTCTAAAGTACAATTTGGCTTTCGTGGAGGAATTTGTTTCTTGTATCTTTTCTTCAATAAATATACTAAGGTAAAGAAGGACTGTTTACATCTGCCTTTAAGGACTTCAGCTCAAATTAGACTGCATGGATCAGTCATAGTTATGGGTGATGATGACCTCTATGGGTGTTGAAGAGCTGCTAGGCCTTCCTTTGAGACGTCTGCAGACTGATGTGATGACACGAATATGCCATGGTGTCATGGATAAGTGCTCTGATATGATCCAAAACTGGAGATCAGTCAGGCAAGGATATTTCTTGGCCTCTTTTATGTTTACTCTGTACATTAATGATTTGCAGAGCTCACTGATGGAGGTTAGGGCGGATACTCCACAATTAAGGATCAGACCCATTCCCATCCTACTTTATGCAACAACTTTGTGGTCAGGGCAAGAACAGCTAATAGCTCGTATAAATTATGAGATTCTCTCATCTTGTTTATGGATAGGTTAGACTTAATGATTAACCGCTCTAATGCTTATTTTATGGTATGTGGTCCTGCAAATAAAAGAGAGGGAACACACACAATTGAAGGAGGCAAGTACTGACGATGCTGTAAAGTAGAGCACATATACAACATTAGAAAGGCTTTAAAGTATTTCTAAGCATAGTGTTTTATACTGGAAGTGTACCTTTAAACAGTATAGTTAAAGGATGCGTGCGCAGTGCAAGGTAGCCTAAAGTGCACCAGTGCGGGGGATGACAGGACAGCCATATCACTGTTGATATTGCTCTGTCTTGCTGTCTCTCTTTCACAAAATACAGCAGTCTCCCTCTCTTTCTCTCTTTCTCTCTCGCTCTCTCTCTCTCTCTCTCTGTCTGGGAGAAAGGATTGTCCACAATAATTTATATATTACTCTTTACAGGGGTTTCACTGCACTGGAGTCACTTTGTTATTGTCTATTGGAAAAGAGCATGAGAACTAACAAAGCAATTGCGCAGAGCTTAAATCTATTTATTTCAAGCTTCTGGCAGACACAAGAGGCTAAAATATCACACTAATAAGGAATGTAATAAATCAGCGTGGCAGCTGGAATTTTATGGTGTAACATCAGTGACACCACAGTAATTGCGTTTGCAGCAATGTTTCCTAGGAGAAATCGGAATTCTCAATTCATTGCTCCGAAAATTAGTGGGACAGGCTGAGGGACACCGAATGTCACTTTGAAATGGCCCAGACAGAATGCTGAGTTTATATTAATGAGGGTAACCATCAATGCTATATGGCAATATTCCACGCTATGAAGGGCACCCGCAGAAACAGAACAGTAATTGTTTGTTTCTGTCCACAGCACGTTGATCTGGACACCCTGTTAGTTCCAGTGGAATCGTATGGCAGCTAAAGGTTGCAGGTGTAACTTGGGTTTAACTTAGCACAGCTGTTTTTATGGTTCTAGAGTCTCTGGATATGTTCTTGCAAATGTATCGTTTTGTTAGGCATGGAGACAAAATCAGCACACCATGCAATGTTTTTAAAATGCCATTCTGCTGTGTTCCTCAGCGTGGTTTCCTTCCTGAATAAAAACTGAGCATAATATACAATTTATTAACAATAAATATTACCATTACTTATTTCTGACATTTCCCCTTTATCATTTTAAGTTTAATAAATGGCAAATGTGTCATTCTGGAGGAAGGGATCTCTGATCATTTACTTGTTCAACTTTGCATAGACTTAGGACATCTTTTTTTTTTTTTAGTTTAAAGAGCTTTATTGAAGCAATAAGAACATAGGTACGACATTACAGCAATAAATGTAGAGAAATGGCAAAAGCTAACAAGCAAAATGTGTGATAATAAAGAATGAAAACTTAAGATAACTACCATTGTCAAACGATTAAAACCAAAAGATGTAAGCAATAGTGAAAGGTTATACCTTGAAACAAAATAGCATTTTACATTTTTCAGAGTGGAGAGAAAGCTAGAAAAAGAGAAAGGAAGAGAGGAAGGAAAAGAAAGGAAAAGAAATCAACGTCCAAATCAGTCATCAAATGTAAGACTATTGAGGTACAATTCTTATATAATTTCCTAAAACAGAGTAATAACCAAACACTGGCTTATAAGAGCTATATAATAGAAAAGAAAGAAAATACTCATGGTGGTTGAAAAACGAAGGAACTGTCTTTGTTGCGTAATGCAGATGAGGATAGATAATTAGTGAGTAGAGACCAGAAGGCTTCCTTTCGAAGAAGTTGCTGAGATGTGGTGGCAGAAGCTCTATCCAGACTGTGATGATAGCAGAGAAGGTTCCACCAAGCAGAAAAAGAGACCTTAGTGGCATCCTTCCAATTGGAGGTAATTACCTGAAAGGCAATAGCAATTAACAGATCCACCAAAATGCCCACCCTGTGAGATCCAAACCAATTTGCAGAATTACTTCTCAAGAATATGGAGTAAGTGTCAAAGGGAAAATTAATAGAGCAAATGGAGGAGATTGATTCACATACCTTGGTCCAAAACAGAGTGATGCTAGGGCAAAGAAAAAAGGAGTGTATAAATGAGCCAGGGGTGTTTTTGCAGGACCAGCAGTTCAGAGATAGATCGTAACTATAATTGGAAAGAGATAATGGAGTTAAAAATAACCTCTGATAAAAATAATATAGAGTCTGAGTGGAAGTATGATGTTTGCGTGCCCAAATAGAATTCCATGTGTGAATAGGGAGGGTACGCTGCAAATCAGATTCCCTAAGAGATCAACTTTACTCTTGGGGCGGTTAGGAGAGGAGAAATGAAGATATTTGTAGATATGAGAGGCCCGAAGAGAAAGAGAGGTGGATAGAGGTTCTAAAATGGGATCTGAAGTGGAGGGGGGAGATCCGGAGAGGAGAGAAAACTGATTAGTTAAAAGTAATCTTAAAGAGTCATACCTAAGAAGAGAGGAGACAGGCAGGCCGAACTTAGATTGAACTTCCTGAGGAGAAAGAAAAGGCGAACCATGTATTAAATGTTTAACCTGGAAGATCCCTTTAGCCACCCAGTTTTTCCAGAAAATAGTATGATTGGACAATTTAATGGATTTATTATGCCAAAGAGGTGAGTCTAGAAATATTTGTAGAGGAGTATGGGATTTGCGCATGACCGGATAAAAGGTTTAAATAAATTGTGAAATGGTCGGGTAGTTAAAAGAACGAGGAGGATGTGAAAAGTTGGCTAACGAGGAAAAAGGGAAAGGGTGAATCAGGGATTCCTCCAATTTATGCCAAACTGATGTGGGAGTTTCTTCCAAAGAGGACAAATATGGTAACACTTGACGGATTAAGGAGGCGTTATATTGTTGAAAATTGGGAAAATGTACATCTCCCCGATCTTTAGGAGCAGACAGGAAAGATAAAGAAATACGGGCTTTCCGACCATTCCAGAGAAATTTACTCAAAACACAATTAAGGTTTTTAAAAAATTTTAATGGAAGTTTCACTGGTAGCATGGACAGATAAAAGTTGATAACTGGAAGCATCATCATTTTGATTGCGTCTAGTCTACCCCACCATGACAGAAATAGGGGAGACCATTTTGCTGCCATGTTATTTACTTTTAAAGAGATATCTTCCAAGTTTAGCTGGACTGTTCTCACAATTGAAGAAGAATATTTAATTCCCAGACATGTGATACTACTGATGTTCCATTTGAAATCAGTCCCATCAAACATGCTTTTTAAACAGTATTTGTTTAATGAAAGCACTTCGGATTTAGGAAAATTCAATTTGTAACCGGAAATAAGAGGATAAGAGATCCGTGAAGGCGGGCAAAGAGGTAAGGGGATTGTAAATGTATAGCATAATATCATCCGCATAAGCGGTAAATTTGATTTCAATTGCCTTGTGTTTGAAACCTTGAAAAGTGGATGAATGACGCAGAGAGTGAAGAAAAGGTTCAAGAGAGAGGATAAAGAGCAAGGGAGAAAGAGGACAACCTTGACGAGTACCTCGTTGGAAAGTAAAATATGAAGATTGAGAGCCATTAACAAAAACTGAAGTGGTTGGGGAGGAATATAGCACATTGATAAGGGACAAGCTAGAGGGGCCAAAACCATGCCATTTGAGGGCGCGCATCATAAAAAGCCAATGAATGCGGTCGAAAGCTTTCTACACATCAAGGGTTATGGCTGCAACAGTGGAGGAACTCTTGGATGATGAATAATATTAAGAAAAGTTCTGGAATTATCAGCTAAAGTCCTTCCCTTGACGAATCCCGTCTGCTCAGAACCAATCAGTTCTGGAAGTACCGGATTGATACGGAGGGCCAGTACTTTAGCAAAAATTTTACAATCTAAATTGATTAATGAAATGGGGCGATAATTATCACACAAAGAAGGATCCTTATATTTTTTGGGAATTAAACATATCATAGCCTCAAGAAAAGAGCCTCGAGCTTCATTATGAGAAATAAAATATTGAAAAAGAGATAAAAGATGGGGCAAAAGGATTTGTGAGAAGCAGGAATAAAATTCGGCAGTAAAGCCGTCCGGACCAGGGGCCTTATTTTTAGGTAGCTGAGCCAAGGCTGACTTAATCTCAGAAAGGGACATATCTATATCCAATATAGAGCAATCAGGAGGGGGTGAGATGGGGGCTAGTGAATCAAAAAATGAATCTAAGGCAGTGTCAGACGGGGAGGATTCAGGGGTATATAGGGTCCTATAATAGTCTGTAAAACATTTCAATATTTCTTCATCTTTACAGCGATTGACACCACTATCATCAATGATTTTAACTATTCTAGATCTTTGGGACTTGATCTTCAAATAATTCGCCAGGAATTTACCAGCTCTATTGCGACCGCCATAAAATTTGGAATTGATTTTCAATAATGTCCCGGAAGCTTCCTCCTTAATTTTTCTATTAAAATTAAATTTTGCTTGGACCAAATGTTTAAGATTAACTACATAATGGGAAAAAAATATGCATGTTCCAGTTGAATAATGGAAGACAGAATGGAAGCAGACTCCTTTTGATATTTTTTCTTTTTAATAGCTATATAGTCAATGATAAAGCCTCTGGCTGTCGCTTTAAAAGAGTCCCAGATAGTATGCAAGGGCATATCTGGACCAGCATTAAAGAGAAAGAATTCTGACACAAAATCTTTAAAGCGCCTAATAAAAGTAGGATCTTTGAGAAGATCATTATTACAGCGCCATCGACGAGATTTGGAAGGTAGAGAGGGAAGATCTAAATTGATAAAGACGGGAGCATGATCGGAAATAAGAATGGATCCTATTTCAGCATGTTGTAAATTAGAAAGAAGGTGTGGGCTCAAAAAATATAATCAATTCTAGACGTAGATTTATGAGTGGGAGAATAGAAAGTGAATTCCAAACAGTCAGGATTATATATCCTCCAAGCACCTACCAGGCCTCTCGAAAGTATTGTGTTGGCTAAGGCCTTTTGCATTTTATTAGGGCTATATCTAGAAGAGGATTTCCTATCAGTAAAGGGGTCCATGACCTTATTGCAATCCCGACCCACTATGAGATTAGAATCAGAACATGAGTGAAGAGTGTGTGACATGGATTGCCAAAATTGAGAGTCAATACTTGTGGGACCATAAATGTTGAGGAGAGAAATATGGTATCCATTTATGAGAGTATGAAGAAGAAGCCATCGCCCATCAGTATCTTTTTTCTCGCTTTCTATAGTAAGGGAGAGGGACTTATGAAAAAGTATCGCCACTCCATTTTTCCTATCTTTAGCTGGGGAACTATAAACATATCCTACCCATTGTTGTTTAAGTGAATTAATATCCTCGTCATTGAGGTGCGTTTCTTGTAACATCACAATCTTACATTGTAATTTGGAGAGATGTGTAAGCACCCTTTGTTTTTTAACAGGATTACGTAAACCCTTTACATTCCAAGAGATAATTTGAACACTATCAGTCATCACAGGGGGAAAGGGCATTAAACAACACCATGAATTTTATAAAATTGGAAAAAATAGATAACTCAACATGCAAAAATTTAAAGTCAACAAGGTGATAATATTGAAGTAAAAACGGATAGGAGAAAAGGGTGTGTAAGAGATGAAAGATAGGGAGTACGAAAAGGTAGAAAGTGATAGGAGATAATAAAACTGAGGAAGGAAAAGGAGAAAAGGGTTCAATAGTCAAATAGGAAAAGACAGAAAAAGGAAAACAAGAAAGGAAGAGAAAAGGAATGGAAAGAAAGAAAAGAAAAGAAGGTAAAGAATTTACATGATAGACAAAGAGAAGTTGACAGGAAGCCGGAGGACTTCAGTCAAGAAAGACGGAATACATATCCAGACTAAAGAGAGTATCATGAGGAGGTGGGGAGCCGCAAGAGGAAGGCAGAAGGCGAAGCCAGCGAGGACATCGGGAAACAACAGGAACCAGTAGACAGAAAAATATGAAAAACAGGGAGCTTAGTAGGAGGTAACAGAAAGGGAGTGACTGATGACATAAAAACATAAAATAATAAAAATAAAACAGTCAAACAACTGCACCAAGGATATCCGATGGAAGAATTAACACTTACCAAACCTGAGGAGTAACTGTGAACATTATGAGCGGGATGGGAGGAGAGGAAGGAAGGAAACACCAGGGGAATGAGTCTGTACAGGAAGGGAGACATCTGTGGAGAAAAAACAAAGAAGTAATAGGAAATGGCCTCCAGAGAAGGCGAACAAACTCCTAACAACAGCAAAAGAAGACGAATATCTTTAGAACTTTAGAGTGAGAAAAGTTAAATCGGAGAAACATAGGACGGAGCAAAAGGAGACAATGCTCAGGCCCCTATGAAGTCCATCTCTTCTCCTTTATGACGAGAAATAAATTGTCTTAGATCATCAGGACGTTCAAAAGAGTAGGTCCTTTCTTTGTGAGTGACTTTAAAAAAGCAAGGATGTACCAGACCGTATCTAGCATTCATGGATCAAAGAGCCGGGCGAAAAGAAAGGAATTGCTTGCGACGGACAGCAGTGGCGCGGGCCACATCTTGAGAGAAGAAAACTCTTTGACCAGACCATAACATCTGCTTTCTCTGCTTTGCCACTGAGAGAATCATTAACAGCTCAGTGTACTCCAGAAATAAAACGATTATCCTTCTGGGGTGGTTGACCGACGAAGCAGAAGATGAACCTCCGGGTTCAGGACCAATGCGATGAGCACGTTGCAAATTGAGAGTGGTGCCGTCCTTGAGACCAACAATTTTAGGGATGTGTTTTTAAAAAGGCGAGCATGTCGGACCCCTCCTCTCCCTCAGGAATACCATAAATTTGAAGGTTGTTGCGCCTATTACGGTTTTCTAACTCCTCCGTTTGCATTTTGAGGAGAGCGATCTCCTTAGACATAGCTGCAACCTGAGCGATCACATCCTGAGTATCACTGATCCTCTGTTCCACCACGGACACTCTTGAATCTAGAATAGACCACTTCTCTTCTATCCTCTGAAGGGTAGCGTTAGTGTCAATCACAAAAGGCTTTATAAGCTTTATCTCTTCCATGAGGTCCACCAGTGTTATAGGTAGTGGAGATTTAGTAGGAGAGTTGGGTTCCTTCTTTTGGCGTTTGGAAGAGGCAGCAGTATTGGAGTCCTTGCGGAGGGAAGACATATTTGCAGAGGTACTCCTCTGACCAAGGGAGGAAGAGGGCTCCATACAGATGAATGTATTAATGTATTGAAGTCTCAATCGACAGGCACGGTGTAGGAATAGAATGTAAAACCTGTAGAGACTGCTAAAAGAAAAAATGAGACAAAACGTTATCCTATAATCTTGCTTCAGCAACGAGCAGAGCAATCAGAGATGTCTCTAATGATTCAATTAGAGCTAAGAGGTTTTTAGAGTCAACCCAAAGGATTCCAAAACCTGCTAAGGTACGTCATATAATTATTAATGGCTGACTGTTAATAGGAGTTGAAGCGTACCAAAAAGCAAGCGGTAAAGACGCTCCTCTGATCACCTCCACAGCCCACCGGGAACAGGACGTCCAATGTTGCCAAAACTCAAAACTCAAATGGAGAGCAAAGTTAATGCCTGACCAACGGGCTCAGTCGCAACCTTCTCACAAGAAAGGTAAACCAGTTTACAGCACGAAGCCTCAATGGGAAGTGGCCATCTAGAGATACTTCAAGCCATTCCAAACATATAGTCTCATCAGGTGGTTTCAGGGTGTATTGAATTCCTATAATATAAGTTTCTCCTCAGAAAAATTGCAGGTGAGAGATAAAGCCTCAGTATCAGATGTCTCTGCCACATTAATAGAACTCTTAACTGGAAACAGCAGTGTTGCCACCGAGACGCACCTCAGGCAGCACGGAGAAAGCCATAAATCCAAGTCGCATCCCGCCGCAAGCAAAATGGCGGGCGCTGCCGGAGAACATGAAGGGAGCGCGGCGCGGAAGAAACAGGGCAAAAAGCAGCTCAAAAAAAGAAAAAAAAGACAGCTACCTGTGCCTCCGTGCCTGCTCCTCACGTAGAATCAGTCCATTGCACCGGAATTCGGCAATGACAGCTCCCGGTAGAGAAAAGGTCCCGCTCGAAGCACGGAGCCTCAGCCGGACGCGGCCATCTTGTGGCAGCTCAAGCCACGCCCCCGACTTAGGACATCTTATGCTTTCACCAGCACAATGTGCGCGCACGTCCGACACTGCTTAGAGCCTTCACCAAGAAAGACAAGAAATCTTGCAGTTTGCTCATCCAAACGTATGCAGATATGAACAAATATCAGGAAGTGACTTATCTGCCTCACATTGTTTGTGTAGCACTTGGAAGACACACTTCTCTGAGGAGCAGGAGAGGACTGGAGAGTGGTGAAATGTCCAGCAGAAGGAAACAGCTTTCAGACATTGAATCATAGATTTTGGTTGTTGAATGTGTCTCTAATAATGACAAACGTTTGGGAAAACATCTTTGAATTTGCTGAGTCCACCCAAAAAATCTTAAAGACAATACAAGAACGAACGGTCACACACAAAAAAGAAGTTGGCACAAACAAATGTTGATGCTTGGTGTACTGAAGGCAGCTCTTCCTCTGTCCCTCTTGAAAATCCATTGGAAGAAATGATGGAAAGCACCTTTCTGCCAGAAGCTGTGTCTGGAGTTACACTTCAAATGTTTCTGTCTAGCACAGCTTAAAAAGCCACAGTTTTAAAAATCAACAAACAAATAACTTGATAACATAAACGAACTACATAAATATACTAAATGTAACTTTTTCTTTTATGAACCAATACTTATATTTTCAGAACTACCAATCTTCAAATGCAACCTAAAATTAAATAGTTTTAGCCAAACAGCATATTTTCATTATATTTTAAAAATGTTAATGTTTGCTTAGATGTTGTAAAGTATTGTACTTGTATTTTAGTCAAGTTGTTATTAATTGCCTTTACAAAAATACATTGTAGGTCATGTACTTTGACTATAAAGACGTTTATTACATTGATACTTTATTTTAAAACTAAAAAATATGTGATTTCCTTACTGAAAAGACTGCCGAACCAGGGAGCTTATTTATGAGCCCCTTGTGCCACCGGTGCGTCACTTTTTGTGATAAGCCAGTGGCGTAAAATAAGCAACACACTGCGACATATTTACAAAGTGACGCATCTGCTTAGATGCATCACTTTGTAAACCTCTGTGCAACATTATACCTGCGTCAGGTGTAATGTATGCAGGGTGGGCGTTCCACAGCAAAAAAGGCTCTGGCAGATATAGCAACACATGTGATATAGTGCACCCTGCCTTAGGGCAGTAAGGCCTGCAGTAGGGGTGACTTACCTATACCTCATGCAGTGTCTGTGGGAATCGCCTACAGGGATGTGTGCCATGTTGACTCTCCATTTTTCTCTGCACCAAGAAATGCAGCCTTCAATGGCAGTTTTCATGGTATTATTTATTTATTTATAAAGTTTTATATAGCGCGAACGTGACCCACGAGGGTATCAGAGCGCTTTACAGTATAAGAACATAAATGGTTAAGGTGGTATACACGCATTCGAATGTATCAATTTGTATAGAAGAAATATAAAATATATGAATAACAAACAAAGAGGACCATGATACTGTAGGTCGTTGTACAAAAGATAGTTAATGAACATTAGGTGATTGTGCTAGCAAACATAAATATTATATCCTCTATTGATTCACAGTGGATATAAAATGTATAGATGACCATGTATTGGTGAGGGGTCCCTAAGGTGGCACAATTTGTGCTGCAGCCCTAGAGGACCATTTTCAGTCCCAATGCCCTAGATACCAGGGATACCATTGACTAGGTACTTAGAGGGGTTGCTGAAGTTGTGCCAATCATGGTACAGTTTTCAGAAAGAGATCTGGCACTGGGAACCTGGTTAGCAGAGACCCAGTGCACTTTCATTCGAAAGCACATCATGTTCCGGGCAAAACGTGGGGGCTAACCAGGTCAAAAGAGGCATTTTCCCACAGGTTTAGAGTACCGAATTAAAATCATCTCCAACTCTGCATTACACTTTTATATTTTTACCAGCACCAATAATATATCTAGTTGCTTATCCTTTCAAGACATTACCTAATTTTATTCACCTGAATATTCACAGCATCCAATCAACTATGTTTTTTGAAACCAGGAGCACACCTCCATTTTTCCTGCCTTTCACATTCCAATCTGTCTCATTGCCTCCTCCTGTCTGCTGCTGCTGCTTCATTTCAAATTGGTTAGAGTGTGGATTGTGAGCCACAACTATGTCTTTTAGGATAGAGAGAAAGAGTGGTATTGACAAAGACTTGGGTTTGGCTACTGTAGACATTACTTGAATTGGCCAGACAGAGTTGAAGTGGCATCAATTGCTGCATTTGGTTCAAAGCTTATGTGGATTCCCAACCCCCTGACTTCATGATTGCGCACTGTGGTGGCAATGACCTAGGCACACTGACTTGGGCAGGACTAGAAATCCTAATGAAGAATTCCTTTGCACAATTAGTGGCACTTTTCCCTTACACTGTCTCAGTGTGCTCCAACATATGCCAAAGGAAGAAATGGAAGTGGTCAAGTCAATTTTGTCCACAGATTGACAAAGCCAGGAAACATGTTAACACCTTAACCGCGGCGGCAATTCCGCCGCGGTGCGGGGCGTTCCATTAAGTGGGAGGGGCCGCGTCGGCCAACGGACGTGCGCAGCACTACCGAGGTAGTGCTCACGACGGCCGTTGGCCGACGGGCGCACTTAAAGGGTTAAAACAATTGTTTCTGCATTCCTCAGAAACCATAACATGGGCTCGATCTAGAACAACAATTTGTGTTTTGACTTGCATGGAATCTATACAAGTGATGGAGTTCACTTCATAGACGAAGGCAACTTGGTGTTTCTCAGCAATCTGAAACTGTGCAGCCTGTCTTATCTGTAGCTGTCACATACTCACGATGAACACAGCAGCTCTTCTCAGAACCAACCTTTTGCCCAAAATGTTGTTCATTTTCTTTATAAATATCTTGTTTTGTTGACTTTGCGATATTCGCGACAACGTCATGAATACGCAAACCAAAAGCCGACATTTAATAGACACTAGCACATTCAAAATTCATAACTATATATAAGAAATTCTGTACATCACACTAGTTATATCACTGTCTAGATAACTAGAAAAACATGAATGAGTCTCTGAGTGTGTCTGTGAGTGCGTGTATGAGAGTTTGAGTGGGTCTGTCAGTGGGTACATAACTTTCTTAGAAGCTCTGTCAGAGCGTGTGTGAGAGTTTGACTGGGTCTATGAGAGTGTGTGTGAGTATCTGCGCGAGTGTGTTATTGGGTGTATGCGACTCTGAGTAAATCTGTCAGTAGGTGCATGAGTGTCTGAGTTGGTCTGTGGGTGGGTACAAAAGCCTCAAAGTGCTTCTGTGCGTGAATGCATGAGTGTCTGACTGGGTCTCTGAGTGGGTGCATGTTAGAAATGGGGGTCTCTAGTTGGCAGAGGTATGCTCCTTTGTCCAAGTAGGGACCCTTCCTTCTAGTCATGGTAAGGAAGTTACACACTTTATATAACCCTTGCTCACCCCCCTTGATAGCTTGGCATGAGCAGACAGGCTTATCCCAAGGGCAATGTTTAAAGTATTTGTACCCAAACATACAGCAACACAGTGAAACCACCACAAATGGACACCACACCAGTTTAGAAAAATAAAGTATCTTTATCTAAACCAAACAAGACCAAAACGACATAAATCCAACATACATGTATCAAAATATGACTTTTAGAAGAGTCATTTCAAAAATAGCACTTGAAGGAACAAATAGCTCCAAATGGAGCTATCGTGAAGTCACGACAGACATAAATCCAAAGTACAGCACCGACAGCAAGGCTCGCGGCATCAGGCACAGAGTCGTATGGACACCCAAACAACAGTAACTTGGAAAATGAAGTCTATGGACGATACGCAGCGTCATGGAGGTGAGGCATCGGTGGGGAGGTCAAGGCCACTGCGTTGGTGGCCATGGGGGAGACGAGGTGCTGTGTCCGTGAGGAGGTGATGCATCGAGACCAGGGCAGGGGGGAAGATAGATGGTGTTGGCAGAAAGGTGTTGGTTACAGAGAGGCAATGAGAAGTCGAAGAGTACGTGAAGTCACCCTCATCGATTAAAGGCTTCGTGATAAAATGATGCTGGCACTATGTGGTGATGGCTTCGGTGCGAGCACTGGCTTCGGGAAGGCCAATAACTGCAGGCATCGGCAGACATCAAAGGGTGTCAGAGCTGCGGTGGAGGTGGGGCAGTGCGTTGAGCACTTCACGAGCGGTGCCCCCGGCCTCGGTGCAGGTTGTGGCATCACAGGCAGAGTCGCTGATGGTGTTGAAGTTGTTTTTCTTGCTTTGCAGCACCAACCACACAATTCTCAGGGCTCAGGAACTGGAATTGGCACCCTTTTGAATACAGGAGTCCACAAAGGAGTTTGGGTGCTGGTCAGTGGGTTGCAGGTAAAGTCTTTCTGTCCCTGAGACTTCAGAACAGGAGGCCAGCACACACAGGCCTTTGGAGATTCTTCTTCAAACAGGTCACAGCAAAGTTCCAGTCTTTGTCATCTGCTTGGCCGAAGCAGCAAGTGCAAGACAACCCAGCAAATCAACACAGCAAAGGGGCAGAACTCCTCCTTACAGCTCTCCCACTCTTCTCCTTGGCAGAGGTTCCTCTTGAGTCCAGAAGTGATCTAGTTCTTTAGGGTTTAAGGTCCAATACTTATACCCCATTTTCTCTTTGTTCTCTTTGTGGCAAGGGTCTCTGAGCCCAGTCCAAACCGGTTCTGCCCTCTCTGGCCAAGCTTCACTATAGGAGGTGGAGACAGCATTGTGCAGAGGATACACTGCCTATTGAGGTGGTAGTGAAAACTCCTACCACCACTCTAAATGCAGACCAGGCATAATCAGCCCAACTATGAGTCACCCTGGAAGGGCAGGAATCACCTCAATCCCCTTGTGGCTGTCTACAGTGAATGCACATTCCCAGCCCCTGTCACTCTAAAACCAGACAGTTAATACACAAACCAGAAGAGGCACACAGAATAGTTAAATAAGAAAATACCTACTTTCTAAAAGTGGCATTTTCAAACACACAATTTAAAAACCATTTCCCTAAAAAGATGTGTTAATAAATTCTGAGATCAGAGAGCCTAAACTCCACTTCTCTATCTAGTCCCAATGGAAAGTTATACTTGTAAGATGTTACAAAGCAACTCTCATGTTAGCCTACAGGACAGATACCCTTTCAATAGTGATAAACAAAATTGGCAGTATTTCACTATCAGGACATGTAAAACACGCCAGCATATGTCCTACCACTTACATTCACTGCACCTTGCCCATGGGGGTACCTTAAGCCTACCTGAGGGGTGCCCTACATATAAGAAAAGGAAAGGTTAGGACCTGGCATGTGGGTGTACTTGCAAGGGCAACATGGCAGTTCACAACTGCGTGTGCAGACACTACAGTGGTAGGTCTCAAACACATTTACAGGGCTACTCATGTGGGTGGCACAACCAGTGCTTCAAGCCCACTAGTAGCATCTGATTTACAGGCACTGGCTGTAATGATGTGGCGTGACCACTCACCTGAAATCTCAGGATGTCTGCAGGAGCGATGAATGATGAATGCTCCCAAAACCTCTTGGAACACCTCTTAGTGCTGTGACTAGAACGCTGTCACACTGGCAGATTTTCCAAAAGGGATGGGTAAGTGGATGAGAAAGAAGATAAGAGAAAAACACTGCTGCTTCACTCAGCCTGGTCCAGCCGGGCACCACGTTTTGGGTCTCTGATGTATCAACAGCGTTGTTGTATAATACTCTGACAGTAAAACACAGTAAGGATGAGCACAGTTACACTTCTCCGCACATATACACACTCACACATTTAGATACATCAATGCCACATAATAAACATGTATTCACCTAACACAAGTGCCAATTGCATCCTCTTGGTATCTCAGTCCACAGGAATGATAGATGCAAATATTATATGAATTCTCATTTAGACTGTATACTTTCTCCTTTTAGATACTGGAAAGAATACTCTGTGCTCTGTCTTAAAAGATTAGTCTCTTGCTCCAATAGGAGTATATCAAAGTAAAAAGTTCAAAGGATAAGCAAAATAAGGCAGAACTAAACAATAAGAGAACTGAAACAAATGTCACCATTTAGATCGTGCACTCATATTCTCCAATCCCTGAAATTCTCACAGGAAAGTATAGCACGCTAAGCCACAATATTAACAATAATGAAATAATGAGTATAAACACTGTTCGTTATTGCCAAAGGGCGAGAAACTCACTGCGAGTCTTTGTTTACTTTTCCAAAAAGTCTCATAAATAGGCGTTAGACAGAAACCAAGCAAATTGCATTCAAAATGAGTGTTTGCCAATTCAGAGAGTCACTGGTAAATTTTCAACACTGAGCGCAAAAGGAAAAGTCAAGCGCAAGGTCAAGAAGTCGCAAACAAGAGAAAATCTTGTATGAGGGTAATAAACATGGGCAACCAAAGAGCCTTGACGGTGGGTACAAACGAGATGTGGTGGGGTCTGGGACCGGAGCTGTTCCCTGACACTGGCACACTCAGTGCACTTTTCTAGGGACTAACCAGTAAATCACATATACCAATCATGGATAACCAATTACAACAACAATTTATACAGGGAGCATTTGCACTTTGACACTGATCAGCAGTGGCAAAGTGCACAAAGCAACTAAGCCAGCAAAAACAAAATCCAGCATACCATCAAACGTACAGTGGATAGAGGTGAAAATTCAGGGGAATCCACGCCAAGGATGCCAAGTCTAACAGTGATGAATGTCTGAGTGGGTCAGTGAGTGGGTACATGAGTCTCTGAGAGGGTCTGTGAGTAGGTGTATTAGTATCTGAGTGGGTCTGTGAGTGTGTACATGAATCTCAGAGTTGCTCTGCGAGTGTATGCATGAGTCTCTGAGTGAAACCATGAGTGAGTGAATTAGTAGGTCTGTGAATGGGTGAATGAGTCTCTGAGCAAAACTGTGAGTGGGTGTACGGGTCTCTGAGTGGATCTTGGAGTGAGTGGATTACTCTCTGAGTGAGTCTGTGAGTGGGTGCATGAGTAATTTAGTGACTCTGTGAGTGGGTGCATGAGTAAGAGTGGGTCTGTGAGTGGGTGCATAAGTCTCTGAGTGGGTCTGTAAGTGGGTGCATGACTCTGAGTGGGTCTGTGAGTGCATACATGAGTCTATGAGTAGGTCTGTAAGTGGGTGTGTGACTTTCTTAGTGGGTCTGTGAGTGGGTGTGTGAATCTCTGAGTGGGTCTGTGAGTGGGTGCATGAGTGTCTGAGTAGGTCTATGAGTGGGTGTGTGAGTCTCTGAGTGGCTCTGTGAGTGGGTGCGTAAGTGTCTGAGTGGATCTGTGAGTGGGTGTGTGAGTCTCTGAGTGGGTCTGTGAGTGTGTATGTGCATCTCTGTGTGGCACTGTGAGTGGATGCATAAATGTCTGAGTGGATCTCTGAGTGGGTACATAGGTTTCTGACTGGGACTGTGACTGGGAGCCTGAGTCTCTGAGTGGGTCTCTGAATGGGTGCATAGGTCTCTGAGTGGGTCTGGGAGTAGCTGCATGAGTCTTGAGTGTGTTCATCAGTGACTGCATAGTGTCTAAATCTGTCTGTGAATGTATTTTTTGTTGAAGTTTTTCAGTGATATTTGCAAATTTGTCGTGAAGTACATTCACAAATTCATTGCGACACATGGGGGCACGCTGACAGCAGCGGAACATTTGCAAATATCAGGGATGGAGAAAAAACCTGGTTTTCGACATATTATACACATCAGTGCTCCCTCATATGTTATGTTATGTTAAGGATATTTATTGAGCGCTCGATTACCCGAAGGTGTCCTGGCGCTAGTTACCACTCCGTCGGCCAAAGCAAGAACAGGCAGGTTATTTATCAAACAGCCACGTCTTCAGGCCCCTCCTGAAGACCAGCAGGTCTGTTGTATTTCTGAGATGGGCTGGAAGGTCATTCCAGGTCTTGGCTGCCCCCGCAGTGAAGCCTCGGCCACTCCACCTCGCCCTTTTTGTGGCTGGGACATTGACCAACCTAGCCCCAGATGACCGTAAATTTCTATTTGGTAGATACCATTTAAACTGTTGTTGTAGGTAGGCTGGTCCTCTTCCCTGAAGTGCTTTGAAGACCGTGCAGAGGGATTTAAAACGCACACGGTTCCTCACCGGGAGCCAATGTAGTTTTCTGATTTCATTGGAAATTGGGGCAAACTTAGGGGTACCCGTAAGTAGCCTTGCAGCGGCATTCTGAAGCCTCTGTAGTTTGTTCATAGAGCGTTCCATAATGTTGAGGTAGAGGCTATTGCAGTAATCAAGCCTTGACAGGACTAGTGCGGAGACCACCGTTTGCCTGAGTGGCCCTATATTCCAGCCATGGGTCAGGTCGCATCCAACCTGACCCCATATACAACTTTCTGTCATGTCGTTTGAGCCCTAAGTATTGTTACGTTGAACTAAAATGGCAGCTGCAACTCTATGCTCAGGTTGCAGCCAGTCAATCATGGTATTCCTGTTTGTGTGGGCACTTGCAAATAATCGCAAAATCATCTAAACAACTACTTAACAGATTCACACCAAATAACTGAAAATTTGATTTTTGAAACAAATGCTACCTTTCTGCCAAATCGGGTGTAATTCCATCCTTCGGTTCGGGCTGTAGTCGTGTAGGTATTAATATGGGAATCAGAAATTTTTGACCCCCTTTTTCTCGGCTCCCGCTTGATGGATCATCCCGAAATTTTCCATGCAGAACAAGATTCACCGGGGGACTTTTTGGGAACTTTTGTGAAGATTCTTGAAATGGCGCCAGAGATATAGGCAAGTCAAAAAATGCTTTCCCTATGGAAACATTGTCCTAACTATAACTACCTACTGCCGGTCAATAGTAGGTAGCTATAATTAGGACCTATATTCCATAGGAAAAGCATATTCTGACTTGCCTTAATCTTTGGCCATTTGATGAATCTTCATGAAATTTTCCAAAAATGGACCCTACTCTGTCTAGTGGTGCATGGTTAGGTTCGAGGTGATCTGTCAAGCAGGGGCCGAGAATAAGTGCTGGGTAAAAAAAATGGGTTTCCCATGTTAATTCCAATAGAGATTTTAGACACAGCTACAGCCCGAACCGCTTGACAGAAGTACACCAAATTTGGCAGAAAGGTAATGCTTGGTTCAGAAAGCACCCTGTTTATTTGGTGTAAATCCATTCAGTTGCTTTAGAGTTATTAAAATAAATCCAATATTCGATATCTAGGGATGCAAATCCTCCCGATCTCATGCAAAGATCTAATTGACTACCAACACTTCAA
Organism: Calotriton arnoldi; assembly: GCA_963921515.1. NCBI lineage: Eukaryota > Metazoa > Chordata > Amphibia > Caudata > Salamandridae > Calotriton > Calotriton arnoldi. The sequence goes on from CAWUFW010003815.1 coordinate 1,008,990, forward strand.
CCACAAAGTTTGGCAGCCATCTTGGGACTTGGCTTTAGTGGAGTTGCAAAAAAAAGACAAAAATATGAAAAGGTGTAAGGGAAGGAATACCCTGATCCTGAGCCTTGGTGCTGAAGTCCCCGATGGACTTCGCCAGGGCAAAAAAGCATTTTTAAAAATATTTTTGCTGAAAATTGTGACGGATTCGCAAATTCAATGAAAGTTAAAAAAAACAAATCAAAAACACTATCTCCATTGCTTGTTCATAATATAGCCACCAGGTGGTCCAGGTCCCGGGGGCATGTGTCTTTTTTAACATAAAGGAGTGGGGCACACAGAGCCCCCCCTCCTAAGGCTCTATAGAGCCCCAGGGCCCACCACCTGCCAGGGGGTCTGTGATTATAATGAAGGGGGCCATGTGGACACCCTCCATGGGCTGTTTGATGCCCAAGGGACCACCACCTACCCCAGGGCTAAAATAAAATATTTGAAGGAGTGCCTCAAGGACTCCTGGGTCCTGTGGACCACCTCCTCCACTGGGCCAGCAATTAAAATAGATGTGGGAGGGGAGCCGCCCGGACTCCCTCCCAGGCCTTATACGACCCCTGGGACCACCAACTCCCTGGGGCCAGCCTGTGAAAATGAAAGGAGGGGGGCACATGGCCCCCCTCTGGGAGCCATTAATGGCCCTGGGGACTACCACCCCCCAGCCAGGCTAAGACAAAATATCCAAACAGCCGCTGCATTATTCCTTGGAACATAATTGTGTCTCTGTGCCTGGTCAAGGAGTCAGATGATCTTTGGATTTTTTCTTAGTCTAAGACAAATCCAATCAATTTCTGGCCATAGCTAGAGCACAGATGTGTGCCCATGCCCCTGCAATGTACCACACACCTATAGGATTTCTTGTAAACTAATGCAAACCCAAATACTGTCTTGTCCTGGCTGGGGGCCTAGGAATCATGGAGTCATGCAATTTACTGCAGTTCTTGGACTCTTAGGTGGCAAAGAAGCCTCAGTTGCAACAGTATACCACTCCTCATGAGTGCCCAAAAATGTCAGGAAAGGCTAGAAAAAATTGACGACCAATCTAGGGGCATGGACTGAAGAGGTAACAACCCAAGAATGCTCAATTACAGGACAGCCCTTCCAGTGAACAAAGCAGCCTCTGACACTGTTAGAATTACAGATCTCACTAATCTAATCTGGATGTCCATCAACCATAACAGGAGAGGGAGGAGAACTTAGGAAGACAGAATCTAAGGGCAACAGGATTGATCTGTTTGGTTATTACAAAGGAACCAAATATTTGAGGACAACATCAAACTGGAAATTTTCGAGTGGGCAAGAACTTGAAAGGCAGCCAAACCTCTCCTACTTTAACATATAGGACCAGTCTTCTTACTCTATTGGTTCTAGCTTTTGATGCAGTTTTAGACTCTTGTAAATTCTAATAAATCACTTTTCTGTCAAAGCCAGGTCTCTCTAGAGGAGTGGGTGAAGGAGAAGATGGAGAGGAATGATGATTGAAACTCTCATACAATAGAAGGGTCCTTGGTAGCTGAGTGAGCAGCGTTGTAATGTTATAACTTTACAAAGGGAAAGAATGCTGCCCAGTTGTTTTGACTGACACAGCAGAAACACCTTACATACTGTTCAAGAGTCTGCTTGACCCTTGAAGGGTTTCCATCAGATTGTACTTAGAGCTCCTAACTGAGATTATAGTGTTGGTAATCCCATGCGGGTAAGTACACAACTTAGGGGTCGATTCCGATCTGGGCCGGTAGGGCTCCGAATCGGATTCGGCTTTACCGGATCCGATTCGGACACCCTGTTTCCGACCGAGTCGGACGTGCGTCCGGGCGAACGAGTACGATGCGAACGTACGCGAAATCGCTGACCGACTCGTTCGCGGGACCCAACCGCTCCGACCGACTCGCACGGACACGACTCGCACCGCGCAATGGAGACGTTCCCCGGCCGGGTAAGTACCATGCGCGGCGCGAGCAGTCCGACCGACTCTCACCGTCCGGCTCGAAAGTGCAGTCGGAGCCGCACTTTGGGGGTCCGTGTCGGACCCCCCTGTACACGTAGCCACGCGAGTCGCACACAGGGGGGACCCATGGGTCCCCCCTACCTGTGCGTGTATGGCGCGACCCGCTTCGACGCGTACCCACTATATGGGGCGCCCTTGTTCGCCTCGCACCCATTGAGTCAATGGGAGCCCGCGTACGCGTTGTACGACCGGCTCCCATTGACTTCAATGGGAGTCCGACCGAATCGAGTCCGATAGCATGCGAACGCATTGTACTCGTTCGGTCGGACTGCTAGGGTCTGATTCGGTCGGAAATCTCTCCGGGTCCGGCTCGGTCGGAGAGATTTCCTGCCCGAATCGGAATCGGCCCCTAAGTTGCGGTAAATCATGTGCTAAGGATGAGGAGGGATAGGCAAAGGCTGGCAAAAAGCCAAAAGGCTTTGCAGTGACTGCCTTGGATAGTGCACAAACTGGAGAGTATGTACCATAGTAGTTTACCTCTATGTGAACAGTAGGCTCCTGGAAGGAATGTAGGACTAGTTTTAAGGTTGACTTAACTCTGTGAAAACCTGCTACTGCAGTATCATAACACATTTCCAGATGGGTCATTGTAGGGAACAACAAAGCATGCTTGAAAAAACACAGATTCTGGGAGTATGCCAACGTTACTTGACTCTGCAGTACATGAAGTTCTTCCAGAGAGATCTGAGCATGAGTGTCTCTCAAACATTGTTAAAATGACCTGGCCAGAAAGTCAAATTTGTCAGGAAGCAAAAGGACAGGAGTCTTAGAATCCTCAATCAAAATTTCCCATCAAGAACGTTCTTTGTACTAGAGATGTGAGTGACATAGAAATCATATTATGAAAAGAAATAAACCAAGCAAATTTGTCTACTGTTTCTGCATTGCATTCTCTACAGATACTGGATCTTTCATTGAGTTGTCAAAATATTCGACTGCTTCCACTAAAAGATGCTGCTGCTCCATATGCATGCCTGAGGGCCAAGATCTCATGTTCCAGAACTGAATAACATTTCTCACATGAATTCAGGACATGGAAGAGATAACAAATGGGATGTTCCAGGTTGTCCCCCTCCTGGAGCTGAAAGAACAAGATTTTAAGCATCAGTAACCACAAAAAACTTCCTGGATGAATCTCAGTGTCTAAGAAAAGGAGCTTGGGTGAAAGTCTTCTTGAGACTGAGAAAGGTATCTGGTTCTAAGAGTCCAACAAAGCCTTTATGTATGTTCTCGAAAGTGGCACATGTAAAAAAGTGAATTATTAATTGGGCTGGATGTTAGTCCATGACAAGTAATTAGGTCACCATCATGTTAGGTCCAGTTAAATGTTTCAGCAATTTAAACTTGAGCTTAACCCCTCAGTAGTCAGGTTTAACTAAAGAAAACATGTAAAGCAGTTAGAAGAATCAAAGCAGTTAAAAAGTCAATAAAACAACACAATAAAAAATACAGCTACAATGTATGAAAACGGTGAAAGACTTGACGAACAAAACAATACCAAAATGACAAAAATGCAAGGGGAACCAGAGATATGAATTTTGAAACATTTAAGTGAAAATAGAACCAGGTGCAACAATTGTGGTCAATGGCTGTGGTTGGCTGGAAACTAAGCGTTATTTCAGGTCAACAACAATGGAGCATGGGTCAGATACTCAATCTAGGGTTGACCAGGTCATAGGTTTTACCTTGGATATTTTTTCTGTAAGTCAAAACCACCCAGAGGGGTAAGGCATCAGGCTGTATCCAAGAAGGGCTCCATGATGTTGGATAAGCCATTGATTATGGCAGGAAGTGCTCATAGAGTGAACATTCAAATTTTGCATGCCAGGGAACACCTCTTGCCGGTCAAGATTTTAACCATTAGACTTAGAACCAGATTTACTATGCACTTTTGTTGTCCTTGCATCACAATGACGATGCAAGGCAAAGAAAGTACCGAAATGACATTTATAAGCCATGCAAATCTCGTGGCTTTGCCTCACTGTCTAGCCACTGCCTTGCGTTACACAGCATGGGATATACATTATATGGGTGGAGCATGGGCGTTCCCATGCATCCACCTATGTATTTTGAAGCAAACCCAAATTTACTTAGAGCAGTAACCCCGAATTTTCGCCAAATTTGAGCGCCGACCCAGGAGGGGTGTAAACGAGGAGGAACATAGAAAGAGGAATATGCCTCTGAGGATTGTTTTTGTGCAGTAAGGTGTTCCTTCCTATACAAAAACATACTGCCTGTAATGCAGGCACTCTTGCTTAATAGCCCAACAGTGAGTGCATAGTTGTCAGGTTGCCTGAAGTGCACCAGCACTATGAGAGAGCAAAAGTGCACCATACCTTTGTAACTATTGCATATTTCACCTCTCTCAGTTTCACACAATGCAGCGTGTTGCATGAAACGTTATTAAATCTGGGCCTTAGTCTCTTTTTCAGAGCTTGGAATCCTCCAGCGTGGGAAAGCTGCAGGCTATATCTGAAGAGGGCTCCTCTCTGAGGTCCCGAGCGGGGCACACCAGTTTTTTCATCATAGCTGCATTTTTGGAAAATTTGCTTGGCAGGTTTGCCCTCATCCCCTAGAGGGTTTCAAGGTCAAACATTTTGTAAGTCACATGTTTTCCGGAATGTTATGAGCAGTCCAGCACACCCAAAGGTCCCTGGACCTCAGGAACAGCACTTGGGGTTCACAAATCACTCCAGCAGAGGCCCTCCAGCAGGGTGCAGGTTAGGTCCAGTTGGTATTGGCCAGCTGGGATCAACTGACCTTGCACTCCATTTCTTTGTCCTGCCTACAAGTAGAAGCAGGTTTCAAAAAGCAGGTGCGGTCCTATTTCTGTTCTTCCACAGGTCCAGAGTATTTTTCAGAAGGTGTCCAGGCTCCAATGTTTATGCCTGGCATTAGCCTGTGGTTGGGGCTGACTCCTCGCCCCTCCCTAACCAAAAGGATAAAAATTCCCTGTGTTCCCACTGTCAGCATTGACTATCCTATGGAGAACATTTGAGCTAATCTGCTCTGGGAAAACCAGCTAGTCCACCAGTGTGGTCATGCTAGCTCCTGTACCCCTTAGAGCCTCTACCTTGGTCCCGTAGATGATTGGTTATTGCTTGTCCTTCCCCATTCTGTGGGGAATGGTGACCAGGGCTTTTACATTCACCCCACTCACGGAGACTAAGGTGACTTCAGTCAAATCCCTGGTTTCCCCTGGGCAAAGCTCCAGTTGAAATCCTACATTTGCAATTCATTGGGAGGGCTTATTGGAACAGACTGAGTCTCCCTTCTCATGTCCTGGCTTGTGCCTGGCCAGGTATACTCCAGTTTTTAGGTCCAAACGTTTCTCTTTCCCTTGTATACTCCCCTTTCAGTTTGGAAAAGGAACAGAACTCCCCCTCTTTAGTAGATGTTTGGGACCCTTGTGAGAACTCTTTCTTTTTTATTCTTGCTGACCCCTCTTTCTCCAAAGGAAGGGTAAACTCCTCTTTTGGTGTCTCCTTCCTGGGACATTTTAGACACCCTAGTGTGCACCCACAACTCAGCTGCCTTACCAAGCTTCCTGGGGTCAGACAACTTGGAATCCACTAGATGCTGGCGTAACTCTGAATGACAATTTCTCAAGATGTGCTCCTTTATGATCAGACTATATAACCCATAATAAGTGGTAACTGAATTGTCTTTTACCCTACTACTGAGTCAACCCCGGATTGTTATGTGTCTCAGAACTTTAGCTAGTATTCTTCAGGTGTGAGAGCAAACATGTGCACAAGGGCATCATTCATGAGAGTAGTAGTTAGCTATCCCCTCTTTTAGAGTCAGGAGTGTATCCCTCTCCAGTGTTAGTAATAACTTCTACAGTAAGGCTCCCAGTGCTGTTGGCCCACTATGCACTTTCTCAAATGCTCTTTCTTAGGAGGCAAAACATTTGTCAATGTTATTACTACCAGAAAGCTAAGCACAATACCCTTAAGCAAGAGACGGTGTGTGGTCCTCCTGTAAACATCTCACAATTGCTGCGACCTTCAACTTCAGACCTCAAGAATCCTACCCTGGACTTCATCTCCACCAAGGGTAGCCTTTTTTCCTTCAGAGCAAGCATCTTCTCCTCAAGTGCTATGGATGCTAGTTTGGCCTGCAGCTCCCTTGCTGATTGCTTGTCACTGAGCTCTCCCTGGCAGATGGCCAGTTCAGAAGGGCTTGTGCTGGCAGAGCGCACTTCGCACCCAGCCCTGGAGGGTATACTGTAAAATAGATTTTGGGGCAGGTAGTCCCCTGCCCCTTCATCCTCTGGGGCTGTACACATTGGTTCATCCTAAGAGGAGATCTGTGCTTAGAGGCCTTGAGAGACCTTTCATAATGAGCCTTTCTGGTATTCTGGCTTAACTTTCATTTCCATTTTCTGCACAGGGCCTTCATTTCCACCATTGTGAGAGTTGCCATGGGTAGCCAGATCCAACTTTCAGAAGAAACAAAAATCAAAATCATAATCTAAAATTAATTTTTACTTTCAGTTGAATTTAGAGAGTTTTAATTTCCAATTTAAACCTAGTGATACTGCTAAACAGAAGTTCTGTATCCAACTCCTGAACACCAATATAAGAAAGTGGATTATTAGTTGTGGTGGAAGTCAAACCCATGAAACAATTTCATTATTCTTGTAAATTTTTAATAATTGAATCCTGGCTTCAGTAATTCACACCTGAGCTCAACCTGTGGGAACTTTTGACTCAGAAAGGCTTAACTTAAAAAAATGCATAAACCATTCATAAGTACCAAAAAAGTTAAAAAGTCAAAAACATAACAATTGAAATCCCACTCAAATTTATAAAACTAGAGAACAATTTAATTAATAAAATGAGACCAAAACAACAAAATTCCAATAGGAGGCCCTGGAGATATACGTTTTTAATGCTTTAAATTGAAATAGTGCAAAAAAAGTGCAAAGCGTCAATCACTGTTATCTGGTCATGGCTGGTACCTAGGCACAAGTTTTGACCAGCTGTGATGGAGTGCAAAACGGATACAGGGATCAGGTTTGTCCGATTGAAAACATTACCTCTCGGTGGCAACAGCCTTCAGTGCCCCAGGCACTGGGGCTGCCATATAGAGAAGGGGCTTAACGTTGATGGATTCTGGCATCAGTATGGAAGCTCAGCATAACCTTGGGTTTTAGACAGGGAAAGCTCTGGTGGGGGACGTTCAAGTTTTCATGCTTTGGAGGACTCTGGCATCAAACATTTCTCCTTCAACCATGGACACTATGTAGTTGCTGTTTGAAATTGAAGAAGGCTCAGCATCGACGGATACCGGTGTCGAATACCGGTGACAAGAGAACATACCAGGAACTACGGCAAAGTTAGGCCCAGCAGTGATCCACTTTCGTCGGATCGGCTGGGCAGGCTGGTTCAAGTCTCCAAATGGTTCTCCAGATAAAAAGTTTGCAGAAATGTATAAAGCCCAAACTTTACCAATATATTAGAAGGAGTACTCATTAATACAAACTAGGGTCACAGGACCTAAGGAACAGCACTTGGGGGTCACAACTCACGATATCAGCAGAAGCCACTAGCAGGGTCCAGGGAATATCCAGTTGGAACGGCTCAGCTGGGCTCTTCAGGAAAAGGAGCTTTCTGTAGCTTGTTGTGTCTCTGTAGCCTAACATGAGGTCAGCCAGCTGACCGTAACAGTTCACTTCTTTATCATGGGTGAAAGTGGGAGCAGGTACAGTCTTTCAGGTCTCTTCACAGGTCTTACCAGTAGGTGCCATCCATTTTCTGTCTTCCACAGATCCAGTAGTGTTCTAAAGACGTTGCCCAGGGGTGCCACATTTATAGATGACAGTAGTCTGTGAGTGAGGGTGACTCCTGGCACTAGGGACAAAAATTCCCAGGGGTACCCCTACTTATTTGTGCAGCAGTTCCTGGGTGCCTTACTGCAAACAATCCCAAAGTGCCATTCTCTACCAAAATCCAATACGGTTGAACCTTTCGTTCCCTTTTTAGAGTTCCTGTGCCCAACCTAAAGGTATGGCTAGGGAAATGAGAAGCCCCTCCTCTGTAGTCAACCGATACCAGTTCTGTGGACGGCTCTTCTCCCACTGTGATTGCTACCTGACTGACTAGGGGGCAAAGGAATGGGCAGGTCCAGGTGTTAGCTTCATTTGGTCTATAGGCTTCAGGTAGGTAAAAGGTTACTTTTTAAAAGTATCTTTTGGAAACAATTTAACAAATATGTTTTGAATTTGGCTTGTAGAAAACATTTCAGAAAAGTCAAAGAATGATGCTTTGCTGTGGAACAGCTAACTCTGCTATGGTGAAAAAAGTGTTTGAGGCCTAAGTAATCACAGTAATAACTTGTTTAGCATAAAACATTTACATGTCCTTCTTTTAAATAACATGCACCCTGCCTTTAGGGCATTTAAGGCCTACTTAGGGAAGAATTATTAATATTTAAAAGTACAGTTAAGGTCTGTAAAAAGAGGTTATTTCAACAGGTCGTATGGTAGTTTTAAAACAGCACAAACAGGCTACAGTTGTAGGCTTCCAGACATCTTTTGATGGCACAGACTCTAGTGGTGGCACAGTTTGTGCTGTAGTCACTACTGACAATTAAATTACAGGCCCTGGGTAAACTTTGTACCATATTCCATGGCTTTATAAATAGGTTTGCTATACCATTTAGGATTATGGCCAATTTTGGCATGTTTTAGGCATCAGAGCACATGAACTGGGGCCTGGTTAGCAGAGACTCAGTGCACAGAGTGAAAAAGAAACAGCAGCATCAGTCTAAAAAATGGGGTTCATCATGCAGAAAGAGGCATTATCCTACACCTGTAATTATTTGTTCAAACAAGGGTTGCCAGTAATAACTAAGGTACTTGCTCAAGTCAAAGTGGCACTGGTTGAGAAACCAAGTAGATACCCAAATTTGGATCTGTTAGAGGAAAATTGTCCAGGTCGAAAGCCAAAATAAACTACCAGGCCATCTAAAACCGCCTTTAATCTCACAGCAACTCTAGAATACTTAATTAAAGGACTGACGGCAAGAACGTCACAAGACCTGGAATGGATTGCTTGGCAAAGGCCAGCATTCTTGCTCCTAAACTGGTCCCAATCCACTTTTTTTTACTGAGAGATAGCAGTCATGTTTAAACCAGGATCCATGCTAGAAACCGTCAGAAATCTTTCGGTGTTTCAACCTATTCAGGTCTGGATTCTTACCCGCAATCTAGTCTGGGTCTTCCACTATCTGATGTACGGATGACTGTTTCCAGAATTCACAATGTCAGCACACATTGGAATATGTGATAGGCAAGCTTTCACCGTCTCAGGAGGAAAAAAAACAAATGCATAAAAAGACCTCCTTGATGGATGAAGACTTATGAGCGTTGTAGAAAAACAGAAGTCCAGAATCTAATGGTGAAGTTCTTCAGGAGCGAGGAGTCAGGATCAAGAAGAGAAAAGAGTGAGGAAACAAGCGAAGGAGCACAGCTTTGTTGCGATGCACCCTCCAACCAAAATAACACCTTAATGTAGTAAAAGATTAGGAAAAGAAAATTACATCAAACGTCACACAACAGGAAACATAAAGGATTGGGAAAATCATAAGGGAATCAAGGAAGAAACAGCCATAATGGTAAAGGGAAATAAACAGAAATGAAGACCTGAACTGGACTAGCTGTGGAGCAGCTCTAAAAGGTAGCTGCAAACCCTCAGGCAGGTATTTGATTTTTTGGAGCTGGAAGAGCAAGGCGAAGCACCTAGGAGTCCAGAAATACGTGGAAAGGCAGCCTCAGGTGATTGAAACTCGAAGCCAAAGCTGCAGGCTTCATGCAGTGTTTCCTGAGACCCTGGAACAATGAAACCACACAAGGTACCGCAGTTCTCGGACATGGAGATGACGGAGACGCCGTGGTTGCAACAGTTTATGGCTGAATGTATCCATGTTATTCAATTGCAATGACATTTGCTGCTGCAAATATGAAAAGAAAATGTGGGACAGATGACATTATCTTTAAACCCTGAACTGCATTACGACTATTCTCTGGAACTCTTGTGAGAAACACAGCCTAACAGGATAACACTGGCTTAAGATCCCTGGCATTTTCTTTCAACACTTTTTTCCTCTAAAAAATAATAATCTCTGAACCTCTTTACCAATTTTCTGTCAGGAGTGTGTTGGATTCCATTTAACTGAATTGGTCTGGGAACTTTACTTTAATTTCTTACTTTACTACTTTACTATTTGTGAGTTTGAATTTATTTATAGAAAATATATACACAATTGGGTAAAAAAAATTTAAGCAATATTTTGTCAATGATATTCTAACATGAGACCATATGTTTACGTATCTAAATTTTGGCAGATATTTGTTCGAATCGTTAGATCCTATCTCTTTCAGTATTATGCCAACATTATCTAGAGCACAATGTCTTCACTTAAATGCAAAGATCACTAAAAGATTTCTTGCAGCTACACAGACTGTGGTCAGTCAATTACATATAAGGAAACATTTTCAGGTTTTCTTGAATATAGAGAAGGACGTGATGGTTTACAGGTTCAAATGTACAGAATTATCCCTCACGAGGCCAGAACACTGAAAGTTTTATAGCCTAGTTTGGAGTTTTGAAATTCTGGTTACCTCAAAAGGGAAGCCAATTACATATTTCCTGATTTTACATTTCTGAAACTGATGGGCAGTGCCAGATGTGCGCTAATGTATTCATGAATTTATTACAAAACTACTGCTATGCAACAGGCAGTCTGTAAAACAGTTTCTAAAATTACACACAGATCTGTTTAGGAACTGTCTAGCATTTTGCAATGGACCTGATCAGCTTTACTGCAAATGTATATTCACAGTAGAATGCAAAACATCCAGTCTCTTTAACATCAAAGCAGGAGGTATTTTATGACTTCTGGCAATGGAATGCTGAAAGCGATAGCAGACTTTCATCTTTCTATTTGGTATTTGCAGTTTTTCAATGGGGACTGTCTGAGTCCCTTAGGTGAATATGGCATGTTTTGAAAGAAAAAGCATCATGGAGAACATGTTTACAAGAGGATAAGATTTGTGAATGAGTTATTACTAAAGTGCAACAATCACCAAAAGATAAATTTAGATGGTTTGGTAGCCCATCAAAATGTTCTTGGTGGATGGACACCAGACTCAACAGGGCTGGAGATGTTTAAAGAGGAAGCAGCCACTCATGTTCGATGCTGAAAAACCCTGTAGCGAGTGCTTTGGGGGTTGGGTCACCCACCAATCTTAATCCGAAGTGGGATCAAGATATCTCCTCATGGAGTCCATATGCAATGGGATAAACATTGTTTACAAGGATGTTTACACATCGCATGCCATTACAACGTGGTAATTACAATGACCGAGTTGTTACATTGCATGCCATTATAACGCAAGCCGTTACAATGATTTACTGTAGGGGGCAGAAGGTGTTGGATTTGAAATCCAACACCTAACCTACTGTTACACAGACTGGAGTTGGAATAGTAAATTATACTATTCCAACATCCAGCGCCTCCCCCACAGCAAGTCTTTGCAATGACTTGCGTTGTAATGGTCTGCGATGTAACAACACGGTCATTGTAATGACCGCATTGTAATTGCATGCGTTCTAAATGCATGCATTGTAACATGGCCTATTCATGCAATGGATCAGCTGGGTGGACCAGGAGCACCACTACACTATTAACACAAATATCCCCATCTGACGTAGAAAAAAGTCAAACTCTACCTGGGAGCCCCCAGGTCGGACCTGGATAGCACTGCAAGGAGAGGGGGTCCATGCACACTGTGATAACCACCGCAAACACAACTCCAATCCCCAAGCCCAAATGCAGGCAGAAAGGTGCATTGATATGTTGAGCTCACCACACAGCACTTTATAAGCAAGTACAGGTACAGGCACAAAGCTGCCTTATTGTCAAAGTGAGCAGTGTGCAGACATCCCAGTAAGGCAGGCTTATGTAAACCCTTAGCTAAAATTACATTAGAGGATGCATCAAAGCATCTCATTAAAACAAAGGAGACATTTTCTGGGAGAACACAGCAGATATAGCAAAGCAGCACAAAGAGAAGCCACTGTGATTGAGGAAAAATGAACATATTTTGCATGGTGATGTCAGAGAAAAGCAGGGAAACCACCACAAATATTAACGTGGGTTGTTAGGAACGCCCCACAAGATACCCCTCATCTATTTTGATAAGGTTAGCATCCTGGGGCCAGATTTATAAGAGAGTTGTGTTGTCCTTGCATCATGCAAGGTAACACAAGTGCAATACAATAGTAAAGTCAGATTTACCAAGCTATGCTAGGCCACCTTGCGTGCCCCTGCATGGCTTGTTAAATTTGGAGTAACGCAGGCAGCACAAGTCACTGCCTTGTGTTACCCTGCCCAAGGGAGGCGTTCCATGGAGAAGCGTGAGTGTTTCCATGCATCTACCCATGGATTTTGATGCATTCTCAGATTTACCATTAGTGGTAGGCCTGGGAATGCGTCAAAATGCTACCCCTTCCTAGGGGAAGTGTAACAAGGAGAAATATCTTTATTTCTCCTTGTTTGTTCCTCTTTCCATTCTGCAGCACACACCGAAGGTTCCCCTTCCTGCACAAAACAATCCTGCCTGCAACTCAGGCACCATTGCACCATGGAGCAAGGGTGTCTGCATTGGCGCAAGGCAGCACGTTGTGTGCCAGAGCAAAGAAAGGACAGGGATGCACATACAATGTTAAATATGGAGCATTCTTGCCCTTTCCCTATCATGCAGCGCAGCAAGGTGTCTTGCTGCATTGCATTGCTTGAACGTTTGATAAATCTGACCCCAAGTCTCCTTGGAAGGGAAATTAATCATTTAATTAACTAAACAATCAAACATTTTCACTTAATCATTTCGAGGGAGGATTAGTATTGATTCAAGCACTCCTAAGGCTGAGATTATGTCTTGGTTATTGGTCCAATGAGTTTCTGGCTACTCTGAGAGTGATAGACAATTTAGTTCAATAGTATAAATATGACTATCATGAAATCTTTACTTTTGAGTGGGTACTATTTCTTGGAGGGAATGAATTGCATGGCAGAACATGTTCCTAGCTATAGTAATAATTTTGGAATGCGTAGTACTGTTGACTTGCTTCAAATCAATTGTTGAATTTAGGTGACATCCTTTGACAAAGCAAACTGGCCTCATATTTTATAACAACATGCCCCTTTAGTTTGCTATAGTCTCATGTGGAGCAATTGTGGTTTTAGGGTTCAGGCCTCCTTGTGCTGCCTCACATTTAGGGGGTATAACCTGCATTTAGGGTGATGTTTGACTGTGAGCTTTCCTTAGGGTGTACACCCTCTATATTGTGAGGCCCTTTAGAGTGTTTTCCTATTGTTTATTTACACATGCCATCATCTTTATCTTTGTAACTTTGTAACTTGTACTTCTGCATTGCGTTAAAAATACTGACTAGATATTTATTTAGATATTGGGTGTTATTGTGTAGTTCCTATTGTCAACCAGGGTACATCCGTGAATAAGTCTTGGGCTTGTCCACTGCACAATGGAGACTCTATGGAGGTCCCAGACACCCGAAGCCAAAGACGATAGTTGTCACATTTTGGGGCTAGTGAATTAAACTGTGGAATTGTATGCTCTTGTGAAACCTTATTTTGGTCCTCAGTGTAATATGAAACATAATTATATTAATAGAGAGCATGTTTAGGTATTAACAGCATCAGCAGTATAAAACCTTATTTCGATCACAATGGATCATAAAAGTATAGCCAGACAAACAAGCACAATAGATATATACATAAAAATACAATTTTAAATGTGTCGATAAATAAAGCATATCAGTTAAAAAACACAACAACAGTCATAGGTATTCATTACACAATCACTACTAATTATGTAGGAGTATCAACATCACAGATAAGATCTATAACTATAAAATATGAAATATCTCAGCATAGCACCTTACACACTTTAAAAATTCTTATAAAAAATCCGTACAGACTTATGAGTTTAGCTCGCTTAATCCAAAAAGACTTGAGAAACAAAGCCACACAAAAAACTACAATCTGACTGGTACCGCTCTTCAATATTCTAAACGTTTTCCGGAGCACCCTGCAACCCAAGTTTTTGCACAGAAGAACAATTCATTTTACTTGTATATGTTTATAAAACGGGGAAAAGAACAAAACTTGGATGGGCGTTTCGGAACACCCCTCACAGCCTGGACACAAATCACCACTTTGACACTTTTCCTGATGCCATCAACTGGTAAATGACTTTATGGGTAGGGTACCATACCTAAATTGGAGGTATAGTTTCCTTGCCAGTGGGGGGGCAATTTCATCGATGGTGCCTTCATAGACAGCCATTGGTTTCTGGACAATAAAAGACACAGGTAGAGAGCCCTTGCACTGACTGACATTATTAACTGCCACATTTTCCCCAAAAAGTATTTTTTTATTGGCCTTGCCAATCAAGCACATGCTTTTAGGGGTGGTCCAGTATTCATCCAGTTTCAATCTATAAAGTAGGTCCTTCATAGCATAGAGACATGGGGGCTGATTCTGATCTCGGCCGGTAGGGCTCCGAATCGGATTCGGCTTAACCGGATCCGATTCGGAGCCCTATTTCCCGACCGATCCGTACGCGCGTCCGGACGAGCGAGTACGATGCGAAATCACCGACCGACTCGTCCGGGCGACCCGACCGCTCCGACCGACTCGATCCCGGCTCTAACCGCACCGACCGACTCGCACGGACACGACTCGCACCGCGCAATGGAGACGTTCCCCGGCCGGGTGAGTACGATGCGCGCCGCGAGCAGTCCGACCGAGCCACACACTCCGGCTCAAAAGAGCTGTCGGAGCCGTACTTTGGGGGTCCGTGTCGGACCCCCCTGAATGTGTAGCCGCGCGAGTCGCACACAGGGGGGACCCATGGGTCCCCCTACCTGTGCGTATACGGGGCGAATCGCTTCGCTGCATACACGCTGTAGGGGGCGCCCTTGTCCGCATCGCACTCATTGAGTCAATGGGAGCCCGCGTACGCGTTGTACGACAGGCTCCCATTGACGTCAATGGGAGTCCGACCGAATCGAGTCCGATAGCATGCGTGCGCATCGTACTCGTTCGGTCGGGCTGCACGGGTCCGATTCGGTCGGATATCTCTCCGGGTCCGGTTCGGTCGGAGAGATTTCCGGCCCGAATCGGAATCGGCCCCATGGTATTTCCGTGCATACTGTGGGATCAAAAGATCTTTAATACCCTCTCGGCAAGAATCAAGAGTAGGTGTTGTCCATAACCTATACCAAAAGGCAGCATTCTGCATTCTATCTTGTCGGCAATTTTCTTTTGGGCCAAATCTAAGTATAGAGGGGTCAATGGTGTGCTGACGGGGAGATTAAATAGGGTTCTTAAAAACCTTTGCTCCACTATGGATAGGCCCGGGAGACATTCATTACAACGCAGGCATTACAACGCAATGCCTTTACAACGCAGCCATTACAACGCAGACACCATTACATCGTATACCATTACAACGCATATACCATTACAACGCAAGCCATTACAATGTATACTATTACAACGGATTGGTAAGTATTTGTTTGGTAGTTGTATTCATTTTTAATTAATATTCAGGTATTTTAATGTATATTATTTTATATTTTGTATATGTGTTTTAAATATTTACTATGTTTTAAAAAGGTGGTTATTGTTTATTTTAATACTCAGGTATTACATTTAATATTAAAGACATTTTAATATGTGTTTTAATTATTTAATATGTTACAAAAAAGGTTTTTATTGTTTATTTTAATACTCAGTTATAACATTTAATACTATAAGTAATTTTAATATGTGCTTAAAATATTAAAGGTGTTAAATAAAAGTGGTTATTGTTTATTTTAATACTTTGGAATTAAATTAAATATTAAAGTATTTTTATAATAACATTTAGAAATTAATTTATAAGTATATAAAAGGGAGAGTCATTACTTTTTTTATAATATTACAAAATTATTGTTGTACACATTTTTTTAAAAACACGTTTCAAAAGAAATATTACAGTATTTTTAAAAAATTTGAAAAGAAATTTAATGTGATATATTAATTTTATCAGGGAGAAGAGATTAATATTTAAAAAAAAAAGAAATAAGTAATTGTTTAGAAGATTGATTTTAATACTCGGGTATTTTAAAAAAGTACTAGAGTATTTTTAGGTAAATATTTTAATAAAAGCATTGATATACATTATTATTTTCATGGGGTAGTGTATTATATAAATAACAATAAATTAGTAAATCATTTTGTGGATATTAAATAAAATATATATGTATTAAAATTAAAAACTAGTGTTTGTTTAAAAAGTATTTTAAAAAAATGTTTACTATTAATAGGAGAGATAAAGTAAGGATAAAATTAAATTAACAATTAAATTTAAATAATATTGTTTATTGAATTTAAAAAAAATATTTAGGTAATAAAATTAATAGTAGAGTATATATTTATAAAACAAATTAACCTGAAAATTTTGTGAAAATAGTACTGTTAATGTGAATTATAAATTGGTAAGGAATTAATATTAAAAGTTACAATAAAATTAGTAATTTAATATTTAAAGAGGTATTTGATCATTAAAGATCCTATTTATTAAGTTAAAAAAATATAAAAAACAGACATTATTGTGTAAATAATTAAAAAATATTGTCTACTGTTTAAACTAAATTAATATAATATAACATGAAGAAAGAAATACAAGACATGTAATTACTTAATAACATATTATTATTAACATTTTTAATATTGTTATATTATACAAATAAATTATAAAAAAATATTCACAAAATAGTTAAAATACTTAAATAATTTACAAAAATAAATTTGCAATTTATTATGTACATTTACATTTTTTAACACATTTTTCAAAAATGTTCCCACGCTTTTCCATTGAAGTCAATGGGTGATAATGTCCTTTTTTCATTTTTATAGAAAGACATGACGTTGCCACGTAAACGTAACTTTCGTCATTACGGGGATCATCGCGCTACGGATCAGATGCAAGGGAGAGCTCCGTCAAGTTAAGAAATATTAAAATTATTAAAATACTTTGGGGTCGATTCCAATCTCGGCCGGAAGCGCACCTAACAGTATTCGTCCGGAAAAAAAACCAGCCGAGTGCGTGTTTTCCGACCGATTCGAACACTCGTCCGAACGAACAAGTACGATGCGCATAACAACCCAGATTCCGAGCGAGCCGTACTTACCCAATCCAGCTCCTGTTCCCCGCCCGAGCCGGATCCGTAAACGCCGAATCGAGTCGTACGGAAGCAAATACACAGCACCTTCGAGCCGGACGAGTACGATGCGCACTCCGTACGTGCCGAACCCGTCGCTACGTCCGGGACGTTTGAGCATCCGGGCGAGCCGTACATAAGCTCCGTTTCGCGCCACAAGACGATCCACGGCTATGAGACGAACAAGCCTGCTACGAGTACGAGTCGAAGACACGAGAAACACGAACGAGACGACCCAAGCATGAATCCCATTGCGCTAGTCCTACCTATACTCTACATCTATTACCGGGACCGGCACGGACGCGTACGGCGCAGACGGTAAGTCAAACACCAACAACACAATCAAACGACACGTACCCGAAATATGTCACACACACATAGGGATGCACAAATGACGTACACTAGCAACAGCAGAACCATAGGGGTGGGATGGCCATCACCAATGCCATACACACCCTTAGGGGGATGGATGCCTACCACTAACTGCATCCTACCACCACCCCTACTCAGGGGGGGCTGGATGCCTGCCACTACCAATACCCCTACTCAGGGGGGGCTGGATGCCTGCCACTACCACCACCCCGACTCAGGGGGGCCTGGATGCCTACCACTACCACCACCCCTACTCAGGGGGGCCTGGATGCCTACCACTACCACCACCCCTACTCATGGGGGCCTGGATGCCTGTCACTACTACCATCCCCACCCTTAGGGGGATGGATGCCTACCACTACCACCACCCCTACTCATGGGGGCCTGGATGCCTGTCACTACTACCAATCCCAACCTTAGGGGGATGGATGCCTACCACTACCACCACCCCTACTCAGGGGGGCCTGGATGCCTACCACTACCACCACCCCTACTCAGGGGGGGCTGGATGCCTGCCACTACCACCACCCCTACTCAGGGGGATGGATGCCTGCCACTACCACCACCCCTACTCAGTGGGGCCTGGATGCCTACCACTACCACCACCCCTACTCAGGGGGGGCTGGATGCCTGCCACTACCACCAGCCCTACTCAGGGGGGGCTGGATGCCTGCCACTACCACCACCCCTACTCAGGGGGGGCTGGATGCCTGCCACTACCACCACCCCTACTCATGGGGGCCTGGATGCCTGTCACTACTACCATCCCCACCCTTAGGGGGATGGATGCCTACCACTACCACCACCCCTACTCAGGGGGGCCTGGATGCCTACCACTACCACCACCCCTACTCCGGGGGGGCTGGATGCCTGCCACTACCACCACCCCTACTCAGGGGGGGCTGGATGCCTGCCACTACCACCACCCCTACTCAGGGGGCCTGGATGCCTACCACTACCACCACCCCTACTCAGGGGGCTGGATGCCTGCCACTACCACCACCCCTACTCAGGGGGCTGGATGCCTGCCACTACCACCACTCCTACTCAGGGGGGCTGGATGCCTGCCACTACCACCACCCCTACTCATGGGGGCCTGGATGCCTGTCACTACTACCATCCCCACCCTTAGGGGGATGGATGCCTACCACTACCACCACCCCTACTCAGGGGGGCCTGGATGCCTACCACTACCACCACCCCTACTCATGGGGGCCTGGATGCCTGTCACTACTACCATCCCCACCATTAGGGGGATGGATGCCTACCACTACCACCACCCCTACTCATGGGGGCCTGGATGCCTGTCACTACTACCATCCCCACCCTTAGGGGGATGGATGCCTACCACCACCCCTACTCAGGGGGGCCTGGATGCCTACCACTACCACCACCCCTACTCAGGGGGGGCTGGATGCCTGCCACTACCACCACCCCTACTCAGGGGGGACTGGATGCCTGCCACTACCACCACCCCTACTCAGGGGGGCCTGGATGCCTGCCACTACCACCACCCCTATTCATGGGGGCCTGGATGCCTGTCACTACTACCATCCCCACTCATAGGGAGATGGATGCCTACCACTACCTCCACCCCTACTCATAGGACGGGTAATGCATGACACAACCAGCATACTCCCACATAAGGAATGTCTGAAAATTACATCCCCCCCAACACCATGACAAGCGTGTGTAGCCTGTGTCAAATGCCTACAACACTGAACATGACATTGAACATACAATGTGACCCCCTAGCACATGTGTCACACATAAATGTGTGTGGCCTCCACAATGCAAGCCGACCATGCCCACTGTGGCAATGGGGTCGAACACCCCATCACCACAGCGACCAAAAGGTAAGTGTGGGGTCCATAGCTGATGCACATTTTGAACAGTGTGGCAATGGGGCCTAAAGCCCCATCACCACAGTGACCAAAAGGTAAGTGTGGGGTCCATAGCTGATGCACATGTTGAACAGTGTGGCAATGGGGCCCAAAGCCCCATCACCACAGTGACCAAAAGGTGAGTGTGGGGTCCATAGCTGATGCACATTTTGAACAGTGTTGCAATGGGGCCCAAAGCCCCATCACCACAGTGACCAAAAGGTAAGTGTGGGGTCCATAGCTGATGCACCTTTTGAACAGTGTGGCAATGGGGCCCAAAGCCCCATCACCACAGTGACCAAAAGGTAGGTGTGGGGTCCATAGCTGATGCACATTTTGAACAGTGTGGCAATGAGGCCCAAAGCCCCATCACCACAGTGACCAAAAGGGAAGTGTGGGGTCCATAGCTGATGCACATTTTGAACAGTGTGGCAATGGGGCCTAAAGCCCCATCACCACAGTGATCAAAAGGTAAGTGTAGTCATGGTAAAAGCTGCCAAACTGCATGGATGATTCCTGGTCACACAACAACAAACACATCAGTGGCATAGTAGTGCTTGTGTCCCATAGCAACATAGATTGGGTGAGGCAAACATTGCAGTGGCAATAAAACATCGTTTTGGCCATGTGCATACAAACATCACCCATGGGGGCTCACATTGTCAACATTCACAAATAACACAATGACAGAAGTGACCATCATAATGCAGACCCACATATCTGCACCAATGGACACACACATGTAGATATCCTGTGGAGACTGTAGATGTCAGGTGAACAAATACCATACCATGGCAGCAATGGGACATACAAACCATGATTATTGTGCTGACTGATGACCTAGGAGTCCCAGGGACAGCAGGGGAAAGCCACCAAACAATATACAGCCAATGGCACACTCAAGATATGCCAATGCAGTGGTGCAAATGCACAAACACAAACAGGCAGACTCACACTGCATATCAAGCACAACAGGTGATGGGGGTGTGTGCCAGTGTCCCCAGGCAACCACACAACACATGAGGAGGCCTGAATTCCAATTACACAGATGTGTATACAGTGCCATACAAAAGTAACTCATGGTTTGGATTCCCCTATGTGGGCAAACAGGCATTGTTAGATGAGAGGGAGCCCAAATTACACATGTCACACAAGCTTGTAGGAACAGCAACTAACACAGCAAGAGACAGACCCACCACAGCACTACCCCCAGGGACCCCACATTGTGGTGACACTAGCCTGCATGATAATCCCACTGTGATGACAAAGGTAGATGTCATTCACACTGTGAACCACAGCCATGTGTCCTGAGCAACAAACTACCATCACACCTACACAAGCACAAATCAATCAGCACGGCCTGCCAGCCAAGGCCAATATGGAGGTAGGGGTCTAGCCGTGCAACAACTCACATTTGTACACACTCAACACCACACACCTTGATCTCCACCAATGTGCAGCAGTGAAGCTCACATGGACTGGTGACATTGCACATGCACCCATGACAATCCCAAGGGTGGTGGTGGGAACTAAGGTGCAGAAACCCATCACACATGGCCAGTCAACAAGACTTGTGAATGTCTGACACACTGCACACTACGCGGTACATGGGCATGATGTGAAATCCACCACAATCAATGGGATCCCGGCCATAGTCACACACCAATGAAGAAGCCAAGGTGACACACAAAGAACACACGTACACAACTTCCAACATTGCAGCTCTGACCCTGAGGAGTGGCAGCAGTCACACACACAACGTTTCACAATCACTGAAAGCTACCACAAACTGTAAATTACATGACTTGTGTAACCAACAAGTGCCAAGGGGAATCCTGAATGTGTCCCATTTGCGTTTGCCCACATCCCCAGCCCTGACAACAAAGACAACCTGGGATGACAACCTGATGAACATTAGTTTGCCATGCACCCACATCCCGGAGAAACCAGGTCCAAGATGCTGGATGAACACAGAACAACTCAGCAAGCATCAGAAACAGGAACATCCGTAGGGACACAGCCTGTGTAGGAAAAGGGAAGGGAACACGCACAGACATGCTTACACAACACACAACACGGGCCCAGGCAATGTCACGGGATTACACACTGCCATGAGGGCACTCCACTCCTGTGGAAGGTCCGCTGTGCCAAACCTTGTCTGTGCACGACTCAAACATGTCAGCAGAACACTCGGTCAGTGAGTCAACAACTACAACACACTGAAGGCTCTGCTCACATCAGCCTGGGTACGGGAGTGTCACGTCAGTCATCTGCATACACCCAAAACACGTGTCAAGCAAGGTGCACTGTATACACTGATGAGTCCTTCAACATTGGTGTGCTAAACTGCATGTCCAGTGGAGATGGGCACACAGTCAGGGAAATAGAAACATTGAACAGTGGTAAGCCCACCAGATGTGCATCACTGTAAGACAAAGATGTTAATTTACAAATGCAAAACGTACATCCCTGTGTCATATGCTGAACATCACACCCTCAGACTGCAGCAGAGGATGCTATAGATCCAGACTACAACAGAACACATATCCCATGGACCACATGGAGTCCATCACAGCAACACTTCATTTTCCTGATCTGAACACTATTACAACTGCAAATGCATGATGATACTCATCTACATCATGTACATCAAAAGAAAAACCACAAGTAAACACAAAGAGGCTTTATTCAGCAAATGTCAATCAAAATTCAGAAGTCCAAATTAAACTAAGGCCAATGGCCAGTCCAAATACACAGTCCCAACAGGGTGATATGTGACAACTTGTCACCCATTGCTTGCCTGCACTGGTACGGACAGGGGACATCCCCCTTGGAGGGGCATACAAGGGGCAGGCCAGGCACCGCAGGGACAGGATCAGGGGATGCCAGAGTGAGGCAGTGAAGGGGTGGTGGGTGCAGGAGTGTCACCGGCAACTACAGTGGAGGTGTCTGACTCAGGGGGGGCTGGCACCACTGTAGGGCACAAGTCAGATGGTGTTGGTGCTGCAACCTCTGCAGTGGGCTGGTCTGATGGAGTGGACTGGGTCCCCACTGCAGTGCCCGAGTCAGATGGGGTGGTTGTGGACTCCACTGCAGTGCATGCCTCCAAGGGAGTGGAAGGGGGGGCAGATGAGGTGGGCAGGACAGAGGGGGGGGACCCGGTCTCCACACCAGTGGCACAAACAGGCAGAGCATCTGGGTTGGGGGTGGAAGAGCAAGTGGCAGGGGGGGAGGGCCTAAGCAGTTTGGGGATGCAGTATTGGTGTGTGGGGGAACCTGGGGCAGGGTGTGGCGGTGGAACCTGTGGAGTGGTGGCCTGGGGGATGGAGGTGAGAGACTGGGTGGTGGAGCTGCGTGGTGGTGATGGTGGGGTCTTGCCCTTCCTGGTCCGGGGGGACTTCCGAATGGGGTCCTCAGTCTGCCTGCGCCTGGGGGAGGGTGTCCGGGGGTGAGGGGCACTCCCCTCTGTGTGGGTGGACTTCCTCTTCCCCCGGTATGCCGGATCTGCAGGATCGGAGGGGAAGAGGCCGAGGTCACAGAGGAAGAGCTGCTGTGTAGGTGGGGTTTCAGGTGAGGCAAGGGAAGGGGTCTTGGAGGGAGAGGATTTGGAGGACTGCGGAGTGACTGTGGATGCCTGTGTGTGGGTCTGTTCCCCATCCCCTGTGTGTGTGGTATCTGTCCCCTGAGGATGCTTGTGTGCACGTCTTGCCTTTCTTTTGGGTGTGTCTGTGCTGCTCGTCTCTGTGTGTTTGGGTGATTGTGCAGGTGTGCATGTGCTTTGGACAGGTAGGGTGCCAGGAAGTGTGGATGGGGCAGAGGTAGGAGGGGGAGGGACTGTTGGAGGAGGGACACTGCTGCCGTCAGGGAGGAGTCCATGGACTTATTGCTCCTCTGTAGGGCAGACATACCCGTCGAGATGCCCTCCATGAACGACACCAGCTGTGTCAACAGAGTGGTGTGTGCATGGAGGACACTCAGCATTGCTGTCTGCCCTACATGGAGCTGCCGAAGTAGGTACACAGACTCCTCACTCAGGGCAGCAGGGGACACAGGGGCAGGGGGTGCGGTGCCTGGCACGAAGGAGACACGCTCCCGAACACGGGAGCCTCCACGGACCTCTGGAATTGGAGCCAATAGGAGGGCGGTGCTGGTGGTGGCGGGGCCAGACAGACTAGCTGGGGTGTGGTGGCTGCTGACACCCACCTCCACAAGGGAGTCATCCTCCGAGCTGCTGTGGTCCTCAGCTGAGGTGGATGGTGCTGAGGACTCCTCGGTGTGGCTCCCCTCGCCCTCCGTGCCACTGGGTCCCTCCGACCACTCGTCGGATGCTGACCCAGTCTGGCTCCGCAGCTCCTCCTGGTCCGTGGAGCTGTCCCCTCCTGTGGCCGTGGATGTATCTGCAAACAATTAGGGAAACAGACAAACATCAGTCACCTGCACTGACCGCACACACCACAGTAAGTACAGCACTTACAGAGCCAACCCTGGCATCCTTAGATGAACATTGCCAAAACTCCTCACACAGATTCGGAGAAGCCAATCGTCAGTCTGATGGTCAACCATGGGACTCACACCCCTCCTGCCCTTGCACCCATCTGTCTGGTGCCTGTCTGATGGTAAGACCCCAGTGTGGACACATGCACCACCTACACAGTTGTTGGACATTGCAGGGAACACAGTGAAGTATGTGAACATGCACACATCACATCTCTTGCCACTGAGTCAGTGCCGGTGTCCGGAGAAAGGGATGGCCAGAGTCTAAATAGAAATGCATGTGATGCATACCAGCACCAGACACCATGATGCACCCATGTCCGGATAGTCCATGCCACAATGGGGTGCATGTTGCACATGTCACTCCCCTGCAGGATCACTCTTAGGAAGTTTAATGCCATGACACAGGCATGCGTGCAAAGTCATACATCACTGTCTCCATTCACATGGCCATGGCAGCCAGCCAACAACAGTCTGCACTGTGTCACAATCCTAGGACATGGGGAATGCAAGTTATGTAACTGACAAGTGCACATGTCCATCCCCCACACACCACATCATCTGAACTAGTATTTGTCCACGTCATGCCAATTGGACATATGGGGGACATGAAACACAACTTTCAGAACCTGAGCACCTCACAGTGTGCTGTGAATGAATAACAGCTGCCTGAAAGTCACAGTCGCATACACCTGTGTGCACAGTCAAGTGATCAAACACCTATAAGTCACAGAAGTATCGTCTCTCATGGTCATATCTCAGATGGCATGCTGAGCCCTAACCGATAAACATACCAGTAGTCCTGACAACGAAGCCATAGCACAATGACACAGAGGCAGACACCTGAGGGAACATGTCACTGATCACAACATGTCAGATGATACACGGGAGTGGGAGTACAGAGTGTATTGTATGCCCTGGAGTAGGCATGACTGTCCAGCTCCACCTGTAAGAGGGATGAGTCCTGGACAGTAGGCAGGTGTCTAAGCATGTGTGACACACTTGATATACATACTCCTGAGGCCCAAACATTCTTCCCACCCGCAGCATGGGGTGTGCCAAATACCCCAGGGACATGTGGTGAATCAGATCAGCAAGTGGACCACATATCAAAGTTACACCCAGATTACATGTCAGAACTTGGGCATTGTGTAAGCAATTGACCCACCCATGAATCCCACAACATAGTCACGGGAACAAATGCTGTCCCCCACCTTGAGCAAAGCAAAATGCAATGACACAGTCCCCAAGTGACACAATTTCCTGACTGTAAGGGCCACACATATGCGTATCAGATGAGGAGTGGGCATGTCACAATTGAGGGACATGGGTTCTGGACCACAAGACTGATGTACTGTGGAAGTTTAACCAGGCCAGAGGAGGGCACATAGCATGTCAGACAAAGTGCACAGTGCAGTCATGGACTCACCCCCTCCTTGCTGCTGTCTGGCCTTCAGCTGCCCATCCAGGTCAGGGAAGACCACCGCCATGATCCCGAGCATGTGGGGGGTCAGGGTCCACTGTCCGCCCCTCCTGCGAGGAGGCGACAGCTTCAGCTGGACCCTTGCGATCCTCCGGGTCCAGCATCGAAGGTCCTGCCACCTCTTCTGGCAGTTGCGGATCCGGCGCTTGTAGTCCCTCACGGATCTTACTGCCCGGGCGATGGTCAGCCAGATTTCCTGCTTCTGGTGGGCATCAACCTGTGAGGATGACAAAGTGAAAATGCCATTACTACACATGCAACATATACGTGCATCACACAGTTGGATATACATGTCTCAATCACTGGGGCATATGATGTACACAGGCAGTGCAACGATGGCTATGAACAGTTTGCCAGCAGTTACTACATGGTATCATTGCATGGGAAGTAAACCTTGTTGGAATGCACTGTTACTGCACTGTACCTGTTCAGTGCATGTAACTACACACTTTGGGGGGTGAGAACTACTCAGTGAGCATGCTAGCCAGTGGTGTGCACACTGTAAGTCCTGCTAGTCAGACAACATGCAAAATTAGTAAGGCAGTGGACAGCACACTCACCTGCTCCCCTGGTTTCCCATACAGCTTGCTGTACTGTGGAAGGAGGCTGTCCAGCAGGGCCTGGTTCTCCTCAAGGCTGAAGGCTGGGGCTCTCTCCACAGTACGTGCCATTGCAGTAGCCAGAGGATGCAGAGACAGCAGCAGTGTTGGTGGCAGATGTCATCCTGGAGCATGTAGTGCAGGCAAGTGAGCTCTCAGAGGAACAGCCAGCATTATATGTGTGCTGCAGAGTCAGATACTGTCCCATGTGTCCAAAGTGATAGGTCCAAGTTTTTTGCATCTTCTGAATCTGACCAATCCATGGAATAGCAGCACTAATACACGCCCACAGCATCCTTCAAAACTTCAACTTCATGACACCCATGATTTTGCAACATTGTTGTGGCTGGCCAACTGAATTCACTGCATCAGACTCGTTGAAGCTTCGAAAATGCGTCCGTTGCCATGCCAGGCCCCAGCCAATGCGTGCGCACCGTTCGGTCCATTGCTGTACAACGCGTATGTCGGGATACAACGCGTACCCGCTCCCAACAGATGCAATGGGCCAGCCGGGCACACCGATCGGTCTTTGCTGTACAACGCGTACCCGCCCACAACAGATGCAATGGGCCGGCCGGGCACACCGATCGGTCCATTGCTGTACAACGCGTACCCGCTCCCAACAGTTGCAATGGGCCGGCCGGGCACACCGATCGGTCCATTGCTGTACAACGCGTACCCGCTCCCAACTGATGCAATTGGCCGGCCGGGCACACCGATCGGTCCATTGCTGTACAACGCGTACCCGCCCACAACAGATGCAATGGGCCGGCCGGGCACACCGATCGGTCCATTGCTGTACAACGCGTCCCTGTACAGGTCACTCGCATATGTCACCATGCTTGTCACTGGTGAAGGTATGCCAGCCACATATACCTGCCAGAGACTCAGGGGCACACCTACAACACCACACCCAGTCCACACTGTTTCCTAAGGCATGTAAGGCTGCATTACCTTTTCTGTGTATGGGGGTAAACATGTAGTTTCTGTGGTGGCACTTGTGCGTAGCCACACCCAGGCTGTGCATGTGTTCATGGGGACAGGGTCCTTTGTGTGTTGTGCACATGACCACTGTGATGTTCAACAGTTCATTTCGGAGCATGTGGCATGGTCACATTTCCAGGTTGTGTATGTGTATGACATGTCACATACCCCCAGGGTCCCATGGGGGAAGGCATGTACGTCACAGGGTGACCCATTGCCACAATAGTGATGGCCCTCCACAGTCTGTGTGCATGTTGTGTTTCCGATGTCTCTGATTCCATGTGCACGATGGGAGACAGTCTCCACATCAACGTTGTTTGTGCATGGACTTTGATGTTGTGCGTCACTGGCGTCCATGTCTGTCCTGCGGAGGCGACAGGGGCCACTACCTGTGGGAGTCATGTTTCATTTTCTGACTTGTACATTATACACCATGTCATGCCAGTGTCCATGTGGCAAGACAGGGTCACTGGGAATCTACCTGTCAATGAGCTGTGATGCCTGTGGCGCATCTGTCCAGACATGTCACTGTGGTGTGTGTGTGGAACGTGATAGCAGTAAATGGGTACTGTGACACAGCCTAATGGTTTCCCATAGCACAACCTGGAACCTGTTGTCCACACATGTTGTACTGAGAAGTTAGATGATGGCCATGTAGGTGCCAGTTATATCCGAACAGAACGGCACACACAAGTACTTGTGTCTCGTAATGATGTATCATGTGAAATTGAGTATGGTGAATGGCACATATGTGGGGTGACTGACAATCTTTCTTTCTTCAACCTATGCACTGCAGGGCTCCAGCTGTCCATAGACCATTCCCTGACCTGGCAACGATGGTGGAACGTGACAGCATCCGACGGTACCGCTTCACCAGGCAGCTGATTGAGGATTTGGCAGTGCGCTTGGCACCACATTTGCAACCTGGCCGGCCGTACCCTACAGCGCTGACCCCCAAGGTGAAGGTGATGGCAGCCCTACACTTCTTTGCCACCGGTACCTTTCAACACACTGTGGCGACTGCCGGTGGGATGTCACAGACTATGTTCAGCTGTGTGCTACGCAATGTTTTGGAGGCAATGTTGAGATGCCTGAACCAGTACATCTATTTCCCTACACGTCAACAACTCACTGACTTCAAGAGTGACTTCTATGCCCTGGGGAGGATGCCACATGTCATTGGCTCCATTGATGGGACACATGTGGCTTTGGTACCACCACAGGCACATGAGCAGGCATACCGGAACCGGAAACATTACCATTCGATCAATGCTCTGGTGGTATGTCTTGCAGATATGAGCATCACACATGTGTGTGCCCGTTTCCCTGGTTCAGCACACGATGCCTACGTGATGAGGAGTAGTCGCATCCCGAGGATGATGGCACAGATGCAGAACCAGCGTGCCTGGCTTGTCGGTGTGTACTGACTTTGTACCATTGTGTGTGTTCTGCTCTGTTGTATTCCGCCCACTTTTCCAACTCAGCTAATGTGCAATTGTCTGTCTGTAGGTGACTCCGGATACCCCAACATGCCGTGGTTGCTGACACCCCTCAGGAACCCTGTGACACCAGCCCAGATGCGCTACAATGAGGCACATGGTCGGACCAGGAGAGTGATCGAGCGGACATTTGGTCTCCTGAAGAGCCGCTTCCGCTGCCTGGACAAGACAGGAGGGGCCCTCCCATATGCCCCAGCAAAGGTGTGCAAGATTGTCATCGTCTGCTGCATGCTACACAACCTGGCAGTGCGGAAGGAGTTGCCTCTCATCCTGGATGACGATGACCAAAGTCCGCCACCTGTGGAGGATCCTGGCCTGGTCCATGATGCCAGTGATGAAGATGATGATGATGGTGATGTCCGCACACAGCTCATCACCAACTTCTTCAGCTGAATGTGAGTATCCAGGGAGATGTAATGTGAATGATGTGAGTTTGCATGATATGTGTGGGTGGTGCTCTGGTGCTGTTTGAGTGTGGCCATGTGCTACTTGACTGGATGCGTGCAGCAATGTGTCCTTACAGGTAGTCTGTACTCCCCAACAGTGTTGACATGCTAACTTGGTTTTGTGTAGTTGTCTTGTGACATGTATTGGGCATGAGTATTGCAATTCTGTCCTGTTCTTCAGTGGGTTTAACTGTGTGTCATGTCTGTCCTTCACAGGGTGCTTACTGAGTACTTTGGTCAACTTGGATCCCCCGACACCATGATTCAGCTTTCAGGGTGGCAGCAGTCGTTTCCATACAGGTGATGTGCCACACACCCCTGGACTTCATATCTTCTGCACTTGTTGACTGTGTGGCCACTGCCATGTTGCAAATGTGTAATAAACCTGTTCTTCACTTTGGGATGTGCGTTGTCTGTGGTCACACATCTGACTGACATTTGCTTACTGCACCTGTGGGCTAGTTGACACAGACTCTGAATAGGTGTGGTGTCTGTGCATTCCACAGTATTTCCTGGCAACATCACTGTAGGCGATGAGTCCGATGGCCCAGGTGTCTCTGTGTTGTGTAGCCCTAGTGGTGTGTCTCCCTCATATGTGTCATGTCACCATGACTCACATGACGGTGTTGTACTTGCTGTAGCAGTTAGCATACACAGTGTAATTTAGCAGATCATCATCCCCATAACAGTATCCACATTGGAATAACATAGAGGCAAGTGTGGTGTACTAGTGATTTTATTTTCAAAAATGTGTGTGTGTATAGTGCACAGGATGGTGGGTGCTGTACATTGGGATTGTGATCCAAAGTTCCCAGATGATTTGCAAGTCTTGGTAGCAGAAATGTCCTGACTGAAGTCCACAGTCATATGATACATTAGTCCAACTTGAACTCCCCATGTCATGTGGGAGAGTTGTGTTGCATTCGACAGGGTGAACAGTTTGCACACAAAGGAGAAATTCCAGAACAGGTGTTGGCTTCCTGGGGGATGTACGTGGCCATCAACCTCTCAGTTTTTCTTCCTCGGACGATCCCTCTTCTTTGGGGGGGACCCTCACGTGCAGGCTGCTGCGGTGCAGGGGAGTCTCCGCCAGAGTCCTCCTCCCTCCCTGTGGCAGTGTCAGTTGTTGCAGCACCAGATGTTGTGGGCACACAGGGAGGTGTGGCCATGTTGGTGCTAATCTGGCGGAGGCATGTCAATATGTCCCTATGCACCGCTGTGAGTTCTTGCAATGTGTCCCACTTGGACTCCATGCGAGACATGTGTGTCTCCACACGGGACATGTGGGAGTCCAAGCAGGCATGATGGGCAGCCTGCTGCTGTTGTATGTCCTTGAGGATCCCCACTACCTGTCTGACCTCTCCGGTGCTATTCTGGTACGCATCAGCAATGCGTGCCAGTTGTGGGTCATCATGCAGTCCAGACCCCTCTGCAAACAGCGACCTATGTCTACCACCCCTCCCACCACCCCTGGCGACACATGCAGGACCTGCGGTGGCACGCACAGGTGACCCGAGGCCCCCTTGGGGGTAGTTAGTGGTGTTGTTGTCCGTTGCTCCACGGTGGGCCTGTGGCCCTGTGCTGTTGTCATCAGTGGTCCTTGGTCTGTCCGTGTCGGCGGGGGTGGTCTGTGTGTTGGCAGTTGTTGGAGGGGTGGGTGCAGGGGGTGCAGATGTTGGTCCTGCTGGTGCTGCATGATGACTCACACCGGAGGGGCCAGGTAGGTCTTCGCCATCCGAGGAGGGCAGAGGCTGTTCCACACCAGTGAGCTCAGTGTCCCCCGGAGCCTGGGACAGGGACTCCTCC
Source organism: Calotriton arnoldi (assembly GCA_963921515.1). Lineage (NCBI taxonomy): Eukaryota > Metazoa > Chordata > Amphibia > Caudata > Salamandridae > Calotriton > Calotriton arnoldi. The sequence goes on from CAWUFW010003815.1 coordinate 1,039,893, forward strand.
TCGCCTGCTGCTGTGTCCCCATCATCACCTGTATTTGGAAGAGACACACATTGTATGTTATGTTTCTACAGGCATCAATGGTTCACACACCTGACAGTTGTGACTGTACCTCTGGATGCAGGCCTGTACATTGCATTGTCCTAAGTTGTCACAGTAAGAGGTTAATATTGGTGTAGCACATTGTCCTGCATACCTGGGGCATTTCAATGTGAATGTTGAGGTGTGTGCATGTAATCACGGGGGGTGGGATGCACACCATATGTTCAAGGTTTTATAATATTTATCCAAGTATTCCAAGAATGCGTGCAGAATGGTAATGTGGCATGCCCAAATGCCTCTGAAACTAACAACTATTTGAAGAGGGGCGACTTCTCGCCCCCGACCAGACGCACAGCTAAACGCCGCCTTCTTTGGCGATCATGTGTACCTTATTATTTATCCATGTAATCAATTTTAAACCCATTATAATCTTCTTAAACCTCCATTTCTCTTCTTTTAATTTGAATCCACGCTCGGAAAATGTTGCCTTTTTTCAAGTTTCTAGTATTCAACCTGTGCCCATCCAGACCTCTTGACAGAATACGAATAGTGCAAAGTTCATCACAAGCAGTATTTTATTCAATAAAAGTCCCAATGCATTTCGGGCCACGAAGCGCCCTTCGTCAGGGGTCACTATGAATAATAATAAAAGTCATTACCACTTCATATTTTTAACACGAATATACATTTTTCTTCGTCTAATCACACAAGTGAAAGAATTTTTAAACAACAGACACAGTATCAAATTCCTCATTCCCTCGCAGTGCAACCTTTTATCCTCACCAATCCCCAAGACAGGCTATTTACATAAAGCGTCAATTCCTCCACCCCACCATGTGACGAACTCTTTACCAATCATTCACCCTCCCTTCGTATGAGAATGTCACTCCGTCCCCAATATGCCCTCGTTACCCTTTTTCTTTCTTAATGTTTTCCTCTCTTTACCCCCACCTAATCCTTCTGACTCATTTAGCTCATCATCTATTTTTTTGTGCAATAACGCAAAACCTCATGAACCCTTCATTTTCCTTCCATTCTAACCCTTACCCTTTCCACTCGTTTCTCCCGTATCACTGTGACTCATACGTTCACTCCCTTTTCCTGAATCTTAATTATCCTCATCATTTCAACAAACATTCTAACTCATCCCGTACCTGCCGTGAAAGTTAAAAGCCTTCCGTTCTCGCCATCATAAAAAAACGTAGTTAATCACTACTGTCTTTCTTCCTCCCTCTTATCAACACTCTGACCCTCCCTCCTTTCTCCCGATTGGCGCAATATACAATATCTCCCACCATTACACCTGCGTGTTAATTTAAACAAACTATGTTGCTCCTGCATGTGAATCAAACAAACGACGTGTCCCATAATGCAATTCGCCGGTAATCCAATTAACCAATGCAAAAATTGATTACATGGATAAATAATAAGGTACACATGATCACCAAAGAAGGCGGCGTTTAGCTGTGCGTCTGGTCGGGGGCGAGAAGTCGCCCCTCTTCAAATAGTTGTTAGTTTCAGTGGCATTTGGGCATGCCACATTACCATTCTGCACGCATTCTTGGAATACTTGGATAAATATTATAAAACCTTGAACATATGGTGTGCATCCCACCCCCGTGATTGAATGATTTATACTTTGCCCTACCAATGGGATTGCACCCGCTGTTAAAACATGGAAAACTGAGGAGAATAAGAGAGTAGCTTTAATAATCCACGAGGTCGGCGATACATCAAGTTCATCACAAGCATCGAAGTTGGAGCGTAAAAATGGATTGTTTTGGGATCGTCAGCGGTCAGATGACTCAAGATTACAAAAAACCATGGTCACTTAGTACACGATTTTAAATACTTGTAAGGAAAGTGCATTGGTTAATTGGATTACCGGCGAATTGCATTATGGGACACGTAGTTTGTTTGATTCACATGCAGGAGCAACGTAGTTTGTTTAAATTAACACGCAGGTGTAATGGTGGGAGATATTGCATATTGGGCCAATCGGGAGAAAGGAGGGAGGGTCAGAGTGTTGATAAGAGGGAGGAAGAAAGACAGTAGTGATTAACTACGGTTTTTTATGATGGCGAGAACGGAAGGCTTTTAACTTTCACGGCAGGTACGGGATGAGTTAGAATGTTTGTTGAAATGATGAGGATAATTAAGATTCAGGAAAAGGGAGTGAACGTAGGAGTCACAGTGAGACGGGAGAAACGAGTGGAAAGGGTAAGGGTTAGAATGGAAGGAAAATGAAGGGTTCATGAGGTTTTGCGTTATTGCACAAAAAAATAGATGATGAGCTAAATGAGTCAGAAGGATTAGGTGGGGGTAAAGAGAGGAAAACATTAAGAAAGAAAAAGGGTAATGAGGGCATATTGGGAACGGAGTGACATTCTCATACGAAGGGAGGGTGAATGATTGGTAAAGAGTTCGTCACATGGTGGGGTGGAGGAATTGACGCTTTATGTAAATAGCCTGTCTTGGGGATTGGTGCTGATAAAAGGTTGCACTGCGGGGGAATGAGGAATTTGATACTGTGTCTGTTGTTTAAAAAATTCTTTCACTTGTGTGATTAGACGAAGAAAAATGTATATTCGTGTTAAAAATATGAAGTGGTAATGACTTTTATTATTATTCATAGTGACCCCTGACGAAGGGCGCTTCGTGGCCCGAAATGCATTGGGACTTTTATTGAATAAAATACTGCTTGTGATGAACTTTGCACTATTCGTATTCTGTCAAGAAGTCTGGATGGGCACAGGTTGAATACTAGAAACTTGAAAAAAGGCAACATTTTCCGAGCGTGGATTCAAATTAAAAGAAGAGAAATGGAGGTTTAAGAAGATTATAATGGTTTTAAAATTGATTACATGGATAAATAATAAGGTACACATGATCGCCAAAGAAGGCGGCGTTTAGCTGTGCGTCTGGTCGGGGGCGAGAAGTCGCCCCTCTTCAAAGAGGTGTGTGCATGGCCAGCATTGGTTGTATTTGGTGGACATCCGGCCATCCTTCTCCACCTAGCCCAGTTATCCCACCATGAAGCATGCCACACTTGCAGTGGGTTCAGGTTGACTCTCAGGATGTCATTCAGTGGTGTCCTGCTGTTCGTTGTTGCACAGTTCCCAGCAGGGCCTTGTGCTCCCCACAGCAGTACCCAGTGTCAGCCATCTTGTCAGTTGTTTTCCACTCCCTGCGATGTGAGCATGGTTCAGAGTGGTGTTGATGGGCCAATTGTGAGGGTGAGCAATATCTGTGACTACAACTCCCATCATGCTATTGCCTACACCCCCCCTTCCCAGCATGCCCATACTTCCTTCCTTTTGACTCTGCTTCCCTGTGGGTTAGTGTGCCTGTGCTGACAGGAAGGCTGACAGTGTTGTCCTGGCGTTTGTTTGGCTACAAGTCCCAAGAGTGTCCCTGTGCTTCACACAGCATTACCCAGGGTGGTGGTTCTTTGTGGGATCTTCATTTGGAGTGTGAGGCATTGCATTCTCCCAGGTGGGTTATGTGGAGTTTGTGTTGAGGGGGGTTTGATAAGAGCTGCTTGTGACTATGGTCAGTGCTGTCAGTCCTCCTTCCCACCCAGCCAGATATCCCACCATGCAACGTGCTTGCATTGCAGGGAGTGCAAGTTGGTTTTCAGGATGTCAGGCAGTGGTGTTCTGCTGTTTGTTGTTGCACAGTTCCCAGCAGGGCCTTGTGCTCCCCACAGCAGTACCCAGTGTCAGCCATCTTGTCAGTCCTTATCCACTCCCTGTGATGTGAGCATGGTTCAGAGTGGTGTTGATGGGCCAATTGTGAGGGTGAGCAATATCTGTGACTACAACTCCCATCATGCTATTGCCTACACCCCCCTTCCCAGCATGCCCATACTTCCTTCCTTTTGAGTGGACTTCACTGTGTGTGAGTGTGACAGCAATGGCAAGATGGCTGACAATGTGGTCCTGTTGTTTGTTGGTGCACAGTTCCCAGCAGGGCCTTGTGCTCCCCACAGCAGTACCCAGTGTCAGCCATCTTGTCAGTCCTTTTCCACTCCCTGTGATGTGAGCATGGTTCAGAGTGGTGTTGATGGGCCAATTGTGAGGGTGAGCAATATCTGTGACTACAACTCCCATCATGCTATTGCCTACACCCCCTTCCCAGCATGCCCATACTTCCTTCCTTTTGAGTGGACTTCACTGTGTGTGAGTGTGACAGCAATGGCAAGATGGCTGACAATGTGGTCCTGTTGTTTGTTGGTGCACAGTTCCCAGCAGGGCCTTGTGCTCCCCACAGCAGTACCCAGTGGCAGCCATCTTGTCAGTCCTTATCCACTCCCTGTGATGTGAGCATGGTTCAGAGTGGTGTTGATTGGCCAATTGTGAGGGTGAGCAATATCTGTGACTGCAACTCCCATCATGCTATTGCCTACACCCCCCTTCCCAGCATGCCCATACTTCCTTCCTTTTGAGTGGACTTCACTGTGTGTGAGTGTGACAGCTATGGCAAGATGGCTGACAATGTGGTCCTGTTGTTTGTTGGTGCACAGTTCCCAGCAGGGCCTTGTGCTCCCACAGCAGTACCCAGTGTCAGCCATCTTGTCAGACCTTATCCACTCCCTGTGATGTGAGCATGGTTCAGAGTGGTGTTGATTGGCCAATTGTGAGGGTGAGCAATATCTGTGACTGCAACTCCCATCATGCTATTGCCTACACCCCCTTCCCAGCATGCCCATACTTCCTTCCTTTTGAGTGGACTTCACTGTGTGTGAGTGTGACAGCTATGGCAAGATGGCTGACAATGTGGTCCTGTTGTTTGTTGGTGCACAGTTCCCAGCAGGGCCTTGTGCTCCCCACAGCAGTACCCAGTGTCAGCCATCTTGTCAGACCTTATCCACTCCCTGTGATGTGAGCATGGTTCAGAGTGGTGTTGATGGGCCAATTGTGAGGGTGAGCAATATCTGTGACTACAACTCCCATCATGCTATTGCCTACACCCCCTTCCCATACTTCCTTCCTTTTGAGTGGACTTCACTGTGTGTGAGTGTGACAGCAATGGCAAAATGGCTGAAAGTGTGGTCCTGTTGTTTGTTGGTGCACAGTTCCCAGCAGGGCCTTGTCCTCCCCACAGCAGTACCCAGTGTCAGCCATCTTGTCAGTCCTTTTCCACTCCCTGTGTTGTGAGCATGGTTCAGAGTGGTGTTGATGGGCCAAATGTGAGGCTGCCCATTATCTGTTACTACGACTCCCATCATGCTCTTGGCTACACTGACTTCACCAGCATACACAAGATTCCTTCCTTTCAGTGAGCTTCCCTGTGAGGTGGTGTTCTAGTGGTGGCAAAATATCTGACAGTGTTTGTTGGTTAGATTTGTGCCACTGCCTAGCTCTATTTGTTGTTGGGTTTGTACATGTCATGACACAGTTATATATCACTATGACATGGCATGCATTGTGTTTATCTGACTAACATACACATCTTGGGATGATTATCTTTTGGTTGCTGTGGATTTGCTAGGGGTGCATGGTTTGACTATCCCCTTGACAGTGATGTGTGTGTATTGTCACACAATATTGTGTATATTTGTTGTGTACTCACCAGGCTCTGGGATGTTTGTTAGTCCATATACGCTCACTGGTGGTAGGATGGCCCGCACCTTCTCCTCCCAGGGCCTGAGGTATACTGGTTTGGCAGGAGGGCCACTGCCGGTGTGCTGGCTCAGGATGTAATCCTTCTTCAGTAGGTCCCTGACCCTCCTGCGCACATCATACCACCTGTTCTGGATGTCTTCCTTTGTGCACAAACATGGTGATTGTGCGTTGACCCTGTCGACGATCCTCGCCCACATCTTGGTTTTCTGCGCCATGGGGGTCTGTTGGACCAATGTGCCAAACAACTGTGGCTCTACCCTCAAGATCTCGTCTACCATGACTTCCAATTCACTATCTAGGAACTTTGGATTCTTCTTTGGGGGCATGGTGATGGGTGGTGGTAGTGATTGATGTGTGTGTGTGTGCAAGTGAGGGTGTGTGAGTGTAGGTTTTGCTGGGTGTGTGTGAGGGTGCTATTTGTTGAGGTGCTAATGGTGTGTGGCTTTTGTGTTGGATGAGCTGTGTGTGTGTCTGTGTTTGCTGTCTGATGGTGTTCTGTGCTGGCAGGTCAGTGGAATTTGCAAAGGATCATGGTAGGGATGTGTGGCTTTTATGTAGGTGGAGTTGGGGGTGTGTCCTTGTTCCATTTTTCCCCCCCCTGTATTTATTGGCTTTGTCATTGCTTGTTTGGCCCTCTTTTTTTGTATTTTTTCATTTGTAATTATTGTGCATGTAGGAGACGTTCTTCTGACCGAGTAGGACGTTGCAGTTGTCTCGTGCGCGCCTCTCTGAGTCGTTCCCGCTGTGTTTCAGCTAGGTTTCATATGCAGTGTACGAGTCGGTCGCGGAGTATTGTGTTTGTTCGGCTGGCTTTTGTATGCGTGTCGGTCGTACGGCTTGGGCTCCATGCGAATCGGTCTGATTTTGCACCCATTGCATCGTACTGCGCGGGTCGGAGTTCGCGGGTACGTTTCGTTCGGGTTCATTCCTGGTGCGTGTTGGTCGGTTCTATTCGAGTGGTTTCCCAGCCGGATAGCTTGTTTCCGTCCGGGTCGGTCGTTCGGCTTGAGTTCCGTACGAGTCGGTCGTGATTCACATGCATTTTATCGTACTACCCGGGTCGGACGGCGCCGGTACGTGTCGGTCGGACTATATTCCCATACCGAGTCGGTCGGTACGTTTTCCGGCCCGAATCGGAATCGGCCCCATTGTGTAGTGGTAATGTTTATTGTAAGGAGAGAGGAGGGAGGTAGATAGATGTAGTAAATGTGTTTTTGGTACTTTTGTTGTGTGTTAACCAACTATTTCACTCCATTACAGGTTGCAGTAGTAGGCCCACGTCGGGTCTTGTTTTTTCTAAACAATTTTTGTATATTAAAGTTATTAAAAATATATACATTAAAAACTTTAATAAACAAAAGTGTTTCAAAAGGTATATTTTTTTCTTTTTGCAACAGGTTTAATTAAAAAAAGAAGGATTTATCGTCGTCGCGGTTAGATGTATTTTTAATATGATTTAAAAAAACATTTCCATTTTGGAAAATAGAAGATCGGATATTTTTACATACACTTTTATTTGGTTTTTGGACTTTGGATGTGCGAATTACAATTTTTTGAGATGGATATTCGGCGATGGATTATGGAACTTGGAATCGATATGGAATTGTTTTCGAAATAGATTGGATTGCATCGTTGGATTTTGTTGCGTTTTTTGCATAAAAGCAACAATTTTTCAGGATTTTTTTTGGGTGCGTTTTTTTTAGGTAAGCACACATTTTTGATTTAAAAAAATGTGCACATTAAAAAAGTAAAAATTGGGGTATGGATTTACCAAAAGGAATGTGGATTATTGGTAATGGATTTAAAAAAGACAAAGGACTCTTGGTGAAAAAATGGATGGAACGTAAGTCCAAGAGTTGAAAAAAGAAGATATCTGAAGTAAGGAGGCCCGACTTTTATTACTAATTTACATTTTTTTCTAAAAATGCCATATGAATTAGTGTTATTTTTTTAGGGCAAAACAGGCAAGTAAGAAGATAGGGGGTCATTACAATGACGGGCGGATTGCCACCGCCTGTATGGCGGTGGCGATCCGCCCGCCATTTCCGACCGCCCACATGCCATTTCCCCCCGCCATATTACGATGGCGGGGGGAGCCCGGCGGACGGAAAGACCGTCTGCCGGTTTTCTGCCGGTCCCACAGGGGACCGGGCGGTAAAGGACCCTAATATGGTGGCGGTGTCTGCAAGACACCGCCATCCATATTAGGATGTTGGTGGAAAGCAGCCTTTCCATGGCGGTGTTGCCGCCATGGAAAGGCATGTGGTCTTTGCTTCTGGGGGCCCGTTGTGGTCCCCCAGGATTTGGTGGGGGAGAGGGGGGTGCACATGGGGTGTACCTATGGTACCCCCCTACATTTGAATGCACAAGGTGGCAGGCACCGCGCGGTGCCTGTCACGTTGTGCATTCAAATGCACGACATGCGTTTTTCGCATTGCGGCGGGTGCTGGTGACAGCACCGTCCACCGCAATGAGAACAATATGGGATGCCACCGCCACCGTGGCGGTGGCATCCTAATACCCATGGCGGGACCGCCGCATCCCTTGCGGACGGTCCCGCATTCCGTTGCGGTGGTGGGCGGACTTTGTCCCCCGCCATCGTAATGTGCCCCTAAGTGTAGGTTAGAAATGGAGGATGTGTGCAAGATTATCAAGGTAGTCTGAAGCCACCATCAACGTAAACTGTTGAATTGCACCCAATAGTCTTTCAGACATTTCCTTTGTTCTTTTAGAAATACGTGGGTTCAGACTACCTGTTAATGATTGCAACATTCTCATTTCTTGGAAACTTTTCTCCTTTCTCAAAATTTCCAAGAAATGATAGAAATTAGGATGACGTTTGCCAATTGATTTATTGAAGGAGTTGTGCCATCCCTCTATGGCATTGTTTGTTTTTGCTCCTCCCTCTAAGCAGGTCGTGCAGCAGTTCCACCACTCCACATGGTAACGTGGCTTCCTCCTGCGACCCGACCTGCTTAGATGTCCAATCCATGTGTCTTCAAAATAATTTAGAATAGGTGCCAATTTATCTTCGTTTGAGGTAAAGTATTCTGATTCTGTAATTGAAGTGTAGTACTCGTCTACACTGTCAGGAGGAACAAAGCAAAGAGCAGTTAGTTTTTTTAGTTCAAATTGTAGTTTGCTATCTGATATATAATCTTCAATTAAGGATGTTTTTTGAATTTTTCGCCAATATGCCTGTGAAAAGTGAAAACAAAATCCTTGAATTTGGGTATCCGTGTACAATTTGGTAATAGTATTAATCATAGGTAATTCAAAGTCAATTAGTACTTTTCTAGAACTTTTGTTTGATGTTTTAGCTTTTATCACTGACAATAATTCAGTGTATGTTGAGGATTGTTTATCAGGGAGTAAACTGTAAACTCAGGGAACTTCTGTGTTATTAATATATGTGTGAATAGTGTATATTTGGGTGAATGGATGGGGCGTGCTTTTAAACGTCCCAGCCATCATCCAAAAATGACTGTTCTCCAACCTTACAAGATTATGGGGTGTGCTAAAGATTAGAATTCTCTTTTGAGGGTTTTTGTTGTCATGCAAAAGAAATGGTTCATTAGTAACAGTTACAGAGAGTTCAGGTGGAATGATTATGTCAGAATAGGTTTGGGGTGTTACTCTTTGTGGGTTACTTGTCTGTTTTTTACGTTGAATAATTCTTCTCAGATTAGGAATTATGGGCATACTACTTGCAACATGTGGTGGAATGGGTTGGGCTACCTCCCTCAAAACTGCACAACAGGGTTCATTGGAGGTGGATGCAATATCTTTAATTTCATTTATTGTTTCTCTTACCTCAATCTCCATTGCAGAGGCTGAGTGGTTATTTTCTGTGGTTCTTAAAACAGAGTCACCAAGAGTAACCGCTCTGCCTGTGCAATGGGTTGAGTAGTATTGCACACACCTCCAATGACACCTGGGTTCAGTTAGTCTCTCCTTACAATAAACATACCCACTATGATTGAGTAAACGGTTTCCCCGGCTGGATGTTATATATTTGGCTTGATTTGAAGTCATTTTCTGTTATGGATTGAAAAATAAACAAAGAAAAAAAAATTGTTAGTTTATTTTTAAATTCTAGTGTTTACCTGTTTAGAAGAAAAAATATACAGTACAATTTCTGCAATTTTTTAAACAGATTAAAGTTAATGCTTTTTGAAGTTATATTTAATGTTTTAAAAGTGTTGCATTTCTAATTTTGATGAAATGTTATTTTAAAAAAAGCTTTATTGGGAGAGAAAAATGTTTAAGTTGTTTTATTGATAAATATTTCTAGTGTGTTTCCTTTAGACAAGATGTTGCTTGGTGCTTTTACTTTGGTGGATGGTTTTGTTTATTAGTTGATTCTGAAAGGAAAAAGATTTTATGTGTTTTATCAGTCTTATGTTTTTTTATAAAGTTTAGTAGGGAGAGAAACATGGTTTAGTAATTTTATTGTTTATTGTTTTTGTAATCTTACGTTTTTTGAAAGGTTTTGATTGTGGTTTTCTGCTTCTTTACCAGGTTGAATTTTATTGTGGTCTGAAATAGTAGAAAAATTATTGTTAGGAGTTTGTGAAAATTCTAAAATGTTTACCTACAGTAGAATAACATATTCTTGATTATGGAAGAACAGGTTAATGTTTTGGCTTTTTACAAAACTTTTTGGGGCATATTATCAAGAACGGCGTTAAAATTATCGCCAGTTTAGCGGCAGAAAACTGCCGCTAAAGCGGCGATAATGGGCTTGATAATATGCCCTGGAGAATTCCAATAGAAGCCCATGTTCACACCAGAACATGGACTTCTATTGGAATTCTCAAGGGCATATTATCAAGCCCATTATCGCCGCTTTAGCGGCAGTTTTCTGCCGCTAAACCGGCGATAATTTTTAACGCCGTTCTTGATAATATGCCCCTAAGTCTTTTTACAGAACAAATACATTTGTGTTTATTTTGCAATATTAATTATGTGAAGATTAACATATTTATTTACCTTGAAAAAGTATTATTCTTTTGGAGAAGAGCATTTTGTTGAATTAAAATATATATAAAAAATGCTACGGTTCAAAAACTATTTTGACATATTTTTATGATGTAAAAATTACCTTGTGATGTTTCTTGTTTTGATGATTGACTTTTAGAAATGTTTTGAATGTTAAAGTTGTAAATTCTGGAAGAAAAAATATCTTTACATTCTTTTAAAATTGTAAATTGGATGTAATTCGATTTTTGCAAACTTGTTTTTTCATTCAATAACATTGCTGTAGTCCTTTTTCATGTAAATAGTTATAAACAAATTACCTTTTTAATTAATTTTCAGAAGGTCTACAGTTGATTCTTTTATCATGAAAATATATTGTTCTTTTATACAGCTGTTTTTTGATGCTTTAGTTATCTGTTGATATATTAAAGTGTATAATAAATATTTATATATTTTTTACATATTTATAACCTAAAAAAAAATATCCAGCACTTTCCCAGAGGCAAACACATGTTGGGGTAGGATTAGTAATTTTGCACCCACCACTATCCAGCATTTTCCTTGAGTTAAGCACCCCTTGGAGTAGGAATAGTAATTTTAACCCCACCACTATCCAACACTTTCCCTGAGGTAAGCACCCTTCGGAGTAGGAATAGTAATTTTGCCACCATCTCTATCCAGCACTTTCCCTGAGTCAAGCACCATTCGAAGTAGGAATAGTAATTTTATCCCCACCTCTATCCTGCACTTTTTCTGAGGCAAGCACCCTTTGGAGTAGGAATAGTAATTTTAACCCCACCACTATCCATTATTTTACCTGAGGCAAGCACTCCTTGGAGTTGGAATAGTAATTTTAACCCCACTACTATCCAATACTTTCCCTGTGGCAAGCACTCTTTGGAGTAGGAATAGTAATTTTAACCCAACCACTATCCAACACTTTCCCTGAGGTAAACACAGGTCGGAGTAGAAATATTATTTTTTCCCCCACCACTATCCAGCATTTTATCTAAGGCAAGCACCCGTTGGAGTAGGATTAGTAATTTTATCCCCACCACTATCCAGCAATTTCTGTGATGTAAGTACCCTTTGGAGTAGGAATAGTAATTTTAATCCCACCACTATCCAGGACTTTCCCTGAGGTAAGCACCCTTCAGACTAGGAATAGTAATTTTGCACCCACCACTATCCAGCATTTTCCCTGAGGCAAGCACTTGTCGGAGTAGGAATAGTAATTTTATCCCCACCACTATCCAGCACTTTCCCTGAGGTATGTACCCTTTGGAATAGGAATAGTAAATTTAAACCCACCACTATCCAGCACTTTCCCTGAGGCAAGCACCCTTCAGACTAGGAATAGTAATTTTGCACCCACCACTATCTAGTATTTTCCCTGAGGTAAGCACTCGTCGGAGTAGGAATAGTAATTTTATCCTCACCACTATCCAGCACTTTCCCTGAGGTGAGCACCCTTTGGAATAGGAATAGTAATTTCAAACCCACCACTATCCAGAACTTTCCCTGAGGCAAGCACCCTTCAGACTAGGAATAGTAAATTTGCACCCACCACTATCCAGCATTTTCCCTGAGGCAAGCACTAGTCGGAGTAGGAATAGTAATTTTATTCACACTCCTATCCTGCAGTTTCCTTGAGGCAAACCCCCGTTGGAGAATGAATAGTAATTTTGCCCCCTACTCTATCCATTAATTTCCCAGTGCTAAGCACCCGTCGGAGTAGTATTAGTAATTTTTGTCACCACCACTATCCAGCATTTTCCCTGAGGTAATGTCCCTTTGGAGTAGGAATAGTAATTTTGCTCCCACCACTATCCGTTAATTTTCCAGAGGTAAGCACCCGTCGGAGTAGGAATAGTAGTTTTGCACCCACAACTATATATTAATTTCTCTGAGGCAAGCACTTGTTAGAGTAGTATTATTAGTTTAAAAATTTACAATATTCTATTTTTTTTAATGTTAATAAATGTTTGTTTTACTTAAAAACGATAAATATTTAAATATATAAAGTTTTGTTTACTCACATTATATATTTTTTGTATGACAGTCTTCTCTATTGTGCTATATGCAATGCTGACAATTTGTCGACAAAAGCTGTAAGATATTTAAAATGGTATATTTGATTAAAATCATGCTTGGATTAATTTGCTAATTTATTATATTTAATATAGGTTTCACTTACTTGGAATTGTAGATGGCACTGTTTGATGGCTATAATTTTCTGGCAGGCAGAATGCGTGTGGTGTGTCTGGCAGTCAGTTAACCACTGTATTTAAAATGGTGGATGGCTGCTTTTATACGTTTTTTTCTGGTGTACGTTAATTGAAAACAAAATATGGTTTTTGTATATTTTTTTGTCGTCTTTTTAATGCTGTGTAAAACTGTAATTATTTTTTTAGTTTTATAAATGTTCATTATTTTTTTTAATATATGTTATGTCCGCCATTTTGGCGACCTGCGGGTCCAGGTGATTTCATTGAAAGTGTTGTAGGACTTTCGTTTTCGTGAAGTTTAAAATGGTGGATTATTTGTTTAGTTTTTGATTAGTTTTGTGATATTGGCGTTTTATTATGTTTAATATTTTAAATAAATAATGGTAGATATTTTAGTAAAATAAAGTGTGTGAATGTTCGTTTTCTGGGGTCGTCGTCCTTTTGAAAATATTTTGGAAAAATTCATATGATGTGTATTTATTTTAAATATTCGATTAAAAAATATATTGTTATTTATTTTCTTTTTATAAAAATGTTTTATGTGTGATAAATATATTTTCATTATATAAAATAAAAGTATATTTTGATAGATGTATTTTTTTATTGTTCAAGATTAAAAAGAATACATGAGTATTAATTTTAGTACTAGAGTATTAATTTTAATGTTCGGTACTTTATTTAAATACCGTGTATTAATACAGTAACCCACCCAAAACCCCTTTTTTTGTTGCATCCCGACCCATTTGTTAGTATAAGATTTTTTAAATCAAAATAAAACACGAGTATTAATTTTAGTACACGAGTATTAATTTTAATACGTAGTACACATTTTAACTATCTGTGTTTTAATACACTACCCCACCCAAAACCCATATTTTCCCTGCATCCCGTCCCAGGGGTTTATTATGCAATTTTAAAACAATGTGTTGTAATTGTATGCGTTGTACTAGTATGCGTTGTAATGGTTCATTTAATGCATTAACATAATTTTGCATTGTAATGGTATGCGTTGTAAAAAATGCAATGTAATGGTACTTGCGTTGTAAAAACTGCTTTGTAAAAGCATGCGTTGTAATGGCTTGCATTGTAACGTCATATATTCGATAGGCCCTCGATATGAGAATAGCCCCTCAGCTCAGTGCTGTAGAGAACCGCCCCTAGGGCCTTCACATTATAGATTTCTGGTGCTGGGGCCACCCTTTTTGATATTGTTTTCCTATGGATCTTCCCATTAGCTCTTAACATACATAGGTATTCTGTGATTTCTGACCTTGGAGGTTTATACTTACTTTTCTTTTAATTAAAGCGTTCGTTCTTATTTTTAATACTTTGGCCAACTCACCATGACCATTCTGTACTTTTTTAAGTGTACTCAGTTCCATAAAAAATTCAGAGTATCAGATACGTAACTGAGTAGGTCGCTCTTGTTCTCCCTAGTCTCATTTTTGGAATTCTTCATGGTGCTCCTATCTCTTTGATTCCATTTCTTCTCAGACTACAAATTCCTGCTCTAAAGCTTTCTGATCACATTGATAATTCTCGTCTTCAGCCCTCACGAGGCAAATCAAATTGCTAAGCTTTAGGACAGTGCAGTCGCAGTCTTAAAAAGAGTGGTGATTGCGCTCCCTCCAAGCTCTGTAGCTGGTTCAAGCAGCAATACCTTCCAGCGAATGCATCTATGTGATACATTTACAACATATGACAGGAAAGGAAAGGTAATGGACCAACCCTGGTGATAATAAGGTGAAGGGAGATTATACCTTAGTACGTGCACTGTGAAATAAGCAAATACAAACTTAACAGTGAATGCAGTGACCAAATAGCTTCAGAAATTGAATTGTCGTGCTATTTGGAAAAAAGCAATAATCTTTTAAAATCAAGCATTTACAATGAGATAGGTCTCGCAATTGCGAGTTTTTGAGCAATTGGGATCGTAAATGGCAATGCCTTTTATAAAAAATTACAAGGCATTGTCATTTACAATACCAAAAGCAACACCTATTGCATTGCAGAGCGCAATGTCCGTGAAGCGGGCGCCGCGCTCTTTAAAGTAAAAAATAAATACGTTTTAAAAAAAAGAGAGAGCGTGGTGTTTCTAAAGCGGGCGCTGCGCTCATGACTAAAGTTAATAAAAAAATAATGAAACCGAGTGCGGTGTCCCTGAAGCGGGCGCCGCTCTTGGTATTAAATACAAAAAAAAAACAGAGCGCTGTGTCCCTGTAGCGGGCGCCGCTCTCGTATTAAATTTAAAAAAATAAATAAATAAACAGAGCGCAGTGTCCCTAAAGCGGGCACTGCGCTCAGCAGGCAAATACAAAAACAAATAAAAGCAGCCACCATTGTCCCCATCAGTGTCCTAAAACAAAATAGTGCTCACCCACTACATAAAGCCGACCATGTAACAAGCCAAGTAATAGGTCCATTCGTTATGAGCGGTAACAAATAGATTCAAGGCGGTACCAAGGCGGGACTAACAAGCCTATTTATGTATCAGAAGGCACTATTTAAGAAGAACAATTACACAAAGCCACTGACAAATGTGGGCGGAGAGTGGGTGGGGCTGCTAGTACATACCCTAATACAGCATGCCTCGCAGAGCGAGTAGCGCATGCGCGCTGCCGCTAGGCTCGACGTAAAAAGTGTCACTTTCTTTTCCATGCCTATACACAACACGCCCACACACAACAACACATGTAAATTCAGCAGTGCACGCATTTGTACTGAACACACCACTCATTACCAGAGTGCAGCAGTTTTACAGAACTGTAAATAGTGTGTTAATGTGGCTCCAAGGAACAGTGTATAAGCTGCAAGCCACAGCTCTGAATCCTAATAGGAGAGCTCAGAATGTCCAAGTGCTTGTTGCAGAGATTCCAGTGTAACCTGCAGATTATACGTTTCAATCCTGGAGAGACAGCTTTGTGGTTTATGCTCCCACAGTAGCATGTGCATATTATAATTATGACATACGTCTCAATCCCTGAGGGGTCACTATAGTTGCTATTTTGCTGAGGGAACTAGATTTTGCACCTAGTTGGGTAGTAATAAACACACATGATTAACATTTAAGACACAACTCAGCTACGGTTGAATTGTATATAAATGGACATTTTTAGTGCAAGTATAGAAGTCTAAAGATTCTGGCTTCCACACAGAGGAGCTTCATCCACTCTGGTTTTTAATGAGCGTCCTTGTAATCCTAAACGTATAATTAGAAAAGCACGACAACAAAAAGCAGAATGCAAAGAAAACACACTCTGGATGGGTGAACGACTCTTGACAGCAGTGTCATAACATTGTGTACCAGATAAGGGTCATTTACCAGAATTTTCTTTTTTCCTCATCTAACCAGAAGACATGATGCATCACAACTTTTATCAGTCTCTGCTGCCTCTCACTGGCTCTCTGCACACCTTTCACTCAAAATGATCACAATTTGCTTTATTTATCAGATCTTGAGAATTGCATCACTTTCACATGTCTGCGCCTCTCTGTTGGGGGGTGACAACATCCCGCTGCGCAAGCTCTTGCCTCTCACAATGAAGCTCAGCATCCCCACACACAATTGAAAACAGACAGGCGTTACTGTGTGTTGTCAGGTGCAGTGAAGACAGAGAGATTCCTGAGCCGCGCGCATTTATTTCCTTGTGGCAACATATATCGGACAGAAGGAACAAACCTGCTCCTTTCAAACACTCCCCATGCCAAATAACAGGACCTGGCCACCACCCTAGGGGCCTGGCATGCTCCGAGCCAGTGTTAACTCGGGGTGCTTAGAAGCCCCCTCGCTAGGCATGCTGTACTACCTGGAGGACCTTGAGAGCACTCGCACACGTGAGTACTGCCCGTTGATACACAATGCCTGCACCTGAAATGGCTGATCACACTGATTGCCCACACATGGGGGCTGATTACAATGGCGGACTTTGGCACATCCGCGGTGCTGGATGTGGCGAAAAACGTCCTTTTCCGCACTCCAGCGGCGGTCCACGCGTCCGCCGCATTACGATGGATGAAGATAGCCCATTTTCCTTCCGCTGCGGATTTATGGGATCCGCCAATGTTTACCTTCCACAACGGTGGCGGAGGGAGCCAATAGAGAAAGACCGCCGTGCGGAATGACGTTACGACCGTCGTACAAATCACGATGCCTCCAACAGCGCATCACAACGCAGCCATGAAACCAGCCACCCGTAGACGGCGGAAGCACTACTGCGGAGAGCAAAACCAGAATCCCGGTCACCTCCACGCGGTCCTGACCGCTATGGATCCAGCTCTGCAAGCCCTTCCGCTGCTGTACCTCATCCGCTACCAGCAGATAAGACGCCGGCGCCATCAACACCGCAGGTACGTAAATACACAACTCCGCACACAATCACAACACACAACTCCTGTGCTGAAATACAGTTTCTGGACACACCAGACACTCTGGTGGGGACAGGAACATATCCCCCAGTATACTCACACATGTCCTGCCTGCTCGAAATCCACACCTCCGCATCCGGGTCACCCATCAACCGCGAAATCACTGCAATGTCCCGGTAACTTCACTGCAGCGGTGAAGATGCGGGAAAACCTGCGCACAATGTAGTAGGCAGGGCCTGCACCAGGCATGGGCATTCTGGGCAGCCTCCCAGGGCTCCACCTACACCCTACCCACAGGACGCTTCTCACACCTATTTGGGCACATGCTGTGTGCCCCTCCTGTGCCCGCCCCCCCCTGCACAAGTTATCACCCAGGTGTGGCTAGACCTCACAGCTCACACATCAAAAGGCAAGGTAGATTGATTGGGAAGGTGGGGGTGAAGATGAACACCCTGCACAGAAGGTCAGGGGCTGGACAACCCTCCTCCTCACACCTACCTTCCACTAATGTGAATCAAACAGAGTATAATTAAGAAATGAAGACTCACACTGCATATGAATAACCACTGAACTGTGCACACTGCTTGTCAAGTCCCTCAGAAAGATCCCACACTGACACTCTGCCACATGCACATACCATAGGTCAGCAGCAATGTATGAAAATAAATGGGCTAGCTCAAAGTGAAGTGCACAGTCCTGGAAAACCATGAAACAAGCCACATAGCATCTGCACATCACATGCAAGAGGAGGAACACATCACACTACCCTTAGGCCATCAAATCAGACATGGGAGGCACAGTGAGTGAAATTAAACCGCAGTAACCTCTGTGCAACAACTCAGGGATACATCAATGTAAGCTATGCATAGTCTCAGGAATGATAGGAAGAGTCAGAAGTCATACAGTGATCAGCCACACATCTGTGTCAACTCACTTGCCATGTGTATGCCACCAGCACTAGACGCACAAGATCCGGAATGCCGGAAAAATAACCTAGCTATGGGTGAAAGACTTCTGCTCAATTAGAGTAGGAGAGTCTACAGACAGGAAAGAAGAATTTCTTTCTTGAGTCCCCTCACTCACCAGGGTTTCCCCTTGGTGACATGCTTCATCATAAGGGCCATCTCAATCCGCTGCGGATTGAGGTGTGCTGTGACTTGCGGAGATACGTAGGAGCACTTTAGTGAGAAAAATGTGTAGTGTGGTGATGTGGAGTGGAAGAAGTGAATTAAAAATACCTAACTAGTGGGCGAAGTACCTTTATTCTAGCTCCTAGTTGGTATATCTAAAAACAGGGGTGAATACTGGGAAGAGAAACCTAACCATAATGAGTTAGGAGTCCCCAGTGTAAGTCAACATGTTTCGAGCCTCCCCAAAGCTCTTCTTCAGGACTACACAGGGACCAGCCCTGTGTGTACCACTCCAAAGTGACCTATAAATAAGGTGAATGGAAAAAGTAAATAAAGAAAGAAAGAAAGCGCTGCACCTAATATGTGTGCGCTAATAATGACATGACATACATACGATTAACTCATTGGTTACGTAGTATTCATTTAGAGGCTCAAATGTGCTCCATGGTCTGGAGGGGTTGAGGGGCTCGTATTCAAATTTTCATCTGAGCTCTCTTTGTCGGCAATGTACCTACTTGCATATTCCGCATATACCGCAGGAATGATAGGAAGTGTCAGAAGTCATACAGTGATCAGCCACACATATGTGTCAACTCATTTGCCATGTGTATGCCACCAGCACAACACACATGGCTCATTGTCACACTCCCTGACTGCCAAACCCAAGTAGGACCTTCACACATACCCCTCATCTACCCATCTCACACCTTCAACACTCAACACCTGTGAGAAACACACATAAAGGTGCAAATAAGGTCCTGTGAGTATACTGACAACCAATCACACCCCCTGGGATGCATCTACAAATGTCAGACTCACACTCAAGGATGTCTGAACCAATGCTGACCCAAAAACAATAGCCAAACACTAATCTCACAAACAACATCCACAGAAGTCCAACAAGCCCAGCCATGTGCAGCCAAACAGTGGCAAGGCAATGTGACCCTAGACAGACCAGGAATACACGACATTGTCACTCTGGACAAATGCACAGACACCATACCCCAACACAAACATCATCAAAAACCAATCATGAACACCAACTGGGATCAAGGGGACAAATCAGCTAACACAGACATAGACACCACACCAGTCATCAAGTGAACATGGTGTCAGAGTGTACCACAAGCATGCACATGCACAATCCTGACAAGTGACAGGTCAAAAATAGGAGGACAAACCACTATTGTGCACTCAAAACAAGCTCATGAACAAGACTCCACATTGCTGCATGTGACATTCACACAAGAAATGCACCCTACACATGCAAAACACATCATAATGTATCACAATGCACAAACTACTTACACTTAATGTCATGCAAATAGAACATCACACACACATTGCACCTGTCAGTAGAAAGAGCCAACACAGGCCAAACACTGCATCCATCCACAAAAACAACACAACAGATGCACAGACCAATACATTACATAGCAAACTCAGCTGGACATCAGGGGGATGCACACCAGGCAAGTACAAGGCAACATACACTGACAGCACTGCATGCACACCAAGCAGTGTGTGCACACCAACCAAACCAGTAGCACACATATCTGAGTGCCCCACCATGAAATCCCACAACACAAATCATCACAGCACACAGATAACATCACACTCAGGAAGGGGAGCAGTACCTCAGAAAACACACATACAGCTTAGCCATCACCCACAGATGCACAACTCAGGGAAACCCAGATGCAAACAACATGACTACAGGACTGTGCTGATCAAACATATGCACTGCACATGAGCAACCATGACTGCAAACAAGTACAAGAAAATAACACATAAATAATTGTGAAACTGTCCTGAGTGGCACATTGGTCCTGTACACAGATCATCCTCACACAGTATAGTGTCACACTATGAAGTGGTGGGGAGGCTCACACACTGGCAAGCCATGGGGTGGAAGACATGAGATTGAAGTGGTGTGTACATCAGTGGTGGACAGGTAAGGAGTCTACAGTCCACAAACACATAGAGGAGTAACTCACAATGTGTAGGCATCAGAAGCACCCATAGGGGATGGTATGACTCCTCATACCACATACCATAATGGAGCCAAAAATGTGTCAAGTGACAGCAATGCATGAGAAAACTCATAAATAATGTCAGTGTGCCTGAGCAGGTCAGCACAGTGAGCACAAACTTAAACAACACACATGGCTGACCAACTAAACACAACACAGACTCTGCAGTCACACACTCTGCATACTCACAACTGACAGCGACAACAAGTAGGTGTCCCCCAGGAGTGCAAGTACACACCGACACACTGCACAGTGCACAACCTACAACTCCTACATGTGCACACAATCTGAAGCACATGTCTGACAATGGAAACAAACATGCACTCATTTCTGGATCATACATGTGGGCAGTTGGCATGTGCAGGGGCACATACACATCAACACTACTGACATTGACAGGCCAATCACACTGTATGACTACTCAAGTGCACACATCAAAATGTACCCATGTGACAATGAAGACAGGCCCACACAAGATGACTACACACCAACACTGCTGTGCACACATCAAGAAAGAGCACACAGAAATGCCGGAACCTGGCCACCCCGCAAGTAATCATGTGGATAGCATTTACCTCTGTTGTGGTATTGCATACTAACATGACATGTGTACAATTTAGCAAACCTGAGCACAGAAGGATTAGGAGAAAAATAGATCATCACACACAACCATCATTGCACCCTCAAGCCTCAGACTGAAGAAGAACAAAAGTGCCTGTTACCTCTGGAAACCTCTGAAAAATTGCCAATGTGAAAGTGGCATACAGAGCATGTGTCACATGAACCGATACCCATACATAAAACCTTTTATTTAGCAAGGGCATTGACAAAGCAGACAACAGGAGTAACAGTCTTTATTACATAATACCCAGATAGGCATCAAAAGTACAAAACAGCAAGGCCATTGGCCAGTACAAATTGAAAGTATGCACATGTGTGCATGAGAAACTGCACAGGGAATGGGCATCAAAATTAACAAACAGCAAGGCCATTGGCCAGTACAAATTGAAAGTATGCACATGTGTGCATGAGAAACTGCACAGGGAATGGGCATCAAAAGTAACAAACAGCAAGGCCATTGGCCAGTCCATAGTTCCGGTCCGCACATGTGTGCATGAGAAACTGCACAGGGAATGGGCATCAAAAGTAACAAACAGCAAGGCCATTGGCCAGTACAAATTAAAAGTATGCACATGTGTGCATGAGAAACTGAACAGGGAATGGGCATCAAAAGTACAAAACAGCAAGGCCATTGGCCAGTACAAATTCAAAGTATGCACATGTGTGCATGAGAAACTGCACAGGGAATGGGCAACACCGTCCACTGCCATGGGATACAAATGGGCAGTCCAGGCACCGCTGTGGGAGAAATGGTGTGGGGAGGGGGACTTTGCCTCAACTTTTGCTTTCAGTTGAGCTGGGAGGTGGCTGATTGTCGGGGCCAGTTGGAGGACTGGACCTGGGAGAGAGAGGACCAGCTGAGGTAGAGGCATCAGTGGCTGTGGGAGCCTGAGGGCTGCTTGGACCGGGTGGAGTGGTTGCACGGGGAGGCGGAGAGATGCTTTCGGGGGAGACACAGTGTGTGAGGGTGAATGTTGAGGGCTGGGTCTCAACTTTTTGGGGATTCGATAGCCCACAAGTGTCTTTGCCGGAGTGGGAAGTAGGGTGGGCACCACAGCCTCACTCTCCACCAAAGGTGTATCAGGTGCAGGTGGCTCTCCCTGTGGGGATATGCTGGATCTGGTTGTACACTTGGGGTGGCCTTGCCTCTTCCCCTGCATCCCCTGTTGTCCAGGTAAACCCCCCACTTTGCTCTCCTGTCCAAGCTTCACATGGGTGTGGGTGGGAGTTGACGTTGTGGGTGAAACTGCCTCAGAAATGTGTTTGTGCTCAGTCGTGCAGGCATCAGGTTCACAGCAGATGGGGCAAGGGTTTGTTTGTCTTTGGGAGCAGGTGTGGGGATCGGAGTGCCCTTGGATGGGGGTGATTTTGATGAATCTGATGTTGATGCCTGCTTCTTGGCCTGATGCCCATGAGTGTCACGTGATGGGCTTTTGCTTTTGTGCTCCTGTGTGCCTGTTTTGTGTGTTGGGGATGGTGTCTGTGGTCTGGTCCGCTTGGAGTGCTGCTGTTGTGTGCTGCGTGTGGAGGACTTGGTGCCTGAGGGCTGAGGCATGTGGGCACTCTCATCAGGTGGTGCCACTGGCAGGGTGGTTGCTGAAGGTACAGGAGCTGGACTTGGATCATGTGACTGCTGAATGGCTGCCGTCACTGTGGAGGACAAAGACTGGACAGTTCGGTGTAGGCCACCCACGTCAGAATGAATCCCCTCCATGAAGGCAACTACCTGTGCCAACCTCTTGTCATGATCCTGGAAGGCATTCAGGAGAGCAGTCTGACCCACACACAGCTGGCGCAAAAGGTCAACCGCCTCCACACTAAGGGCAGCAGGGGAGACAGGGGCAGCGGTGCCTGGGGGGAAGGAGACTCTACCCTTCCTAGGGCTGCGGGCACGGACAGCACTTGTGGGAGAAACCGGGAGGGTGGGCACTGGACGATGTGTGGTGGAAGAAGAGGCAGATCCCGACCTTCCTGTGCCTGCCAACATCGAGGAGTCACCGCTGGAGTCTGATGATGTTGAGGTTGGTGTTTCCGGGCGTGATTCTTCCAGGGCACTCCTGTCCCCCTCCGAGGCTCTGGTCACTTCAGTGAGCTCGTGTGTAGTAGTCGTGCCAGAAGCTTCCCCACTGGTGTCGGTCCCCTGTACTTCCGTGCCCTTGGTAGATCCTGCAAGAGACAGAGACATAGGTTCAGTATAGTGACATACTCACAAACATCAAATGCAAGCAAACCACAACACTTGTAAATGATACTCCCATGTTGCCCTCCTCCATGTGCAGTCAGCAGGTGCAACCTTCATGCAATCATCAGAAGATGCATGGAAACATGCATAGTTGATATTAATGGCCCATGTGACGTTGATACAGCCAAATAGCTGGCCTGTGCCTCCTTGCAACCTAACATGCTATTCTCTGTAAGCACACCTACGTGTTTGTAGGTGAGATAGGTATACATCTAAACATGTTGTCTCTGTCACATATGGAGTAACTTCAAGGGAACACCACAGATACAGACTCCCAAATGTCCTTTTGCAATGGCCACAAGCTCCTGCTATCCACCATGTTGTGCTTAGAAGCACAACTACAGTTGTGCATTGGTGTCAGCTGTGTAGTTGTCATAAATTTTAAGTTGTGCACAGCACACATCTATATATGCACAGTAACATGATGCTCACTGCCAGGTGATGTCTGTGACACTCATACTGCAGCATATGTCACAAGGCCACATCTCATCTCTCAATGTCAAGGGTCATTGTATGAAACACATGAGAAACCACATGTTGTAGCAATGCATAACAGCTGCACTCAACACTGAGACCACTTAGTAGCCTTTGCATCACACTAGAGACATCACAGAGCTCCGCACTGGCTCAGGGTTGGGATCCATGCAGTCACTCACACCCCAAGTCACACTCCAAAGAATACTCACCCCCAACTTGCTGCTGATGGGCCCTGAAGCGTGCATCCAGCTCTGGCTGTGTCACTGCCACGATGCGGGCCATTAGTGGTGTCATGGTCCTGCGTGCCAACCTGCCACTGCGAGGGAGCACCCCCAGCGTCATTTCTGCCACGTTTTTGCTCAGCCGGCAGATGTCATCCCACCTCTTGTGACAGTGTGTGTGCCGTCGGTTGGAGACACCCATGCAATGGCCCTCCATATGGCCTTACGCTGGTGGACCTTAGGCTGCAGGCATGGGAGACAAGAAGAGGAAGTTTCAGTGACACTGTGTTATGTACCACTGTGTGTCAGTACAGGAGCATGAAACAAATATAGCACACCAATACATAAATGTTGAGCAGAGGCCATACAGCATGACACGTAGTACACTTGCATCAAAGAATCGCTTAGAAATGTATACATGTATGATGATGGACACAGTACCTGGCCATCTCATACACATGCAGAGTGCCAGCACAGAAACCAATGTGAAGAAGACCCTCATCTGTGATGCAGTTTGTGATTGAGCAATACACACAATTCATTTGAAATTATGTGTCGGGGCAGACTCACTGTGTCCAACACTACACACCCCTCAATGTCCTTGGCCGGTGAATGGTTACCTGTGTCATGGAGGTCACATTTAGGGCCATGATCTGACATTCTCACACTCTTCTCACAAGGTGGAGGCCTGTCTCGTGCAATCCTCAGGCCTAAGATAGCTCATTGAGAAATAGGGTGGCGGACAACACATATGTTTCACTCAGTCCATTTACTGATGGCTCCCTTTAAAATTGTTCAGTTACTGTGCAGGCCAGGGGGACTCACACTGAGGTTAAACGTGGGCCATCCGAAATTTCACATGCATGTACAATATGAGAGGGCAAACAGTGCCTACATATGCGAGACAGAACACATTATGATAACAATGGAAGGATGATATCTTCAAATTACATTTATCTGATGTGTCATAGGTGAATTACCACCAGGAGTGTTACACTCAGGCATTTTACTCTTGTGCATAATGCACACATATCCATGGGTGCAATATGAAAAATGTACACACATTCTTCTATTCCCTCTGGACGAAATACATTTGTAATGTCACAAATGAGCATGTGAAGACCTCATGGACTATGACATCACATAGCACAGGCAATGTTTGTTCAGACTTTGACTGTCCAAACCAGCAGTCTTACTGTATGGCTGCAAAAACACTGCATGTCCCTCCCATCCTACAATGCAGCCATGGATCTGTGGAAACAAGTCTACACACCCCATTGACATGAAGTCAGCATGCTAGGCAGTGTATCACACATTTACATTACCCAGTCTCAGACCAATGTTCATATTTTCATTGCTGAAGAAGGGCTGTAGAAATGTCCATGTTGCCATCCTTCCCAGATACCCAAGTGCAATTCTTACTGGCCCATCTAGGGAGCATGGTAGATGAAAAATAAGGATGCATGCACATCAACTTGCACTCACAGGCACATACTACTGCAGAGCAACATCATGTGAGCACCCTGAGCACTCTCAGACTTTCACTCTGAAACACTTACCAGTATATCTGGTGCACCATATAGCCTCCCATACTGTGAAAGGACCTCGTCCACCAGGACCTCCAGCTCCTCTGTGGTGAAGGGACAGGCCCTGATGTTCTCAGTTCTCGCCATCACTGGGTCAGCAGACAGGAACAGCAGCAGTTGGTGGTGAAGAATGGCAGGCAGCAGTGTCTGAATGCAACTGAAATGTGTGGCTCTCTCACAAAGATTTATAGGCCCCTGGGGATGTTTCAGAGGTACTCTGCTGCTGCAATTGGTCTGCCTGGTTTGCCTCTTTACAAACCATCCAATGACCGGACCCGCGGTAGCGGAGCACGCCTACCGCGAGCTTCAAAATTGTATTTCACTACCGCGACCGCGGTTCCCATTGGCTGCAATGGCGGTGGCACACCGCGGGGGCCAAGCGGTCGCTACCGCAATCGTGCATCTTTCAAATGTAACCAATGCCCTCGGAAGCGGAGCACGCCTACCGCGAGCTTCAAAATTGTATTTCACTACCGCGACTGCGGTTCCCATTGGCTGCAATGGCATGGGCATTGGCGGTGGCACATGGCGGGGGCCAGGCGGTCGCTACCGCAATCGTGCATCTTTCAAATGTAACTAATGCCCGGGCCCGCAATAGCGGAGCACGCCTACCGCGAGCTTCAAAACTGTATTTCGCGACTGCGGTTCCCATTGGCTGCAATGGCATGGACATTGGCGGTGACACACCGCGGGGGCCAGGCGGTCGCTACCGCGATTTGCCATTTTTCAATTGTGGCCAACGACCGTGATTGCAGTGGCGGAGCATGCATACCGCACCTATGGACACATCATGCTCTGGCAATGGCAATTGGCACATCTCATCATGAAACACTAGACACTTACAATGTATAATGCCACCTGATTGCTAAATTCCATGGTAGTGTGACATTGAACTCACTGATGACTACACATGCCATGTCAGTGCACATGATTACATGCATTGGCATCTACTTCCTCACATGTCACATATGATATTTGTGGGCATGTACACAGATTTGGTGTGTAATGGACTCTCATATTTGTGAACATGTCAATGTGTGAGATGGCTAATCAACCCACAGTAATGATGGACTGACTACATAATGTGCCTATTTCACTGTGTATATAGCTAAATTCATGTTGATAGTTGATCAGCTTACACACACTGTGCTCATGGTGTAGAAAAGTTGTGCTCTGTGCAACTTAAGCAAGAGGGTGTGGCAGGTACAGCAGCTACGTAGGAGTCAGCAGTGTTGCTGTTTCAAACATGTGCTGTGTCAACTACTCCCAGGGCTGGTGACACAAGGTGAAGTAATTTACCATTTTCCATTCACATAGTCAGATTATGTTTTGGAGGTGGTCAGTATGTACATACTGACCACATGTACTACTACATGTGATCAAGGTGTCTCTGCATGTGACTTGTGCATTAAGCTGTTGTTACAGTCCAGTCCTTGTTGGCGCTGCATCAGTCACGATGTAAGCTGTTTGACACATCTCATGTGTGAATGAATTGACATGTGTCCCCTTTCATTTTATGTAGGAGACGACCAAATGTGCATCGGCCGTTCCCAGTGTTGGAGAACATTGAGTATGAGGACATCATTCGGGAGTTCCGTTTGGATCGCCTCACCCTTCAAGAGCTATGTGGTCAGTTGGAGCCCCATCTGAGGCCTCACAGAACCTATCCGACTGCTTTGACACCAACAGTCAAGGTGATGGTGGCCCTGCACTTCTTTGCTACTGGTTCTTTTCAGTACACGGTGGCCATCGCCGGTGGGATGTCTCAGGCCATATTTAGCATGGTGCTACGTGATGTCCTGTCCGCAATGATGACACACAAGGACCGCTACATCCACTTCCCAAGGAGACATGAATTGGTAGGTGTGTAGGGGGATTTCTATGACCTGGGACACATACCGAATGTTGTTGGGGCTATTGACTGCACACATGTTGGCCTAGTTCCACCACAGGCATGTGAGCACATCTACCGGAACAGGAAACATTTCTATTCCATTAATGTGCAAGTGGTGTGCCAAGCAGATATGATCATCTCCCATGTCTGTACCAAATTCCCCGGGTCTGCATATGACTCCTACATTCTGCAGAACAGCATCATTCCACAATTGATGGCAAATCTGCATCCGGGGCGTGCATGGCTTGTTCGTGAGTATGCAGCGTCAAGTAGTGTGCTGTATGTGTGACATGCTGTACTCACTTACTGTTTGTATCACTAAATTGCACTCCGTGTCTCACACCTAGGTGACTCTGCATATCCCAACCGGCCTTGGTTGCTGAGCCCACTAAGGAATCCCAGGAGCCCGGGTGAAGTCTGCGACAATGATGCACATTGGAGGACACGTCGTGTGGTGGAGCGTACTTTTGGGCTTCTGAAGTCTAGATTCCGGTGTCTGGACAAGTGCGGAGGTGCACTACTCTACTCCCCCCAAAAGGTGTGTCAGATCATCATTGCATGCTGCATGCTCCACAACCTGGCCTTGCGCAAAGAGGTCCCCCTGCTCCTGGAGGATGATGAGCAGCAGATGCCCCCCCTGCAGACCCACACATGCCCAGTGATGACGATAGTGGAGAAGAGGAAGGTGTTGACCTGCGTCAACAGCTCATCGACAACTACTTCCCTTGAGTTTAAGTGATACTGTACAACAGTGACATTGTCTGTTGTCTTTGATGGTAGTGTCAATGCATAGAAGTACTTTTTGACTGCTGGCTGTTGCTGGCTCTGTGGTAATGACTGATGTGTGTGGCACAGGGTATGTTTGTCCATGTACGTCATGTCTCTGTTGATGTTGTTGCTCATTGTTATATGTGCTGGTACTTGTACGTTGATGACTAGTGGTGTGTTTTAGCTGTAATGGCATCACCTGACAAGTGAATGTCATTCTCTTGTGTCTTTCTAGGTTCCTTCACCCTCTCAATGCCTCGTCACAATCAGAGCTTGTGGAACATTGGAATCTGAGTTGACATTGTCCATACTGTGATAAACATGCAGCTGACACAAAGACATGGGTTTGTAAAGAGTGTTTATTTACAATGTGTATTTGTGCCAGAGAAGTGATCATGTACAAAATTGTGCTAAGTGATTTAATGAGTTGTCAGTGATGGTAAATGAGACAAATAGAGTAGTCAGCACATTGATGTGGTCACACAGTCCAACAGACTCTTGCCATCAACATGGCAATGTGGGTAAGGATAGTCAACAGAGTCAATGTCAATGGGAACACAGGTGCCATCATGGCTGGCTCAGTGATTGCCTGTGGATGGTGCATTGCCATGGGATCCTCCCCTGGTGTTTCTCGGATGTCCCCTCCTGCGTTTGGCGGGGGGGCCTCTGCTGCAGGCTCAGCGGTGTCTGAGGAGTCATTTTGGTGCAGCTCACCCCTCTCTGTGGCCACAGCTGAGGTGGTGGGAATATCAGCAGGTGGGCCACTGGAGGGGGGTTGAGTCGTCATTTGGGCCACATGTCTGTCCCTCAGAACACCAACTAGCTGGCCCATGAGGTCCACAATTTGGCCAATGCGTGTGTCCATGGACCTCAACAGCAGGAGGAGCTCACGCACTTCTTCCACAACCTGGCCCATCTGTCCCTAGTTCTGTTGATGTGCCCCAAGGACTCTTGCGATGGTGTCCAGGGCTTCGGTCTCAGTGTCCTCCTGTATTTTTCCCCCAGTTGCCCTCCCACCTGCCCTGCTGACACAGACCTGTGGCGGTGGCACTCGATGCACCCGCACACTCCCTGGCATCCTCGGATTGTGTGGTGGTATTGCTAACCACAGAGGCAGGGAGAGTGTTGTAGGCAGCAGTGGTGATGGTGGAGGCCGCACAGGTCGTCGT
Organism: Calotriton arnoldi; assembly: GCA_963921515.1. Taxonomy (NCBI): domain Eukaryota; kingdom Metazoa; phylum Chordata; class Amphibia; order Caudata; family Salamandridae; genus Calotriton; species Calotriton arnoldi. Next base: position 1,069,273 of record CAWUFW010003815.1, read on the forward strand.
AGCAGGGGTCAGCACTGTTGTTGTTGCTGTGGTGGTGGTAGTGGTGGTGGTGGTGGGGACAATGAGGGCCTGAGACGTGGTGCGCCCTGGCACGCCGGATGGGCCAGGTTGTTGCTCCTCATCCGAGAAAAGTAGGGAGTCAGCATGCGAGAGTTCATGTTCCGGGGGGGAGACAGGCTCTGCAGGTTGGTGGTGTTTTCTGCAGCAGTTGCTTGTGGATCTCCTGTTGAAAAGAGATTAAATGGTCATTGAAGTGCACTCCACTAGCTTGGTGTTAGACTTTTGGATGTTACATTTGATACACCAAAAACTTTACTTTGCAATCACTTGGTATGGCTGCAAGATACTGAGCATCATGATATGATGTTGAGGTACATACATTACTTGCACATGGTGTGACATGTAAATTGAAACCATGTGCCACGTACAGATTGAGTGATTACAAGGACATGTCATCATCTGACGATTTGCGTCACAGCAACTTTAGGTTGATGCGTCTTTTTTGTTTGCTCATCATGGAATCAATTTCAGCTAGACAAGAAATAGCCTTTGTAATGTTATACATACCTTTTTCATATCATGTACTTAGCTATGTTTGTCAGATTGACCATGCATGTTTTGTGTTCATATGGGCCTTTAGGCTCTAACACCATGGCACTTGCACATTGCATTCTATGCTGTGCATGATTGTGCCATGAATTACTTTCACATGTGACTTGGTGAGTCAAAGTTTTATTTCTGTGACAGTTACGTGCGCTTTGCTGCCTGCATAATGGATGTGTCTTTTGGATCTATGCCAAGTTGGCTGACGTGTGAGTGCTGGTGTGGTCATATGGCTCCGTGCATTTTTAGAAGGATGGCAGGGTTCATGCACTTACTACCTACCTGTTAGGTGAAGGTGAGCAATGCAATGGCTACCACATGGTTGTGGGTGGGGGGAGTGCTCCATCCTGGTCAGCTGTGGGACAGGGGGCCTGGTGGGAGTTGTAGTGCTGGATTCCCACCCACACACAGCCCTCCCTGTTGATGAGGCTACCTACCTGTCAGTTTGAGTAGTGCAATGCAATGGCTACCACATGGTTGTGGGTGGGGGGAGTGCTCCATCCTGGTCAGCTGTGGGTCAGGGGGCCTGGTGGGAGTTGTAGTGCTGGCTTACCACACACACACCTCCCTGTTAAGCAGGCTACCTACCTGTTAGGTGAAGGTGAGCAATGCAATGGCTACCACATGGCTGTGGGTGGGGGGAGTGCTCCATCCAGGTCAGCTGTAGGACAGGGGGCCTGGTGGGAGTTGTAGTGCTGGCTTACCACACACACACACACACACACACACCCCTCCCTGTTAAGCAGGCTACCTACCTGTTAGGTGAAGGTGAGGAATGCAATGGCTACCACATGGTTGTGGGTGGTGGGAGGGCTCCATCCTGGTCAGCTGTGGGACAGGGGGCCTGGTGGGAGTTGTAGTGCTGGCTTTCCACACACACACACACACCCTTCCCTGTTGAGAAAGCTACCTACCTGTTAGGTGAAGGTGAGCAATGCAATGGCTACCACATGGGTGTGGGTGTGGGGAGTGCTCCATCATGGTCAGCTGTGGGACAGGGGGCCTGGTGGGAGTTGTAGTGCTGGCTTCCCACCCACACACACCCCTCCCTGTTGATGAGGCTACCTACCTGTCAGTTTGAGTAGTGCAATGCAATGGCTACCACATGGTTGTGGGTGGGGGGAGTGTTCCAGCCTGGTAAGCTGTGGGACAGGGGGCCTGGTGGGAGTTGTAGTGCTGGCTTACCACACACACACCCCTCCCTGTTAAGCAGGCTACCTACCTGTTAGGTGAAGGTGAGCAATGCAATGGCTACCACATGGTTGTGGGTGGGGGGAGTGCTCCATCCTGGTCAGCTGTGGGACAGGGGGCCTGGTGGGAGTTGATGTGCTGGCTTACCACACACACCCCTCCCTGTTAAGCTGGCTACCTACCTGTTAGGTGAAGGTGAGCAATGCAATGGCTACCACATGGTTGTGGGTGGGGGGAGTGCTCCATCCTGGTCAGCTGTGGGACAGGGGGCCTGGTGAGAGTTGTAGTGCTGGCTTCCCACCCACACACACCCCTCCCTGTTGATGAGGCTACATACCTGTCAGTTTGAGTAGTGCAATGCAATGGCTACCACATAGTTGTGGGTGGGGGGAGTGCTCCATCCTGGTCAGCTGTGGGACAGGGGGCCTGTTGGGAGTTGTAGTGCTGGCTTACCACACACACACACATCCCTCCTGTTAAGCAAGCTCCCTACCTGTTAGGTGAAGGTGAGCAATGCAATGGCTGCCACATGGTTGTGGGTGGGGGGAGTGCTTCATCCTGGTCAGCTGTGGGACAGGGGGCCTGGTGGGAGTTGTAGTGCTGGCTTTCCACACACACACAGCCCTCCCTGTTGAGAAAGCTACCTACCTGTTAGGTGAAGGTAAGCAATGCAACGGCTACCACATGGCTGTGGGTGGGGGAGTGCTCCATCCTGGTCAGCTGTGGGACAGGGGGCCTGGTGGGAGTTGTAGTGCTGGCTTCCCACCCACACACACCCCTCCCTGTTGATGAGGCTACCTACCTGTCAGTTTGAGTAGTGCAATGCAATGGCTACCACATGGTTGTGGGTGGGGGGAGTGCTCCATCCTGGTCAGCTGTGGGACAGGGGGCCTGGTGGGAGTTGTAGTGCTGGCTTTCCACACACACACACACACCCTCCCTGTTGAGAAAGCTACCTACCTGTTAGGTGAAGGTGAGAAATGCAATGGCTACTACATGGTTGTGGGTGGGGGGAGTGCTCCATCCTGGTCAGCTGTGGGACAGGGGGCCTGGTGGGAGTTGTAGTGCTGACTTTCCACACACACACACCCCTCCCTGTTGAGAAAGCTACCTACCTGTTAGGTGAAGGTGAGCAATGCAATGGCTACCAAATGGGTGTGGGTGTGGGTGTGGGGAGTGCTCCATCCTGGTCAGCTGCGGGACAGGGGGCCTGGTGGGCGTTGTAGTGCTGGCTGCCTGTACACATGCCCACATGGAAATGTTGCTGGCTACCTTTGGGGTGATTCAGAGGAAGGGAATGTTAAATCTGTGAGACATGTGTTGGGAAGAGTATGTAGTACGTTGGTGCATTTATGTTTAGGAAGTGTAGCTTTCTAGTTGTGTGAGACAGTACATAGCAGTGTAATGGGGGACATTTGTTGGTACTTACTAGCCACCACTCCCCCGGGGATTCCTGTGAGACTCTCTGGATGCAGTATGGCAAGCACCTTCTCCTCCCATTCGTTGAATGTCAGTGGTGGAATGGGAGGGCCACCGCCAGTCCTCTGAGCCAGCTCATGGTTCTTGTTGGCACGCTCTTTCACCCTGGTTTTGAGGTCATGCCACCTCCTCCTGATGTCCTTCAGGGTGCGCGGGGTGGTCCCTACTGCATTGACTTTGTTGACTATCCTTGCCCACATTTGATTTTTTTCTGGCTACTGGTGTCTGTTGGACCATGCTTCCAAACAAATGTGGTTCTACTCTGATTATCTCATCTACCATGACTGACAACTCATTGTCAGTGAATTTGGGCATCTTCCTCTGTGCCATGGTGTGTGATGTGCAAATGGGTGAGAAGTGCAGGTGTGGAGGTGGTGGAGGTGATGTGTGTGGTGTGTGTGTGGTTGTGATGGTGTGTTCTGTGCATATTTACCTCTCCTTGGTGCTCTGGGGTTGGGCCCTTCAGTGCTGGAGTTGTGCAAAGGATTGTGGGGAGGAAGGGGCTGGCTTTATACTCAGCTATGTGGGTGGGTCAAAATGGAGTATTAATGTCAGGTGTGTTGTGTGGGTTGACCTTGGATTTGTATTTTTTTTGCCATGGGGATGTGTCATTAGGGTGTATTTGGTGTTTTTTGGGGCTGAGCCAGATTTTTAGCCACACTTGGTAGCCTTGTTGTGTGGTTGCTTTCGACTGCCATTACTCTTCCGGAGCGATCGCGGCGGTCGGAATACAACAGCGCTTCCGCCGGCTCTCCCATTCATCTATTGTTGCGATCGCGGCGGTCGGAAACAACTGATCGGTCCGCTGTCACCGCAACCGTATCCTAATTTCACGTGCGGTCAATCCGCTGGTCGAACTGCGGTTTGGGGTTTTTCCGCAGCTAATCCAACCGCCGTGGATGGATTTTCACCTGCTCCACACGGTCCCGGCGGAGTTTCGTGGAATCCGTCTGCCGCGGTCGTATTTTTCTGGTGGTTCATCCTAATCTGACCGCCGGTTTTCCCGCGGCACATGCGGACGGTTAATTTCCGCTACCACGGCGGTCGGAATGGTTTTCCGTCCGCCATCATAATCGGCCCCATGGTAACTATTGCATTTTTATAGTGGTGAGTCGGTTCCTGCAACCTGGCGTTAAAGTGAGTGCAGGTGTGAAGCAACAAGCTCACAGTGCCCTTGCCAAATACGTTCCTCCAATCAGAGATTTAAACCACATGCCTTTAAAATAAATAAGTTATAGACAATATCACTATGTGTTTTTTACACAATGCTTAATTCTGGGCAACCTATTTCTGAACCCGGGCACAAAGGGGTAATGGGCCACTGGGAGATGAAGCTATTTGCCCAGTGTCACACATTATTGTGTAGCGGAAACGCCAGGATTAGCTCAGATGTATGTTCACAATCTAGTTTCTGAAGCACGTCTCCTCCACACCTCCACTTTGCTAACAAACTGCTCTCATGACTCAGAGCCACACTGTGATGGCAGACCATGAGGCGCTGAGCAGCTTCCTTGGTGCCTGCAGCACCTCCGCGACTGCCCGAGTCCAGGAGTCTCATGAAGACCGGCTCTGGCAGCAGCAAATGTACATAATCCGCGGTGTAGAAATAAAACGGCTTTAGATGAAAAAAACTAACAGCTGGACGCCTATCTTTTCCCGCAGGAAGTCAGACCTGGGAGCTCTGCCACCCGTGCCCTGCCTGCCGATGCCAGCGGCTCTCTGCCCACCAAGCCAGCGAGGAGGTGGAGAGCACTGGTGGCTGGGGAAGAGGGAAGCAATCAGAGTGTCATCAGCGAAACGCGGTCTTGCACACACGAAGGAGGGCCGAGGCTTGTCCGGCGCAGCGCGCTACAGAAAGCTTCCAGTTATTTCATCCACTGAATCGAAACCACTGCGCACTGGCAGGCATGCAGGGCTACCTCAAAACCTCAGTACTGCTGCGTACGGGAGAGACTTTCGGGACTGAATGTTCCTTTACTAGCTACACGCATTCAAATGTAGCGCGCTTGGTGGGCAATACTGCTCCATACGCATAATGCGGGTCATAAATATTCTGGTATCTCAACTAAATGGCACCCGTTATAACGATGTGAAAATGTTGAAAAGCGGAGCCAGCTGCGCTCGCATTCGAACCTGCGCCACAGCGACAAATGTTGCGTGTTTAGTAGCTCAGCTTTCTGTAGCTGAAAACGGATGTAAGGAAATAAACGTAAAAGAGGGCTCTGCAAAGTCGCATGACTATTTACTAACTGGATGATATGAAGAAAAGCACTATCTCGAAATGCGCTGCCTCTCTAAGCCACTGTTTTTGCATAATACGATTTATGTACTGCATGTAGGTACACAGCGCATACTATTGTAAATACATGGTTTTATCATTAAGCCAAGCAAATGGTGCTTATGTTATCAGCTTCAGGAAAAGAATTAAAGTGAGCAAAACAAAAACAAGCATTTGCAATGCAATAGGACTCGCATTTACATGAGACCTATTGCATTGCAAACAGGAGTGGGGGGGTGGAGTCACAGGAAGAAAATAGTGCTCACACTCTAAATAAAACATACTGTGCAACACTCGAAGTAAAGGGGCCAGTAGCCATGGAAGGATACAAATGACGACATGGCCATCATGAGGAGGGACTCACAAGCCTAAAACCAATCGGAAGGCAACATTTAGGAACTAAGCCAATGAAAAAGATGGGTGGACAGTGGGCAGAGCTTCCACAGAGCTTCCACTCCATACTGAATACTGCATGCCTCGCAAAGCGAGCAGCGCATGCGCGCTGCCGCTATAGGCTCGACCTAAAGAAAAGCACAAAATGTACTAAGTTAAAGTTCAAACGCATCTACCAGTGACAGCAGCGCACTTGATTTTGGCATTCAAAGAACACAAATGAACCTAGCAGCATATTTAGCAAAGATGTCGTTTTTGAAGCGCTCATTTGAAAACAGTTTTGTTTATTATTTGTAGCACAAGTTCCTAAATATTATCCAGTGGCACAGGGAAATAGTTCCGCAGACAGCATGCAATAAAAATGTAATGCAAATGATACATTGGTTTTCCTCAAGGTGGCTTTTTATCGTTATTATCAATATTATTATAGGGGATATTTTTTAGGTGCTTGTTCACTCCTGAAAAGTCTCTTGGTGCTGTAGAGTGCAGAGTTGAACTGCTACTTGGAGGCCTGGCGTGGAAACTAATGCAAGGAAGGGCTCTATTTTAAGTTGTTTTTCCTTTTCTAAACGTAGGGCCATGTTTATCATTATTTCACGCAACGCAATGCAGCAAGACATCTTGCTGCACTGTGCTGTGTGTAAGGCAACGGGGGAGGGCAGGAATGTGCCACATCTATTAAGATATGGTGCATTCCTGTTCTCTGCCTGTGCTAGCGCACAAACTACTGCCTCCCGCCAACACAGGCACCCTTGTACACCTCCTGCGAAAAAACAATATTACAAGGCAGAATGCAGCACACGTAGAAATCGGAAAAAAACAAGAAGAAATGTAGATATTTCTCTTGTTACGCCTCCCCTGGGTAGGCGTAGCATTCTGGCGCATTCCCAGGTCTAACATTATTGGTAAATTTTGGAATGCTTCTGAAACCAGGGGTGGATGCTTGAAACACCCATGCTCCACTCATGGAATGCCTCTCTGGAGCAGAGTAACTCAAGGCAGTGACTTGCACTGCCTTGCGTTTCTCCAGATTTAACAAGCACTGCACAGCCATGCAAGGTGACTTTGCGTGGCTATGTGAATCTCATTATAGGTTTGGCGTCACCCTGTGCCCCTGGTGTGGTACAAGGGCGATGCAAAACCCTTGATAAATATGACCCCAAGTAATGAGGGTATTGGCAAATATTCCAACGGGTTGTTATTCCATAGGGTCTCCGCTAAAATGTTGTTTAAAAAATATCACAAGTTACAAATATTATGTTAAATTGATTTGTTATGTGAAAAATAACACAAAATTGCAGCAAAATTATGAAAATATTAAGCTGAATGCAAATCCATTATTTTTAGCTACATTTTAAAATGACATGCATTCTCTTGTCAGTTTGTGGCACAAGGTTGAATTTTAATTGAACCTCAGAGAACAGCAGCCGCTTGCATTTGCTTGTTCCCCTGCATTTGCGATAAGTTTTTATTACAAATTCCACAACTCACTGTAACGTTTTACCACTAATAGCATGTAATTATGGTAAGAGGGGAAATTACGTTATTTTGGGAAATTCGCATAACAAGCTTAGCACGAAATTCACCCAGGTCTAATTTCTTTAGAATTGTGTATAATAATTTTTAAAATATAGTAGTGCGTATTATACTTTTTCAATTATATAGTTAAGTATCCCAGTCCACTGTTATTTTGCATGCCATGGTGCCTCATTTTGGCCCCAGTGATGAGCAAATCAGCCTTGACCCTGCTCTAATAGGAACAGTCCAGTCTGAACTACAAGGCTAGGTTCTCCCTGAACTGGAACTCAAGCAACACAAGACTGGCTTCACCCTTATTAGGGGTTATCAGTTGGGCATCGCTTGGTTCCAGTGGCACAGTGGGCATGGGACCCCACACCTGGGCATATTTTGTCCCACTTATGGTATCGAAAAAAGTGCCTGATGGAATGCTTGAATTAATATCAGCCACTACTAATTATTCAGGCTGCATCGCAGTCCATCCTTATTTACCCGACCATTCAGTTTTGTGTACTTCATCTAAACTGGGGCATAGATGGAGCTTATTATTATTGTATGCTATTATATGGTCCCTTTTATGAGTGCATAAAGGCCCTCAATGTTTGAAAAATTCTGCATTACTCTTAGGGGTGGTCCTTTTCGAATTAGGATGGCTACTCCTCCACTAAAATGAGATCTGTGTGTAGATTCCATTGCATACAAACAAGAATATTTACAGGCTTAGTATTCTCAGCCTACTCAGTCGCTCCGACATTTCTCATTTTCTACTTGTAACAGGTGTATCTCTTGGATTAGTGTGATGTATAGACAGGTATTGCGGAGAAACTATACTTTTTATTACTCTTAGTATAGTGGGTAACTCCATTGACATAAACTTAAACTACTAGTGAAACATGAAGAGCCTGCATATTGGAAGGGTGACAAAGACTAAAAGGGAACTCTAGGAAAATATATTATTGGCAGCTCCAGAAAAGAGGCGTGTGACAGAATGAGCCTAGCTTATGTTCTGTTCTTAGATAGGAGTGAAATGGTCATTATGTGATGCATGGTTAGAGATACAGCTATTGTGGAAGAAAGAAGTTTCTTGACCCGCCAGTGGACTTCCGTCCACGCCCACCTGTATATTTTGCCCTAAAGCGTCTCTCTAGTTAAGTTCTTAGATAGTCTTAACTCAAGTGGGTAGTAATGTGGGAGAGTCAAGGGTGTACATAAGTATGCACCATCTAATTGGGTACAGTGGTTGAAGCCAAGGGATGTGGCACTTCCCAGAGAGCAGCTGTGACAGTCTAGGTCAAGTTGGGTATCTGGTATGCAGTGAACCATAGTATGTGTATATCCATCTATTAACAAATAAATTACCTAACTTGAGCAGCAGCGATGCTAATTTTCAAACAAACATTCCCAGTCCCTGGTCTTTCTCACTTGATCTCTGAAAAACCTAGTCTGGTAACTGTGAAGCTCCATAGCGTTACAACAAAGTATCTACAGCCTGACAGTTCTTTCAGATTTCCTAGATCGGAATGGGGTTATAAATTCTTTCACTTTCAGAAACCTGAATTAAAGAGGTAAGCAAAATAATGCTCCTGGGGGATAAATCAAAAGTTGTATCGACTGTCTGTGTGCTGTGGTTAGCCCTTGGGATAAATGTAATGGTGAATTTGCCTCTGTTCTTGCAAGCACTGTTCAATCCAGATACTTGTGTCCAATAGGCTAGTTCCTGGGAACTTCATGCAGTCATTTTATTTCTGCCAAAGGGGCCTGGTCTGTGGTGCCACTGAAAAGTTTCCATGAGGAGGATGTGTCATCAGTTTTTTTGAATATGTACTTCTGTCAAGTCTAAACTGTCTGAGTTCTTCAAGCTGCCCAGACTTATCAACTTCTCAATGATGGCTGGGTCAAGTGGTCCATAGCAGATTTCTAATTTTATCAGCTGGGTCTCAGAGTCAGGAATCTTCTTTCTACAACATGGTGTCACAAGCAAAGTATTGAGTTGAGTGTATTTTGTGATTTCGGTATATGAATGGGCCTCATTGTCTAGCTGTCAGGAGGACATATTGTGCTTGTTGGTGTCACAGGAAACAAACAATCACTTTTCTCAGAGCATCTCTTTTATTCTTGATCTGGGGCCTACTCCTGTGGGCACTTTTCAATTCTAATGGTAGGATACGTTCCAATTTAGTAAGTTGTTTAATAAAGTGGAGCATAAAGGTGATTATATTGTCTTTCTCTAATTTCTATGGGATCCCTGAGAACCAAAGGTTATCCCTTCAATTTCAGTCCTCTAGTTCTGTGAATTTTAGCATACATTAACCAATGAACCTACTCCCAGTCAGTGGGGATGTTAATTTCTGCTACATGCTTGCAAGTGTATGGTCACCGCCGATAACGGAGAGTTGAAGGCAATGAGATTTGCTCTTATTAAGTGAACTTGAAGTCTTGGAAGTGTTCTCTTCCATTGCGTGAACAGATGCTCTCAGAGCCATCAAATTCTTGGCTGTTAGTCTCTAGGGTTGTTACTTGGCTGTTAGTCTCTAGGGTTGTTACTGTTCGCTGCCGAGGGAATCATTCTAGAGTCACTTGCATTGGAGATGCATGATGGCTTCTGTGCCCAATCAAAGAAAGCTGCAGTTAAGTTTAGTCAGTGTGTCCTCTTTCTATGTCCATGGTCACCACCGGGTCCATTATCATCAATTGTTTCCTCAATTACTGTCCTCCCTCACCATAGTGATAGAGGAGGTTTCAGTGAGGATAGGTGCTGGAGTTCTCTTCCAGTGGAGTTACTGAGTTTCTGTCTCAGTACCATCTGTATTCAGTCTCACCAGGGCCTTTAGGTGTAGCATGGCCTTAGCACAAGGGAGTCAGTACATCTCCTCTATGCTCCCTGAATGAGCTAGTCAGCTCCTGGTGTGCTTCCACACATACAAGGAGATTCATAAGCACATTAGGTTGTCAGGTACAGTCAGTACCGCTGTCGGGCAACACAGAGCATTAGGAAAGAGCCACCATCTTCCTTGGCATGTGGCTCCACCCCAATATTGATTTTGGAATTGTTTATAAATTGTTTTCATGAGTTCTAATTTGGTACTTATGTAAAATGTTTAAATGGTTTAATTAATAATATGAAAAATGGGAAATGTTTTACTAGTTAATTGATTTATTATATAATTGATTGTGTTAATGAATTGTTTTTTATAGTGTGGATATTAACTAATTTGCATTAGGCTTAAGGTATTTTTGTATAATAATTAATTTAATATTGTTAATATTGTTATTATTTTTTAAATATTGTGCATTGTTTGCAAGTTTAGTGGAATTAGGTGGTAAGCATTTTAAATCTACTTTTTTAATTGTTTAATTCATGTAGGATTTTATGTAATTTTATGAATAATTGTAACACTATATGCATGGTTTTACTTTTAATACTTTATTGTTAGTAATAGTTGTGAGCTGTTCATGGAAATATATTCTTTGTTTAAGTATTATATAACTATATATATATATATATATATATATATATATATATATATATATATATTCGATTCGTCCTCCAGAGAAGCCTCTCACAGACCTAAAAAGACGACAGCAGACCCCAGGTTCTTTGTGCAAATCCAATGCTGTTTATTAGAATGCCAGCAAGTCCGCCATTACGTGTTTCGACCCCCACTCGGGTCTTGATCACATTACAAAGTTCCGTGTAGTACACTCTCAGGAAGAAGCAGACAGAGCACAGTCTAGGTATCCAAGTTTTAATCCACACAACGCGTTTCGGCGAGAGCCTTGATCACGTGTGAAAAGTGCACAAAACAAACAGCTACTGATAAAGTTTTTTGCCACCATCATCATCAACACCAACAAAGGACAACATATACTTCGTTACCACCAGTATGCATGGCCACCATCTTAGACTGGCAAAAAATAAATGTCAAAATAAATACAATGCAGCCTAGAAGTGCCGGGCAAATTGTCAAATACAGTGCTAAAATAATATCAAGGATAATTAATTGGTTGCCAATGAACAGAATAAGTTGTTGTGATCTGTAGGGGAAAGTTAATGAAAAACTAATTGAACATCGACTTCCTAGGCTACCACGGTGCACTATAGACCATAAATTATAATAACAGACATAGTGCCGCTGCGACCGTCAGATAATTAAAGTGCATAGCGTCAAATACGCAGGTGTGTGAGGTGGTAAAGAAAATGAGAAGTGCTCATTGCCTCTAGTTTCATGCCTGAGCGTAAATGGAGAGTGCCAAGTAAATTGGACTATCCTGGTGTAGGATATGAGTGGCTGATCCAAGGAGCGTGATAAGGGAATCACATGAAACATAGGCTATCATACATAGTGTACGAATCAACAGAGATGGTCAATGTGTTGTAGAATACAAGAACGCTCTGGGGACCCTTGTGGACTGAGTTGTAGGCTTCCACTAGTGGGACAGTGAGCGGCCTATGAAGTTCAAGTAGGTTATGATTCTGTGCTCATCCGTGCTTGGTTCAGGCAGTAGAACCAGATGATGGTAGTGGATGATCGTGCATCTACCGGTAACTGGCTAGTGGGAAGTGATTATACAATACGGTGTGACTGGTGAGACGTCTGAAGCGAGAGGAAAAGGGTAGGATGCCCGTGAAGGTGATACCCTGTGAGAGGGCTCCTTTCTTTTCTCCTGTGAAAAAAACATAAACAGAAAAGAGATTAAAAAAGTGTTGCAATTATACGTTACAGTATAACACCTAACTGTAAAAATAAAAGCATAAAAAATAAGTACAATCTACCGCACTACGTAGATGGATGAAGAACAGAGACATGATAACAAACATCAAATTGAAAAAACATCAATTGAAAAGACCAGAGGGAGCATTGCAGACTGTGACAACCTGCTGTGAATCACTTATGGCCCTTCTCTTAAGTGAATGGAAAGTTCCTCATCGAGGTTTAATCCCCCGGGACTTTTGGTTTGAAAATCTATGATATATCTAGATTCACGTTGCCTGAGAGCCAGTACCCTATCTCCACCCCTGGGATTCTTGGGGATGTGTTCAAGGATCAGATAACTCAACTCAGCAACATTGGAAAAGTGTTTTTCCTGACAGTGGCGCGCCACGGGATATTTGGGGTCCTTGTTAGTAACAGCTCTTAGATGTTCAAGGACCCGTTTTTTGGCTGTACAGGTCGTGCTGCCAATGTACCAGAGCTTGCAGGTACATTCAATAGCATAGATAACAAAGCTGGTGCTGCACGTCAAAAACTGTGTGATTTTTGGGGAAATCCCTCCGTATTCTAGCACTGCTCTGAACTTGCTGTGTTTGCACGCCTTGCAGTGGCCACAAGGGTAGAATCCTATGAGGCCATGTGTGATTGTGGTGGGATAGAGAGTGATGTCATTTCTGACCACAAGATCGCGAATGTTTCTGTTCCGTCTGTATGTCACGTTGGGTCTATCTGTTATGCTTGTACCAAGGACGTTATCAGATTTTAAGATGTCCCAATTTTTTGTAAGGATGCGTTTCACTTTATGTGCCTCAGAATTGAAGGTGAGAAAGACACGTGTATTGTCCCAGTCCTCCTCCCTGGTCTCACAGGGTTTTTCCTGTAGGGTGTGTTTTCTGTCTACCGCCTCTGCCCGTTCCTTGGCTTTTTTAAGGACCCAGTTGGGATATCCTCGGCTGTGAAATCTGTCAATGATGTGATCTCTCTCCTCCGTATAGGCCTCAGTGTTGTTGCAGTTCCTTTTAGCCCTCAGCAGTTCGCCAAATGGTATGCTCCATTTCAGTGCCTCTGGGTGGCTGCTGAGGGCATGTAGGACACTGTTACCTGCAGTAGCCTTCCGAAAGAGAGAGGTACACACTTTGCTCTGTTTGATTTCTAAGCAAACATCTAGGTACTCAGTTTTGTCTGCCGTGATGTTACCAGTGAGCAAGATATTGTACCCGTTAGTGTTGAGTTTCTTGACAAAGTCATCCGCGTCACTTGTAGAGCCCCTCCAGAAGATGAACAAATCATCTATGTAGCGTAGCCACATGACGATTTTCTGGAGGTCGCCCTTGAGAGTGTCACTGCTGAAAATCTCTTGCTCCCAGTAGCCCATAAAGAGATTAGCAAAACTGGGAGCAAAGCAAGATCCCATGGCAGTACCGTTGATCTGCCTATAGAGGGCGCCAATGAAAGCAAAGATGTTGTTTTTGAGACAAAATTCGATCATACCTATGATCATCTGGCTATGGTCACGATAATGTAAGGGCCTGTCTTTGAGAAAGTGTTCACACGCTTCTAATCCCTGTTGATGATCGATTATGGTGTAAAGCGAGTGCACGTCCAGTACAATAAAAAGATACTCAGGACTCCAAACCAGATTTTCAATTCTACATAGGAAATCTTTCGTGTCCCTCAAGTAACTGGGCAATGCTGTCACAGAGTCCCTTAAGAAATGATCAACATATTTGGAAATGTGTTCACTCACACTGCCAATCAAAGACACGATAGGGCGCCCCGGTGGTTTCATGCTGTCCTTATGTAATTTCGGTATCAAATTCAGTATGGGGAGTTTGGGATGATCTTTCTTCAAATAACAGTATTCTTCCGATGTCAGAACACCCTTATCCCTCCATATGACCAATTTGTCCCAAATGTCAGTGATGCTCTGATTGTACATCTCTTGTGTGATCTGTGTGTAGAATTTGGTGTCATTGAGTTGGCGTAAGGCCTCATTGATGTAGTCATCGCGATCCAGGATAACTACATTCCCCCCCTTGTCAGCTGGACGGATCACAATATTTGTGTCCTCATGAAGGGATTTCAGTGCCTGTCTTTGATTAAACGATAGATTGTCATGGATGTCTCTGGGTTGCTTGTTTCTCCAATGTCTAAGTTCCAGGAGTGCCTTGTTCGTGCACTCATGGAATGTGTCAATGCTGTCATGTGGAAGTAGGGGGACAAAAGTAGATTTGACCTTTAAATCTGTTTTGGCTGCTGCCCCTAATTCTAACTCCATTTGTTCCAGTGTTTGTGTGGTGTCAATGAGACCTTCCCTGGACTCGCTCTCCTGTGCTAGTTCTGCCATGGTGATGAGTGTGTCTATGTCACTGATCACCAGATTACGGTCATTCGTACTATTACTGGTCATAGTATTGTAATTCTGACCCAATCTCTTAAGCTTGTGCCACTTTTTCAATTTCAATTTTCGTTCATATCTGAACAGATCAATTCTGATATCGGTATAATTGAACACAGAGGATGGGCAGAAAGAGAGACCTAAGCACAAAGTTTTTTTCTCCACATCACTAATAGGTCTTTTGGACAGATTCACTACAGTTCTATTTACCATGTTCATATCCATTAGTAATTCCTGTTGGAGCGTGTTTTGCGACTTCCCATAGCGCCCCTTCCTTTGCCTGTATTGCCAGCGTTGCTTGAGTCTTTTTTTTCTGTTGCGGCGTTTGCCTGTCCTCTGCCTCTTCCCCGTCCCCGATCATCCACTACCATCATCTGGTTCTACTGCCTGAACCAAGCACGGATGAACACAGAATCATAACCTACTTGAACTTGATAGGCCGCTAACTGTCCCACTAGTGGAAGCCTACAACTCAGTCCGCCCGGGTCCCCAGAGCGTTCTTGTATTCTACAACACATTGACCATCTCTGTTGATTCGTACACTATGTATGATAGCCTATGTTGCATGTGATTCCCTTATCACGCTCCTTGGATCAGCCACTCATATCCTACACCAGGATAGTCCAATTTACTTGGCACTCTCCATTTACGCTCAGGCATGAAACTAGAGGCAATGAGCACTTCTCATTTTCTTTACCACCTCACACACCTGCATATTTGACGCTATGCACTTTAATTCTCTGACGGTCGCAGCGGCACTATGTCTGTTATTATAATTTATGGTCTATAGTGCACCGTGGTTGCCTAGGAAGTCGATGTTCAATTCGTTTTTCATTAACTTTCCCCTACAGATCACAACAACTTATTCTGTTCATTGGCAACCAATTAATTATCCTTGATATTATTTTAGCACTGTATTTGACAATTTGCCCGGCACTTCTAGGCTGCATTGTATTTATATTGACATTTATTTTTTGCCAGTCTAAGATGGCGGCCATGCATACTGGTGGTAACGAAGTATATGTTGTCCTTTGTTGGTGTTGATGATGATCGTGGCAAAAACTTTATCAGTAACTGTTTGTATTGTGCACTTTTCACACGTGATCAAGGCTCTCGCCGAAACGCGTTGTGTGGATTAAAACTTGGATACCTAGACTGTGCTCTGTCTGCTTCTTCCTGAGAGTGTACTACACGGAACTTTGTAATTGGATATTGTAACAACCGGCGCGCTCTGCCGGAGTGTACACCACCCTTCTTGGGTTCCAGCATCCCGGAAGGAGCAACTTGGTTTTTTATATATATATATATATATATATATATATATATATATATATATATGAACACCATAACCATTTGCTAGAAAACAAACCGGCACCGACACAGGGAGATTTCTGCCTTACAGTTGTTTATTCCACAATAACGCTGCGACGCGTTTCGGCATTCACTGCCTTGATCACACAGTGATCGTTCCTTGTTCAAAACATTATATACGATAAAATCTGACAGAGTGATCCGATCACCTGACCGGAAGCTTGCTACTGAATCATGAAGACAGACTATCAAATCGGCACGGTTTGACAGTGAAATCACTCTTATACATTTAAATATTCACTTTAAAGTATTCAAAATTCAGGAATCACAGTAAAATTACAATGCAATAAATAAGATTGTATAAAAACAGCACACAATTAAAATTTCATTGTTGTACTATTTACAAAGTCAGGCTGAAAATTATATACATATGTATACAATATTTAACATATAAATAAATCAGTTGCTTTACTTCATTGAATCATACACTTTAGAAGATTGGAACACATATTCAAAAGTCCAATATTAAGCCAGTGCCTGAATTCATTGTTACAACCTCACAATTGGGTCACTGTATAATCTAATAATGAGCATCCTTCTCTTTCCTGCTTATCAACTAATCATACAGCCATTATTGCAATTTTCATTAAAATTCATGAATT
Source organism: Calotriton arnoldi (assembly GCA_963921515.1). Taxonomy (NCBI): domain Eukaryota; kingdom Metazoa; phylum Chordata; class Amphibia; order Caudata; family Salamandridae; genus Calotriton; species Calotriton arnoldi. Next base: position 1,085,818 of record CAWUFW010003815.1, read on the forward strand.
GCTGTTCATTTTTCCTTTAACATTAATGCTCAATTATTTATCATTGAGAAGGGAATCGCAGGCCCGACTAAAAACCATTCCACATCAAGATGAAATAAAAAACATTATTATACTCATAAGGGATCCAAAGATCAAACCCTGTTCCTTCTATTCAATGTAGGTGATGATTCAAATTTGTCTAAAAGTTTGATTAAGGCCATTCAGAGTCGTTCTTTTTCCGGGTCCATTGTAACAAGTTTTTAAAAAAGGGTATAAAACTGTCTAGAATATGTGCATTCTCATATTCCTAATTGCACCCTGATCAAATAAAACAAAACAAAACATGATTCCATGATAAAGTGCTAGTGCATAACAGTACTGATTATTCATTCCAAAGATTCATACCACTTCCAATATTTAAATTGAATAAACATCCTGTCTATGTCTTATTACATGGCATTCATAGGTGGTACTAATTGGCTATCCATGATAAAGTGCTAGTGCATCACAGATACTACAGATGGATTGCCCGTGGTAAAGTGCTAGTGCATCACAGTACTTATTATATATTTAAGAAATCAGTTAAGTTCATCTAAACACTAACAATGTTCCCGACATTGTCAACAGGCCCTAGTTAACCTTTCAATTGTTTATAAGACTAACTCTAAATTGCAATACATTCATCTTTGTTTCCATCTTCATAGTGCTAGTAATGTATCCCAATAACACTTTTGATTCTTTATATATCTTCTCTAAGCCTGTTCACATGCCAAAACATCTGTTTTCTCACACAATAAATCACTCTGCTAACCAGTTGATAAAATCTGAAAAACACGGAGAAAAGAAAGGAGGGGAGGAGGAGAAGAGTCAAGAAAAAGAATATGAATTCAACATAAATTAACATACAAATCTTCTTCAACATTGAGTCCATTAGGTGTTTTGGTATTGAACAAAATAATGTATTTTGACTCTAATTGACGAAGTTTGCCCTCTCTGTCCCCTCCCCTTTTGGATTTAGGGACTTGATCAATGGCGAAATAAGACAAATCGTCTAAGTTCCCTTTGTGAAATTTATTCAAGTGACGGGCCACCACATAATTCTTGTCATTATTTTTAGCAGCCCGAATATGCTGTAGAATGCGAATATGCACCATATGAATGGTGCTGCCTATATACAACTTTGGGCATGTGCATTGAAGAATATAAACAACATAGTCGCTTCTACAATTCAAAAATTGTCTGATTTTCCATGGGCTGTGCATGAGTAGTGTTGTCACTTGTTTCTCATTACGTCCAATCTTGCATGCTTTGCATTTAAGGCATCTATGGAAACCTGGGACACTGCTCAACCAGCTGGCTTTTTTACTTTCTTCTGGGCTGTTGACTACCAGTTCACCCCTCATTTATTTTTGCTCTATTGAAGGTGATCATGGGCTTTCGTGATACTGTCTCACTCAGTACCGGGTCTCCCTGTATCAGATGCCAGTGCCTGCACAAACTGTCTCTTACTCTCGAATGGTAGGCACTGTATCCTGTGATCATCCTTATCTGGTTCCCTGCACCGTCTTTTTTTGCCTTGTTCTTCTTAGCATCTGGTTTTAGAAGTGCATGTCTGTCTATAGAGGTAACTTTCAATCTTGCTTGATCTAAAATAGCAGGTTTATATCCTCTATCACTGAATCTCTTAGTTAGGGAATTCTGTGCCTCTGTTAGAGCTTGAGCCTCACCTCAGTTTCGCTTCATCCTCAGATGCTCAGCATAAGGGATACTCATTTTGAGCCTCTGAGGATGAAAGCTCCCAGCATGGAGGATTGTGTTTCCTGCTGTAGGCTTCCTGTAAGTTCTGGTATGGATTTCTCCCTTGTCAATGTAAACTTCCAAATCCAAGAATGCCACTGATGTCTTGCTGATATTCTCTGTAAATCGCAAATTTAAATCATTGGCATTAATGTCACGTGCAAATCTCTTTGCTTAATCTAAGGACCCGTCCCAGATGACAAACAAGTCATCAATGAACCGGGTCCATATTATAATGTTGTTTTTCCATTCTTCAGCAAACTGAACCCTGAGCACCTGCTCCTCCCACCAGCCCATATGCAAATTAGCATAGCTGGGGGCGAAGCAGGTGCCCATCGCTGTACCTTGAAGCTGCCTATATGTCTCCCCACCAAACATGAAGTAATTGTTTGTTAAACACAGCTTGCACATTTCTGTTAGCATTCCCGAATGCTGATACAAGCTAATGGGGCGTGTGTTCAAGTAATGTCGAATTGCACGGAGACCATCGTCATGAGCTATGCTTGTGTATAAGCTGGTGACATCTAGTGTCATTAGCTGATAAGTATCTTTCCAACCCAACTCCGAGACTTTGTTTAAAAAGTCCCCTGTGTCCTGAATGTAGGCTGGGAGAGCTCGAACAAAAGTTTGCAAAAAAGAATGAAGATATCTGGAAGTTGGTTCAAACAAACTTCCAATTGCAGATATTATCGGCCTGCCTGGGGGGGTCTCTCTATTCTGGGTATTAAATAAAGGATGGGTGTGAACGGGTGTTCTACCTTCATAAACAAGTATTCTGGTTGTGAAATCAAACCCAACCCTCTCCAACGGGCAAGATCCTTCCAAAATGTAAGCTTTACCTCTTCCAGATTGCTATGTGGCACTTTGAGATAACAATTGCGGTCCCTTAGTTGCAATTTTGCCTCAGTGTTATAGGCATCTAGGGACCAGAGAACCACATTCCCTCCTTTGTCCGCTTGTCGGACTACCACATCATCTCTTGACTTTATCTTATTAATGATCATGTGGTAATCTTTCTCAAATTGACCATATTGTTTGGGGAATACTTTGCTGGAAGTGACTGCTAGTTCTTTAAGGTCTCTGATCACTCGATCTGAGAACATGTCAATTGCATCTCTCGGTGTGTTTGGGGTAAAGCACGATTTGGGTCTGAAGTCTGACAGTTCACTTTCAAAAACATTAAGACCTATTGTATCAATAGTTTCTCTCACATTCATAATACTGGGCAGCCCCGCACCCTCCAACTCAAGGTTTTGCAAATCACACAGTACCTCAATATCACCCACCACCAGGCCACCAGCTTCTTGTATGTCACATTCACTTTTCTCCGACGTTGCTCTCTTGTTGTGAAAGAATTTTTTAAGCTTCAGCTTCCTCGTATATTTGAAAAAGTCAATCCGGGTTTGCATGTAATTGAAGTTAGTACGTATACAAAAGGACAAGCCCAATGATAAAATCCAATTCTCTTTGTCAGTCAGCATTAGGTCCGTGAGGTTTATAATAGAATTCTGGGCTTCATTCATCGATGTTGATATGTTTGCCTGGCTTTTGTCATCGATCTCAATTCCATGCCAATTCCGCCGTTTTTTTTGCCTCCTATGTATTCTTTTTTCTTTCTTCTCTGAGGGTTTGGTCTCACATTCTGGGTCCGATCTATATATAAACAACCAAACTCTTCAATAACTGAAGGTGGTTCACATTGTTTGGGAGCTTTGCTGCTTTGATCCAATCCACTTTCCACATCCGAATTGGCCGCTGAGCTGACTTCAGAGCTTAATTCTGAGGACGGGTCATCACTCCTCATTACGTCCGAGCTAACAACTTTGGACATTCTCTGCCTCCTGATGTTGTCGAACCTGCGTGCAAATGTATAGATCTGCCCACGCAGGTAATCCATTCGATCTCTCTGAAACTTGGTGGCCTTTCGTTCGGTTATGGTTTGTTCATGCTTCTTCAAGCGTGCATACATGTCAGATTCGAATTTCTGCAGTGCGTCCTCTTTCGCCAGTTTCTTAAGATCACTCTCAATTGCTTTGATCGCATCCAATATCTTTTCGCAGTCCTTGCTCGCGTATTTGACAAGAATTTTCATCATGTTTTGCGATGCTGAGGTATTGTTCCTATCCCATTCACGGAGCATTTCCGGGTCTGGGTTTTCGTATGTGGGGGCTGTAAGAACTCTTAGCCCGCGGGGCACTCTCACCACATCTAAATATTTGCTGAGTGATTTCACCTCCCACCACTTAGATACCTCGTTACGTTTAAGCTTCTCCAATCTCCGCATTAATGTCGCCACATTAATTTCAGGAGCTCCAGATTGCGCTTCTTGGGAAATTTCTATAGACTTGTCAGGTCCTTCTTTAAATACTGAATCCGCCGTCTCCTCTCTCTCTCTCTCATCCAATTCTCCATTGTTTTCAGCTCCAATTCCTACACCTGGCATGATCACCAAAAACACACACTGCCAAGCATTTTGGAATAAACGAATTCAACATGCCTCGATCTCCCACTGAGATAATCTCTCAGAACCTCTCCCTGTTTCACTTTCACTACCGTTGCCACACTTCACAGCGTTACGGTTCCCGGTGAACCGCGTCTGCCACGACGCGCTGTCCCACGAAAAGCTTTCTCGCCATGCGGTTTTTAATTCCGTGTATTCTGCCAAACAGGGGGGCTTCTTGTTATGCTAAACGCATTCGACCAACTTCGCTGGATGTCCAATATACATATATATGTAATTTATTTTGAAATTTAGGATAGGAAAAATTAAATCTCAGCATTCTGTGTAACATTTCTCATACTGTTGCTATCCTGTATTGTGAATAGTAATTCTGACCCCTCCAAAATACAACACTTTCCCGTCTGTTGCTTATGTTGGAATCGGAATAGTAAATCTAACCCCTTCAAAGTGTTACACTTTCCCTGCGGTTGCTTACGTTGGAGTGGGTACAATAAATCCAATGCCTCTCGAATCCAACACTGATCCCTCCAATGTTTAAAACTTTCCCTACAGTTGTTCAGGTTGAAGTGGTAATAGTAATTCTGACCCCTCCAAGGTCCACACTTTCCTTACTGTTGCTTATGTTGGAGTGGGGATAGTTAATGTAATCCCTCCAAATCCCAGCACTTTCCCTACTGTTGCTTACGTTGGAGTTACAATAATAAATCTAATATTTGTTTTCAGTTTTTAAAAAGTTATCTTAATGTATATTATTGTGTTTATTACTTATATTTGGTATTATTATTATTTTATATTAATGTATTTTTTTATTGTTATTATTGTACATTTTATATAGCCAGTGTTCATAATTATGTTACATGTTTATTCATTTTTTATATTTTGTTTACATATGTTTCAATAATATGTGTATAACGTTTTTGCAATTATTTTTAAATATATTTTTATGTTACATGTTTGTTAGTTATCATCTTTTAAAATATTTGTTATATTATGAGTATATTTGCTTTAACTGCAATATTATTTTTGACGAAAATATATGTTTTAAAGTTTATTTACTGTTTAATAGTTAATTTACAACATACTTGCCTATTTTATTGTCAATATTTTTGACTTTGCATACAAAGGGGACTATAACGATGTCGGACGGATGCGGAAACGGGACCGACCTCCGGGCGGCGGTCCTGACCACCTAATTATGATGCAACTGCACATGGTGCGGTTGCATTCCCACTTTTCCCTATGGGAGCATGTGTTAAATGTAGTACATGCTCCCATAGGGAAATGTTAGGTGGTGCTAATCCCTGCACCCTATGTCAGACACCTTAGGGTGCCTGCCACGGGGTGCAGTGATTAACAGGGGGGTGCCATAAATGCCCCCTCGGCCCGCAACCAGAAGCCACAAGGGAAACAGGGCCCTGCTAGGGGCCCCCAAACACGCTTTCCGATAGGGTTTCCATGTCGGAAAGGCCAGCATGGAAACCCTGCCGGAAACCGTGCCTCATAATCCGGATGGCGTAAACCGCCGTCCGTTGGGATTACGGGCCGTATCCGACTGGCCGGCGTGCTCCTTGAGCCCGTCGGAAGCCAGCTGGGATGACCAGCCGGTTTCAATTCCGACCGGCTGTATCATAACCTGAGGTCGGAGGCTTTCCGACACTTATCGTAATCGGCCCCAAAGTATGCAAAGTCGATATTTGTTTACTCACTATTTTCTGGGCAGTATTTTTTCACTGGAATTTTTGTAGACAATATTTCGTCATACAACCCTCCATAGCTGAGAGGCAGCCCCTCTACAGGCTTTCCCCCCCCATTTTTTAGCTAGTCGCACAGTAGAAAAAGATCTGAGCTGTCAAGAGAAGTAGTTGAAAAATATTGCTTCCTTACCATAGAATGCACAGTATATAATACAGGCTGCCTTGAAACTTATTTTTTTCTTGAGTGGTAATGATGACAGTTTGCAAAAATGTCCGAACATATGGGGGCATATTCACAAGGACTTATCGCCGAGTTATCGGCACTTTAGCGCAGCAAAAGTGGCAATAGAATTATCGCCCCATTCGCAAGCTGGTGCTAACTGCCTACATCGCCACATATCCAGCGATAGCTGCCGCAAAAAACATTGCCACGGTTGACACCGCCAACTAACGCTAATGAGATGCAGAGTAGGGGTTCCCGTGCGAAAACACACGAAAACACCACATTGCGACATTCACAACGAACAGCCAGATCCGCGATGCGAACGAAAAACAGGCGATAAGCCGCGCTAGCAGCAGGGATTTTACACCTGCTTTCTGCTGGTGTTAAGCAGGACGACTACCTGCACCACAAAAGGGAGCCCAGCCCACAGCCACACCTGAAGAACAACAGATGCCATGGAGCCACTGCTCATGCAGCTCGGAGACCCCAGAGGCCCACAACACCCACTGCCACCACCCCCGGGACCCCCCACACCCCGGGGCCCTCCCCCGGCCCACCCACCCCAGACAAAGATATGCCCCAGCAACTTCACAAAATCACGAGATAAGAAAGAACCTGATGTCGCACACATACAACAACAAACACACATGTATGGTCAGAATAAGGTGAATCAAACATTCAACTGTGAAATTCCCATAACAAAACTTTATTAATACACAACACAAAACAACAAATTGGATTAGTCCTTGCGGATCCACTCCGGACAATCTGGAAGCCACAGCCTGCAAGACAAAATCCAAGATGAGAATGTGTGTCATGCGCTCATCAAAGGACAGAGAGAGAGAAAGAAAGAAAGGGAGAGAGACAGAGAGGGAGAGGGAGAGAGAGAGAGAGAGGGAGAGAGAGAGCGAGAAAGAAAGGGAGAGAGAGAGAGGGAGAGAGAGAGAGAGGGAGAGAGACAGAGAGGGAGAGAGAGACAGTGAAAGGTTGAGAGGGCGAGAGACAGCCACCCCTGCGCACCCATGCCCCACAGCCCACCTGCTGCCACTGGTGTGTCTCCAACCACGTGCCGGTATCCACTGCAGTCCACCAGGTCATTTCATCTGCAATGGAGTCCAGATGTAATAATGGCAGAGTACATACCATTCCACAAGGCAACATCGCTCGCCCGCCCCTGCGCACACATGCTGCTGCACCCCAGCCCCTCCCGCCGCCCAGTGGACATTGTCCGCCCATGCGCCCCCAGGCCTCACTGCTCACCTTCCGCCACCGGTGTGTCTCCAACCACGTGCCGGTGCATGCTCCGAGCCCGGGACACGCGACCTTGGCAGACTCCACATCACGCGGACCCGCCCACACACCTGGATCTGGGCCTTGATTTCGGAATGGGAGAGTCCATAACAGTGCACACGTCATCAACGCTGGCAGCACACCCGCTCAGCATCATAGTGTTACATGGGTCGGTCCTCAGGATCGGTTTGTTGCTAGGATTGGTCCACCTCTCGATCTATCCTAGCCTTATAGCCGTAATGGCACAGGTCACAGGAAGGATCAAGTGGGGGAAGGAAAGGAAGGGAACAGCCGGGAGGGAGATCTGAAACAAAAAGCACAATTGTAAGGACCTTCCGTAACCCTTCCCTATCAACATAGAACATGCATGGAACCACAGTACTGAATGGTGTCACCTCTATATACCTGTAACAAAAAGGAATACACTTTGTAGAAGATGGCACTTCTATAAAGGGGGTGCCGTCTGTGTGGAACACTACGTGTTGTGCCTATAACCTTGTCTAAACTCCATAGTACATCACAGGGATAGAGCGTAGTCTTCTACCACTCATCATTACCCCTGTTAAAACAGAGCCAGAACAACATGGTTATAAGTCTTTGAACATCAATGTTACCACCAGTGTTCCTGCGTAGTATTCTTGAATACGGTTACTTCACCGTTTGACAATAATCCACACAGTATAGCATTCAACTGTAAAACTAACAAAGCTGTAACACTCCCTGAGTAATGAGCGTTACCAGGAAGGAAGTATAGGACCTGTATATAAGCTCCAGCCCTCAGCGCATATGTGACTGTCAATCCCTCTGGATAGCCATAGCTCTTTAGGGTATACTGGGAGCAATGGGTATCAAGGATTCAAAGAAAACACCGCCGGCCGACAATACCGGCCGAGTACTCAAGGGAAATGAAGCCAGCCTCCGCCTGAGCCGAACGCTTCCTTACGGAGGATGAAGACCAGGGAATCAAGAGGGGAATCGAAGCACCCTTACCCGACCTTTTCTTGTAGGAACCAGGGACGGCTGCGAACACCACCGGCGGGGACGAAGAATTTCCGACACTGACTTGTGTTCAGTCTCCTCCTATGAGCCGTTTCAGCGACGTCGTGCGTGACGCGCACGGCCTCATGGGAGTCGTAGTTCGTAGCGTGACGGTGACGTCAGTTGAAGAACGATCGTCACCCATTACAGTGCGCTCGATGTTTTGCGCTCTTAACAGTACATCCCCTCCCTAACAAGAGCGCACTAAGGGGCCCGGTTTAAGCGGGTGTGTTCTGTGGAATGTCTTCACCAATCTAGGAGCGTGCACACCCGATGCAGGTTCCCATGAGTTCTCCTCAGGGCCATACCCTTTCCAAGCCACCAAGTACCATAGGCTGCGGCCACGCATTTTTGAGTCTCTAATACCTTGCACCTCATACTCCAGGTCCTCATTGACCAAAAGAGGCGGAGGTAACCTCCTAACTGGTGTGGAGGAGGGTTTCAGTAAAGACACATGAAATACTGGATGAATGCGCAAGTGCGATGGCAGTTTCAGCTTCATAGTCACTGGATTTATGCGTTTAGCTATCTTATAGGGTCCGATATATCTAGGGTGGAACACACTATGCTTCCTAAAACGTATATTCTTGGTGGATAGCCAGACTGCGTCACCCCTGCTGTACAAAGGACCCTGACGCCTGTGCTTGTCTGCGGTGGCCTTGTACTTGATCTTGACTGCCCTTAGGTGCTCCTGTGCCTTCACTAAAGTCTGCTGAATATGGGCCACCCTTTTCGTTACTTCTGGTATATTGGTGTCCTTCGTTGGATGGATGAATGGCAGGAACCGTGGATGTCGACCGTAATTGCAGTAGAACGGAGATGCCTTTGTGGAACTATGTGTGGCGTTGTTATAGGCGATCTCAGCAAGCCACAGGTAATCCACCCATTCCTCCTTGCTATTGTCCACATAACATCTTAAGTACTGCTTGAGCGTTTGGTTGAGACGCTCCGTCTGCCCGTCTGTCTGGGGGTGGAAGCTGGTAGATAAGGCAGTGTTGATGTGTAGGGAAGAACACCACCTCCTCCAGAACTGAGCCGTAAATTGTGAGCCCCTATCGGATACAATGACGTCTGGTAATCCATGCAAACGGACCACGTGTGCCATCAGTAAGCAAGCCAGCTGGCCAGCTGAAGGTACCTGTCTACAGGCGATAAAATGCCCCATCTTTGTCAGGTAATCAATAACTACCAGAATGGTTGTACACCCTTTATCCTGTGGTAAACCGACAATGAAGTCAAGTGAAATGTTCTCCCAGGGACTGGTAGGAGTAGGGAGCGGTTGTAGCAAGCCCTGAGGGCGACGATGATCAGATTTCATCTTTGCGCACTGTTCACAGGAGGATACCCACTCTCTAACGTCCACCCGCAGAGAAGGCCACCAGAATTGCCGATTGATTTGTTCTACGGTCTTCTCCACCCCAATATGACCTGCACTAGGGGAATCATGGCACCAGGCAAATACTTGTTTTCTTAGCTTCAGCGTAGGAACCAAGAGGCGGTTATTGTTCATAGGGAAGCCGTTCCTCACTTGCCAGTCCGAGTGACTTTTGAGCCAGGTTCTCCAGGTAAAGGAAGCAACCCCCTTAAGTATGTCTTTCAAAAAGGTATCTGGTTGTATCACACATAGTACCTTCATGGGGTCAATGATGCAACCATCAGGAGTGCTTTCCGGGTCTTTGGCAGAGGTTTGTCGCGTGAGAGCATCAGCTTTCCTGTTCTCCGAGCCAGGTCGATATGTTATGATGAAATGATAACCAGAGAAGAACAGCATCCAACGAAGCTGACGCGGGGTAAGATGCCTTGCTGCCGTCATGAATTGTAGGTTCCTATGGTCGGTATACACCGTAACCACGTGTCTGGCTCCCATTAGAAAATGTCTCCATTCCATGAAAGATTCCTTAATGGCCAAAAGTTCCTTTTCGGCAATGTGATAATTCCTTTCGGCGTCATTGAGCTTCCTAGACATATACGCCACCGGATGGAGTTGACCCGTGGAAGAATGTCTCTGCGATAAGATGGCACCCAACGCAACTTCAGAGGCGTCCGCCTCGACTATGTATGGTTTCTCAGGATCCGGGTGTGACAGGATTGGGGCAGTTATGAAAGCTGTTTTCAATGCCAAAAACGCTTCTTGAGCTTCGTCGCTCCACACGAACTTCTGCGATTTTCTCAGTAGATGTGTTATCGGGGCTACAAGTTTGGAGAACTGATTGATAAATCGTCTGTAGAAGTTGGCGAAGCCAATGAAGCATTGCACATCTCGAATATTTTGGGGGAGGCCAATCCTTAACAGCGGTGATCTTTCTTTCAGCCATTTCCTGGCCTGATGGACTTAGCATGACTCCAAGGAATTCCACAGTGTGGACATGAAAGTCACATTTGCTCAACTTACAGAACAGATGATGTTGCTGTAGGATCTGAAGCACCGATTCCACATGTTGGATGTGAGCATCTTTATTCTCGGAATAGACGAGGATATCATCGATATATACCACTACATAGTGGTCCAAGATCTCCCTGAGAACGTCGTTCAAAAGTATTGAAACGCCGCAGGGGCGTTACATAACCCGAACGGCATCACCAGGTACTCAAACAGCCCGTACCGGGTCTTGAACGCTGTTTTCCACTCGTCGCCACTTCTCATGCGAACCAGGTGATAGGCTCCTTTTAGGTCCAATTTGGTGAAGATGGTTGCCTTTTTCACTTGCTCCAGCAACACACTAATTAGCGGTAAGGGGTACCTATTCTTCACGGTAATAGCATTCAATGCTCTAAAGTCCACACAAGCGCGCAGCTCACCATTAGCTTTAGGGATAAAAAAAAGCGGGGAGGCGGCAGGGGACTTGGAAGGGCGGATAAAACCCAGTGCCAGGTGTTTGTCCAGATAGGCTCTAAGGTGGAGGTTCTCAGGTTCCGTTAAGGCGTATATCCTCCCACTAGGAACTACTGCCCCCGGAACAAGATCGATTTGACAGTCGTACTGTCTATGAGGTGGTAGCTCCTCCGCCTGGACGTCATTAAACACCTCCTCATATTTCCGATAGACAGCCGGGAGCTGGACGTTCTTTTCTGCAGCGGTGGCAACACACGAGCCACAAGCTAGGGCAGTGACAGGTTCATCCGGTATACTGAAACAATGTTCCAAGCAATATGAAGAGTTCATTTGCACTGACCCGGCAACCCAATCTATCTCAGGGTTGTGTCTTTGTAGCCACGGTAACCCAAATATGATCCCATATTGGGGAGCGTGTATGATACTGAAGGTTATTTGTTCCTTGTGTGAAGCCCCATAGTGCACCTCTATTTCTTCGGTGTTGTACCCTATGGGTCCCGTGCATAACTTCCTTCCATCCACTGCATAGACTTCTTCAGGGGAGTCTTTGGGCACTAGACCTATTCCTCTGCGTTTAGCTTCTCCCATGTCCATGAACATGCCCGTGGCTCCTGAGTCCACCATGGCCGATGTGTGGATCCTTTCCGTTGGTGTAACCACTACTACATTAATGTATAAATGTCCCGGTGATTCCTTCTCTTCGTTCCGTAAGGAAGGGATGTATGCCTGACTCCAAGAAACCCCTTCATTTTTCTTTGAGTCAACTAGTTTTCCGACTTTGATTCCATAGCAGCCGTTGTCATCCTACCGCTACGAAATCTACTTGTCTTGGGTTTTACCGGGCATTCTCTAACGAAGTGTCCTCTCTTGCCACAATATAAGCAGAGCCCTTGCTTACGTCGGACGTCTTTTTCTCCCTCAGTTAATGAGGCCCTTATGGTTCCAATCTCCATCGGTTCCGATGCGGAGGCGTGACCCATCTCTGTGGGTTTCTGCCTTTCATAGGACTGTATGTGTCTCTCCTTCTTTTGTGGTCCCCTTTTCGCTCACTCATTCTATGCTCTAAGCGTAGCACAAGATTAATTAAGTCCTCACACGTGTTAGGCTGTGGATCTATCTGTGCTATGACGTCCTTGAGGTCCTCCCTTAATCCTTGATGGAAGAGAGCTGCTTGTTTGGTTTCAGGCCACTTAGTTTCTGCCACTAACCTCCGAAAAGAATTTAAATACACCAACAAGCTCTTGTTACCCTGTCTTAACTCAAGTAACTCTCTGTCGGCTGTGTATGAATCAGCTCTTCTGTCAAAAACCTTCAGGAATTCCACCCTGAACGCTTCCCAATCGTGTAAGAGGGGGTCATCACGGTTTACCAGAGGCACTGCCCATTGCGCTGCATCACCTGCTAGGTAGGAAATAAGAAAGGCAACCCTCGCCTGATTTGTGGGGAACGACTTTTGTTTACATGAGAAGTGAAGCATCACCTGCGTTAAAAACACTTGTACCTTCTCGGAATCCCCATGATACCTTTCCGGGGTGGCTAACGGTATGGATACAGGCATTTCTACCACTACTGCCGTGGAAGGTGTTGCTGCCGTACCTGCATTGAACGGATTCCTCTGCATCCCATCCACCCGGGCTCTTAAGTCTGCTGCCTCCTGACGGGACGCAGCTAGCTCCCCCTGGACCACGGCAAGCATCGCTATCACATCATCTAAGGTGGCCATACCCAACACAACCCGACCGGGAGGACAAAAATTTGTGGGTCGGAAATTCTGTTACATGGGTCGGTCCTCAGGATCGGTTTGTTGCTAGGATTGGTCCACCTCTCGATCTATCCTAGCCTTATAGCCGTAATGGCACAGGTCACAGGAAGGATCAAGTGGGGGAAGGAATGGAAGGGAACAGCCGGGAGGGAGATCTGAAACAAAAAGCACAATTGTAAGGACCTTCCGTAACCCTTCCCTATCAACATAGAACATGCATGGAACCACAGTACTGAATGGTGTCACCTCTATATACCTGTAACAAAAAGGAATACACTTTGTAGAAGATGGCACTTCTATAAAGGGGGTGCCGTCTGTGTGGAACACTACGTGTTGTGCCTATAACCTTGTCTAAACTCCATAGTACATCACAGGGATAGAGCGTAGTCTTCTACCACTCATCATTACCCCTGTTAAAACAGAGCCAGAACAACATGGTTATAAGTCTTTGAACATCAATGTTACCACCAGTGTTCCTGCGTAGTATTCTTGAATACGGTTACTTCACCGTTTGACAATAATCCACACAGTATAGCATTCAACTGTAAAACTAACAAAGCTGTAACACTCCCTGAGTAATGAGCGTTACCAGGAAGGAAGTATAGGACCTGTATATAAGCTCCAGCCCTCAGCGCATATGTGACTGTCAATCCCTCTGGATAGCCATAGCTCTTTAGGGTATACTGGGAGCAATGGGTATCAAGGATTCAAAGAAAACACCGCCGGCCGACAATACCGGCCGAGTACTCAAGGGAAATGAAGCCAGCCTCCGCCTGAGCCGAACGCTCCCTTACGGAGGATGAAGACCAGGGAATCAAGAGGGGAATCGAAGCACCCTTACCCGACCTTTTCTTGTAGGAACCAGGGACGGCTGCGAACACCACCGGCGGGGACGAAGAATTTCCGACACTGACTTGTGTTCAGTCTCCTCCTATGAGCCGTTTCAGCGACGTCGTGCGTGACGCGCACGGCCTCATGGGAGTCGTAGTTCGTAGCGTGACGGTGACGTCAGTTGAAGAACGATCGTCACCCATTACAGTGCGCTCGATGTTTTGCGCTCTTAACACATAGGTGCCACTAACTCCGTGAACCTTGAGGAAACGCCACGTGGCAGTAGGCCCTTCGCACGCAGGCTCTGGCCTACACTGCGGTCCAGCATGGCTCACACCAACCCTCACCAGCCCGGACAGCCAGGACGGGGCATCATCGCAGGCTGCGCACCCGCTCAGCACATCAGGTGGCCCTACCTCAGTGCCCCGTGAGTCACCGACCCATGGCGGTGTGTCCGTGCCGGCCGACGTGCTCCGGGTGCCACTAACCCAGTGCAACAAAAGTCACCATCCCGTGTCGCGCGGGCCGTGCCGCACGCAGTTCTACTCTGTGCCCCGCAAGTCATGGTCCCTTCATGATTGCGTCACGTGACATGGCAGGCGGGCGCAGCATTGTCCCCTCGGGCATTGTGGAAGATCTGGTCCATGTAGCTCTGTCGCCCCACCCTTTATATGTATACGGAGTGGGCTGGGCTTGCGTATGCACGTCCAGCGTAGGGGTGTGAAGTATCATCTCCGGGCGTGGTCCTGTGCTGGACTGGGCAGGAAATGTACATATGCGTGTGCCTCTGTCGCAGTGTCTGCGCAACACGGGCCGCGATGTGCAATGTTGCAATGTTGCATGCAGCCGGAGGGCGCACGCGCACGTGGGAATGTACAAGGTGCGCAAGTCCGCTCGGGCTCTTGGCTCATGCATGTCAATTGCAGCGTGTAAACCACATCACATTTCCACATTGCAAGCAGTAGTCAGACTGACATTAGGGACGAATGCTCCTTTGTCTCCACACAGGAGGCGGACGGGCATCTGCACCTCCGACCTTGGATACAGCATGCGGCAGACACCCCCTGGGAGAGATATCATAGCAGATGAAGACGACTCCCACACTTCACACAGCGATGATGAAGGACCAACATATCCACACCCCACACACAGAGGTCCTTGCCCGGGGTACTCTTGCATGGAATGGCCTTCACACTTACGTACACAACAGCACATACGTCCTAACGTCACACACCCATACGACTCATTGCTCCGAGCTGTGGCTTTTCATCCACATCACTGCCGCAGGTCAGTGGAGTGGCGGTTCTACGAGTGCCACCACCGCAATGGCCGAACATCACGGGCACATGCACAACCCCAGTCACGTGGGACTGTACCGTGCCCGAATGCTGCAAATGTTGGGGGCCCTGCCACTTGCAGTGTTGCGCATCAGTTACCGTCTGAGCTTCCGTCTTGCATACGTCACCTGCGTCCAGCCCTGGTTCCACTGTCGAAAATGCATATTCGAGTGGCCCATGGATGTCTGCCTATCCAATGCAACGGTAGCTGTACTGGATTATGACTTGTGTGTGCGCACCCTGTTGGCCCACGACCATGAGTGTAACCGGGATTCCCGTTCATGGGATGCCTGGTTGTTTGGCATATGTGCTGGCAGTTGGACATGGGAGTTTGCACGATTCCTCGTGTGCAGTGACCACATTGAGGCGCCCCCCTATTGGGCTGTTTTGCGGATTGGTGAGACGGCGTGGACGGAGCACATCTGTCCGGACCAGTTGATGGATTGGCTCGCCCTCGTGTTCCTTGAGCTCGACAACGACGTACTCCTGGAACTGATTGCACAGGAAGCTGCGCTCGCTTTCATGGACGACTAACGACGATCCAGCAGCCACGACTGATGGTAACCCATGGAACAGGTCCCAACACCTTGTTGCATTCTGGTGATGAGTCCACATTTCCCACAACAACAGTGGACATGGCTGCATTCCTATGCTGCCTGTGATTGTCTGATGCCTTGGTCTGCATGTTGTGGCCCTTGTCTTGCCCGTACTTACAAGCACATGCTAATAAAGTCTGCGCTGCCACACTTGTGTTCAACTGTGATGGGTGTTGGGTAGGATGGCAATTTGTGTGCCTCATTGGGCATTGTCCGTACACAGGGTGGGACTGGATGACGCATTTCATTTAGGGTTGAGTCCCTATTGGCAGTTCCACCTCTGTGCACCAGACTTGGTGGTTTGGGATAGTTGCTGGTAGACCTGTGCAGCTCTGTGACATCACCATTGTGGGTATGGGGTCCGACTTCTTTGCATGTGGGTCACTGTGATCGTTCTGGACAGTCTGTGTCCACCCAGGTGGGTGTGGGTAGGTATGCGACAGTAGGTACTGTTGTCACATGTGATGGTGGACACACCTTCAGGCCTGATAACGACTTTAACATTTTTACACACAGACCTATTTCCTATATGGACGTGGGGCTACGTTGGGTGGGTTGCGAGTATGTTGTTCATGAGTGATGTGCCCACAGCTAGTTCAGTCCTACGCAGTCTTCTCATTGGACTGCCATATTTCCATTTGTCTTGCCAATGACACAGTGGTGGTGACGGACAATTGTTGGTGGTGTTCTGTCCACACTGTGCGGTGGATCAAGGTTTTCCTGCAGTGTGGAACCCCGTCTTCCTCTTCCTCTTCTCCTTGCCCTTCCCCAACCCCGGGGTTCCTGGCTGGTCCTCCGTTGTGCTTGTGGGGTTCGACTTGGCCTCAGCACTCGGTCCAGGTGCTTCAATGGTGCTCCGCAGTTCGTTTACTTGTTGGTGTATTTTTTGGGTGCTTTTATGGCGCCTCTTCACGCATGGCGCATGGGTATTGCTGGCCTCCTGATGGTTATCATGGTTGTTTCATCCCCATTGGGCGCATCGCAACTTTTTCGCGTTAGGGTTTGGATTTTTATCGCCGTTGCGGTAGTTGTTTCGCGGACATTTGCCGTGTTACCGTGCGAATATCGCACAGTATCGCCGTGTTGTGAAAGTCACGTTAACACAGCGTTATTTTCCCGAGATGGACTGCGATGTGAGGAGTTGCGATAAGCTATTTTGGCGATGTTTATCGCACGTTCTTGTGAATATACCCCATGGTGTATTCAATCTGAGCAGCAGTTTGAATGTGTAGTTTTGTAAACCTGTGAGAGGTTGTCCCTGGGAAGATTTAATTTTATAATGTTAGTCTATGGGTTAAACTGGGAAATGCAAAGACTCAGCATAAAGATGTCAGATGGAAAAACATAGTTTAATAATGCATGTAACATGAGCTTCTGGAGTTAGTGTAGAATAAAGTCCTATCCCTAGTCAACTTTACTCGCATTCCTATCACTCTTACATCAATAGCTTACATTTCAACAATTATGTAGAGCTTTTTTGAGGACATTTACAGTTTTCTTTCCAATGTGACATTTATTTTAATTGTCTTCTCCTTGCCATAGTCTGTGTAGCTGCTTTCTGGTCAGCTTGCATCAGCTACTCCAACATTCAAACTCCAAGGGTCAGATTTACCAATGTTTGAAGCAGCAAAACACAGCAAGACAACTTGCTGCGCTGCCTCAAATGGAGAGGACAGGAATGCACCATACTCACTAACATATGGTGATTTCCTGCTCTCTCTGTGTTGGCTCACTTTTGGACTTCAACACCAATGCAGGCACCCTTGCATCTTGGTGCAAGGGTGCCTGCATTTCAGCCACGATTATTAACAATCCTTAGAGGCATTTTCCTCTTTCTAGATGTGCTGCAGTAGGCAGGGTAAACATAACATTTTGACACATTTCCAGTTCTAATTGTCTTGATACATCTGGGACTGCGCCAAAACACATGGGTGGATGCATGAGAACACCCACTCTCTACCCATGTAATGCCCTCCTGGCGCAGAGTGAGACAAAGCAGTGATTTGTTCTTCCTCGCATTACTCTAGATTTACTAGGCCACAAAGGGCCATGCAAGGTGGATTTTCGGGGCTAGCTAAATCTCATGTATGGATTGTGTTGCACTTGAATAACCTTGAGTGATGAAAGGGCAATACAATCCTTCGATTAATCCGACTCCTAATGTCTAGAGTAAAAAACATATTATGGAACATTGAAAGCATTTGGGTATTCTCATATTTTTTGTTGTTGTTGTTGTTGATTAAAATTAAGCTTTCCCACTGGGAACTAGGGTCACTTCAGTCCTTAGCCCTTCTGTTATTTTGCTAGTGATGTCAAGTATGTTTCAGGATTGAGTTGCTGTACTAATTACATGTATTTATGGCCAGTTTGGTGTAATAGGAAACATCCACTCTGAAGTTGTTCTAATCAATCCGTATTGTTACTTACCAAAGTGTCTCCAAGTTCCTTTGACATTATGAATGCTTTACTTCGGTCAGCAATGTCAAGATTTACTATAGAATCTACAAATTTGTTAGCCACCATACTCTGGGGCTTTTGGTGAGAGATTGAAACTCAGGGAGGCTCCGGTATGGTTTTAAAAAAGAAGTTATACAAAATCTAACTTTCTTTCTAGAACTCTTCAGTGCTCCACTTACTAACAGATAGTCTATCCTGATATATGTTTGAAAGAACAGGAATATTTGCTGACATTTGGATACATTTCTCTACAGGCATCTATAACATCCATATCCAGGAGTTCTTTCCATATATTTTTTGAAACAACTTTGGATAAATCAGACCTTCATATTGAGCTGGACTGGATCTTCTCCAAAACAAATTCCGGTCCCATCCAAATATTCAACATACTTCTGTGAAATGCAAGATCCTGTGAAGACCTCTAAAATGAATATTTATTCACCCATTATGTCTAATTTTGATAATGAGACCTCCTATTCTAAAGTAGTCACATGCACTGCTTTTCTTTTAGAGTACCAGCAGGCAAGAAAAGATTATTTTGAAAACGAACTCCAATGAGGTTGCCATTCAATAAACCTAAAATAAACAGATTTTTTCCAGGTCTCCCTATACTTATTTCATAGGTCCTGTGTGTACGCATCGTAGAGTGGATTTGGGAAAACATTGGGATAAAATCATTAATTGACGTTGAAGTACTAGCTTTATTTAGTTCCACGTTCTTTAAATGTGTTTTTCCTGGTACCATGTGACTTTAGGGATGTAGCTGTGTGTATTACGCCACTGCTATCAAACTAGATTAAAAAGTATTGAAAATTTTTATTACAAAATATAACCTACATAATTCTTGAAAAATGCTTGTGTATTTTGAGAAAAAATGTTCGAGTAATTCACATTAGCACACCTTACACACAATATAAATTAGCATATGTAAGACTATCTTACCTTCTTACTATAATACTTCCTTTCTCATGAAACTACATTTGTGGACTGACCATCTACAGATTTTATCTAAGAGGAAATATTAAGTCACGGTTATTCTCTGAAAAAGCAAACTACCAATATACCAGGCCTGTAAAAACCTGGGGCCTGATTTAGAGTTTTGGGACACTTAGTTGCAAAAGTAGAGGAGTGCCCTGCCCTCTAACCTTCGGTCCGCCTGCCTCATTTAAAGATGGGTGGACTATGAGTATCTTATCAGCGGAGATCCTGTTGGTATAAGGCTTTTTAGGTTTCACCTGCACAGCGTTTGCGCCAGGAGCGGCCTGTGCAGGTAAGAGGGGTGCGGCAGGGTCGGGGTGAGATTCGACAGACGAGGGAAAATTAATTATTTATTTAATTTTCACTCTGCGTTGTCTGTCGAACCCTTACCCCCACCCCGCCCCACCGCTCTTACCTGCACGGGCAGCTCCTGGTTTGTGCTGTGCTTGTGGAATCTCTTGTATTCAATATAGCTTAAAAGGCTGTTCTAATAAGTTCCCAATACGGAATTACTGTATTCATTCGCTTTTGTTTAGAACTTTTTTGTTGTTGTTAACTTCCCCAAGCTGGATGCATTTAAGATACTTCTACCAAAGCTGTTCACACTGTTTAAGCCCCATTCACTGTCAAGATAAGTTCTCGTCCAACAGAAAAGGCAGACAGCTTTTAACAGTATGCTGGAATGCTTGCTTTGTATTACTTAGTTGTGTAAAGCAGATGCTTTAGCCTTTTGTGGCATTTCCTATTCATGCCTCAGTACTTTTCCTTGCACTTTGTAGACATTATCATTTTTTTTACTTAATCTATTTGGTCATTCTCATCAAATTCTAAATGCTGTAATAAACATTGCAGGTTACAAATAAAGTTAATATACAAGAGCTATGCTATATTTTACTACTAAACAGGCAGCCACAAGTGCAGTGACCTTGCAGACAACAGGGTCATGATTTGAATGGTGCAGCAGCACTGGTCCCAAAAGTTGTCAGAACTCCTCTAAACACATATGGGCAGAATTACAAGCCCCTTGCGACACTTTTGCGCTGCTGTTGCGTCACTTTTGTGACGCAACGGCAGCGTAAAAAATGCGCCAAAATTTACAACGTAACGCATTTAGGGAGATGCGTCACGTTGTAAAGCCCTGCGTGACATTATACCTGCGTCAGGTATAATGTATGCAGGGTAGGCGTTCCCACGCAGGAAAGCCTCGTAAAAGTGACACAGTGAAATCTAAAGATTTCACTGCTGACTTTTAGGACGCCACTGCGTCAAAACCTTACGCCTGCTTGAAGCAAGCGTAAGGAGTGACGCAGTGTATTGGGAATAGGCCGCAACAATCATTGCTGGAGTTGGGTCGTGCTTGCGACACGACTCCAGCAATGCGTGACTTTTCCGACAACAGATGCTTCAGAATTTCTGACGCATCTGTCAATCCTTGCGCCATAGTGCGCCGTATTGTATATACGGCGCATCTATGGTGGCGCAAGGGTTTTTCGCGCAGGCGCAGGGAAACTGGCGCATCTATACAGATGTGTCAGTTTCTTGTAAATCTGCCCCATAATATTGAAATATTTGACTAACAAACAGGCAGTCACAATTGCAGTTACCTTGCAGTTGAAAGGAACTTGATTTGAATGGTGCAGCAGGTGCAGTGGCACAGGGGCCAAAAGTTGTCAGAACTCCTCTAAACACCAAATATTGCTATATTTAACTATTAAATAAGCAATCACAAGTGCAATTACCTTGCAGGCACTAGGGTCCTGATTTCAATGGTGCAGCAAGTGCAGTGACCCTGAGGCCCAAAGCTCAGGAACCCCTTTAATCACCAAATATTCCTCTTTTGTACTACTAAACAGGCAGTCACAAATGCAGTTATCTTGCAGGCACTAGGGACATGATTTGAATGGTGCAGCAGGTACAGTGGAACCGGGGCCAAAAGTTGTCAGAACTCCTCTAAAAACATAATATTGTTATTAAATCAATGAATTCTATTATTTCCGTCATTCATTTAATTTTTCAAAATTTTGCTATTACTTACTCACACTATTCCACTACTAACAGCACAATATATAAACTTTTTGTACATAAACAAGTCATAACACTTTTGCAGACTTTCTGTAACTTATATTATACAACTACTTAGCAAGCTACAACTTACAACAACAACAAAAAGCACATAGGCGAAACCTAATGCATTTACTACTGCTTGTTTTTCCTGTTTGTCACCAACACGAAAACCTGTCAGTGATGGACAGGAAAAACAATAATGGTATGAGGGTCATTAGTTTTATTGTTTTACAGAAACTTACTCCCACTTCCGGAGTTTGTTTCTGAAAAACAAAAAAAGTTTGGTTGATGGCCATCAAAACCGACGGAAGCCATCCACTAGCAAATTTTAGCACATTGAAAGCAATTTCAGGATTCTCTAAATCTGGTGGGTGGAGTACCGTCGAGATGGCGGAGGTAATCCTGGCGAGTACTATTTCATCAGACAAATGCTATGTCAGGCCCTTGGTAATTTAGCATAATCTCACTTTTATAAAGATCAATATCATATGGCACTCAAAGAACATCTGTTATAGATAACATACTTTTACATGAAAATAGATATGCCAGTTTTAAATTTGGTTTTAGATAACTGTCATGATATTTTATAATTACATTTCTAAGAAATAGATTCTCCGATGAGTGTCAGCTTGTATTTGATGTTGAGAGCTCTGTCATGATGGCAAGAATGTGAACATGTATTCCTGTGTGACGGACCAATGATTCTCGCCACGTCATCACATAATCTAATACTATTCTTTTTACCAAAGCAGTCAATTTGCCCCACCATAATAGCAATTGAAAACATATAAATGTAACACATATTGTCTAGTATATTTGCAATTGAAAACATTCTGCTGATGCACATGCTTTAAATTCTAAATAAAGATTATATTTTGTTCAGTCTCTGAGTCAGAGATGGGGGTTTGTACCATTGCAAATGAATGACAATGCATGCAGGAACATAAAAGGAAGGAGCCTAGACTGCGACCTTCAGCGTTTTCTGTAAGTACCAGTCTAACATGCCAAGCCAGATACCTTGAGGAATCACTTTAAAAGAGGTACAGACACTGGTAAAGGCAAGAAGTATCCTTGAAACGTTGGGACTAAATGAACAGGAGAAGGAATTAAATGCACCCAACTGCTTTCAAGTAAAAACCTGGCAAAAACTTACTGAGCTGGAGGAAGTCAGGGGATGAATCTCTCCATAAACTTTAGGACTGTCCAAGCTTGTCCCTAGCTGGTCACTGTAGGAAGTGTAGTCCACAGCTGGTCTGTCGTCTGATGCTGACTGTGCTGATGCCCTCAAGACAAATGTTGCTACAGATTCCCTTGAACATGTCAATAAACACAGCGCCATGACTGCCAGTGACCTGTCCTGGAGGCGCCCAACAGTGAACAGTGGAACCCAAGAAGGCAGCAGCAGCTTCTATTGGAACTGTAAACACCACAGTTGACACGAGCATCTGACAGTTGTTATTGTGTCTAGTCTAGTGGCGGGGCAACATGATTCTAGCAAGATTAACTGTTCCTTCTTCAGTAGCAGCAGCTCTAATTGAGAAGTGGTGGGGCAGGGGGAGGGGGAATACAAACATAAAACATCACGGAAGCCAAAATTAAAAAATAAATAAAATACACCTACCTGCTGCCCCGACGTCCGCCGCCTTGCTCCCTATCCTCACCTCCCTGACGTCCAGGAACTGCTGCACACTGAGCAAGCTCCCAGATGCCAATCCCAACACCGAACATCTCATACAGAGTTTTCTCGACTGAAGAGTTGTGGAAGGCAAACAACAACAATGGATGAGTTTCTAAGCTATATCTGAATGAGGAGAAAGGAGACTATACAGTTCTCTTTCAAACCTGTCGGCTGCTCTGCCTATTTCAATAAATGGGAGAGCTAATTAGACGCCCTGAGGTATCCCACAGATTGTTCTAGTCAGTACGAGTTTGCCTTTTCAACCCTAATTAGCTAGTATGCATTCATTTCAGAGAGGTGACTCTCTCCAGGACCTTGCCTTGAAAACTCCTGCAACTGCTCCCATAACATTGTAACTATGTGGATGTTCACAAATACTTATAACATGTGTACAGCCCTTATGTGCGTTTGTCAAGTTAATTAGTATGCCCTCATCACTGGTGGAAACGTGAAGAGAAGCGTTTCTTAATTAAACCTATTATCTGACATTTAGAAGTAAACATAGGGGGATATTCACAAGAACGTGCGATAAACACTGCCAAAATAGGTTAACGCAATTTTACATATCGCCGTCTATCGCAGGAAAATAACTCTGTGTCAACGTCGCATTCTCAACACGGCGGTAACATGCGATAGTATCCCGATAACGCGGCAAATGTCCACGATAACAGTACCGGGAACCTTCCTGCACATAAACAATCATAGGCAATTTGCTGTTTCTATGTGTGCAAAACGAGGAGAAATAAAAAAATTCTCATCGTTTTGCCTGTTTACGACCAGGTTTTCCCTGGCCTTAATTTTTGGGCTGCCTCCTATTTACGCTGCCCTTGTAAATAGGGGGGCAGCGTTAAAATCAATGGGTGTTGTGGTGGAACGCCCACCGCAACAGCCATTGCCCTCCTCCTTCACGCTAAACACAGCGTGAAAGGGTGCCTTATTTACAAGGCAACGTTGAGCCACGTTAGGTGGCTTAATGTTGCCTTGTGGTGGCGATAGTAGCTTGTAAATATGCTCCAAAATTCATAATTTTATGAACTGACCTACAAGTCCTTAACTTTGTTCGCAAAATTTGACACTGATCACAAAAGAAATATCACCAACTGAACTGTTCTATCAGTGTAAAAATACATCTGGCCCTGAACTGTATATGCAAGGCTCATGGAGAAGGTCGAGTCCATGCCCCACCACCACTTCCACAGCAAATATAACCTATGCCACTTCCGACCATCTCCATCTAACAATTACTGATGGCCCAACCAGGAATGGGGGACACAAATGGAAAAGTCTGAGGGGTATATTCACAAGAACGTGCGCTAAACATCGCCAAAAAAGGTTTACGCAACTTCACACATCGCAGTCTATCGCGGGAAAATAACCCTGTCTTAACGTGGAATTCACAACACGGCGGTACCATGCGATAGGTTCCCGAAAACGCGGACAATGTCCGCGATACAACCACCGCGACGGTGATAAAAACACAAACCCCAATGCGAAAAAACATGCGATGGCCCAAACCGCGATGAGGAAATCAGCGATAAGCAGCGCCAGGCCTGCAATACACATAAGGTAGGTGGGAAAATCACTACAAAAGTAGAAAAAACCCACAAACACAAAATAACCAACACCGAAGCACCATGGAGACAGCCGGAGCAGGCGCAGAGGACGAGCGGAACCCCACAAGCACCCCGGATGACCCGCTTGGGACCTCGGGGACAGGGAAGGGCAAGGACAAGAAGAAGAGGAAGACGCAGTTCGGTCCACAGGAGAATAGAATCCTGGTCACGGAGGTGATAAAACACCATCAAGAACTGTTCGTCACCTCCAACGTGTCATTGGGCACCAAAAATGGAATATGGCGGTCCATCGTGGACAAGGTGAATGCCGTCGGAGTGCACAAGGTCAATGGACGAGGTCAAGAGGCGATGGATTGACATCAAGCGCAAAACCAAGGAGAAACTCGCAGGCAACCAGAAGGCAGCAATGCAGACCGGAGGTGGGAGTCCAGCGCCACAGCTGGAGCTGGATGACATGGAGGAGCTGGTGTCGACAGTCATCAGTGTGGAGACCGTGGCAGGAGTTGGGGGAGCGGAAACTGCTCGACATGACACCACACAACAGCAACAGGGTGAGTAACCACCAGGTACTGGGGGGACGGGGGGAGATGGCCACAATGGCACACATGCACAATCAAGCAGAGCACAGTGCACACCCACAATGACTCTGGATCATGGCCCTGATCTATAGACTGTCTGAATGTGAACATGTACCATGCGGCTACATATATGTGGACACATTGTAATACAGCATCTCCCCTTCACATTGCAGAGGCACCGTCAACACCTCCTGCAGAGCAGTCCCAGCCACTCTTCACTGATGACGAGGAGGACACCCCCAGCATCGACACCCACGCCCTCCAAGACATCATTGACATAATCCGCAACTCATCTCCAGGATCAGGGCAGCGCAGCTGCATCGAGGAGACCCCACCCACTCCACAAACCACCCAGCAGGAGGCACCCACAGCCCCGGCTGTCTCCCAGGACCCCCACAAACAACACATGGCCTTCCAACGCCGTGTGTTGGAGGGCCAGAGGGAGATGGCTGAGCAGGTGCGGGTGGGGTTCGACCTCATGGCTACCAAACTTGATGCCATCCATGGGTGTCTAAGTCCCATCAGGGACCGCCTAAAGTCCCTAACGGACACCCACAGGCCACTCCAGTGTCTCCAACGAGCCCTGGCTGACATCGCTGGAGTCATGACTCGGAGACAAGAACACCTGTCCGCTCAGAGTGGCTCCGGCGATCTCAGCTGTGAGCTGGCACACATGCAGAGGCTCATGGAGGACATGGTGCGGATGGCGGTGGAAAGGATGGTAGCCACCGCAGCACATCAGCAAAATGAAGCTGGGGTCTACCATGCCCTGCAGATCCTCATCATGGCAATCCTGCCACAAGGCGTGGCGCAGATGAATGCTGCTGCTCCTACACAATCCACATCTCCGCCCCCTGGTGTGTCAGTGCCTCACAGTGCGGCAGACATTTCCTCTCCGGCAGCTGATGTGTCACTGCCACACAGTGCGGCCGACAATCCACCTCCGGCCCCTGATGTGTCAGTGGCACACAGTGCTGCAGCCGGAACTGCACCACCCACAGGTGAGCCAGAGCACACATCCGAGGATGAGGACGTGGATGGGATTGAGATCAGAAGGAGGCACTAGCATTCATTTCCGCCACCTGGCCTGCTTGGTGCCGCACATGGCCCCATGACCTTCCACTGACCCCCGATACACTCTGCTGCACTCACCTTGGACCGCGACATGGACTGCCATATCCTGTTTGGTGACCAATGACACGGCAACCAGACTGAGGACTGTACTCTTCCTCTTCCGCTGCACTTGTCATTCCCCGATGGACTCTGGCTGGCCCTCCACGGGCCCATGTTGTGAAGTGGGGTTGGCAGGGCCCTGTACTGCTCCAGCTGCAAAACTCCACTGGATGTCGTAAAAACAATCAGAAACGCACTGCTGTGTCATGTCTTTCATCATTTAAGTATGAATGTGTGGATGAATGTAGGGACAGTGATTCCCCCTAACGTCAATGATGCTCATCTAGTGGGATTCCAGTCACAGTGTGCTACATTGCCGATTGCGTTCTGGGTGCCGTAGACACTACAACAGGGACACATGCATCAGTCACTTCCTTGTCCGGACATGGACTGAACCACGCCCAGAGCCCCCGAGTCATTGTTGCAAGCCCTCTTACGCTCCGAGGGGGGGCCACATAGCCACATGTCGCAGGTTTACATGCTAGTGGTCTGCAGGTCACTGGTCTAGTTGTCCGCATGTCACGGCCACTCCCTGAGGGCAGGTTTGCACACACACCACACCCATCCGGCACAGGCATCACAGGCCATGTGACCCCACCAATATAAGGGGCCAACAACGTCACATTCCCCACTGCCGGAGGTGACTGGATGACGGACGTTCCACGATTCTCAATCATAAAGGGCCCATGAGTTGTTGCGCACAGGGTTAGTGGCACCTGAAGCCATGCGGCCGTCACGGGCCTACGACCACGTGACGCTGACTGGGGTTACACAGGGTTAGTGGCACCGAAGCCATGCGGCCGTCACGGGCCTACCACCACGTGGCGCTGACTGGGGTTGCACAGGGTTAGTGGCACCCGAAGCCATGCGGCCGTCACGGGCCTACCACCACGTGGCGCTGACTAGGGTTGCGCAGGGTTAGGCGCACCTGATTTGCTGAGCGGGTGTGCAGCCTGCGATGATGACGTGTGCACTGATGTGGTCTCTGCCATTGATGCCTCAGGACTCAGCGTCATGTGTGGGACCTGCTGGGCCGCGTTGTGGGTCCGCATGATGTGGAGCATGACAAGGTCGCGGGGCAGGGGCTTGGAGCTTGCACGGGCACGTGGTGTGCCCACTGGGGGACACACCATTGGCGGCAGGTGAGCAGTGGGGCCTGGGTGCGCAAGGGCGGACAGCCAGCACTGGCCGGCGGGAGGGGCTAGGGTGCGGCTGCATGTGTGCGCAGGGGCGGACAGGCGTTGTTGCCGTGTGCAGTGAGATGGACTCTGCCATGATTGACTCTGGACTCGATTACAGATTGCAGACCTGGTGGCTTGCAGTGTATGCCGGCACGTGGTTGGAGACACACCGGTGGCAGCAGGTGAGCAGTGGTGCCTGGGTGCGCCTCTCTCTCTCTCTCTCTCCCTGCCTTTCCTTCTCTCTCTCTCTCTCTCTGCCTTCCTTTCCTCCTCTCTCTCTCTCTCTGCCTTCCTTTCCTCCTCTCTCTCTCTCTCTACCTTCCTTTCCTTCTCTCTCTCTCTCTCTCCCTCTCTTCCTTTCTCTCTCTCCTTCTCCTTCTCCCTCTCCCTTTCTTTCTTTCTCTCTCTTTTTCTCTCTCTGCCTTTCATTCCTTCTCTCTTTCTCTGTGTCTCGCTCCTTTGATGTGCGCATGACACACATTTCTGATTTTGTGCTTTATTTTCCAGGCCGTGACATCATGATTGTCCCGGACGGACACGACAGGAGTCGTCCGCATTGGTGTTTTGTGTTGTGTTTCAATAAAGTTTTTGGTTGTTACTTCAATGATGGGTGACTGTTTCTCGTTCTTCTGACCACACATGTGTGTTTCTTGTTGTCATTGTGTGACATCATGCGCTTTTTGTGGCTCTTGTGTCGTGCACGGTATATGTTTGTCCAGGGGGGGAAGGGGTCCGGGGGGGGGGGGCTGGGAGTGGTGGCGGTGGGTGTTGTGGCCCTCTGGAGGTCTCCGAGCTGCATGATCATTGTCTCCATGGCATCTGTGGGTCTTCAGATGGGGCTCTGGCCTGGGCTCCCTTTCATACTGCAGGTAGTCGTCCTGCTTAACACCAGCAGAAGGCAGGTGTTAAATCCCTGCTGCTTCCGCGGCTTATCCCCTGTTTTTGGTTCGCATCGCAGATCTGGCAGTTTGTTGTGAAAGTGGTGTAGTGGTGTTTTCGTGTGTTTTTGCACGGGAACGCCTACTCTGCATCTCATTAGGGTTAGTTGGTGGTGTCACCCGTGGGGATAAATTTTGGGGCAGTTATCGCGGGAATACTGGCGATGTCTGCAGTTTGCACCCGCTTGTGAATGGGGCAATAAATCTATCTCCACTTTTGATGCGCTAAAGTGCCGATAACTCAGCGTTAAGTCCTTGTGAATATGCCCCTGAGTCTTGGGCCCAGTCCATGCTGGTTCAGCAGGATGCACAGTAACCCCTGAGAGGAAGCAAAAACATCTAGCTTTATGAAGCCCTTGAATAGAATTGCTGCAAAGGGAGAAATTCAAAATACAAAGGGCAGGTAAAGTACTTTGTGGTAATTGCTTATTTTAATACGTCTTAGTAAATGCCCTTTTGTATGCTCATATTCAAACCTAGGAAACAGGGAAAAACTAGCCATTACAGTAGGTACGATAAGAAAAATATATTTTTGTGAGAATAGAGAGGGCTCACTTTGCACTGTTGGTATTATTATTACGGTTCTATAAAGTTCCCATAATATTTCTTGCTCTATAAATATTTCATGTTCTCCACCGTGTGTGTGTGAAATCACCACACTCTCAAGCTTTACGTGCTGAAACTTGAAGGGTTTCTATTAAAATGGTTCATATTCTATCGAAATGTGTTGAGCAGAGAGGAGAATTACTTCTACCCTGATAATAATTGGATTTCAAGCAGCAGGGGATTCTGCTGCAAAGGTCTACTGCGCCGAGAAGGCAGCGCCGACCCCTTTCACTCCTCTTTCCACAAACACAATGATTTCTACTTCACCTATGTTGCATGCAACAAAAGAATGTCAGCACAAATTAGGCTTCGATATGTCTGGACAAGCCAGATTGCCTTTTCTGGCCTATTAAATCCATGTTATGCACTAGCCTTGGAACAACTATAAGAGCTTCTGAATAAAATCCATGCACTGTTTGCAGTCAGAGTAGAGTTTGCAGCGGTGTTAGCATGAATCCATTATTTTGCACCTCTTATTACAAGAAGTCAGTTTTGTTGGAATTTTTGTGAATAATAAAGACATTTATTTTATTCTGTTTCAGCATTAAATAAAAATGCAGATTCTTTAAACTGCACAGCAATAAAACATAAATTGGACTTGAAGTGCAGAGTAAGGCAACAGCACGAACAAAGGCTTTTCCGTGACTGCTTGCATGCCTGGTTCTGTGTCTGGGTGACCAGATAAATGTTAGCAGTATTCAATGGTTGGAGGAGTAGGAGCATGCATGAATGAATAGGTAAGTGATTGGTTTCTTCGGCAGAAAAGCGAGTGCATAGATGGATGGGTAGATGTACAGTGGCGTAACAAAACCTTAGGGGGCCCCCATGCAAGGTGCGATGAAGGGGCCCGGATCACCTACATGCAATCTATGTCACTCACCTATCACCTTTGCAAGGACTTTCAGAACCGCACAACATAGACAGTTTCAGTAGAACTATCCCCAGATTACACAAATCTTCAGGCTGTGGATTGAGACTGTGTTGTGCCTCAAGTGAAAAAAGGCTTATAGGCTGCACACACTAAATGGCATCAACCAGACTGGGTGGTAAACTGCGGAGTTACTGATACAAGAAAGAGAGGCATCTTAGACAAATTACTATTGTTTTTCGTGTATGCAATGCTTGTGCTGGCAGAGAGGAAATCAGAAGATCTAAAAAGAGCTTTTATTTAAGTGAGGAAATGGCAGAGCCGAATGCAAACAACTTTAGACAAGAATGAAAATCAATCAATCGGGAGGCTTATGTAGTGCAAACGTCAAAAGCACTAAGCACTGAGCACTGACAAGCTCAATACTTTGTTTCAGGATTTGGGGACATGGTAGGCAGAAACCTTGAGGCTTTTTATTAAGCGTTAAACACAGATTTGAAGATGTTGGTGCCTCTGTCTGAGGCAGCCAGTCTATCTAATAGGCAAAAGTCTAAACCCTGGTTTAGTTCGTCCATTTATCACCAAAGGCAGATGTGTAGACCAGCAGAAAGAAGGTGGGGGAAGAGAGAATTTGAGGAAGACAGGACTTGCTGGAGAAAGCATCTGCAGCTCCATTAGGAACAGCAAAAGGTGTATTATACTATTACAACATGGAAGCCATAACATCAAGATGCTAGGGGGTTTCAGTTAGCTTACTCATCAATTAGGCCTCTTCCTGATCATATTGCCTTCACAGAGTTTGGTGACCAACTGGGACTCTTGCCTTTCAACACAAGATCATTATAATCCCGCACAAAATATGAATATATATGAACCTCACCAGCTCATCTAAGCATCCTCAATTGCCCTCCTGCTCACTACTGCTCCACATTCTTCTCCTTGCCTACCCCTTAGCATGTACCCTCTCACTCTTCCAGATTTCCTACAGTCTTTCAGTTCCAAATGATCCTTTTTGCCTTTTCAGTGCCACTGTGCTGCTTTTCTACTTGCCTACTATATTTAGCCAGAGTCAGACAGATACCTTTATTACCAGGCATTTTCAGATCAGAATTTCAACTAGCAGTGCGTCACTCCAGGCTTCTGGTTTCTTTTCCATCTCTGCCTAGTCTACAGCTGGTTAACTCTACTGCTGATTACCATTTCACTCCAGAAACATTCGTAATGGCAAGTTCGAAGACGCAATCTTGAAAGGCAGAAATTAGACTGCCATCATCCTGAGGCTTTGTGCTGCTGATTCTTGTAAATCAGGAGGCATGCACCATTTTAGAGTGAGGGTTGTTGTGTTCTATCCCCTCGTGTCTGACAATAGAGAGAGAGCAAATAACAGCTTCTTGTGGGGATGAGAGTAAGTAAACTAACTTTCAGTGGCAGAAAAAATGAAAGATCACAAAATGGAGTGGCTATTCTATCTTAATCTCAGTTTTCTTGGCCAGAGTTCCTTATGGCAGCATCATGAACCAGCAAAGAGAACCTGAAAGTCCATACTGACCATAAACTCTCTTTAGTTCCCAACATTAGGACAGAATTGATCGGTTTAGTGCAGACTGGCCAGAAATCTTCTTCCTTTCTTGGGATCAACAAAAAGGGCTGCATTTATGAGGGTTATCATTTTATTTTGTATTGCCTTTGACAATGTTCTTCATGTTAAGATAACTGCTAGATAGATTTACATTTTCCAGATGGCTCAAGACCAAGCTATGTGATTGATTTACAGAGTAAAGAAACCACATTATGTTGTAGCTCCATAGAATTAAAGGAACTATGTCTGGCCCATAGAGCTATTTAACAAAGGTGATTTGGGCCTTAAAAAGTCATTAGAAGATACTGCCCCACAAGACATTTGAGATATTCAGCTCCAATCAGACCTATCGCTCTGAGATACTGTAAAAGTCATTCCAGTGGAGCCTTCTTTGCAATCTTCGTGGTTTCCCTATGTAAGATATTGCATTCGGATAACTAGGCAACTGAGAAACTGTTAAAAACCAGCCATTTCTAGAAAATGTATAGCTAAGGATGAGTTACTGCTCTACCGGGTGATGCTCTTCTTTGTACAGTGGTCAACAATCTATATACATACACATTCTCCATAATATAACACCAGAATGTTAATCTATATTTGTAATAGGACATGCTTACTTTTCTCCTTTGTGTTGCACTCCTCTGCAAGTTTCCCCTTTCCGTAACTATTCTACCCATCTGTGCCTTCTTCTACTAATGTTCTACCTTATGTGGCCTTCTCTTTTTACTCTCTCCTTCACATCTTACCTGTCCTACGGTTCTCCCCTCCCTTTCTCTGTCTTTTGTCTCACTTCCCTCCTCTGCCCTCTCTTCCATGACTTTTTTTGTCATCTCTCCTCCACTGGGTTGTCTGTCTTTTTCCCCTTCCATATTACTCGTCTCTGTGTCACCTGTTTTCCTCTTTTTCCCCCCTCTCTTTCTCATGTCTCTTTATTATCACTGCTACCTTTCCCTATCAGTTTTTTCTTGAGTACATATATGTCTCTTTATTACCTCTTTCACCCTTCCCCCCACTCTTGCTCAGCTATCTCTCACTCACATAATTAAAACTTAATTACCTCTCTTCTACCTCTTCTCCATACCTGTCTCTTTATATCATGTCTGTCCCTTTATCAACTGGCTATCTCTCCCAACCCCATCTGCTCTCTTTCTAACCTGTCTCTGTATCACCATGCTCTCTCCCATCTCCCCACTCTCTCTTCCTCTCTCTCAGTTCTTTCTCATCTGTATCTGTATCTGTCTCTTGATTTACCCTACTCTCTCTACCCACTGTCTCTTTGTCACCTGTCTCTTGATCATGTCCACCATCACTTCTCCCCTCTTTCTCTCTCTCTCTCCTGCCCTATTCTCACTTGTCTGTCGCTTAATCACCTCTTTTAGCTTGTCCCTTTCTTACCTATCTCTCTCCAACCTGTATGTCTCTTTCTCATCCCCCTGTTTTGTGACTACTTATGCTCTCTCAAGGCTATTGCTTTCTTGGCTGTCTCTTTATAACCTCTCTCATCTGCTACTCTTTTTTACCTCTCTCAGTTGTCTTTCACCTCTCTTCATCTCTCTCAAACATTGTCTCCTCCCTATCTCTGTCTCTTCTATTCTGCAGTCTATTTTCACTTCTCTCTCTTAATCACCCACGCTATCTCGCTCACCTGTCTTCCCCTCCCTGCCCTTCTCCCTCTACCATGCCCCCCTGTGTGTCCTTTAAGCTGTCTCTTTCTCATATGCCTCCATGTCTTTATCACCTCTCTCACACAAATCTCTCCTTCCATAACTCTCATCTGTGTTTAACTTATCTCCTCCCTCCCAGCAACTTGTTGTCTCTTTCTCAACTGTCTTTCTTTCTTACTGTTCTAGCTCTATCACTCCTCTCCCCTTCTATCTATAACGGTATCTCACTTGTCTGCTATCTCTCTCACATCTGTCTCCTCCACACTGATATCCTCAGTTGTCCTTTATAACATGGCTGTCTCTTTACCAACCCCATCTCACTCACTCTCTGTCTCTCTTACTCTCAGCTATTTCTTTTCTTCCCACAGTCTCTTTGGTACCTTTTAAACTGGCCTCCCCTCTATCGCTCCCCATGGTGTTTCACCTGTCTATCGCTCACACACCTGTCTCTTCTCTGTCTCTCTCCCCTGTTCCTTTCCCATGTGCCTGCTTCTTTATCACCTCTCTACTCTAATTCTCTGGCAGCTGTCTCTTGCCTATTTCTGTCTCACACCTGTCTCCTCTCTCATCTGCCTTTTTCTCACCTCTCCCACATCTCCACCTCTCTCTGTAACCTGTTCTTTATTACCTCACACTAATTTTCGCACTTCTCTCACTCTCTTTCTCCTTCTCACCTGTGCCTTTTAAGTGTCCGCTATTTCTTGTTTGCCTTTCTCCTTCCCTGTGTTGTCTTTCCCCTCTCTCACCCTGGACTTTGCAGATGTTTCCTTCCTCACTGACATAAAGAAACATGGAGGCGCGTTTTCCCCGGGGCCTCCTCTGCCAACATTGATTGATTTTTCAAGTTTGTTACGTGTTTCACTGTGCTGGGATATCCCATCCAGTACAGCAGACTTCATCCAGGCAGCAGCTGTTGTGTTTTTTCTTGCAGCCTTTGCGAGTAGGCTTCGGAAGTGAATGAAGCCCCCCTCCAGAGTAAGGGCACCTGGGGCCCCCCGCACCGCGGGCACTGGGGGGGCCTGTGTTACGCCCCTGTAGATGTATGCATGAATGGATGAATGGAAGAAGAATTCTAGGGCAATGGGGGATCAGTGTGGAAGAATGGCCAGTGTATTTAGTTGAGACAGTGAGCAGGTTTAAACCCAAGTGCAGTCTGCCTCACGCAGTGTGTTTGCATGCCTATAATGTTGTTGAAGAAGAGTGTGACTGCAGACAGTATTCCTCTGTTGAGCATTGATTGCTGAATATGCAGGGCCTGAGTATATGAGTATATGTGTATATGTTGTAGGTTTAACACCCAGTAGCTCAGCTCCAGTAATAAACAAAGGGTTTGCAGACAGAGTTGAAGCAGAAAAAACTTCTTCAAAGTGCCTTGAGTCTCAAGGAATGCAGTATCAACTGAGCGCGAAACACCGAACTCCATCAGCATTAACAAGAATCACACCTATCAGGTTCAAATATAAAGTACAGTGTCAAAACAAATCAAACTTAGAAAAAAGGAGAATAGAAATAGGTTGATGAGATTCAACGGATAGTTAACTCAAAACCCGTGCAACATGCTTTTATTTAGTTATTTATTTGCAGTTTTATATAATGAAAATCACACCCAGCTAAGTAACAGAGGAACTGAGTAGTGAGGAAGTGTTTGAGTTCCTACCTGAAAGAGGCATGAGAAGGGTTGGTTCTTGTGGCTGGTGGGTTGGATTTCCAGATCGTAGGAGCGCTGCCTGAGCAGGATTAGTTCAGTGTGCAGGGTTTTCTGAGCAGAGGGGTATAAACCATGGAGAACCAGCACTTCTGAGCACTCAGGATCCTCCTGAGATAATAGGTCTGTGGGCCAGGTAGGTTGGAGCTCCACTGTCTAAGGATAAATGGAGAAAACAGGCTAGTTTAAAAAGACTTCTGGTTTCAGTGGAAAGCATGGTGGACAGTATGGAAGTAGTGTGATGTCATCTAATGGCACCCAGTACCCAGCATGCAGAAGAGTTCAGTGCTGCTCTTACAGGGTTAGGTGTGTTTTGGGAACGCAGATTAGAAGACTGTTTCCATGGTCATGTTTAGAGAGCAATGGCGATTGCACTATAGTCTTTATGCCATCGCTATGCCATTGATGTGGATGTGAAGATTTACATTTTTTTAATCCAGAATGACATCAGGGGATTTTTCATTCTTAACAATTGAGTGCTTATGGTTGAGAATATTTGGGGAGGCAAATTGGGTTTGTATAGGGTTGTTAATGTGCGGAGTTCAGATCAAAAGGAATTCTGTTTTCTTTGCGTTTAGTTTAAGGTGAAATTGGGACATTCATTTTCGTAGATCCTATATCACAGTTCAAGTGTAGTTATGTCCCTTGGAGGGGAGACTTTTTGTATAGTTGAGTGTCATCGGCATATAAGTGGAAAGAGATGTTCGATTTATGCAAGAGAGAGTTAGGGTTTCTATGTATAATTTAGAAAGATTGGGTGAGAAGATGGAACCTTGCCAAACTCCTTGTGAGTGGAGAAGGGGTAGATATGTTGTTAGCCGTTTTTCGGTGTTGGGAGCATATTGAAAAGTTTGATTTGAATCGCACTAGCACCCTGCCTTCCAGACCTATCCACTCCTTCAGGATGTTCAGCAGTGAGACATGGTCGACAGTGTTGAATGCCACTGATAGATTTGGCAGAACAAGCATGCGTGATTCACCTTTGTGTGAGAAAGTGCAGTTGTCCTCTATTCTGATCCTCTGATGCAGGTAGTTTTGAATCAAGACTGGTGGGGTTCCAGGAGATTGCTTTTTTTGATGAAAAGTTTAAGTTTCTCCACACAGCTTTCCATGACTTTGTCCAAGAATGGAAGATTATTAACCTGAGGAAGTTGTTCCTGTCTTCTGGATTGACATTGGGTTTCTTTAGGAGAGGTGTGATGTTATAAATGGGGTTTCTGGTCGGCAGAGGTATGTACCTTGTCCAAGCAGGAACCACCACTCAAGTCAGGGTAAGCTAGATACACATTAAAAGATAACTGTGCTCACCCCCTGGTAGCTTGGCACAGAACAGTCAGGCTTATCTAGAGAGGCAATGTGCAAAGAGTTTGCGAAACACACACACAAAGTACGTAACAGAATGAAAACACCACAAAAATGCTCCACACAGGGTTAGAAAAATGGATTATGTTTTCATGAGTAAAACAAAAGAAAACTACAAAAATCGAATAAGTAAAGCCAGAGTTATCAATTTTTAAGGAATAAAGCAAAATATAGAGCTTAGAGTCATAAAGCACCTACCAGGGAAATCTGGTCACACTAGACCGGGGTAAATCCAAATTTCAGGCCAACCATGATGGAGGGCAGGTCGGCTACAAGACTCATGAAGATCCTACTGAAAGAGAACCTTGGATGAAGGAAGTATTGACATCGAAGACTCGATGTGATGAGCAGAGGAGGTGATGCATTGTCGATGATGTGGATGCGGGTGATCTGTTGGTTTTGATCCATGCATGTTTTGATCCAAGGCTTCGTCGATAAACCCCTTTTATGATGCAGGTGATACATCGTTGTCAAGCCACGCAGTCTGTCTTTGTCAAGCCGCGCAGTCCTTCTAAGCAATGTGGTCAAGCAGTAGTTGCATCGGCGTCAAAGGACGATGCATCAGTTCCGATCGGTGTAAAGTTGTCGATGCATCGGCTCTGATGGATCAGTACAGCAGAAATCACCTTTCAAAAGTCCAGGACTGGATTGGCACCACTTGGCAGGACTCACAAATGCAGAGTGCAGGTGCTGCTGCAGGATTGAAGCAAGTCTGTGAAGGCCCTGAGAATTCAGAAGAGAGGGCAAGCCAGCAAGCCCTTGGAGTCACTTTGGGTTCAAGTGAGATGAGTCTAGTACTTGTCCTCAGCAGGGCAGAGATCAGCAAGCAGCAGGATAGCACAGCAAAGCAGAAAAACAGTTCTTCCAGAGCAACCGACAAGCAGAGTGGCAATCCTTGTAGCTCAGCAGTCTTTACTCCTGGCAGAGTTCTTCTCTGGTCCAGTAGTGTGCTGTCTTGGTACGGTCAGAGCCCCAGTGCTTATACCCAATTGTACCTTTGAAGAGGGGGTGACTTTAAAGAAGGGCTGTTGAAGTGCACAAAGGCCCTTTCCTCCCAGCCCTGGCTCCAGACTATCAGTAGTGGATAGTAAGCCCTTTGTGTGGGAAACTGACTATTCAGGTGTAAGTATCAGCACCCCCCTTTCTTCCTGCCCAGGAAGAGCTATCAGAATGCAGATGAATGAAGATGAGTTCTTTGTCACCCCTACCCTTCCTTTGTTTGTAGCTGTCTGGAGGAAATGCACAAAGTGTAGCCGTCAGCCATCCCACATGTGTATTGGAGACAGGTTGCAGATACACAGAGAAGTAAGAGCAGAGAAATGCCCACTTTCTAAAATTAAAAGACACACAATTGATGGACGGAATGTAGACAAATCAAAACATTCACCCCCAGTCAAGAGATCTGGGTTAAATCCATCATTCTTTTGCTCACCATGCCACCCCAGTTTAGACCTGGCCATATGCAAATCAGTCTTGACCCTGTGCCTCATGGGAACAGTCCAGCCCGAACTGCCAAACCAGGTCCTCCCTGGACCGGAAACAAACATCCTAGGACCATGTGAGAGGGATGGTCGGAAAGTAAAACGAGGAGGTCTTACGTGTGGCTGAATGATGGTGTCATTTATTGTACAGTGCCAAAGAGAAAGTTAACTCAAGTTCGTAACAAGGGTCTGGAGGTCTTTGGTGGCTTTCTCCCACTCGTCTCTGTTGGATCTCGTCTCTCTTCTCCTCGTATGGCTTCGATGTGGTACAACCCCGGGGATGTAGAGGGAGAAAAAGAAGAGAGAGAGGCGGTCAGGATACCTGTCTTTCCCTAAGACTGACGTGAGGGTAACTCACGTACCACCACCGGTTTCCCAAAGTGCTCAGGGAGTGATTGAACTTAATATCCGTGAGTCAGCCCAGTACTAGTAGGCTTCGTGGACTAAACGGGAAGTGAATGACCCCTTTTCTTCCGGGTCTGGGATACGATGGAAGTTTACTATGCTTCTTTTAGTGGTTATGGTGACTCTTGCTGGCGTATTCGCTCGGTGAGAGTAACAGGTGGGGTGAGTGTTGTGCGGATATCTACGACGTGCTGAGGGAGAAGGGGGTGATGGTTGGTGAACGATCCTATGCAAAGCAGTGCTCTCGTTAGTGCCCGTATCCCTTAAGTCCCTTGGACTCTCCTCCCTCCCCTTTTATATATATATACAGTGCCCCTTCCCTGATTCACGTACCGCTAGGGCCGCAGTTCTCCTGAACTGCGGTGGCGTTTGAGCCTTCCTCCGGGGGTGTCCACCACTCTTCGGTCCACTCCTCCCGTTCGGCGTCTTCTCCTTTTCCGTCTTCCTGGGTCTCCTCGTCTGCTTCTCGTCCTGGCGGTTCCCGGCTCTCCGTTGTCTGGATACTGCTCCGTATTCCTCCCTTCGGCCAGTTGTCCTTCCGCGCCTCACTTTTCGCGTCTTCTGGGTTTTCAAGAGGAGTCCCCGCCTCTGTAGTCTCTCGTGATTGGCTGCCGTCCCGGAGAGGGCGTTCTGCTTCCTGTTCATGAGGTAAGGGGAAGGGAGTTAACCCCTTCCGAACCAGGTCCGTCGCATTATCGGTAGTATGAGAGCTAAGAAAAAGCTCAGAAGGGGACGAGGGGGGTTTGATGACTCGGTCTTCCTCACAGACCAGTTTTGGAGTTTCACCCCTCAGCAGCCAGGATAGCTTGAATCTAGTGACCCATGTACTCCATATAACTGTGACG
The DNA here is from genome assembly GCA_963921515.1 of Calotriton arnoldi. Taxonomy (NCBI): domain Eukaryota; kingdom Metazoa; phylum Chordata; class Amphibia; order Caudata; family Salamandridae; genus Calotriton; species Calotriton arnoldi. The sequence goes on from CAWUFW010003815.1 coordinate 1,124,795, forward strand.
TAAATGTTCGAGTGTAGCAAAGTGAATGAAGGTTTAGAATGTTGAGTTTGTGGTTACACACAGATGAATAAAGATGTCCTATACGTAGCTCCGTGTGTGGCATGTTCATTGGTGAGTATCCAGGCTGGGGAGGATGGTACAAGATGTGGGGGGAACCATGAAAATGTCCCCACTTCAAATGATGACACCAGGTATAAATATTGGACCTACTGAGTCACTCTTTAGTCACAACTGAACCTGTGGACTTCTTTGTTCCCCATAGGACTGCCCTGCTGCTTGAGTCCTTCCTTGTTTTCCAGCAGACTGTCCTGCTACTTGAGGCCTGCCTTGTTTTCCAGAGGACTGCCTTGCTGCTTGATGCCTGCCATGTTTTTTTTCAGGCGACTGCCCTTCTACATGAGGCTTGTTTTGTTCCACAGAGAACTGGCCTGCTGCTTGAGTCCTGCCCTGCTCTCTGAGATGGAAGACTGGACTTGCTTCCTTTATCCCAGGTTTTTTGAGTGACTCCAAGGGTCAGTTGGCTGACCTCCTTTTCTGAGCTACAGGGATAGAGCTTCCTCTGCAACTACCCAGCTGACCAGCTGGGACTGGACCTGCATGGACATGCAACTGGATCTGCCTAAGCCTTGCTGGCCTCTGCTAGAGTACATTTCAAATCCCCCAAGAGGTGTCTCCTAAGGTCCTGTACCCTTGGCTGGCATCAGAGTGCACTCCTCTACAGGAAAAGGAGAAATCTTCAAGTTCGGGACTCTTTGCCCTGACTTTGAGAAGATAATTGTTTCAGCAGGACTAACCTGGTCCCTGTACCAGACTCAGTTGGTACAAACTTGTGACATTCTCCCAGTCAAGCACGACAACGTGGCCAAGAGTGGCACTGTTTGTTTTTAGACGCTATACCTACCTAAAAATTTTAAATTGCATATTTCCAGTTCTACTGCCATGAGGAACAGGGACAAGACTGGTGTGCATATGGCTGGGTCTGAACTGGGGTGGCGAAGTGAGCTAAAGAACGATGATGGATTCAACCCAGATCCGTGACTAGGGGTGAGTGTCTGAAAAGTTTCGGCGCTCTGTCCATCATCTCCTTGAGTTTGCTTTGTTTGCCGTAAGTTGGCAGGGTATGCCCAGACGTGGGTCCCTTGCTCACTTTGCCACTGGATTCAAGCTAGCCTGGCTGATGAGGGGTGTTACCCCGAAACCGGTCCCAGGATGCCTGTTTCTGGTCCAGGGAAGACCTGGCTTGGCAGTTCAGTCTGGATTGTTCCCATGAGGCACAGGGTCAAGACTGATTTGCATATAGCTGGGTCTGAACTGGGGTGGCAAAGTGAGCTAAAGAATGATGATGGATTTAACCCCGATCTTTGACTGGGGTAAGTGTCTGAAAAGTTTCAGCGCTCCGTCCATCATCTCCTTGTGTTTGGTTTGTTCTCCCTAAGTTGGCAGGGTATGCCCAGACATGGGTCTCTTGCTCACTTTGCCACTGGATTCAAGCTAGCCTGGCTGATGAGGGGTGTTACCCTGAAACCGATCCCAGGATGCTTGTTTCTGGTCCAGGGAAGACCTGGCTTGGCAGTTCGGTCTGGACTGTTCCCATGAGGCACAGGTTCAAGACTGATTTACATATAGCTGGGTCTGAACTGGGGTGGCGAAGTGAGCTAAAGAATGATGATGGTTTTAACCCAGATCTGCGACTGGGGGTGAGTGTCTGAAAAGTTTAAGCACTCCGTCCATCATCTCCTTGTGTTTACTTTCTAAAAGTGGCATTTCTAAAATAGTAATGTTAAATTCAACTTTACCATTAAAGAGGATTTATCATTAGCATTCCAAAGGTGTAAACCATGAGGCAGCTTCTTCTTTCTGATCAGGAATTATAGATTTAAAGTATATTAAGGAATTCATAATGTTAATCTGCGAGATGAGTAGGCCTCACAGAAGTGAAAAACAAATTTAGGTGTATGTCACTACTAGGGCATGCAAAACCTAATGGCACATGTCCTACCTTGTACTTGCACAGCAGCCTGCCCTATTGGCTACTTATGGCCTACATTAGTGGTGACATTTGTAATAAAATGGAAGTTTAAGGCTTGGCAAGTAGTTTTAAATGCCAGTTCCAGGTGTCAGTAAACTGCACACACAGGCCCTGCAATGACAGGCCTGAGACAGATTTGCAGGCTACTTGTGTGACTGGCAAAACCAGTGCTGCATGACCATAGCAGCATTTAGGTTACAGACCCTGAGTACATGGTATACCGCTTTACAAGGGATTTACAAGTAAAATAAATATGCCAGTTGTGTATACACCAATGTCACAATATTTAGGGGAGAAGCACATGCACTTTTGCACTGGTCGGTAGTGGTGAAGTGCTCAGTGTGCTAAGGCCAACAAAAAAGAATCAATAAAAAGACAAGGTAAGCAGGCAAGAGGTTTGGGGGTGTTGTGAGGATTCTGCACATACACAGAACTATGCGCAGGATATCAGAACCTTGGTGTGTAGGGGCTGAACCTTCCTACCACCTAGTACCCAAAATCCCAAAACCGACTAGCTATAGTGTCTCATTCGTTCTCCTACATAATCATGAAGCTACAAATGATTAGACAACCCAGAACACAACACTCCCGACTCTCTCAGGAATCGCGGTAGCAAGACATACCCTTTCGCTCACTCACTCCTACTTGTCCACGATAAGATTTGTCAGAGTCACTGTTATAGTTCAAAATGTTTATTTTAACTATCGTGCTCTATAATGCAGTATTCGAGCCACTACCAGCATCAAAATGCATAAACCTAGAAGAATTAGCATTGTTACAATTACATAGAATATAAAGGGGGATGCCATCATATACAGACAGTGGAAAAAGGACTATAAGGCCTAACCACCCTCCCCTTGGTAGGGTGAAGTTTATTATATAAAGGAAGATCTCTGGGCTTTGTCAGCAGACTCCATACCTTAGTGCCTAGATGGAAGTTTTACATCACAGGAACAGCATAGCTCTTCTCCCTGGAAAGGTCCCTCTCCAAGTGTGTGTTAGAACAACATGCATCCCCATAATATCAAAGCACGAGTTTCCAGCAGCGCAGCTGTGTTAGCATGTATTGTCTAGATGCTAGGGACTGATCAGAACAGAATAACAAGGGGCATTGTTTATCGACCTTGCACATCGTGTTCAGACTAAACTCCAGGAACAGACAGAGAACGCAGAAAGCAGACAGTTCTCATGTGAAAGGCACAAACAAAGTCTTACAAAATAAAGTCATGTAGTAACGTGCGCAAAAGCAGCATCATGGCAGCAGAGCTCATGCTAAGTTAGCAATGTCGACAATGACCCTAACGGCCATATAACACCCTCCCCTTGGTAAGGTCATAGTATATAGACAAAAGACCAATACAGGTTTCAAGGGTAAGCAGAGCTCAAATGCACTTGAAAAAAACAAATTGGAAAAAGTAAAAATATATATATATTTTTGTTGTTTAAAATGTTGTTGTTTCATGGAAAACGTGATCAGTACGGAGGTGGTGAATCCATCAAAGTACGTGAACTTAAAAATGCAATTCGTTCCAAAAGGTCATCCTCATCGTTAGTAGAAAAAAGGGATGCCATCCAATCAAGTATGCAGAAGCTTCCAAGAGCATTTCCGGGCAACTTGCGCGATATTCGATGAAACTCAGTCGCAAGTGGTTGTGCGCAGCCGCACAGATATTCCATTCAGCCAAGACTCCAAGTGCAGCCGCACGCGCTATACGTCCATCCCTAGAACAGGCCTGCCCATGGGCCACTAAGGAACCCATTAACTGGTCATAATCCGGGTCTGAACATGACGTATTGGAGAGGCATAAATCCAAAGCCCAGTAGAAGGGGCATCGCTGACAGTAGAACACAGGTTGCACGCAAGTAAAGTAGGCAAAGCGAAAAGTTAGTCCATAACTCACGCTAAGCGTTGCCAATGGCAAGAATCCAAAAAGTTGTTTCATTCGGTCACGGTACAGTTGCAATTGGCCTGGTCTGTGCATTACCACAAGATGAGCAGCCATTGCGTAGCAGGAACAGAAGGATCAGGATTCCACCAGCTAGCGCCAGTAATAATGGGAACCCTCCGAAGACGCTAGAAAAAATAGAATGAATAAAGGCGGTATTACACCAAATATCGTCTGAAAAGAAGTCACAAGTTAAAAAAAATTAGCAAGGCCTTGGGTGTCAGACGCATTGAATATTTGATGTATAAGCTCCCCAAAGTGAAGTGGGAGGTTCGTGTTCAGAAGTGACTGAATCTCGCTAGATGTCCTAGCCACCTGCAATTCGAAGGTCCCTCGAGCCGATGTGTGAGCCACTTCTTGTTGAAACAATAGCGCTTTGAGTCTGCTTAATTTGTTGAAATCTGTTTTCAAAGTCGGAAGGGAAGGCCAAATGGAACTATCTACTTTCTCATGTGGGGGCGGAAAAAGCACATTGCTACAACAAGTAACACGTTGTGAAACTGTTACTATATACGGGATTCCTGCCCGTAAACCACAGCAGCCGTGGTTATTCGAAATAAGATAACTGCCGTTAGTTAGCAATGTAAAAGCGGGCTTTACTGCCGGGACTGGAGTTCCTTTAAAAAAACAAGCAAGATTAGGCGCAGAGACATTACAAGCGCCATGCAACTTAACGTGTTTACAAACTAGCGAATGTACCACCGTGGAATCGCGGTCCTCCCCTGTTAGGAAAACTTCCTTATCCTCCCGTTGATATCTGTAAGTGAAAGGTAGGGACCACAATTCATGGAGAAACGTACTTCCCAGGGGTTCAAAGCGGCCAATTGGGAAATGTTTCATGCAAGATTTAAATTGAAACTGCGAAAATGGGAGAGAGATAAACCCATGAATTAACCATACAACTGAATCTGTCTCCGCCACAGAGAATGGCAACTGTTCTAATTGTTCAATGTGCAAAAGCGTGTATGTAGCGTCTTTCATGGACATAAATCTCTGTTTATCAGTTAGATTAAATGGTAAAAACAAAGCAGAAACATTCAAATAATCCCAAGTAACTTTCCCCATTTTGAGAGTCTGTAACGTCCATGCAAACTGCATCACTGATCGTAATTGATTTTGACCATTATACAACACAGATACAGGGGGCGTGGCTAGCCAGCCAACATGGCGGACGCAAGTCCCTAACGCTCGGACTGACATCCCCCTTGAATCCGGAAAATTTATCCTGAAAAGTGAGCCATCCACGTCAAACATCAGTAGGACCAGTAAGCCAAAGACTTGCTGAAGCCGAGGAGCCCCAAATCGTGCTGCTCGGCCGCCCAGAACTGCAGCTGCTGCGGGGAGGAAAACCGAGGCCTGCGGACTGTGGGGCCACACGCCAGAGATCATCGGCAGAAGGCGGCCGCCCACACTTGGACAGCAGCCCCTGTGACGGCGGAGAACAACGGAGGCGAAGAGGCGGCGGCCTCCCTGCGCGATCCCTGGTACCAAGAGCAACGATGCTGTGATCGGCAACCCAGCACATACCAGATTGCTTGACCTCCCGGGACTGCGGCTGATGCGGTGAGGAAAGCCGGGGCCTGCAGTTTGTGAGCCCACGCGCGGGCGATTATCGATGGTGGGTGGCTGCCCGTGCTTAGACGGCGACCCCTGTGGCGGCGGAGGACAGCAAAAATGAAGAAACGGCTGCTTCCCTGCAAGATCCCCCGGTATCGAGAGAGACGAGGCTGCATTCGGCGAAGCAAACCATACCGGGCGCCGCTCTACTGCGCTGCAGGCGGGCACTGACCTCGTTGGTGGGCATCCTGTGACTTGCCAGACCCCTGGTGAATTAGACTCCTGGCGCGGCCTTGCCGATGTGGAGTGCGGGAGACCGTCGCGAGGCGAGCCGGGTCCCCACGAGGTGAGCCTGGGCCGCTGTGACAGTGCTGAGTGACCTGGCGGCCGCGAGGCCAACGTAGGTGCCGCCCTGCCCTGGAACATCCTGGTGAGTGTCGACGCATAGCGCAGGCCGCGTCGGAGAAGAGTGCGGGCGGCGGCCTGCTGCGGGGGGTGAGAACCACGCACTGGAGGAGCTGAAGCGTGAGGAGTAGGAGCGGGCGGCCGGCGCTTGCTGCGGGGGCCCTTGGCGGAGCTCTGACGGCGCTAGTACACTGAGGCAGTCTGTGGACAAATTGCTTAACCGGCCGAGGTGCGTGGCCTAGCAGGGACAGAATGGAGAACGTGAAGGCCCCCCAAAACCGAGACCTGGGAAGCATACAGGCATCGTGCTGACAGGGCGGACAACGAAAGCAAGGGGTTAAAAGCTAAGGGTGACCTGCCCGATATCAACGAAGGGCGGAGGTACGGGCTGAGGCCTACTCGAGGGAACACACGGCGGCCTAGGAGAAGCGGATCCCCACAGACCAGACGCTTTGTCACAGCAACTATTGGGCACCAAGGAGGGAAGAGGAGGAAACGCCAGAAGTAAGTGGGCGCTGCGTGACCTCCTTCTCCCACCCAAAGCGACGCCACGGCCAACGGGAATAGGGCCTATACAATTGACTGCCACCGGGGACATACATGATCGCCATGATGCCCTGTAGCTAGGAAAAGCCGTAACTTAGCGCCCTGCTAAACTTACATTGACGCAACCAGATGCCCTGTCACTGAGGGGCGCTGCTGACTACCACCCTGCTGTGGGCCCAGACGCCCTGCCCTACAGGAAGACTGCTAGTGCAGAGACCGCACATAAGATCCGCAGGCCGTAACATGCATCCTCATGAATAGACAGTCACACGTGGTGCGGCTGCCACTAACGGCCCCACCTGGCCACACACCTCCAGAGGCTCACACCTGTGAAGGACCCAGACGCCTGATCGGAGCCTCCGCAGGGGCGCCAACACTGGCGTAGCGGCCCCCCCAGCCGCTGGCCACGAAATTCCGAATGCCCACGGCGCAACAGCTTGTGATGGGCCGGATGCGCGCCAAGATGCAGCAGGGGCCCCTGCGCGCACGTAACCTAGATCCCACGCACATAAAAGCTGAAGGGGAGATGGAGCCAACGACCAGGGCCCTGGCAGCCAAGATGGACTCAGTGCTTGCAGCAGTGGAGAAAATTGGTGCCGTGTTAGAACATACCAGAACCTCCCTGGAAACCCGGATAGATAAAGTTATTTCGGACTTCACGCTGCTGCATGCAGATCACCGTAAACTGGCCGAAAAAGTCACCGCGCAAGGCCAAACACTCAAGGATCTCCAACCTGTCACTCAAAGCCACGCAGCTGCACTACAAGACATAATAGATTTCATACACGCCCTGGAAGATAGAGCAGAGGATGCGGAAGGTCGCTCCCGCCGCAACAACATCCACGTGGTGGGCCTGCCAGAGGGGGAGGAAGGTAGGAACCCAGAACAATACACAGAGCACTGGCTGCGCGACCCTTTGCCCCAGGGAACATTGTCAATGCAGTTTGCAGTAGAAAGAGCCCACCGTGTACCGGCGCAGAAACCCCAGCCAGGAGCTAGGCCGCGCCCGTTCATTTTCAGGATACTCAACTACAGGGACTGAGATGCGGTGCTACGCGAAACACGTAAAATGGACAGCCTCAGAGTGGGTGGTAGTCAAGTAATGCTCTTCCCAGATTACACCGCTCTAGTGCAGCCCCGCAGGAATAACTATGCGGCAGTGAAGCGCCAACTCAGAGCTCTGGAACTACCGTACTCACTGTTATTCCCTTCCCGGCTGAGAGTGGTTGTGAAAGAAGGGACCCGCTTCTTCGATTCTCCTGCGGAGACATGTGACTGGTTGGAAGAAACGGGGCGGTGGACAGGCACAAGGCCCTTGGATCCAGATGGAGGCAACCCAGCAGGCAGGAGGAACAGGCGGCGAGGACGACGAGGAATGGTGCGAAATGCTAAGCCAAGGATGGCAGCCCAAGCCCGGAGAAAATGAGAAGGAAGAGGCAAGATGCCCTGGAAGCGGTCACAACTCTTGGATCCCCACACTCAAAAGACCACTTAGACTCTTACACAAAGGACTCATTGGTGGCCAGTGGCTCCTCGTCACCATCAACTGAAATATCCGATGACCTCTGCCTACCAGTGGTAACGCCACAAACTGCTGATGGTATCATAGGATAACGCACTGGCACGTTGAACTCTTTCACAGGCAGCTCACGCAAGTAGACCATTGCCTGTTTACACATGTGTTCTTCCATTGTGTTGCAAATGGGGGCGGGTCTGTTGGGTTGATGGCCACACTCATCCCATTAGGTGACGATACGGAGGCCGCTATGCCGGCGCCCGGCCAAGCCACGTATTTTACCACAGGGAGTGGGTGCACATGAGACGTCACTAAGCTCTGAGCTTGGCTGGACTTGCACACTTATCTGGGCGACTAGCTAGATGGCACACTGTATGCATAAGAATGGGGGGACAGCCGCAGCAGAATGTTACCTGTGCACGTACCCCTTCAGGCAACACACTGAATTAGTTTGTACTTCTCAGTTGTTACAGAGGTTTGGACGGACATTCCGCAAAGTTCGCCCCAACTGTAATGTTGTTCTTAGTTCAATTATTGTTTTTGTTGCAGCAGACCAATACACTAGTATATGTCAATGGCCCCCGCACACCACGGGGCGCCCCACCCTTGACGCCCCCAGTGATTAAACACACCAGAAATTACACGGGCTAATGTAGTTACGTGGAACGTACGCGGCATGCACACACCCACGCGACGCTACTCCATATTCGCTTACCTCCGGAGACACTCGGTTGGAATTGCCTTATTGCAGGAAACACATATGACACAGCCGGAACTAGACAGACTGAGCAAGCACTGGAGTGGACAGGTGTATGGCACGGTATACTCAGCACATGCGAGGGGTACACTAATCTGGGTGAGAGCGGGCACCCCGTTCGTCTGTGCGGATGTGGTGGTAGACCCCGAAGGCAGATACACCTTAGTGCGTGAGACACTTAACGGTCAGGCAATACTACTGGGCTCGATATATGCCCCGAATGTAGACCAGCCATCGTTCCTAGTACAGTTGTCATCAACGCTGACCCCTTACACTGGGCTCCCCTGGCTGTTGGGCGGGGACTTTAACTTGGTGCTCGATGTACACATAGATAGGTCCTTCCCCCCCTCCGGAAGACATCGGCTGTGTCAAAAGCGCAGGCGTTCACGGACTGGCTATCACACTGGACATTGCTAGATATATAGCGCGTCCTCCACCCCAACGAACGTATTTATTCCTACTACTCCGCACTACATGACCTACATGTACGCCTAGATAGAGTGGTGGACTCCCAATCCTTACTCCCACTAGTCGAGACATCGGAATACCTGGGGCGTACACACCCCGATCATAACCCTATGCGAATCCAGCTCAGTTGGGAAGCTGATCGCCCTCCCATTCCCACATGGCGCCTCCAGCCAACCGCATTATAAGACTCCGAATTCCGCGCATCACTAGGAACGGCTGTCCTCACATATTTTGAACTCAACGAAGGAACAGCAAGCAATGCCCTGGTGGAATGGGATGCCCACAAAATAGCGGTCAGAGGTCACTGTCTAGGGGCCACATGGAACATACGCAAGCAGCTAGCATTATCGCTCACCCGCCTAGAATCACAGTTACTCCAATATGAACACGAGAGAGAGGGAGGGGGCAGACACTCGGGCCGCCTGGAAACCCTCCGGGCACAACACGCGGAACTCATGGAGCACTTACAATACCACAACTACATGGCTCACACAGCTCACACACATGCCACAGCAGATAGGGCGGGCCACCTGCTTGCCTGGCTGCTGAAGCAGGAGAGTAATCACACCCCAATCGGAGCCATATGTACACCGGAGGGGAACCTGGTGTATACACAGCGTGAGATCCACAAGGTGATGACAGACCACTGCACACAGCTATACCAGTCCAGGGGATGCTGCCCAGGTCCAGAGCTAGAGAGATTTCTGGAGCCTGTCCAGCTGCCCACAGCCTCAGAGGCACATCAGGAGACACTCAATGGTCCCCTTACCTTAGAGGAACTCGGGGAGGCGATCCAGTCTATGGCATCTGGGAAAACTCCGGGGCCGGACGGCCTACCCGCCGAATATTACAAGGCTTACCGGGAATCTCTGGTGCAGAGTTTATACACCCTTTACATCACAGCTCTGGAAGAGGACACACTGCCCCTTTCGATGCGTGAGGCATACCTGGTGTCCTTGCTGAAGCCGGACAGAGACCCCACAGCCCTAGGATCTTATAGACCCCCGGCGCTGCTTAATGCGGACTATAAGATATTCGGTAAAGTGCTGGCAGAACGGTTGGCGCTGGTAGTCCCCGAATTGGTTCACAGCGACCAAAATGGATTTGTACCCAAACGTAGCACATCACAGAACTTGCGTAGGTTTTTTAGAGTGGCGTCGGACAGTGTGCGGACGTGGCCCAGAGCGGGATGCCTTGTGTTAGACCTGGAGAAGGCCTTTGATTGCTTAGAATGGAGCTATCTAGCGGCAGTGCTTTCGAGATATGAGCTGGGCCCGGGATTTCTCCAGATGGTTGGCCTCTTATACAAAAACCCCACAGTTCGGGTGCGATTGGGGCCATACATTTCTGACACCGTACCGATATGCAGAGGCACCAGGCAGGGGTGCCCGCTGTCACCCCTTCTATTTGCTTTGGCGATAGAGCCCCTAGCGGCAGCGTTACGTGCGACACTGGGAGATGGAATACCCCTGGGCGACGCGGTGCACCAAGTGTCGCTGTACGCAGACGACCTCCTGATCTACGTGAGGGATATAGAGCATATACCAACCCAGCTGGTATGTACACTGCGCGACTTCGCCGCCATCTCGGGACTCAATGTAAACGCTGGCAAGTCCTGTATTTATGCATTCGGGGAGGGAAGCCGAGACCCGGGTTATACCCTAAACGATACAGGGGTGCAATGGAGGGAGGACACCTTCCGCTACCTGGGAATCCAGATATACCGTCAGCCGACAGATCTATTCGACGGCAATCTGGGAAAGGCTCTGGCAGCAATCAAGTCACAGGTACACTTTTGGAACACGCTCCCACTAACGGTCACTGGCAGAGTGTCATTATCCAAGATGGTGATCCTCCCCCGCCTCCTGTACTACTTTGCTAATCTACCTCTATATGTTCCGGCGTCCTTCTTTGCTACACTCACTAGATTACTCAGGGACTTCCTTTGGGGGAACGCCAGGCATAGAATGGCACTAACAAAATTGTACCTGCCAACTGACCAGGGGGGTCTTGCCGCGCCTTGTTTTGAGCACTACTACTTAGCCGCACAGCTGCAGTGGATAGCCCGTTGGCTTGCGGATAGGGGCCGATAGGATACTGCAACCACACTACCTCCCCACTCACTGGAACAAATAACCAGGCTCTTCCACCTGGCCACTAAAGCTGCAACGCCGATGCCGCTCCTCCTGGCGGTGGCGTACAAGTGCTACCGCCGTAGCCTTTACCTCACCAGAGCGCTAATCCCCTACACACCGGCAATACTGCTGGAGGGCTCCCCTAGTGGGTCTGGGGTACTCACGTCTATTGCACTCAAGGAATGGCATGACGCCGACATGTAGACCCTGGGAGATCTGTACCGGGATGGCACACTCATACCATATGAGTCCCTAGTAGAAGACGTGGGACTACCACCGGGGCAATTCCTAATGCATCGATCGCTGGTTGCGACACTAACTGCTAGATGGGGGGACATGACCACGGAACCGAGCCAACACCTCACTATACAGTACCTCCATGTCATGGGGCGGGGCAGGCATTTGGTTCGCTGGTTCGCGGCGTCACTTCGAACACACGCACCGATCAGTCTGGATCCACTCCGCCGCAAATGGGAAACAGATTTAGGGCGACAATTGGAGGACAGGGAATGGGAAAAGATAATAAAGAGCCCAGTTCGTATACCCAGAAAATTCAGACAAATACAACGGTTCATAGTCCACAGAGCATATCTTACACCCGAGACGATCAATAGGTACTTCCACCGCACGGACTCAGTGTGTCCTCGCTGTGCAGAACCGGGAGCTGGATTGATACATATGCTGTGGGGCTGTCACCGACTACATACCTATTGGCACGCAGTCAGTGAGCAATTGCGCACATGCACAGGGCGCGACATACCCTTTGAATGGACTGCTTACCTATTACACCATTTCCGTACAACACCGGCCACAAAAGTCACATCTAGGTTCCTTGACCTGGGATTAGTGGTCGCCAAGCACCTTCTTACTAAGCGGTGGAAAGCACACGATCCGCCGCATATATGTGCATGGAGGTACTCGCTTCTAGCATGGGCCATCCAGCGGGAAGAAATGTTGGGGCTGATAGAGGAGCCCATAGCGACTCAGTGGGAGGGATTGCTCCAGACCCTACAGCAGGTGGGGGGGGACACCCCTGAGGGACAGCCCGAGGGTGGGAGGCGCAAGCCCGTAGTGAGTACCGGACACCCGGCCAATAGTCAGTCATAATATCATTCGCACGCACATATACCACTTAACACTCAGGGTGGACATAGCCGCAGCCTATGAGTGGGGGCTACTGTCAAGTTGATGCCACGAGGTGGGGCGATGGGGGTAAGGGAGGGGGCATTGTGCGGGATAATCACACAGATATCGGTTAATGCTGCTATGGTTAGTTTTGGTTTTGATTGTTTTGACTATAACATTTGTTCAAGTGCACGTGCTGAATGATCGGAAAGGACTCTGTAAAACGCACCAATGAGACCATGCAATTACGGTATTGTAACTTCTACCCTCCGTGAAATGGGTTGTTTGTTGGGGTTAACCTCGTTTTTGAACCAACGACGACATAGATATGTATGTCATGTTTAACACCCACTTAAAGTAGTGTATCTCTAATGTTGATAGACAGAGCAATGTATAGATGGCTCTTAATGTGGCATGTTGCCTTTCATGGATATGTAACACAAAAGTCAATAAAAACAGATTTAAACAAAAACAAAAAAATGATACAACACAGATACATCGTTCTGAACAATATCAATAACAGAAGAAACAATATTATCCAAGGTATAAATGCGTGAAGACAGAGTATTGATGCTATTGTCGACCACTGCAAGAACTTTTTCTAAATTGGCTTTGTCAATTTGGCGCAGATGATGCGCCGCTTCAATTTGCGAAAGTTTCCATACTTCATTATAAGCTGCATAGATAAATCTCTTTGATCTAGGAATCCTAGGACCTAAGATCAAATCAGCTAAATTGATCTCCCTCGACAAGAGTGACAAGTGTTGTTTTACTGACGATAAAGTGGAGTGTTCCAACCATTGTTGGCACAATTTACCCACCAAATATGTCGTGACTGAATGTGAACATGGAAAACGTGGATCTGGTCTAGTCTGCGTGAAACCGGGCGTTACATTATAAAAACGAAGTTGGCATGCATTTGAACTGGTTTGCCACAGCAACCAACCGGTAGAGTCAACATCAGAGACATTGAAAGTGTCATTTCGAAACGGAGTTTACAATACATCGATCAAATAATTTGTGTGTGTGCGCCAACTATCATACTACGCTAAAGACGGAATGAATGGGATGTTCACATTTTTGGCAGTCGCCAGGCCCAAGCAATTAGTTTGGTGCACTGTATCATTTAAAAATAATATTTGAGTCGGGATTAGGCAGGCACGATGCAAAGCCTCAGTTCCCCGAACCTGCCAAGTCTTAGTGCCCCAAATTGATTTCAACTCAATGGTATCTCTCCAGTGATCATAACCCTGCACGGCCAAGTCAGTTCTAAAGGAATTGGAATATATTAATTTAGTGTGGGTTAGAATAAATTTGGATTGAGACAACAATTGTAATTTAAAGAAATATGATTCTGGATTGGACGTGTTATAATCTGTGAAATAGGTGAACTTATCCCCTAGGGTTTTAGAACTCCCCTGTAAAAGAGTTGGACAATGTTTCCATTGCGTGTAATTAAAAACAGGTCTTAACGTGTTCGTCTTGTGTAAGAAATGATGGCCATAGTGTTGATAACAGAATAAATCAGCATGATTGGCAGAATTTAAATATAAATCTTCAGCATCAAAAGCAGCATAATACTTTAAATCTGAAAACAATGAATGTACTGCTTGTACATCCCAATCATCAGAATGTATGTCCGGTGTTACCACATCTCCTAAAGAAACGCGAAACACGTATGGTATCTTGAGGACCTCTGTCGGACCATGGATTTTGAATGCCACTTTATCCCAAACGATGCCATCTGCAACAGGGAAAGCCGAAATTTTCACACGGGCTTCATCACGTTTCATTATATGGGACAATGTATGTGGAGCCAGAATTCCATCGACTAATTTTACAGCAGAGCGTTCTGGCAAATAATGACCATTGATGAGCAAGAAAAATTCTGTCACAAATCCAATTGACATGAAAAGAAAAATCAGGATAAGTATCAACCAGATGTACGTCCAGGGCGGGACCAGGTAAGTCTTTTTGAACCAAGAGATGAAAATACTTGTTTTTGTCGGTGAAAGTGCCAAAGTGGAAGATGAGGAGGGAGAGTCATAAGTGAATCGTGTACGGTCCCCAAAATAACCGCTTGCTCCCATATTCATCAAAGGTGGTAGGGCGGAATCAACTTGATGTTGTCGAGGACTGTTCGGCACTTCACTGTGGGACTCTTCTGCAGGGTAAGTATACTCGACTTCTACATTGGAAGAGGATGGAGTCACGACAGGCAAAAGGTCAACAGTAGTTTCCATCTCACCCTCAGAGATACGAGGATTAGTCGAAGAGGTTGAATGCACCGGATTCATAGAGATAGCGTTGCATGAAACTGCAGGAGTTACACTATTCAGAATTGGCCAGACGGTGTAGCTTGACATTGTCCTCTAAAATGTATCTGTTGTCTTTGCGACCAGGCAAAGGTGGTAGTACGACTGTACGAGTACTCTTCAATCCAAGTACTGGGACCGGTGCACGATAAGAGGGACCAAATTCTATTTTGTTCTCCAGCTTTTCTCGTACCAGATCTCCAATCTTAGGAAGCCAGCCAGCGACTGGAATCAGCATTGCTGTGTCATTGGAAGTGGGCAAATGTTCAGTTGCGTAGCTGTCACGGGTCTTTGGTAGGTCCTGTAACATAGTAGAATGATTATCTACGTCAAAGGTTGAGGCAGCCGCCACAACGTCTAGACCATCAAGGTCTGGCACAAACATTTTAATGCCAAAGAGCATTTCGTATGGGGTCCGCCTACCCAGAGATATTCTAGGGAGATTATTGAGTGCACGTTGAACTCCATGCAAATGGGCCAGCCAGTTCCTGCCAGTACCTAAGACCCTAGCTGTCAAAGATTGCTTTAAGTCACAGTTCATCCGCTCCACTATAGAATTGCCCTCAGGCCTGTATGGAGACGAAAACTACACCAGCACCCCCATCGACTTCATCGCATCCTTGTACGCCTTAGAGGCGAACGCTGGACCTTGGACAGAATGGAAAGTGCCACAGGCAAACATCCCGACAAAGACACGCAAATCTCTAATGACATTATGAGCGTCAGCACTGCGTTGTGGCCACACCCAAAGGAATCTAGTGCACGAATCAACTGCAACAAAAATGTATTTATATGCAGTATCAGAAGACAATGGACTGCAGTGATCAAGATAAACACAGACAAACGGCTGATTGGAAATACATAGCTGTGTTTGTGGTGGGCGTGAGACCGTAGACGGTTTGATTTGTTGACAAATGTCACACGAAAGTACATAATTGTTTATATAAACCACGCCACCCAATAACGTTGTTGTAAAATAAGGACAGTTGCAGACACTCCGGCATGCGCAGAAGCCTTGCCTTTGTGTGCGGCAATGATCAAAGCAAGTCTGCGGTCTATGTTGGGAATCAGCCGATCCCCAACAGATGGAATTTTAGCATAAGGAACTTGTTCGGGAGATAAATTATAAGAATACTTTGAAGGGAAGCCCTGCGGATAAGCAGTTCTATCCTTCGTAGCAGCTACAGCTGCCAGAATGTCATTATCAATCTTAGTCATGGACCTTGGAACTGCTGCAATGGAACACGTGGCTACTGCAGATTTGGCCGCCTCATCAGCCAAAGAATTACCAAGAGCATGTGCTCCCACACGCTGATGCCCAAGAGTATGTATAACCTGTTTGAGGGGCAGACGTCATTTTAGTGCCACTCGAACCCAAAGCGTTTTATGCTTGATTGCGCTGCCTTTAGAGTCTCGATAGTCATTTTGAAACCAAAAGAATAAGTTGTCATTAAAAGACTGGAAACAGTAGTAAGAGTCGCACACAATAAGAGTATTCACATTAGGATCAGCAAACTCAAGAGCTAGAACAAGAGCACGTAGCTCTGCCAATTGTGCTGTACAGTCTCCAAGTGCCTGAGTATGCACTATGGAAGACTTAAATTCTCCATTTACAATTGAACCAGCCACAATCGCGCAAGCCGCTGAATAAGCGTGTTTTGGAACCGGCGGCCGGTTGAGCCGAGCCATCGGTATAAATGATACATTTGTACTCATCCAAAGGAAGCAAAGACAATGGAGGAGGATGAACATGTTCATACTGTAAAAACTCCTGTGTCTGAAGAGCAGGAGCAAAGATAAACGTGACATCAGTAGGTGTCAAAGAAGTAGCCCATTGTATCCAACGGGGATGTAGTGCCTTAGAGTTGGGTACACTTGCCTTAGTCACTGCTTCTAAAGCAGGGAGAGGCGTGACCATAAGAATGTGTTTTCCTTGCTCCAGTGAGCGTTCTGTCAGAATCGGCATCAAAAATATTTCACATTCGAAAATCGCATTTCAGCCGTTGTGTACAAATGTGATTTGTATGCAATTGGTACTGTGTCTCCCTCATTTAACGTCAGGTAAGTGAAACCCACCAGCCCCGGTACTATACGTATTACTAGGTTACTACTTGCAAGCAGATCTGATTGCAAAGATTGTAGAATAGTGGTATGTTCCGGAAGCCAGCTGGCAGAAGAATATGTTGGTTGTATCAAATCATAGAGCGGTTTGATACGCTGGGAATAATCAGGGATGTAAGTCTTTCCAAAATTAAAAAATCCCAGCAAAGACTGAAGTTTCTTCAGCGTAGAAGGAGGTTGCAATTGTGCACATTTCTCTAGAAAGTGGGGGGCTAACCCCCTACCTTCATTATTGAGCTCATAGCCAAAAAAGAGCACCGCAAAATGAGCAATGTGTGATTTAGCAAAATTGAATTTGTATCCATAGTCGGCAAACGATAGAATGATATGGTCGACTCGGACAAGATGCAGCATTAGTTCGTCATCCGTCAGATAAATATCATCTAAGTACGAGAAAGCATCTGGATCTATGTTGTGCAGTAAAGACAACACGTGCAGCAAAAGCCCCGGGGCCGTTCTTATACACCATAGGCAAGCGCGTACATTTTTTCTGATTTCCGACGTCGGTGAATGCTGTCAAGTCACGGCTCTCAGGAGCCAGGTTATGACTGTAGAAACCATTGGATATGTCCAGTGTAGTTTTGTATTTTATATGAACAAGGCTGTTCACTAGCGCAGAGCAATGTGTGTTCTGTACCGCAAATGTACGACAATGACTATTCAGATTTCGATAATCCAGTACAATGCGATATCAACCGTCAGGTTTTGATACCGGAAAAAGAGGATTATTCATCGGTGATACACAGGACTCAATCACTCCTTGATATTCCAACTGAGTTAGAATGTCACAAATGGGAGCCTTAGCCTCTTGTCTGATTGGATACTGCAGTTGTGGTTGTGGCATAGATCGTAATGGTATCTCATGTGCCGGTGAATCAATATCCCAGCCCACCTGATTACGGTACACCGCTGGGGCAAGGGCCAAAGCCCACTCAGATGCGTAAGCCTTTGCATGTTCTTCAGGGGCGTAACGCGAGAAACTCGGAAGTATCACGTCCTCCCCTCTAGAAGCGGCAAGCACAAATGGTGGAGGCCAATCTGCCTCTGCCAACAAAATGTCGTATGAGGAGGTGAGATTTTCCCAGAAAACCGCCGTGATTGTACGCTGTATATCATCTTCAATTTGGAAGACAATCTCATAGAGTCTATCCGGGGGGGCAACTCGGGTATCTGCTGTTTCTACTGTAATAAATGTATCAGTTGCTCTCGCCTCCAGACAGGGACGCAGTGCCTCCCGCACTATGGTAACCTCCGCTGCGCTGTTGAGCAGAGTCACCGCGCAAGTCCAATCTAGAAGCCGCGTTCTCACCGTCTGAGGCATACTTCGCTGTTAAAGCGGCAACCTTTTTCTTCTGATATGGGGGTCGAAAATGAGGCAGTTCCTCTTGTTTGGTTTTAATGTCAAACTGTCGAGGTTGATCTCTTCCCTTTTGTGTGGTCGGACCTTTGCATGATCATGGCGTTCCCCACCACCGACTTGAGAGTCCAATGTGTCCTGTAAAGAATGAGGAGAGCTCTGATCAGGAACATGAAATCGATCAGGAGTCTTAATTTTCGCGCGATCGCGCAAATCATAAGTACGCTCAGAAGAATCAGGTGTCGGTGAACAAGCATGCAAACCTTGCTTCTGTTGTTGCTGCCCCTGTTTTTACTTCTCCAGTTCTTTTTAGGAAAGAACGGGCGCCCATCCTTATCAGTTTGGGCTTTTTGTTGAGGTTGGGCTTGAGTTTGCATTTGAGTAAAAGGCTTAATTCCCAGACTATTGCGCCCTAAGGTTTTATAAGCTTTAGCAATAATCTTTGGTAACTCGCGCTGTTTGTCTGCATCTGCAACAGCCTCCAAGTGTTGAGCCACTTGCAAGCTTATAGCATCACCCTTAACATTATCAAGGATCATATCGGAAACAATGTCGAACACCCCCACCAGTCTCATCCCCGACTCCAGAGCCGCCTCGGCCCCATGTTCATCCTGAACACGTTTTATTTCGGAAGGGAGTATGGTCAGTGAGGGGGTGCCGAAAAACATCGAATAAACCGCTGCGAACACTCTACCCCAAGTGTTACAATCAGCTAATTCGGAAAGTAGGCTTTTAGGTAAACTCATGGTCAGGATCCTGTGTTTCTCCACAGGCGTGGTATGTGGAAAAACAGCTTTGAGTTGCCCAAATTGTTCAGCAAGCCAATAAGGAAATTCGTCTTTATTTTGTGGATGCTTGCCCATCACTGAATTAACCATGACAGGACTGATGGTTACTCCACCATGTCCCGGTGGTTGTGCAGCAACTCCTGGTGGTCCCACCTGGAAGTTGCGTGACATGAACTGTATGACAGCTCTATGTACACATATTAACAAAGCATGCTATACGCGTAGCTCTACGACTGTAACAGTAAGATAATTTGGATGCGGGGTATACCCAGCCAAAACGGGCCATCTGGCCCCATCTATTGATAAGGGGTCCAAACGGACTTGTCTCATAGCGTGAGGAAGGTCGCGATTAAACCAAATTGCATGTTGCTAGGCTGTTAGCAGAACTTCAAGAGATCTATAAGGTCGATAATTCTGCGGAAGGGAAGTGGCAGTATATTTGTAAAACAAGTGATCTGTCCCATCAACCGCTGGAAAGGTGACCCAAGAATAAAACACCTCGAAGCAGTGAGCCGCATCCGCTTCAACAACAAAAATAAGCGCAACACCAGCAGCCGGGACCCCATATTGAGTCAAATACGTCATGACTGGTGCGCAGTTAGGAGGTCCTATGGCAACAGCCATAATCAATAGCAGAGAATAACAACTGACATGTGGCAGCACAATAATGGGTTAAAAAGAAAGAGAAAGACCTTTTAAAATTCAAGCTTGAAAAACCTATAAAACATCAATATAGGAGGCTACACCGTCACAACTGTCTCCGGGAACAGATTTGAGGGGGATTGTGGACAAGCACAAGCACCACTCAGGAGTCTCGCAGTTAAGTACCAGACCAAACGTTGGCGGCACCATGTTGTGGGGATTCTGCACATACACAGAACTATGTGCAGGAAAACAGGACCTCGGTGTATAGGGGCTGAACCTTCCTACCACCTTTGTACCCAAAATCCCAAAACCGACTAACTATAGTGTCTCATTCGTTCTCCTACATAATCATGAAGCTACAAATGATTAGACAACCCAGAACACAACACTCCCGACTCTCTCAGGAATCGCGGTAGCAAGACATACCCTTTCGCTCACTCACTCATACTTGTCCACAATAAGAATTGTCAGAGTCACTGTTATAGTTCAAAATGTTTATTTTAACTATCGTGCTCTATAATGGAGTATACGAGCCACTACCAGCAGCGAAATGCATAAACCTAAAACAATTAGCATTGTTACAATTCCATAGAATATAAAGGGGGATGTCATCATATACAGACAGTGGAAAAATGACTATGAGGCCTAACCACCCTCCCTTTGGTAAGGTGAAGTTTATTATATAAAGCAAGATCTATGTGCTTTGTCAGCAGACCCATTACCTTAGTGCCTAGATGGAAGTTTTACATCATAGGAACAGCATAGCTCTTCTCCCTGGAAAGGTCCCTCTCCAAGTGTGTGTTAGAACAACATAAATAGGGGGAAGTTTAATAGGCCAAATATGGTGTTCCAACCTACCACACATGATTTTGAGGAGAAGCACAGGCACTTTACTACTGATCAGCGGTGCACGGAGTTCTATTCTAAAGCAAGCAAAACCAGGCAAGAATCAAGGGACCACAATAAAACTGGAGTATTTTTTTTACAGAGCAGTGGTGTAACAAACGGGGGTCTGGTGGGGGGGTGGTCCGCACAGGCGGCACACGTTTTGGGGGCGGTGACCCCCCCTGCTCTTACCTGTAGCCGCTGCTCGTGGGGCTACAAGTGCAGGAATAACCAGCACCACCCCCGCCCTCTCTTACATTCGCCTACCGTGGGCGACAAACGCAGGGACAGCCAGAGACCTAGCTATGCCACTGTTGCAGAAGGCCATTAACAATAAGCTGGAGTTGGTTGACTGGGTGTCAATCCTAGTTCTCTTGGAGCAGCTAGAGCTGTGTGTTAGTATTTCATGAGAAATAGGCCTATAGTTTTTCACATCGGAGGAGTAAAGGGATGCTTTTTTAATCAAGGGTAAGATGGATGCTTTTTTCCGTATTGCCTGGAAATAACCCGAATCCAGTATAATATTTATGATACTAGTGAGGTGGGCAGCGATTGCATCTGAGACGGGATAGAGTACCTCCGGGGGACAGGGATCACTCGAAGATCCTGACAATAATTTTTAAAACAGAAGCCATTTGTTCTACTGTATGAGGAGAGAATGAGGACAAGACCGGGGCAAAGGCAGAGCAATTTTGGTTTGACATATTAGTATTCCTGATAGTACCTGGATGTGACCTTGACAAATGGGTTGACCTTGGAAATCTTGAAAAATGGTACTGACTTTGTTAAAGAAAAAACTAGCCACTTGGTCACATTCCACTCTCACTTCAGAAGGAATTAGTTTTCCTCTTGAAGGGCTGGACAGAAAAGATGATGTGTTCAAGGATTTCCTCACTCAGCCCACAACCTCTGCATGTTGTTCTTTCCGTGGACCTGCGCCATCTGGTAAGATGTTTGAAAAAAGGCCTCTAAGCTCCTTGGAACTACCGCATCACAACACATCCTCAACACATTCTCGATGTGCGATCTTGCAAAGCTCCACAAACCAGGATTTAAGGTACTTTGTTGAGCAGGCCTAACTTGGTCCCTGTATCTGTCTCAGGTTCCATCGCAGTCGGCCTGAACTAGTGACTTTGATCGGTCCGGCATGACCAGATAACCACAGTTGGCCCTTTGTGCTTTTAGACACTATTCACACTTAAATATTTGAGATTGCGTATCTTGGTTTTACTAATTGAAATTTTGTTGTTTTGGTCTCAAATAATGCATACAAGTGTACTCTTTTTTCTAAATTGGTGTGGGATTTTTCTTGTCTTCTGTTTACAGTAGTTTATTACTATTTGAAGTGCTGCACCATGTCTCTAAGTTAAGCCTGACTGCTTTCGTGCCAAGCTACCAGAGGGTTAAGTACAGGATAATTTGGGGTTTGCTTGTGTTTCACCCTGACAAGGATTGTGGGTGCTGTTTGAGTAGGGTTTCAATTTCCTACAGGGATTATGAACTTGTGAAGGGTATGAAAATGTCAGATATCGAATTATGAATTTGTGAGGGGGTAAAGCAATCAAGTCAATAGGCCCACACTGGGGAGGTCAAAACACAGTTCTCAGAGAGTCTCTGTTTAACCCTGGCAAGCTATGGCGATAAGAGCAGGCAATTCCTAGAGATGAGCATGATAATTTCAAACAGAAATAACAATTTTAAAGTAAACAACACAACACAATTCACAAACCAGAAAAATAGAGGTTTTTCAACTGAACTAAAATGGCCCAAAAATATTAACACCGGTTAAAGGTAACCGGAAATATGACATTTTTAAATGTAAAGGCAAAATGAACCAAGAAAAGGTAAAGTGGCAATCAAAAGTCACTGTTCTCGTTTGATAAGTTTTTACCTTTGGTCAAAAGCCGTTGCAGAGCAGGGTTCCATGTGACTGGATTCCTTGTCAGGTAGGTCTTGCTGAACCAATTTTCAGGACAAAAAAAGATTCAAACAGTATGAATCTACATTTTTTGCCAGACTTCGGTGTGACCTCCTTGGTAGACATATATTTTTGTCATATACGTTGATGGTGTAAATACAAACTGTAGCCTCCAAATGACATTTAACTTTCAGTATCATAGGTGCAGTTTTGGCACAATTTACATTGGACATATAGGGGGAAGTTTAATAGGCCAAATATGGTGTTCCAACCTACCACACATGATTTTGAGGAGAAGCACAGGCACTTTACTACTGATCAGCGGTGCACGGAGTTCTATTCTAAAGCGAGCAAAACCAGGCAAGAATCAAGGGACCACAATAAAACTGGAGTATTTTTTTTACAGAGCAGTGGTGTAACAAACGGGGGTCTGGTGGGGGGGTGGTCCGCACAGACGACACACGTTTTGGGGGCGGTGACCCCCCCTGCTCTTACCTGTAGCCGCTGCTCGTGGGGCTACAAGTGCAAGAATAACCAGCACCACCCCCGCCCTCTCTTACATTCACCTACCGTGGGCGACAAACGCAGGGACAGCCAGAGACCTAGCTATGCCACTGTTGCAGAAGGCAATTAACAATAAGCTGGAGTTGGTTGACTGGGTGTCAATCCTAGTTCTCTTGTAGCAGCTAGAGCTGTGTGTTAGTATTACATGAAAATTACTGATAACAGCTAGAGTTTGATCTGTTTGTGATGGTCACTTTTTGAACAGCCAGAGTTTAGATGTTTCAGGGCCTTATCCCCATTATAAAAGTACCCACTGTGTCCATTAATGTGATCCCGAGGATACACTTTCCGCTGCGCTAGAGGATGTGGATACTTATCTTTCAGGGAGACTTTTGTTTCACCTCCAGCAGCCAATTGATAACCTTTTTATTAGATGGTAATGGGGGGACTCTTATTTACATGGTTAGTTTTTTCGTGCCACAGATCAGATTTAAGTCTATATTACTTTAATTTGGACACAAGAATTCCTATTACAAAACAGTGTTTTGGGGGAGGAGTGAGAACTGAGTGTAAGGAGCAAAATATTCAAGCTTGCAGAGAAGAAATTAAATTAAATTAAATTAAATGTAAATTTATGAAGTGCACTATTGCCAGGATGCATGTAGGCACTAACCAATCGCGGAGGAAGAAGAAGCCGGAAGTAGGAAAGAATTAGGACAATACGTCGAACTATTGGTTGAATAGCCATGTTTTCAGACCTTTCCTAAAGGAGAGAAATTGAGTGGTTTTCTTGAGATCAAGGGGAAGAGTGTTCCAGAGTTTGGAGGTACAAGCAACAAAGCTTCTGTCTCCCCACTTGAACCTTCTGATTCTAAACTGTACTTTATTTGCTTTATTATTACTTTTCCTTAAATATAAATCGCTTGATATTTAACCCATATCTTCATGTTATCAGAAGGAATTGATAACTTTGTTGAACCAATGTACTTGGCTATTTATTTTGAAACTGTTATTCAAATCTGTAGTTTCTAGAAATGTCATCTTTAAATATAAATATGTATAATGGCATGAAATAGGTTATAGCTGCTGAAAAGCTTGTACTGCCCTCTAAGTAAAACATTTTTTGTACAGTTAGTGTAAAAATATTTAATTGTGCTCTGAACTTCATTCAAGCAAGGTTAACACAAGTCTGTTAAAGCTACTACTAAAATATTATTAACAAAACTTTACAAAGAAACATTATTAACACTATTCAAGGCTCATATTGTAATGTCGGGAATTCCCTTCATCTTTATTTATTATGTCATGGATTGAGACGAAAATTGAGAGTGCTGGAGTTCTAAAGATACTTGTACAAAAGAAACCTCTGTAGTGCCTTGACTGCCAGCAGTGTGAATGGAACTAGGTGCGCCTTTAATGCTGTAAAACATGGTAGTAATTTGCAGTTATACACTAGTTCCAAGCTCAGTCTTCAGTTGTAAAACTGTGAACTGTGCACTAAGCACATAAGCTGCATCTCTATCTGATTGACTGAACTTACTTGCATCTTGATCTTCTAGCAGATGCAGACAAGGAACTGTGCAGCAAATATGGAAACTGGAAGTCTGGAACTGATGAGTCATAGTGTCTCAACACCATAGAGTACAATAATGTGCTCCAGGAACATGACTGAATTACTCAGATCAGTTGGTCTTTAGTTTAAACAGCTGGAACCAGAAGAGATGCTGCTATCTTTCCTTCAGAAGTTTCAAAGACACGCAGCAAAGCCCAGACCAAGTGAGGACTATTTACTGAGTTACACCTAAAACCTGTAGCCACATCCAATACCAGAAGGTAAAGTGGGTTTCACTGGCCAGCAGAGAGTTCTAGACCAGGTATGACTTCCAAACTGAGCCACATGAGACGTTCACATGTTCAAGGGCATTATGATTGCACATCAGTTGATCTGTACACATATGCAGTGTAGGCATGCTGGCTGTACTCTTTGCACTATACATCTGCAAATTGTCATCATGCATTATGGTCTGATATATGTACCATACGATGTCATCTTTGTGGCCACAAGAAGTAAACCATATTACAAGTTCACACTCATAGGAAATGGATCTATGTGCCTCAAAATATTCTTGGAATTCAAATTTGTTGGTAAACCATCTGCTGCCTTCAGGGAGATATTCCACAGCTGTCGTCTACACTTATTAAGTATATGGATAATGTTGACAAATATTGAGGAGAAGATATGACTTGACAGTCAAAGTTTCCAGCTCCCCAAAGAAGTTAATCTGGCTTTATCAATACTTAATGTAATCTGGTGCTCATGTAAAGTGTTCCAATGCCCTTGGGCCGAGTTCATAATATATCAAACAGCAAACAACAAAAAAAAAAAAAACAGTTTATACACACTCTGGATATTTATATTTTATTTTTTATAATCCTGTAGAGCTAGTGTTGTATCAGACCAAGAACCATATTATTGAAATTAAGGTCCTGATTCAATGGGTTCATGGATCATGCTGAGAATGACTATTTGATGCAGTCTCTGAGTTACTCTACTTTAACTTTTTCCTAATAGGCTTTGTTTGTAAGTTTTGAATAACCTAAGAATAAAGCATTCTTTCAAATATTCATTCATTCATTCATTCACACCCAGGTGGATTGTAGTCACAAAGACATTACTCAGGTTCATTGTACATTGCTCTCATGCACTCCATCTGTGTGCATTTTAATCCTGAAAAATGTGCTCATGTGTGCAAAATGTCTCTGTTAGTTAAATAATAGCCCTCCACAGCCTTTGTGACCTGTGTTCATACTTTTGATTCAGGCAAATCCAATTCACACTTTCATCATTCCAAGTTTGATGGCTTGAATAGCTTAAGCTGGGTAATACTATCACACAAAGGGAATCATCTACAACACTTAGAAATGATACCTGCATATAAATAAGTTACCATCTGCTTGGTGTGCACCGGTTTATGGCACAGTTCTGAGCTTCATTTGCAGGCATTATGAATCTGAGCATTGTGATACTGCCATTTAGACTCACAGTACATGTATTCTGTATGTGTTCTGTTCCTATAACATGTGTTAAAAATATCAAAGCACGAGTTTCCAGCAGCGCATCTGTGTTAGCATGTTTTGTCTAGATGCTAGGGACCGACCAGAACAGAATAACAAGGGGCATTGTTTATCGACCTTGCACGTCGTGTTCAGACTAAACTCCAGGAACAGACAGAGAACGCAGAAAGCAGACAGTTCTCATGTGAAAGGCACAAACAAAGTCTTACAAAATAAAGTCATGTAGTAACGTGCGCAAAAGCAGCATCATGGCAGCAGAGCTCATGCTAACTTAGCAATGTCGACAATGACCCTAACGGCCATATAACAGGGGAAGACTACCCTAATGATGACAGGTCTAACAGGTGATTTGACAAACTTTGAGATCATCAAGAACAATTCTTTAAGTGAGAGACATTCATCACTCTAGTCATCACTCGTGTATATATAATCTTTATTGTGTGGCTAATTGTTAACCGTTATAATTTTGATAAGAAATCAGGTAAGTTAAAAACAAGAGAAAATACAGGTGTTTGGCATTATGGTGGGAAGGCCAATAAGCAAAGGAAATATGTCCACAAATCTAATGCAAAAACATTCAAAATAAATTTGTGATCATATCTAGTCAAACACCAGGATACAAGTCAGCAGGGTCAATGTTAGAGCTTTGCGAGTATTTTAAACAAACATCAAATTAAAAGTATGGATAAAAAGAGAATATAAATTTACACCAAAGTGCTAGTGCAGGGGAGGCTGATAGCAGCACTTTTTCACAGTCAAACCTGAGACATTTGACCGGTGCAGTGCAGGGTGATAGCAGCACTTTTTTAAAGACAAATCTGATTCATCCGTCCCTGTAATGACAGGAAACTAAGTGCAGGGGGATGAGGTTTTGGGGATGGGCCTATAAAGTTCCTTTGATGGACTTAAGATTAGTCGAATGAGAGGATCAGCCTCCCAGAATTCAGTGGCAAAAGATTCATGAGAACATGTAATAATGATTAAAAAATCATCCACTCGAGGGCAAGGACAGCGATGACTCTTCCAACCGATGAATCAGCTTTTGAGATCAGGTACTAGGTAGCGGTTCGAAAAAAGTAAGTGGCCAGGGCCACTCGGCAAAGCCCTAGAACAGCCAAGTTTATTGATGGCTAAAGCAACAAACTTAGCCAGCAAAATGTTTAGAGTGGTATTGCCTTGGTTAAGGGAGGCAATAATAGCCCGCTGGCATGACCGAATACACAGTTATATTATGTTAAAAAGGTTTATAAAGCGCGCTTATACCCAAAATTATGCATCTTGGCGTTAGTGGCACGAACTCTCAGCATTGTCAATAATCAATTACAAGAGGAAACCCATCTTTTAAGGGGTACAAGCTTTCTAGTCCAAGGAGAAAAACAAAGTTTTTAGATCCTTTGTAAATTTAAAAAGGTTTGTTGAGTTCGTATATGTTTCGGCAGTATATTTCACCATTTTGCTGTCTTATAGGAAAAGATTCTTCCACCCCAGTGAGCTTTCCTTATTCTGGGTATTTGTACTTTGTTGGCTGTACTAGATCTTAAGGTACATGGAGGAACGTACCAGTGAAAAACTTCCTGCAAAAAGAGTGGACCATCATGATATAGACCCTTATGAGCCCAGCAAAGTGCCATTGAATTGGACACATTCCCTAATTGGAAGCCAATGAAATTCCCCAATGGACGTGGAAACTGAGCAGAATTTTGGTAACTTCAACAGAACTCTCGCTGCCATATTTTGCAGAGTCTGAAGTTTATTAAGAAGACGTGTTTGACATCCTACAAATAGTGCATTACAATAATCAATCCTTGATATTAACAAGGCAATGTTTACTGTTTTCCTGTATTCTAATGGTAAAAATGGTAAGATCATTTTTTAAATCTTCAACATGAAAAAGCAGGAGTAAGTCACCTGGTTTGAATGTTCTATGAAGGCTAATCTGTTGTCAAAGATGACACCCAGATTTCTCACCTTCTGGGCTGGAGTTGGCAGGGAACCCAGATTAGATGGGCACCAGGTGGAGTTCCAGAAAGTACTGTTGTTACCAAACATTAGCACCTCCGTTTTATTAGGAGCTTAAGAGAGTTCAGTTGCATCCACTGTGCAATACTGTTCATGTATGTGCTGAACGGCAAAGCTACTTTTTCTGGATTAGATGAGATTGCTACCACTAGCTGTGTGTCGTGCGCATAAGAACAGACTAAAAAACAGTGTGCTCTGATAAGCTGAAGAAGTAGGGTGATATCCACCTTAAAAAGAGTTGGACTTAAAGAGGACCCTTGAAGGACCCCACATGGAAGTTTAAAAGGAGTGGAGGTAAATCCTTCGGGCATCACCACTTGCTTTCTATTGGTAACAAAAGATTAAATCAATTTCAGATCCTTTCCTTTTATGCCTATTTCCTCAAGACGATTAATTAATGCGAGGTGATCCTCTGTGTTGAATGCGGCCAAAAGGTTTAATAAGATTAAAGCCGCACTCTCTCCTTTATCGACATTAGATCTGATCTTGTCTGTAGATGCGAGGAGGGCTGACTCTGTGCTGCGTCTAGGCCTAAAACCGTGTTGTGTAGAATCAAAAAGGTTATTGGAATCTTGAAGAGAAATAACCTCTTTATTCATCGCTTTATCCAATATTTTTGCTGGTAATAGTAAATGAGAAATAGGCCTATAGTTTTTCACATCGGAGGAGTAAAGGGATGCTTTTTTAATCAAGGGTAAGATGGATGCTTTTTTCCGTATTGCCTGGAAATAACCCGAATCCAGTATAATATTTATGATACTAGTGAGGTGGGCAGCGATTGCATCTGAGACGGGATAGAGTACCTCCGGGGGACAGTGATCACTCGAAGATCCTGACAATAATTTTTAAAACAGAAGCCATTTGTTCTACTGTATGATGAGAGAATGAGTACAAGACCGGGGCAAAGGCAGAGCAATTTTGGTTTGACATATTAGTATTCCTGATAGTACCTGGATGTGACCTTGACAAATGGGTTGACCTTGGAAATCTTGAAAAATGGTACTGACTTTGTTAAAGAAAAAACTAGCCACTTGGTCACATTCCACTCTCACTTCAGAAGCAATTAGTTTTCCTCTAGAAGGGCTGGACAGAACAGATGATGTGTTCAAGGATTTCCTCACTCAGCCCACAACCTCTGCATGTTGTTCTTTCCGTGGACCTGCACCATCTGGCAAGATGTTTGAAAAAAGGCCTCTAAGCTCCTTGGAACTACCGCTTCACAACACATCCTCAACACATTCTCGATGTGGGATCTTGCAAAGCTCCACAAACCAGGATTTAAGGTACTTTGTTGAGCAGGCCTAACTTGGTCCCTGTATCTGTCTCAGGTTCCATCGCAGTCGGCCTGAACTAGTGACTTTGATCGGTCCGGCATGACCAGATAACCACAGTTGGCCCTTTGTGCTTTTAGACACTATTCACACTTAAATATTTGAGATTGCGTATCTTGGTTTTACTAATTGAAATTTTGTTGTTTTGGTCTCAAATAATGCATACAATTGTACTCTTTTTTTCTAAATTGGTGTGGGATTTTTCTTGTCTTCTGTTTACAGTAGTTTATTACTAATTAAAGTGCTGCACCATGTCTCTAAGTTAAGCCTGACTGCTTTCGTGCCAAGCTACCAGAGGGTTAAGTACAGGATAATTTGGGGTTTGCTTGTGATTCACCCTGACAAGGATTGTGGGTGCTGTTTGAGTAGGGTTTCAATTTCCTACAGGGATTATGAACTTGTGAAGGGTATCGAATTATGAATTTGTGAGGGGGTAAAGCAATCAAGTCAATAGGCCCACACTGGGGAGGTCAAAACACAGTTCTCAGAGAGTCTCTGTTCAACCCTGGCAAGCTATGGCGATAAGAGCAGGCAATTCCTAGAGATGAGCATGATAATTTCAAACAGAAATAACAATTTTAAAGTAAACAACACAAAACAATTCACAAACCAGAAAAATAGAGGTTTTTCTACTGAACTAAAATGGCCCAAAAATATTAACACCGGTTAAAGGTAACCGGAAATATGACATTTTTAAATGTAAAGGCAAAATGAACCAAGAAAAGGTAAAGTGGCAATCAAAAGTCACTGTTCTCGTTTGACAAGTTTTAGCTTTGGTCAAAAGCCGTTGCAGAGCAGGGTTCCATGTGACTGGATTCCTTGTCAGGTAGGTCTTGCTGAACCAATTTTCAGGACAAAAAAAGATTCAAACAGTATGAATCTACATTTTTTGCCAGACTTCGGTGTGACCTCCTTGGTAGACATATATTTTTGTCATATACGTTGATGGTGTAAATACAAACTGTAGCCTCCAAATGACATTTAACTTTCAGTATCATAGGTGGGGTTTGGCACAATTTACATTGGACATATAGGGGAAGTTTAATAGGCCAAATATGGTGTTCCAACCTACCACACATGATTTTGAGGAGAAGCACAGGCACTTTACTACTGATCAGCGTTGCACGGAGTTCTATTCTAAAGCGAGCAAAACCAGGCAAGAATCAAGGGTCCACAATAAAACTGGAGTATTTTTTTTACAGAGCAGTGGTGTAACAAACGGGGGTCTGGTGGGGGGGTGGTCCGCACAGGCGGCACACGTTTTGGGGGCGGTGACCCCCCCTGCTCTTACCTGTAGCCGCTGCTCGTGGGGCTACAAGTGCAGGAATAACCAGCACCACCCCCGCCCTCTCTTACATTCGCCTACCGTGGGCGACAAACGCAGGGACAGCCAGAGACCTAGCTATGCCACTGTTGCAGAAGGCCATTAACAATAAGCTGGAGTTGGTTGACTGGGTGTCAATCCTAGTTCTCTTGGAGCAGCTAGAGCTGTGTGTTAGTATTACATGAGAATTACTGATAACAGCTAGAGTTTGATCTGTTTGTGATGGTCACTTTTTGAACAGCCAGAGTTTAGATGTTTCAGGGCCTTATCCCCATTATAAAAGTACCCACTGTGTCCATTAATGTGATCCCAAGGATACACTTTCCGTTGCGCTAGAGGATGTGGATACTTATCTTTCAGGGAGACTTTTGTTTCACCTCCAGCAGCCAATTGATAACCTTTTTATTAGATGGTAATGGGGGGACTCTTATTTACATGGTTAGTTTTTTCGTGTCACACATCAGATTTAAGTCTATATTACTTTAATTTGGACACAAGAATTCCTATTACAAAACAGTGTTTTGGGGGAGGAGTGAGAACTGAGTGTAAGGAGCAAAATATTCAAGCTTGCAGAGAAGAAATTAAATTAAATTAAATTAAATGTAAATTCATGAAGTGCACTATTGCCAAGATGCATTTAGGCACTAACCAATCCCGGAGGAAGAAGAAGCCGGAAGTAGGAAAGAATTAGGACAATACGTCGAACTATTGGTTGAATAGCCATGTTTTTAGACCTTTCCTAAAGGAGAGAAGTTGGGTGGTTTTCTTGAGATCAAGGGAAGAGTGTTCCAGAGTTTGGAGGTACAAGCAACAAAGCTTCTGTCTCCCCACTTGAACCTTCTGATTCTAAACTGTACTTTATTTGCTTTATTATTACTTTTCCTTAAATATAAATTGCTTGATATTTAACCCATATCTTCATGTTATCAGAAGGAATTGATAACTTTGATGAACCAATGTACTTGGCTATTTATTTTGAAACTGTTATTCAAATCTGTAGTTTCTAGAAATTTCATCTTTAAATATAAATATGTATAATGGCATGAAATAGGTTATAGCTGCTGAAAAGCTTGTACTGCCCTCTAGTAAAACATTTTTTGTACAGTTAGTGTACAAATATTTAATTGTGCTCTGAACTTCATTCAAGCAAGGTTAACACAAGTCTGTTAAAGCTACTACTAAAATATTATGTCATGGATTGAGACGAAAATTGAGAGTGCTGGAGTTCTAAAGATACTTGTACAAAAGAAACCTCTGTAGTGCCTTGACTGCCAGCAGTGTGAATGGAACTAGGTGCGCCTTTAATGCTGTAAAACATGGTAGTAATTTGCAGTTATACACTAGTTCCAAGCTCAGTCTTCAGTTGTAAAACTGTGAACTGTGCACTAAGCACATAAGCTGCATCTCTATCTGATTGACTGAACTTACTTGCATCTTGATCTTCTAGCAGATGCAGACAAGGAACTGTGCAGCAAATATGGAAACTGGAAGTCTGGAACTGATGAGTCATAGTGTATCAACACCATAGAGTACAATAATGTGCTCCAGGAACATGACTGAATTACTCAGATCAGTTGGTCTTTAGTTTAAACAGCTGGAACCAGAAGAGATGCTGCTATCTTTCCTTCAGAAGTTTCAAAGACACGCAGCAAAGCCCAGACCAAGTGAGGACTATTTACTGAGTTACACCTAAAACCTGTACCCACATCCAATACCAGAAGGTAAAGTGGGTTTCACTGGCCAGCAGAGAGTTCTAGACCAGGTATGACTTCCAAACTGAGCCACATGAGACGTTCACATGTTCAAGGGCATTACGATTGCACATCAGTTGATCTGTACACATATGCAGTGTAGGCATGCTGGCTGTACTCTTTTGCACTATACATCTGCAGATTGTCATCATGCATTATGGTCTGATATATGTACCATACGATGTCATCTTTGTGGCCACAAGAAGTAAACCATATTACAAGTTCACACTCATAGGAAATGGATCTATGTGCCTCAAAATATTCTTGGAATTCAAATTTGTTGGTAAACCATCTGCTGCCTTCAGGGAGATATTCCACAGCTGTCGTCTACACTTATTAAGTATATGGATAATGTTGACAAATATTGAGGAGAAGATATGACTTGACAGTCAAAGTTTCCAGCTCCCCCAAAGAAGTTAATCTGGCTTTATCAATACTTAATGTAATCTGGTGCTCATGTAAAGTGTTCCAATGCCCTTGGGGCGAGTTCATAATATATCAAACAGCAAACAACAACAAAAAAAACCCAGTTTATACACACTCTGGATATTTATATTTTATTTTTTATAATCCTGTAGAGCTAGTTTGTATCAGACCAAGAACCATATTATTGAAATTAAGGTCCTGATTCAATGGGTTCATGGATCATGCTGAGAATGACTATTTGATGCAGTCTCTAAGTTACTCTACTTTAACTTTTTCCTAATAGGCTTTGTTTGTAAGTTTTGAATAACCTAAGAATAAAGCATTCTTTCAAATATTCATTCATTCATTCATTCACACCCAGGTGGATTGTAGTCACAAACACATTACTCAGGTTCATTGTACATTGCTCTCATGCACTTTATCTGTGTGCATTTTAGCCCTGAAAAATGTGCTCATGTGTGCAAAATGTCTTTGTTAGTTAAATAATAGCCCTCCACAGCCTTTGTGACCTGTGTTCATACTTTTGATTCAGGCAAATCCAATTCACACTTTCATCATTCCAAGTTTGATGGCTTGAATAGCTTAAGCTGGGTAATACTATCACACAAAGGGAATCATCTACAACACTTAGAAATGATACCTGCATATAAATAAGTTACCATCTGCTTGGTGTGCACCGGTTTATGGCACAGTTCTGAGCTTCATTTGCAGGCATTATGAATCTGAGCATTGTGATACTGCCATTTAGACTCACAGTACATGTATTCTGTATGTGTTCTGTTCCTATAACATGTATTAAAATTGGCTACACTCACTTCTCTCTATTTACTTTCCAGTAAAGCCACAGTAGGTTAACAAAGCAAGTGCACCAGTGGTATTAATGCGAAATGCCATATATTGATTACAGTGTACAGTTACACTACCCCTATATATGACTAGAAAAACAAAGCTCCAGTTCCTCCATTTGTACCTGGTTCGCTGATGTGTAAAACCCTTCTATAACATTTGCAAGACGAGAGTGATCTGCCTTGCAAAAAAATCTACTTTAATATAAGAGATGTTTTGTACAGCACCAAGCACTTGTATTTAATATATAAAGAGGGACACACACAATAATAAATAAATGTTTGTCCCTGCAAGGAACAGCTCTTTAATTCTTTTTTTACAGCACATGTAGAGTGTCACTTTTCTATGGTGAACACTGGTTGCAATTAAAATCACTATTGTACAATTTCAGCTAGGCAAATGTTAAAAAGCCTTTTTTAAATGTTTTACTTAATATTTATTAAAATTCTAGATCAATAATGAAAGCAGATTTTGATAGCTATGTTAGATAAGTAGATTCTGCACACTATTATTTGTGCTGCCTTGAAGCTCCATGAATAAATATTTCAGTTTTCCTGGGCTTCCCTACTGAGCATGATTAAGCTATGATGAGACAAAAAGAAACTGCACTGCCAGTAAAACAAAAGCATTTTGCTTTTCACTTATCTGGGATGTGTCTAAACAGGTTTGTGTGGCCAAACAAAAGGACAACAATGAGGTCTGTCTTTTGACATGATGATAGCAAGGTGTCTTATGTGGCAAAACCCTTTCATTGGGAGATTTCTTGTTTCAGTAGGTAAGGAATATTTACTATTACCACCAATATTAGCAAAAGTAGGGAACGTGTTGGATTTTAGAGATGTAGGGTTAATTATTTCCACACCGATGTTATCAACAATAGGGAAAGTGTTGGCTTTTGGGGGGTTCAGATCTCCCCTCCTAACTGTATTAATAAAATTATTTAAATATAGATCAAAATATTTCAAATTTCGAAGTATCTTAAACAAATTAAACTGTCACTAAAGATAAATCACATAAAATTACATTTGATAAAGAAACATTTAATAGTACAAATAAAAAATGATAAAAAATGTAAAAGATTGGGAATAAAAACACTTCCCATCCTACTACCCTAAAAAACACACTTACCAACAATTAATAATAATAAAATATACAAACTATGCATTATTAATAATACATTTAAAGCCAAGAAAACAAGTGAAACTAATTCATTACTAAATATCAAGTTAAGATAAATAAAAATAAAGTAATAAAAAATCAGCAAATACTGTTATATACAACTTTATTTATATAAATATTAAATACCTAAAAAACACAGTATTCTTACCTTACATATTAAGTCCCACTATATTCTTGCCATTATGATAGTCCCAATAGATCTTTAATTTGATAATTTTGGTTAAACACTCATACGTACACCACATATTTACACTGTATTTGCGCTCAAGGTACTCATGTGTATTGTAGGTATGTGTACTGTCCACTGTTGTCATACGCCTTGTATTGAAGGTCATTATACTTGTGATGCTGGAAACCGTATATATACCACCTATATTTTTGTACACCTTAACCATGCAGTCTGTACTGGGATCATTCCTTCTGCCTCTAAAGGCACAGAAATAATTTTACTTAAAGTCTGCTTTAGAGTTTGAAGGTCATGTACTCTGCCATAAACACAACGAATATCCTGTCTGCCTTATTACAAGTTTTGGGAAAGGAGGATCTTTCTGCATGGTTACCCCCACTTTTTCCCTGGTGCTAAGCTGTTTTTGACTAGTCTGACTGGGATCCTGCTAATCAGGACCCCAGTCTCTCTGCTTTCTCGTGGTGTGGGAGGTATGATTCCAAGCACTGGAAAAGCCCTCGGTTTGGCTCTCAGTGCTCCCGGTACCAGTCTTCTTCTAGACCCGAACAGCACAACATGGCTGCTGCCAACCAGACTAGTGAAAATAAAAACTCCCTTCTGTGTCACAAAATACTCCTAATAGAATATCTCTATTAGTTTACACTGAACCAAAGGAATGCACTTAGTTATTAATTATCATCACACAACGTAATTCAATCGATTCTTTTACTTTATTAAACACATTATAGACCCTATATTAGCCACAGCTTAGAAATACATTTATAAAAACATTTATAAAAACATTTATAAAACCATATAGACATAGGTCTGTTATCACAATTTATCAAAACACTTGCCAATTTACAAGACAAGATACATATTAATTTGACATTTCTACTTGAAGTATACCCAAATCTTTTCCTAAACTTCAAGTACAAGAAAACTCCTTGTCATAAAGTATTGTGTTACTCTCTTGCAATAGTTTACACCACTGCTAACACAACTACTCTACTTTTTATGCACTTTTTCATATAGTATAAGGTATTTCAGTATTATATAGTACATACAAATCGTTAAAAACAATACATTATTTAATCCACATGTTGACGCGTTTCGGTGTGTCTTGAAATTCTTAAACACCTTCCTCAGGACTCATATTAAAAACATAGCTTTTTCCATAAAAACAGACCAAGTATCTAGAAATAAATAATATACAGTTAAATTCAAACATTACATGTGCAAGCATAATCTCATTATTTTGGTTCAGTGCATTCTAATATTATTGTTATATATGGGATTATTCTAATACATGGCATTTCAAAGCATACTTATAATTGGGGATTTCAGATAGACACCTATTTCATTAGTCACTCTTATAATTGGGGATTTCAAGTAGACACCTATTTAATTAGTCACTCTTTAACCAAAATGTTCTCATAAGTAGTGGTTATTTTGATATCTCACCCACTAATGTCTTCACAAGGGAATCACAATAAAGTTGATGGATTAGGATTTATTATTCCATCTGCGCTCCTCAGTTGCTTCTGATTCACTGAAGATACTCCACCTATGAGTAATATCTCTTTTTATTATTTTGAATGGTGCCGCGTTTAACATATATTAATTACAAATGGCAGTTGTTACTCATATACTTACAAGATCAGCACGCTATTAATTTCACGCAATCTTGGTGGGTCAACAATTCTTGTGACATTCCATATCCCTATTAATAAAATTGTTTTGATGGATCAATATATTAATTCTATATATTTGTACTTATCTTTAAAGTTTATTTATGCATTTTACAACCACTTACCATTTAATGATTAATCTTTATTAACAGCCCCTGTTTTGCTGCCAGGACTATTTGTTTGGGGACAGGTCGCAATATTTTCTAATGTTCTCGTTGTCAGGGTACAACCACCTTTTTTCAATTTGGGTCGGGTTAGTGTACCTAGATTTAAGACAGAGCAAAGTACAAGTGAACTCTCTGTGTTATCCCAATTTAATTTAATACGTATTCCTAACTCACTGCACCATGTTTTTAATGGATTACGATCATCGCTCTATTTCTTAAAATCGTAGCGGTGTATCTCCTCTTCCCTACGGAGTTTTCTATTTCAATCTCCACATAACTGCTTATTACAGTCAAGCCGTACATCGTACGTCAACATAGCTTGTATTTTTAGAAAGCGATAAAGAGGCTCGTTATTCTAACTAGCTGTGTATCTTGGGTGAAATGTACTTGTTTTTAAAGCCGAGAAGAAAACTGCGGTTTGTGACCTTTGAAAACTCGCTGCGCTTATAACATATCCGACATCCTGTCCTTCGCTCTTTCATTTCTGGTGCCGTGTAATTCGAATAAGCTATAATTATAAAGAAAACTGGGTGCAAGCTGCGGTTTATCACACTCAAAATACTCACTACGCTTTTACCCGACTTAAATTCCTGTCCTTCGCTCATTTATTAAAATGAGCCGTGCACCTCAAATAAGCTTCTGCTATTTCAAAACCGAGTAAACTACTACGGTTTGTAACATTCAGAAAGAATGATAATAAATACGCTTGTGCCAGAACCGGCACTCTGTCCTGCGCTCACCTTGCAACTTGGAACAGCGTTTCCACTTGCTGGGGGTTCTGATAATGTTGGTAAAGAACGCCCGTTAAAGGCTTTCCTCTTTTTATGCAAATAATCGACATCGCCCCTTCTGATTACGTAGGTGGTGGCCATCTTTGTAGTCAAACAAGTTCTTACGGTCTTGTGAATCGTACTACAACTTTTTGCAATTAGACACGACAACCTGGACGATACTTGTATTTTATAAAAAACAGAACGTTATATAGTAAAACGCTCCTACATATGTGTGTTACATTTTGAAATATCCAGGTATTCAACCCTATCAAGGACATTCTCTAGTTACTATGTGGTTAATAAGGAATTACGTCGTTCCTATGTTACGGCGTGAATACAATGCGTGCCATATTTTGATGTACCCCTGACCTAAGCAGAAATATGCTACATCACTTAGACCAATTTTTTCAAACTTTATTATTAATAAAAATTATTTTATTACAAATTTTTTAAAGGTCCAATACGTCCTATTTCAATATACCCGTACACTAGTTCTGAACAAAAGCTTACCGAATAGGAATAATTCAGCTCTATTCTACATTGTTGGAAATACAAGGGTCTCTTATCTATGTATTAATTATTCTATTGTAATACACAATGTCGCCGTTGTGTATCACACACTAAGAGCAACAATGAGCTCTAGATTCTTATAGCATAAATTCCTACATTTATATGCTGCCAACCAGAGACACGATTCTGCCCTCCTGCTGCTGAGCCAAGCTGCAAAACACACAAGATGATGGACGGAATGCTGCACATTGGCAAACATTCACCCCCAGTCACAGATCTGGGTTTAATCCATCGTTATTTTGCTTCACCACGCCACCCTAGTTCAGACATAGCCATATGCAAATCAGTCTTGACCCTGTGCCTCATGGGAACAGTCCAGACCGAACTGCCAAGCCATGTCTTCCCTGGACCGGAATCAAGCATCCTAGGACCGGTTTCAGGCTATCAGCCTTCATCAGCCAGGATAGCTTGACTCCAGTGGCGTAGTGAGCACGGGACCCACGTCTGGGCATACCCTTCCCACTTAGGGCGAAATGCAAAACACACAAGATGATGGACGGAATGCTGCACATTGGCAAACATTCACCCCCAGTCACAGATCTGGGTTTAATCCATCGTTATTTTGCTTCACCACGCCACCCTAGTTCAGACATAGCCATATGCAAATCAGTCTTGACCCTGTGCCTCATGGGAACAGTCCAGACCGAACTGCCAAGCCATGTCTTCCCTGGACCGGAATCAAGCATCCTAGGACCGGTTTCAGGCTATCAGCCTTCATCAGCCAGGATAGCTTGACTCCAGTGGCGTAGTGAGCACGGGACCCACGTCTGGGCATACCCTTCCCACTTAGGGCAAAATGCAAAACACACAAGATGATGGACGGAATGCTGCACATTGGCAAACATTCACCCCCAGTCACAGATCTGGGTTTAATCCATCGTTATTTTGCTTCACCACGCCACCCTAGTTCAGACATAGCCATATGCAAATCAGTCTTGACCCTGTGCCTCATGGGAACAGTCCAGACCGAACTGCCAAGCCATGTCTTCCCTGGACCGGAATCAAGCATCCTAGGACCGGTTTCAGGCTATCAGCCTTCATCAGCCAGGATAGCTTGACTCCAGTGGCGTAGTGAGCACGGGACCCACGTCTGGGCATACCCTTCCCACTTAGGGCAAAATGCAAAACACACAAGATGATGGACGGAATGCTGCACATTGGCAAACATTCACCCCCAGTCACAGATCTGGGTTTAATCCATCGTTATTTTGCTTCACCACGCCACCCTAGTTCAGACATAGCCATATGCAAATCAGTCTTGACCCTGTGCCTCATGGGAACAGTCCAGACCGAACTGCCAAGCCATGTCTTCCCTGGACCGGAATCAAGCATCCTAGGACCGGTTTCAGGCTATCAGCCTTCATCAGCCAGGATAGCTTGACTCCAGTGGCGTAGTGAGCACGGGACCCACGTCTGGGCATACCCTTCCCACTTAGGGCAAAATGCAAAACACACAAGATGATGGACGGAATGCTGCACATTGGCAAACATTCACCCCCAGTCACAGATCTGGGTTTAAACCTTCGTTATTTTGCTTCACCACGCCACCCTAGTTCAGACATAGCCATATGCAAATCAGTCTTGACCCTGTGCCTCATGGGAACAGTCCAGACCGAACTGCCAAGCCATGTCTTCCCTCGACCGGAATCAAGCATCCTAGGACCGGTTTCAGGCTATCAGCCTTCATCAGCCAGGATAGCTTGACTCCAGTGGCGTAGTGAGCACGGGACCCACGTCTGGGCATACCCTTCCCACTTAGGGCGAAATGCAAAACACACAAGATGATGGACGGAATGCTGCACATTGGCAAACATTCACCCCCAGTCACAGATCTGGGTTTAATCCATCGTTATTTTGCTTCACCACGCCACCCTAGTTCAGACATAGCCATATGCAAATCAGTCTTGACCCTGTGCCTCATGGGAACAGTCCAGACCGAACTGCCAAGCCATGTCTTCCCTGGACCGGAATCAAGCATCCTAGGACCGGTTTCAGGCTATCAGCCTTCATCAGCCAGGATAGCTTGACTCCAGTGGCGTAGTGAGCACGGGACCCACGTCTGGGCATACCCTTCCCACTTAGGGCAAAATGCAAAACACACAAGATGATGGACGGAATGCTGCACATTGGCAAACATTCACCCCCAGTCACAGATCTGGGTTTAATCCATCGTTATTTTGCTTCACCACGCCACCCTAGTTCAGACATAGCCATATGCAAATCAGTCTTGACCCTGTGCCTCATGGGAACAGTCCAGACCGAACTGCCAAGCCATGTCTTCCCTGGACCGGAATCAAGCATCCTAGGACCGGTTTCAGGCTATCAGCCTTCATCAGCCAGGATAGCTTGACTCCAGTGGCGTAGTGAGCACGGGACCCACGTCTGGGCATACCCTTCCCACTTAGGGCAAAATGCAAAACACACAAGATGATGGACGGAATGCTGCACATTGGCAAACATTCACCCCCAGTCACAGATCTGGGTTTAATCCATCGTTATTTTGCTTCACCACGCCACCCTAGTTCAGACATAGCCATATGCAAATCAGTCTTGACCCTGTGCCTCATGGGAACAGTCCAGACCGAACTGCCAAGCCATGTCTTCCCTGGACCGGAATCAAGCATCCTAGGACCGGTTTCAGGCTATCAGCCTTCATCAGCCAGGATAGCTTGACTCCAGTGGCGTAGTGAGCACGGGACCCACGTCTGGGCATACCCTTCCCACTTAGGGCGAAATGCAAAACACACAAGATGATGGACGGAATGCTGCACATTGGCAAACATTCACCCCCAGTCACAGATCTGGGTTTAATCCATCGTTATTTTGCTTCACCACGCCACCCTAGTTCAGACATAGCCATATGCAAATCAGTCTTGACCCTGTGCCTCATGGGAACAGTCCAGACCGAACTGCCAAGCCATGTCTTCCCTGGACCGGAATCAAGCATCCTAGGACCGGTTTCAGGCTATCAGCCTTCATCGGCCAGGATAGCTTGACTCCAGTGGCGTAGTGAGCACGGGACCCACGTCTGGGCATACCCTTCCCACTTAGGGCAAAATGCAAAACACACAAGATGATGGACGGAATGCTGCACATTGGCAAACATTCACCCCCAGTCACCGATCTGGGTTTAATCCATCGTTATTTTGCTTCACCACGCCACCCTAGTTCAGACATAGCCATATGCAAATCAGTCTTGACCCTGAGCCTCATGGGAACAGTCCAGACCGAACTGCCAAGCCATGTCTTCCCTGGACCGGAATCAAGCATCCTAGGACCGGTTTCAGGCTATCAGCCTTCATCAGCCAGGATAGCTTGCCTCCAGTGGCGTAGTGAGCACCGGACCCACGTCTGGGCATACCCTTCCCACTTAGGGCAAAATGCAAAACACACAAGATGATGGACGGAATGCTGCACATTGGCAAACATTCACCCCCAGTCACAGATCTGGGTTTAATCCATTGTTATTTTGCTTCACCACGCCACCCTAGTTCAGACATAGCCATATGCAAATCAGTCTTGACCCTGTGCCTCATGGGAACAGTCCAGACCGAACTGCCGAGCCATGTCTTCCCTGGACCGGAATCAAGCATCCTAGGACCGGTTTCAGGCTATCAGCCTTCATCAGCCAGGATAGCTTGACTCCAGTGGCGTAGTGAGCACGGGACCCACGTCTGGGCATACCCTTCCCACTTAGGGCAAAATGCAAAACACACAAGATGAGCAGGGGAAGGCAAAACAATAGGTATCCTGTCACAGGGAGGTGTGACCACCTCCCAGACAGGGCCGGGTGGGTGCTCTTGCCAGCACCACTCAGTCTGCATGAGGAGCACATTTGGTGTCCATGTGCATAGTCCAGTTCAAACCAGCTCTGGGAGCTGTTGGCTCCTGCTCTGGTGCAAAAATGGACAAAGGACATGGAAATAACCTCCCCCCTGTCCAAGCCATCCCCTAGGAGGGTCCCCTGACACATACCAACCCTTTCCTTAGGGTACTTAAGGGCTAACCTGTGGGTGGGTCCCTAGATTCGTTGTGAGACAAGATTCATCTGGGCACTCTGGACTTCGCTGGACTTTGTTTGGGCTTGACTTTGTCCCCCTTTCAGTCTGTTGCATTGTCTGTGCCTGTGTACTAAACAGGAACTTTCAAAGGCCTGTGGGCATCCAAGACACCTGAAGTAATCTCCCTTGAAGTGAAGGAGTCACTTCCCTGCATTCGCAGGCACCGCAACTAAGCTGACCGGTCTCCTGATCCTGAGCTCCTACGGACTCCGAAAGGTTCTGCAACACAAATGGTGGTTCTGCACAGCTCTCGAGGCCTGCCCTGCTGTCTCACCAAGTTTGAGGCCAGTATCCCTTGTGGGGGCCGCAATAACCGAACCCCTGTGCACCGAGTCGACTTGAAGTTGCAAAGGCTTGTTGACTTTCTTCCACCAAGATCTTCGGGCTCCAAGTAGCCCCAACTTCAAGCATCTCCAGTGACCAAAGTCTTCCTCCACATTGCATCGTTTGTACCGTGGCCTCCATATTTTGGTGAGCTGCTCGAGGTCCTCTTGTGACTCCAGTGCCTCTGGCCTGTGGGTCCTATTGAGGGTCATCTTTGTTTCTTTTGGGCTACCCTGATTGCTCAGGGCCTACCCTGACTCCCCTGCTTGTGGTGAGTCCCCTGGACATCGCTAGTCC
Organism: Calotriton arnoldi; assembly: GCA_963921515.1. NCBI lineage: Eukaryota > Metazoa > Chordata > Amphibia > Caudata > Salamandridae > Calotriton > Calotriton arnoldi. Next base: position 1,167,812 of record CAWUFW010003815.1, read on the forward strand.
CGACATTGCACCTTCTTTGACTTCTGCGTTGGTTGCATTTGGCAAGGCTTGTTGGTGCTCCTGCTGGACACCAACCCCTCAGCACTCGACATCCGACGTGGGACAGCTTGTGCATGGCTCCTGGTCTTCCTCAGCGGTGTTAACCCGAAACCGGCCCCAGGATGCTTGTTTCCGGTTCAGGGAAGACCTGGCTTGGCAGTTCGAGATGGACTGTTTCAATGAGGCACAGGGTCAAGACTGATTTGCATATAGCTGAGTCTGAACTGAAGTGGCCAAGTGAGCTAATGAACGATGATGGATTCAACCCAGATCTGTGACTGGGGGTGAGCATCTGAAAAGTTTCAGAGCTCCGTCCATCATCTCCTTGTCTTTGCTTTGTTCACCCTAAGTTGGCAGGGTATGCCCAGACGTGCGTCCCTTGCTCACTTTTCCACTGGATTCAAGCTAGCCTGGCTGATGAGGGGTGTTACCCCGAAACCGGTCCCAGGATGCTTGTTTCTGGTTCAGGGAAGACCTGGCTTGGCAGTTCGGGCTGAACTGTTTCCATGAGGCACAGGGTCAAGACTGATTTGCATATAGCTGAGTCTAAACTGAGGTGGCGAAGTGAGCTAAAGAACGATGATGGATTCAGCCCAGATCTGTGACTGGGGGTGAGTGTCTGAAAAGTTTCAGAGCTCCATCCATCATCTCTTTGTGTTTGCTTCCTCAGCATCACCTGGTCCTCACAGCTGCAGAGCCATGGTCCTCGTCAATTCTCCTGCGACTCCCGACATTGGTGGCCTATCGTCTTCCAGATCTTCTGGTCACTCCTGAGTGACATAGACTCTGTCCCCTCTGCTTGCAGGTACCTCTCAACTAGATTCCACCTTCAGAATCCACTGGACACTTTCTCCTTCTTCAGCAGCGGTACTGAAGTCCTCCATTGGATTCAACTGCGGTTTCCGACACCACTTCACACCTATGCACCCAGCTTCCCTGGTATAGGTAACGTGGGTACTAGGGTATCCTTGGGTGGGGTGGCTCTTCAACCTTCTGTCTTCCATGGGGTTTCTGCAGGGTCCAGTGGGAAGGGTCCTTAATCTTTAAAATTCCAACCATGACTTACACGTTGATTTGTACGGAGCACACAGTCGTGTTCCCACACTGCACAAGCTCTCCGTGGGGTTTCTAGTCACTCACCTTGGGTGGTTCCTTGGGTCCCCAGCACTTCTACGTCCTCTCTAAATTGTCTTGACCCGAGTCGTGGTTCCTCTACCACTTTCTTATTATATGGTTTGGTTCCTCCCCCCCCCCCCGGGGTCCACTGTGTATTTCGTGCTATTTACTTGATTTCTATGCAAAGTATTGTGTGCATTGTGTATATCTCCGGGTAGGGGAAATTTAAATGTGTTAGAGAGCATTAGATAATAAATACATATTTTTATAAATACCTTGTGTGGTTCTTTTTCACTTAATCTATACATATAAGATTGCATTCTGATAAAACAAGGCGCTTTACACTCCTTCTGGACTAAGCCTGAAGGCTGCTCTCCACAGCTACCACTTAGAGAGCTTTCTAAGGTTGTCTTAGACCTCTTATATCACCATAAGGGTTGTCTGAACTGGTGCAGGGTACCCACTTACATAAGTGGACATCAAATACCAGGCCAACATCTCACATTGGTGTGCAGCGATTGGGATTCAAGCTTTCATTGTTTTACCAGATAAATCTTTGTGTTGATAAATTGAAAAACCATCACAAATACTGGGCATATATAATACAAGCTTAGAATAGTAGGTTCTAATGAACTTAGGGTTGGGTAAGCTAGGGGTCTAGCACATCCTTTCTCCAACCTCAGAGAGTTTAGTTCCCACTAGGTTAGGTAGGTGCAACACCACACCACACTTAGTATGTCTTCTAAAGGAGATGCCAGTGGCTCTCTGCCCTCTAGATACAGTGAGCTTTTGTTCCAAGAACTGAAAGCACAGTGTGCTTCTAGAAAGCTGAAGGCAGGGAAAAGTGCCAACACTCAACGCCTCCTAGAGGTGTTACGGTTAGATGACCTAAGGAAAGCCAGTGGGTCAGATGAACAGGAAAGAGTGGGTGGGCAGTGGACTGAAGCTAGGCCAGGAGGGGGGCCCCTATATGTCCTTGACTCTAACCCTGACCAGGGGGAGCCTGATAACTCCCACCTGGAAAACTCAGATTTCCCCGAGGATACTACAGGTGGCACAGAGGATGCCCTGAGGATGCCCCCTTTGTTCCTCCTGGGAGAGTGCAGAATAGACAAAGGAGGTCTAGATTCTACTCTGCAGAATCTAATGCTTCAGGACCGTCAGTGAGGACCTCCAATTCTAGTAAGAGGGAAAACTCTTTAGATAGGAAATACCTAATGCTTGAACTTGAAAAAGCAAGGCTTAGGTTCAGGCAAGAGCAGTTGGCCCTTGATAAAGAGTCCCAAGAAGTCCAGAGAGCAAGGAAGAAATTGGGACTAGAGTCCCATGGCGGCAGCAACAGTGTCCCTAGAGTTAGATAAACTTCTCTTGAACATAGGAGCCTGAACAAGATAGTCCCTCTCTACCATGTTGGGGTTGACATCCACAAATGGATAACTGCTTTAGATAGGGCCTGTAAGGTTCACAGGGTCCCTCAAGAGCAGTGGGCAGCTATCTTGTGGCTCTCCTTTGCTGAAAAAGGTAGAGATAAGCTCCTCACTGTTAGAGAAGAGGATGCTGATAATTACTCAGTGTTGAAGAGTGCTCTCATGGATGGGTTTGGCTTAACCACTGAACAGTATAGGATTACGTTCAGAGACACCCAGAAAGCACAAACCCAGGTCTGGGTAGATTTTGTGGACAGTGCCATTAAGGCTCTGGCAGGCTGCTACATGGAAGATAAGTGCGTGGCTACCAAGGATTGTACCATTTGATTATGAGGGAGCAGATCCTTAATAATTGTCAGAACCAGCTTTTGCACCAGTACCTGGTGGACTCAGATCTAACCTCTCCCCAAGAATTGGGAAAGAAGGCTATAAATGGGTCAGAACCAGGGTTAAGCAGAAGAACCAGGGTGGTAGTGACCAGAAGAAAGATAATTCCAAAAACCAAGAGAAAGGTGGGGACTAGTCTAAAGAGAAGTCCTCTGAAGGTCCCCAAAAGTCCTCCTCTGGGGGTGGGTCCCAAACTCCTGCTTTCCCTGGAAAGAAACCTTTATGCTTTGTTTGCAAAAAGCAAGGCCACAAGAAATATGATTCTGATTGTCCCAAGGCCAGCAATAAGGATACTGCTACTGCTACCACTACTACTAAAACACCCCCTAGTGCCTCAAGCAGCAGTCCCCAAGGTAGTAATAACACCCCCAAAAATGTAATTGGGTTCTCATGGGGTACAGAGGTGGGTACTGGCCTAGCCAGATCCCCCACACAGGCCACCTTAGTCTGTGATGGTTGTATGGGGCTTGCCACTGTCACTGTAAGTCCCAATACCTTGGGCAAGTACAGACAGGAGCCTCTAATTAATGTCCAGAAAGCTGTAGCCTATAGGGACACAGGAGCTAGTGTCACCATGGTGACAGGAAACCTGGTGTCCCCACTTCAGCTTTTACCTGAGTACCTGTACCAGGTGACCAACACTGATGGTGTTAGAACAGATCATCCCGTGGCCATAGTCAATCTCATCTGGGGAGGGGTCACTGGTCCTAAAAGAGTTGCAGAGTCCCCAAACTTGCCTGTAGATTGCCTCTTGGGCAGTGATTTGGAAACTTCAGCCTGGGCTGAAATAGAACTGAAGGCCCATCTAGAGATGTTAGGCCTCTCTGAGAAAGTTGGTGTGACCCTTAGGGCCCAAGTCCAGCTACAGGGAACTTCAAGAGCAGTGAAGCCTGAAAGAATGGCACACTCTGCTCCAATAGAGAGAAAAGGGGAGGAAAAAAGGCTTTTCCCCCCCCAGACATTAGGTGAGGGCCAGCCTCCTCAGGGACCTGATCCTACCATTTGTGAAGAAACTGCCCCAGAGGAGGTGAGGCCTGTCCTGGCAGAGCCACTGAGGGCAGGGGAACCTCCCAAGGAGGTACCCAGTCTGGAGCAGGTATCCTGCTTCTCTCTACCAGGCCTTGGTCAGCCTAGTACTGTAGAATCCAGGGAAGCCAGTGGACCCCACAGGGTCCACTGCCAAGATGAATCTCTCCAACCTAAGAGTAGGGACCCCTAGCCTAGTACTACTAGCCAGGTAGATAATCCTCAGCAATATGAGAGATCCCCCTTATACTTAGCCAGTGACATCTACCAGATGGACTCTGTTGGGCAAAGCAAAACCTGGGACAAGGCTGTCCCAAACCTTCACTGGCCCTCCATTGTTCCAACCAGACAGGATCAACCAAAAGCTATAAGAAGCCAGAGGTTGACCCCCAGGGATAGGTACAAATCAGTGATGGAGAAAAAGGCCTCAATGGTGGCCAGTGCTCTGAGGAAGTTGAGACCAACCCTGTTAGGGCCTTACTTCCCTGATCAAATACCCCGCCAGCCTCTTTCATGGTTTAAACAGATGACAGGTGGACACCACAAACTTTTGAGAGGATCCAAGACCCTACTGTGGAGAAACTTCTCAGTGGACCATAAGATAGGGGGTATCCATGCTAGTGCAGGACCTTCCTTATATGGCCACTTAGGAAATAAAGACTCAACTGGGCAGGTTAGCCCTATCTCCTTTTGTTTGGGGGTGGGTTATGTAGGAAGGTAGGATCTTTCTGCATGGTTACACCCACATTTTGCCTGGTGCTAAGCCGTTTTTGAATAGTCTGACTGGGATCCTGCTAATCAGGACCCCAGTCTCCCCGCTTTCTCCCTTAAATGGTTATGTTCAGTACTTAGGTACATCCCAGATTGAACACTGGGGTACCCTGATCAGTCCCTAGTATATGGAACTAAGGTACCCAGGGCATAGTTACCCCAGAGGTCCCCCATGGGCTGAAGCATGTATTATGTCACCCATGGGAGACCATTTAAACTGTAACTACAGGCCTGCCATTGCAGCCTGTGTAAGCTGGTGCTTGCACCACTTACAAAAGATATAGGTTTCCTATATCTGGGTCACCCCTATAGCAGGCCTTTGCAATCCTGAAGGCAGGGTGCTTGGTTCTAAGTGTGAGGGTGCCCCTGCATGAGCAGGACACCCCTACAGACTATGGAGTCCATTATCCCGGGTTGTAAGTGATGCAGTCATATACTATGTATAGGGGCACCGCATAATTACGCGATGACCATCTCAAAATCGGCTGCAACGAATCCTATCATGTTTGGTATCAAACATGTTGGAATCATACCTCCCACACTGTAAACAGTGTGGGAGGTATGATTCCAAGCACTGGAAGAGCCCTCCGTTAGGCACTCAGTGCTCCCGGTACCAGTCTTCTAGACCTGGACAGCACAACATGGCTGCTGCTGACCAGAGACACGATTTTGCCCTCCTGCTGCTGAGCCATGCTTGAGCAGGGGAAGGCAGAACAAAAGGTATCCTGTCACAGGGAGGTGTGACCACCTCCCAGACAGGATTTAGTGTATTGGGGCCGGGTGGGTGCGCTTGCCAGCACCACTCAGTCTGCATGAGGGGCACATTTGGTGTCCCTGTATATAGTCCAGTTCAAACCAGCTCTGGGAGCCGTTGGCTCCTGCTCTAGCATGAAACTGTACAAAGGACATGGGGGTAACCTCCCCCCTGTCCAAACCTTCCCCTGGGAGGGTCCCCTGAATTGTCCCTACCCTTTCCTTAGGGTACTTAAAGGCTTACCTGAGGGTGGGTCCCTAGATTCGTCGTGGGACAGGATTTATTTCAGACACCCCTACTACTTCTACCGTCTGGGCACTCTGGACTTTGTTTGGGCTCAACTTCATCCCCCTTTCAGTCTGCTACATCGTCTTTGCCTTTGCACCATACAGGAACCTTCCAAGGCCTGTGGGCATCCAAGACACCTGAACGATTCTCCCTTGAAGTGAAGGAGTCCCTTCTCTGCGTTTACAGGCACTGCAACTAAGCTGACCGGTCTGCTGATCCTGAGATCCCACGGACTGTGAAAGGCTCTGCAACACAGGTGGTGGTTCTTCACAGCTCTTGAGACCAAGTTTCAGGCCAGTATCCCTGGTGGGAGCCGCAGGAACCGAACCCCTGTGCACTGCATCGACTTGCAGTTGCAAAGGCTTGTTGACTTCCTTCCACCAAGAACTTCAAGCTCCAAGTAGCCCCAACCTTAAGCATCACAAACAGGTACAAGCAGCGTTCTGTGCGAGTACCAGCCAGGAATTTTAACTTGCTATTGCTGTTGTTTTATTGATTTGCTATTTTAAAATTATCCTACTGCTATTTGACTTAACTGTCATTTTAAAATTATTTCAATGTTATTGCACTTCGCACTTTTTAATAATTAAGTTTATCATGCTCAACAGAGACACCGACTCACCTCTCCTAGTCGGGTGCCTTTGGGGAGAAATTTCTACCTCTGAGTTGCCACTTCACTCGACTCTCCTCGGTCCTCCACATCTTCCATTGCTGATTGTGGGGAGGGAGACGTCTTTGGCCAGAATACTCACTTCCGGTGGGTCACCATTACGGGACAGTAGCCAGTCTAGTCTTCCGCACCGGCACCTCCCTGGTCAGCATTTAAGACCGGGATGGCGCCTAAGGCAAGCCAGTCTGCGCCCATCCGCGCCCGGCCGGGACCAGGGGCCAGAAACTCTGACCGATTGGTACAGGCTCCCACTAATTTGATTACATACTCTAAAAGGGAGCTCGAAGCCCTAAAGGAGGCTGTCCATCCCTCCTCTCTGCACTCACTGGTCGCTAATGAGTCCCTGAAGTGCCAGATCTGTGGCTTTGTTACATAAACATGGGCCCAACAAAGAAATCAAGCAGGGACTGGGAAAGACCAGTTAAAATACTGGAAGATGGGGCTAATTAATTGTAGATCCCTCCCAAAACATTCAACAGAGATCAAGCTATTAATAGAGGAGGAAGACCTCAAGGTTTTATTCCTTACGGAGACCTGGCTTCGAGAATGCTCTGCCCCTGAGATTATAAGTACTCTCCCCCAGGGCTTTGAGATATACTGGCTAGATAGAGTTGGTAAAATAGGAGGTGGCATTGCCATTATTTATAAAGCACACTTGGCTTGTGCCATCACCCCCCTCAAGATTGTTGACTGTGAAGCCTTTGCATTTAGACTGTCCCTCACCCCGACCACCTCTCTTTCGGGCAGCCTTATCTATAGGACTCCATGGACTTGTACGCCTTTCTTAGAGGCGATTCTGGATATCCTGGCCAGCATGATGATAGAGAGAAGCGCCTAAACTGCTTTAGGCGATTTTAATATTCATCTGGATGATCAGAATAATCAGTTAACCAAAAGATGTGTTGCTGATCTCGAGGCACTACAATTAACACAACTGATGCACCAGGCTATGCATGAAAAGGGCCAGACGCTGGATGCGATTTTCTCCAACTACCCTAAGCTGGAGGCGCTTGCTCCCATCCGGATGCCTTGGTCAGACCATTCTTTTATCCCCATCCGATATTTAAAACCCCCTATAGTAAAGCCCAAGGGTAGTTGCCCAGTGCTAGGACGTAAATGGCCTAGGCTGGTCCCAGAAGCCTGGCACACAGACCTTGAGGCAAATACCCCACCAGAAATAAGGGACTTAGAGCAAGCACAGAAAAATTGGACAACCTGGATGAATGGAACGGTAGACAGGAATTTTAGGAAACCTGGTCCAATAAAACCTAATAATTCCAACAGGTCCTCCTGGTTCAATCCCGAGCTGGTCGCCCAAAGGAAAAATTGCAAAAAGCTAGAAAGGTGCTGGAGGAAGACTTATGCCCCTGAGCTCAAAATAGCATACAAGGCAGCTATCCAGCAGTACCATAAAAATATTAAGAAAGCACAAGCCGCCTTTTTTGAGGAAAACATAAAGAGGGCCTCTAACTCTTCAAAGGAACTGTTTAAAATTGTAAAATCCCTCACAACAGTTGAATCAGGCATCCAAATTGCTCAATATTCAAAAGAAAGATGTAATGAGCTGGCCACGTTCTTCAAGAGTAAGGTGGAAAAGATTTATAATTCCCTTCACTCAAATATGAGCCAGAAGCCGGCAGTAATCACAGTCCCTAAGAGCACACAGGTACTTCCCGCTAGTATAGAGCAAACAACAACCCTCTCCCCCCCAGCCATGTTCTCATACCCTAAATTAAGCGAAGAACAGGCGGGCTCCCTTTTACGGAACATTAAGTCAGGGTCCCCTTTAGACCCTGCAGCGCCCTACATTCTTGCTCAAGGGGGGAATTGTGTTTTGACGCAACTGACCAACCTCATCTCTCTATCTCTTGAAGAAGGGATAGTACCTAAGGAGTGGAAGCATGCCATTGTAAAACCGTTATTAAAGAAAACCTCAACTACTGCCAATTTTGGGAAAGATCGAGGAGAAGTATGTGAACAGTGCTATTTCACAGTTTCTGGAAGAAAATGGCATTCTACACCAGACCCAGATGGGATTTCGGCCGGAGCATAGTACGGAGTCAGCTCTACTTATGGTCACCGAATAATTAAAAAGCATATTAGATCAGGGAAGGGCTGCAGCTATTGTGTTATTAGATCTAAGCGCGGCCTCCGACACGGTAGATCACAAAGTTCTTGTCAATAGGCTCAAAAACATTGGGATTAGAGGTACAGCCAACCAATGGGTGGCCTCGTTTCTGAATGACAGATCTTTTCAGTGTATGGAGGCCGGCATCTTGTCAGACACTTTCTCAGCCCCATGGGGAGTGCCTCAGGGATCTTCCCTGAGCCCGACTCTTTTTAATGTCTATATGAGCCCATTGGCCCATATAGTACAGGAGTTTGGACTCTCCATTGTGTCATACGCCAATGACACCCAATTAGTGGTGTCAATAGCTGACTCTATTAATTCCAACCATAGGCAACTAATGCCGTGTCTGGAAAAAATAGGAAATTGGATGGCTGATTGTAGTATCAAGCTGAACGGGGATAAAACCGAGCTCATGATCCTGGGCAGCAATTTCAGCCTTCGCTTAGAGATCCCCTGGCCAGCAAACTGGGGTCTCCCCCCCAACTCCAAAATGCTCCTTAAAAAACCTGTGTGGCTCGATCAGAATCTAACTATGGAGACGCAAGCCAAAAAATTGGCGGGTATATGTTTTGGTATCCTCCGGATGAAAAATTCTGAGCCTAATCCTAGAGAACTCAAGAAAGACCGTGGTACAAGCCTTGGTGGTCTCGCAACTCGATTATGGCAATTCGCTATACCTTGGGTCACCTAAATATGTCACCAATAGGCTACAGGTTGTTCAGAATGCGGCAGCCAGACTGCTTCTCAAGATACCTAGGAACCAGTCAGTCAGAGCGCCCTTGAGAGAGCTGCACTGGCTCCCCGTGCAGACCAGAATCAAATTTAAGTCCCTCTGCCTGGCACACAGAGCCATGTGTTGTAGAGGCCCAGATATGCTACGAACTTTGATCTCCCCCTACTCACCCCGCCGTTGCCTCAGATCATGGTCGAATTTTTTGTGTGCACCACCAGAATTAACAGAATTAAGAGATCAAAGTGGGGTGGCAGATCATTCTCTCACATGGTGCCCAAACTCTGGAACAGCTTGGACCCAGAGTTGAGACTGATCGGAAACAAACAGTCTTTTAAAAAGAAACTTAAGACCTGGCTGTTTCCCTAACTTTCGCTTCAGATAGCTGCCGTACCTGTTATAGCGCTGGGATGCCTGCGGGTAGCCATGCGCTCTATAAATCCCGTAAAAATAAATAAATAAATCTCCAGTGATCAAAGTCTTTGTCCACATAACATTGTTTGCACCGTGGCCTGCATCTTTTGATGAGCTGCTCGAGGTGCTCTTGCGACTCCAGTGCCTCTGGCCTGTGGGTCCTGTTGAGGGTCATCTTTGTTTATTTTGGGCTACCTTGATTGCTCAGGGCCTGCCCTGACTCCCCTGATTGTGGTGAGTCCCCTGGACCTTGCTGGTCCTGACATTGCAGCTTCTTTGACTTCTGCTTTGGTTGCATTTCCCAAGGCTTGATGGTGCTCCCGTCGGACACCGACACATCAGCACTCAACATCCGACATGGGACAGCTCGTGCATGGGTCCTGGTCTTCCTCAGTGTTGCCTGGTCCTCACAGCTGCAGAGTCATGGTCCTTGTCAACTCTTCTGCAACTCCCGACATTGGTGGGCATTCGTCTTCCAGATCTTCTGCTCACTCCTGAGTGACATAGACTCTGTCCTCTCTGCTTGCAGATACCTCTCAACTAGATTCCACCTTTGGATTCCACCAGACACTTTCTCCTTCTTCAGCAAAGGCACTTTCCTGAAGTCCTCCATTGGGTTCGGCGGCGGTTTCCAACACCAATTCACACCTATGAACCCGGCTTCCCTGGTGTAGGTAATGTGGGTACTAGGGTATCCATGGGTGGGGTGGCTCTCCAACCTTCTGTCTTCCACTGGGTTTCTTCAGGGTCCACTGGGAATTTGAACCGCGACTTACACGTTGATTTGTATGGAGCACGTGGTCATGTTCCCACACTGCACACCTCTCCATGGGGTTCCTAGTCACTCACCTTGGGTGTTTCCTTGAGTCCCCAGCATTTCTACATCCTCTCCACATTGTCTTGACCCGAGTCGTGGTTCTTATACCACTTTCTTAGTATAATGGTTTGGTCCCCCCCTGGGATCCACTGTGTATTTTGTGTTATTTACTTGATTTCTATGCAAAGTATTGTGTGCATTGTGTATATCTCCGGGTAGGAGATATTTGTATGTGTTAGAGAGTATTAAATAATAAATACATATTTTTATAAATACCTTGTGTGGTTCTTTTTCACTTAATCTATACAAATAAGATTGCATTCTGGTAAAACAAGCTGCTTTACACTCCTTCTGGACTAAGCCTGAAGGCTGCACTCCACAGCTACCACTCAGAGAGCTTTCTAAGGTTGTCTAAGATCTCTTAAATCACCATAAGAGTTGTCTGGACTGGTGCAGGGTGCCCAGTAACATAAGTGGACATCATATACCAGGCCAGCTTCTCACACAAGTGAAATAGGATATATTGCATTTGTAAAAAAGGGGATAGGAGATCTGTCATTTTGTGATAGAATACCCGTTCGTCAAACTTTAAATCAGGTACTTAACCTATATGCTGACCTCTGCCAAAATCCTGGGGTGTAGAATAGGCTCCCCAAAGTGTTCAGTGACATGTCTGAAAAAGATTTTAAATGCACTGCTCAAAGTGTCAAAGTGGTGATAAATTCATCGCACCATTCACAAGCTGGTGCCAACAGCCGATATCACCAGTTTTCCCGCAATAGCAGCCGCAAAAAACATCACCACGGATGACACCGGCAACAAACGCTAATGAGATGCAGAGTAGGCGTTCCCATGCAAAAAGCCGCAAAAACACCACTCCGCAACATTCCCAACGACCAGCCAGATCGGCGATAAGATTCAAAAACATGCGATAAGGCGCGTTAGCAGCAGGGATTTAACACCTGCTCCTACCTGGTGCTAAGTCGGACGACAACCTGCACCATAAAAGGGAGCCCAGCCACACCAGATGAACAACAGATGCCATGGAGCTACTGATCATGCAGCTCGGAGCCCCAAGAGGGCCACAACACCCACTGCCACCACCCCCAGGCCCCCCACCTCTCCCAGGATCCTCCCCCGGACTACCACAGAGGCAGCGCAGACAAAGACACCGGACCTTCTGAAAACGCACCAGCCTCGGAGACTTAACGCCAAAGGAAGTCATTGCCCACTACAGGCTCAAAAGGACAACCATCCTCCGCATCCTGACCCTCATTGCCCACAGGCTGATGGTACCAACACAGCGGAGAACCAACATCCCTCCGCAGACAAAGCTGCTGGCCGTGCTGCACCTGACGGCCTCTGCGACCTTCCAACCAACAACTGCCATAGTCGGAGGAGTCTCACAGCCAGCCCTGTCAAAGTTCCTCACACCGTCTTGGATGCCATCATCAGCTTGGTACCCCAGCAACTTTACTTCCCACACACTGCGCAGGAACAGCTGGAGATCAAGCAAGGCTTCTACACCATAGCAGGCTTCCCGCACGTGTTGGGAGCAATTGGCTGCACACATGTACTCCTCGTGCCCCCTGCCGCCACTGCACACAATTACCGCAACAGGAAACACATGCATTCCATCAATGTGCAGGCAATAGTGGACCACCGGGGACTCTTCACCAATGTCGTCGCCAACTACCCAGGCAGTGTGCATGATTCCTTCATCTTCCGACAGTCCATCATCAACCAGCGCTTCCAGGATGGCACCTATGGAAATGCACTGCTCGTCGGTAAGTACCAACGGAACAAACCACACACCTCAACACCACAATCAGACAACTCACAACTCTGGGAATGCACACGTCACAAAATCACTTACAACATGACAACCAACATCCCCACATTCCAGACCAGGCCTGGGCGTAGTTCGCGGAGTTTTGCTACGCGGAACTTCGCGAAGTTACACAAAAACTCTGCGAAGTTCCGCGAGAGGCGGAGTGCAGTGCGAACTGCAGTTTGTGCTGGTATTCCTGCAGCTCGGGTGGAAATTCTACCCGAGCGGCAGCTTGCGCTCACAAACTTATTATTCGCGATCGCGAACTTACCGTTCGCGATCGCGGAAAACACCCCGCTGCACATCGCGAAGCGGAGTTTTCTGCACTCCGCGAGCTCCACGGAGTGCGGCGTGCAGAAAACTCTGCAAACTCCGCGAACGGAGTGAAGTTCACCGCCCAGGCCTAAACACGACAACACAACTTACTGTGGCAACCTGGGCTAGCCATCTACACAAGCCATCAACGGCATGGCACCACAGCCACACAATAGCAGTATGTGGGGAGAGGTGGGAACCCGGCATGTGCGAAGGAGGCAAGTGACCCATGAATGTGAATGTACACAATGCCAAGTGTGGCGTGGATGTGCTGGACAGACTGCAGTATGCAGACCACAGACACTTCCATGTGGACATACACTGCTGCTGTCTGCAGTGTACTGGACAGTGGACGCATTCATGTAACCGCAGCCAGTGGGGAAGAATGCAGAAATGTAGCTTGTTACGTCCCCCCCTGTAAGCGTGAGCAGAGTGGGCTGGCCTGGCGTACGCCAGGCCATCGTAGGGGTGTGAATAAAAAGCCAGTTACTCTGGGCATGGTTCTCTTCCGGAATGGCCAACGTGTCTGCCAGGGTGGCGCCTCTCACCTCGCCACAAGGCCGACGCCGTGAGCGGCGGTGCCTGCGATCCTGTGCGCCTGCTGCACCCCAGGCCGCTGGTGCCTGGACTCGTCTTGCCCACCCCAGCGTACCCAGGCCTCACAGCTCACCTGCCGACACCAGCATGTGTCAAAGAGGGCCCACCACGTGCCGGTGCAAGCTCCAAGCCCGAGGCCCGCGACCATGGCAGCCTCCTCAGACCAGGCATACGAGGTGGAAGGCAGGCAATCCGGAGCAGTAGAGCAGCGCAGTGAACGGTGTACGGCGGAGCGTGGGACAGAGAGCCGCCACAACACCGCATCACCGCCGAATGATCGAGGCAGCCTCCGAGCCGTGAACCGTGAGTGTAGTCGGGGGCAGAGATGCCGAGATCAGTAGTGAGTTACCCGAACTACCCGACTCTCTGTCAGGTTTTGGTCAGGTCACCTGCGCGCGGCAGGAGCCACAAAATCTTTGCCTCACGAGGCTGGAGCCGCAAAAAATGTTGCTGATTCAAGGCAGGAGTCGCGAGTCATTTTCCAACGCGGCAGGAGCCGCGAAACATTTGTCAAACGCGGCCAGAGCCGCAAAGCATTTGCAAAACGCGGCAGGTGCCGCATAACTTTTGCCTAACTTTTGCCTAACGCTCTTTGTCTCTGCCTAACGCGGCTGGAGCCGCATAACATTTGCTGAACGCGGAGTTATCCTTCAATGTGGCAGGAGCCGCAAAACTTTTGTCTAACGCGGCCGGAGCCGCAAAACATTTGCTGAACATTTGCTGAACGCGGCCGGAGCTGCAAAACATTTGCTGAATGCAGCAGGAGCCGCAAATCATTTTCCTACACAGCAGGAGCCGCAATACCTTTGTCCAACGCGGCTGGAGCCGCAAAACATTTGACAAACGTGGCAGAAGTCCTTTCCTGAAGCGGCAGGAGCAGTGTTATGTTATGTAAGTGAGGGGCAAGCGAGGACAATCGTTGGTGAGTCTAACGCAGCTACCCTCTAATGCAATTTTTAATCTAAATTTTGAATATTACATCAAAGGGGAAGAGGGAACTGCCACAGACTTACGGGTTGAGTCAGGTTGAGTAGGTTGAGTCGGATTGAGTTAGGTTGAGTTAGGTTGAGTTGGGTAGAGCTGGTTGAGTGGCTCCCCTGCAACCCGGCTCCCGCTCCCCTGCTCCCCTGCTCCCCTCCTCTCTGGTTCTCTCCGGTCCTCTCCTCTCCTCCTCAACAGCGCTGTGAATATCACAAACCTATTAATCCCACTATCAATCCAGATAGTAACAACAGCAACGACTAGAGTCCAGACACCAACGACTGGAATACAATATAGTTGGAAAATCATTCAAATCGTTTAAAGGTTCTTTCTCCTTTTCGAATTGAATTGTTAGAGATAATTAGGCTTGGTAAAGTGCAGTATGAGGTCAGGCCGTGTCCGAGGAGGTCCAACGGTTAAAGGAACTACAAAAAAGCGTAAGCGAACCATCAAGACGCTAGAGGGCATTGGGGATGAACCTCCATTTAAAACCAGGCCAGCGGTACAGAGTGATTGCTCCTTAATTGAATTAACAACAGACATAAACATTCCAAGCAAGCAAAAGAGCGAGCATCCATCAAAATCGGAAATAATCAATAAATCAAAAAATTGCCACACCTCGTTTCAACCAAAAATTTACACAAAATTTTGCTTTTTAAAAAATGCGGGGGACATTCTACTTTCAAATGCCAGAGAAATGCCGAGCCTTCAATCACCTCTTCAGCCATTACAGCCATTACAATTTACTGGCGCACAGAGAAACACTTACAAAAAGGAAAGTCCTAGTAAGTTAGTTAGTAGTTCATTGCAAGTAAAATCAACCCCACAATGTCACAAGATTCAGACGGCTCAAGATATCAAAACCACTGGCAAGAAAGCTGCAATTGACACCAAACTAATCCAAGTACATAGGTCTAACGAAGCACAAGAAATTTCTGCAGACGGTTTAGAAGAAAGACAAATAGACATACATGAAATAAAGGGAGCCAGAGGATCACTTCACAGCAAAAACATAATTGGCAATTGTGTCACAATTGATGTACCAGCGATCTGCGAACAGAGAAGCCCAGAGGCAGTAAAGCAGTCTAGGAATACAAAATATAAACAAATGAGGGTAAGGGAGGAACGGGGAGAAAAAGAACCTTTTTTGGTATCTCCAGTTTTACCACCGAACGAACAAGTGACCGATTACAATACACCGTTGAGATCGGGAGGAGAGAAAGAAAAAGAAGACAAGCCAGCAATTCATTCCGCAGAAGTCACAGAAGTTTCTTCATACCTGGGGAAGGAAGAGTGGGAAGATGTTATGGCCGCCTACTCCCAAGACAAGTGCAGGAGTGGGCTTACCGCAAACATTTCGAATATGACAACAGGAGGCAATCAGGAACAACAGGCGGCGGGGGCGACTAAGGGAGGGCAAAATGCTACAATAAATTTAGGACGTCAAGAGGGATCTCCAAAACATACAAATTATGGAAGTGTTTGGCCAAGTCTGTTAAAAACAGTGCAACTCCTGGTAGAGGCCCTCCAGTACCAATCTGACAAGATGGACACTCAACTAACGCTACTAGACACTTTGGCTGTCTTTGTGGTTGCCATCGACGGTAAGTTGGGCACATTAAACACGCTTTTACAAAACAATATGACCAATCGCAAGGCGTCAATTTGAGCTGCGGATGTGGTCCTATCATTGATAAATTGGCCTCCCTCCCAGTAATGCTGAGTGATCTGTGTATACAACTCAAAAGGTCCTCGGAGTGCCCAAATAACCAACCTTTTGAGGGCCACTCGGAAAAAGAAACATACGATCCGATAAACACAGTCTCAATTGAAACCCATAAAAAGGGATACTCCTTGATAAAGGATACCCTGGCTCAATCGGTCAAAGGAACAAAGGGTAGCGAAAGTAAAACATTAGTTGGGCAAACATCTGAAGCCTCATCGGAAGACAACGTAGACAAACAAATGAACGCAAAGCAAAGACGAGCGAAAAAACGAAAAGGCAGAAATCAAAAAACAAATTCAAACTGTGAAGGATTCAGGCGTCTCTTCGGGACGTCATCACCATCAGCACAAAGCGAATTTAAGCCTGGAAATGACATGAGCTCAGCAGGGACCCCTGAACGAAATACAGTAGCTGTAGAAGTAACAAATCAGACCGTCAACAGAGTGAAGCAAGTAACTAAGGAAATGCAATTCCTTGGGAATACTATGAAGGAAGATTTAGAAGCCCCACATCGAGAAAGGTCTAGCATGATCCCCCAATTAACCAAAGAGGAAAAAGCATCTCTCGAGCCTGATCAGAAGCAATCACAAAAGCAATACTATGACTCGCCTTATTGTTAATCGAACAACGAACGGCGAATACACTTCGGTAATAAAGCTTGAAAATGATAACGACCAATGCACACAGATTAAGAAGCCAGGAGAAACAACAAGGTGTGACCTTAAAGAGATGAATGATTGTCAACCAGCCTCCGTCACTCAAACAACTCCATCTATACGTATAAGGGCCAACCAGAGACAAGAATTGCAGGTACCTGCAAAAGAATTGGGAACCACGCTAGATCCCCCTTGGCATGGAGAGGGAGGCCAACTGTTCAAACCAAGACGACAAACAATTTGCCAAAAAGAGAGAGACGAAGTAGAATCTTCAAATCATCAGATATCATCATCTGCAACACGAGCATATGACCTAACATCACTGAGCCATATTAACAAAGGGACCAGGAGCTCAGAGGAATTAAGCAATGTAACAAGTGCTATATGGTTCAGTCCGGATTATATCTCGAAAGGTAGGCATGACATCCTGAACAGAGGTAATATTCTACGGCTGTTAGCTCATATTCCCTCTTTGAAATAAGTGACAACTTTGGATCTGGCTTCTATCGAATTCATAGATAACAATGAAATGGACGGTGAAAAAACAAAAGCTACATGGACAATGTCATCAACTGCACAAAAAATACTAGTAGAGGCTCATACATTCAAAAATTGGGGGATAACAATAACTCCTTATATAAAGCCAAGGTACCCGGAACTACTAATTCCGGCAACAATGGTGGGAGCTCAGGACTCTGTAAACAGATTTGGAATATCGGTGCTGAGTGGAGTGAAGGGGAAATGCGGGACAAGTAATGAGCAACATCCTAGCAACATCAGATGGTGCGACATCACCAACTGGATTAACAGATCTAAGATGGATCGCTAGAACAATTAACAACCACACAAACTGACAAAAAACCGACTCATATTTAAGATCGAGTAAGCATAATCATCTACGAATATGCTCCTGGAACGTTAATGGTCTAGCCACCAAAATGACTGACTCAGATTTTGTTAGCTATATAAGATCTTTTGACATTGTGGCACTACAAGAAACATGGCAAGCAGATCCCCCACACCTTCAGGGATATTTGCGTTTCTTTACCTGTGCACTAAGGAAGGCAAAATACGGTCACCTCCAAGGCGGTCTAGTAACCTACGTTTCAGTCACAAGTGCACATACGGTCAAGGAAGTTGGTCCAACTTCTTCAGAGTCAATGGCAGTAAACCTTCTCATTTCACAACTAAAACCAGGCAAAGGGGGCATCAATCTTACTTTGATCAATGCCTATGTCCACCCAAAAAGGAAATCAAAGGCAGCAAAAGAACTCTGCGACTTTCTGGAGGAGTGTATAAGGAAAAAAACCTATAACAGATCTTTTGCTTACTGGGGACTTTAACCTTAATCTTATGGGAGCCTCGTCGGATGACGAGATTCTAACTCAAAATTCAGCTTGGGATATACCATTACAAGGGAAGCCGCAAATATCTACACGAACCGAAATAGGAAAGCAGATGTTAGAACACCTCGAACTTTTTAATATCAGAGCATTAAATGGAAGATTTGCTGGAGATAACCCCCCTGCTACAACATTTCACTCAAGAAGCAATACTATACTGGATTACACTTTTATTTCTTTACCTTTATTTCAACATATGACTTCATTTCAGATAGGTGAGAAAGCTGACAGCGACCATTGTCCCCAAGAAATTGTCCTCAAAGTTAGCAAGCCTAAATTTGAGTTATCCTCGGTGCTGAAAGAGTCAGTTTACACTATCAATTATAAAAGGATTAAGTACTCAGCAGCAACCGACGTAACTATACTGGAAAAGGCTAAACAGCACTTTGATGCTAGAACCGGATCTAGCGAAGTCGAGAAATGGGAGCAATTGATAACATCTATGGCAGCTTACGCTACAAGACCTAAGCCACAATTTCAACTGGGCCGCGGCAGCATGAAACACTTTACACGAGAGTATAAAGAGAAGATCAGGTGTACAAAAAGATCAATTTATCACACGATGAGACAACTTCGGCATAACCCTTTGGACATAGTGAAACTTGATCTTTTACAAAAACTAAAGGCAATGCTGGAAAAAAAAATGGGAAGCCAACAGATCTGTGGAGGACAACATTTGGGCAAAACTACACGCTGACACCAAACGGAGCGATGGTGCAAGATTTTGGAAAACCATAAACCACTTTATAAGACCGATGCATGACGGAGTTTCCTCTAATATTACAGAAGAAGAATGGGCAAACTACCTCAGGAATCATTTCAATCAAGATATGGACTTTAAATTGGAGACAAAAACTGGCAATGTGTTAAGAAGCGTTATTAAAAATAAAGCACAGACATTCCACAAGAGCGCCGGCATTCCAGAAGGTTATACATTAACTATAAATGATGGTCTGACAAGCACACGAAACATCATTAAGCGCCAAATCAAAAAAGGAAGAAGAGAGGGGGCGCCAGGCCCGAACGGAATTCCGCCCATCCTTTATAAACAAGACGAGAATGAATGGGCAGCAGCACTCGCACCACTATTTCTGGAAATAAGACATTTTAACAGATTGCCTGGCTCCTGGAATGGCTCAATCTTCTCTCCAATTTTTAAGTCAGGGGACAAGTCACTCCCACAAAACTATCGATTAGTGGCCCTAATGGACAATGAGGCAAAGTATTTTGCAGGTACACTCTTGGAGGAGTTGCAGGCCTCGGCCACAGAGAAATCCCGAATTCCGGTTAATCAGACTGGCTTCGCTAAATCAGTTGGGACAACCACTAATATCCTAACCATGGGTATGTTAATAGATAAGGATGGATCAACTAAAATGCCCATTCACTTTTGCTTTATAGACTATAAGGCTGCTTTTGACCATATAAATCGGAACATCTTATGTTAAATTGAACAGCTGGGGAATACCAAGGCCTCTGTTAGACTTGCTGATTAACCTTCATACGGAGACATGGGTCCAGATAAAGCTGGGTGATGGATCATTCCTGTCAAGACGCATACCAACCAACAAAGGCCTCAAACAGGGTTGTGTTTTAGCTCCCACATTATTTAACTTGTTTTTAGCGGACCTCATCCCGATCCTAAATAGCTGTAACTCCCACGCCCCCAAGTTAGGTGGGCTATTATTACCGTGTCTTCTCTATGCGGACGACATAGTCCTAATCAGCCATACAAAAGTAGGGCTACAACATCTTGTGAATGCTACACAGGGCTATTCCGAAGCAAACGAACTGACCATAAACCTGGAGAAAACGCAGACAATGACGATCAGCAAGAACAGGAAAAAATTGTCTACCTAGTTTTGGAACAATGCTCGTATTGAGGATACGTCACTATATACATATCTAGGAGTAAAAATAGATAAAAGCGGCCAGTTCACTGAACAGAAAACCAGCATTAGAGGTAAAGGCCTTGCCTTAGCAATCTCTTTAAAAGCACTAAACAGTAAACTCACTGGCCCATCTCTCTTACCTCTAGTACAAGTAATACGAGCCAAACTCCTGCCAACAATCACGTATGGGAGTGAAGTACAGAGAGGCAGAGATGCAAAGACTCTTGATAATACAGTCATAGCTGCATACAGGATTATTTTTAGCCTGCCCAAGCATACTTCACTGGCTCAAATTAGGCTAGAGTTTGGCATCCAGAAACAGCTCTTGGCAAGACAGGGGGCGTACATAATTAGCTGGGACAAAGTGCGAAAATCCAAACAAGGAACTCTAAATGATTATCTATGGAAGGAGTTAGAGCAACACTCAGCCTCACCAGCTGCCAAGTACCTCAAAAACAGCTTGGCGAATACTGGCTTAAATCAGCTTTGGGATACACCCACAAATCATTTAACGCTTAAAAAGCTGGTCAGGAAAACAATCAAACAGCTTTCGTGGGTTGAAGACAAGGCATCCCTCACAAAAAGGTAACACGGCTGGATGACTCTGAACTCATATTCCACACCAGTACCACAGAACTACCTTGAATTGGGTTATGCTAAAATTGTTAAAATGAAGTTTTTAAAGTACAGGTTGGGCCTGTTACCCTGTACCTGGCATTTTCCACACTGGCTAAAGGACAAGGCGGGCTCCTCCTGTCGATTATGTGGTTCAGCACCAGAGGATATGCTGCATTTGTTATGCTCCTGCGATGAACTGTTGGAAGAACGAAAGCATCTGCTAAAATGCCATTTTAATTAGCGAGGGATACGCTCAGGAAGACAAGCAGTTCTTGCCTGCTTTGCACACCATGATCCACATCTGAATTGTAGTCTTGTGAAGTTTATGAAGGTGGTGGAAAGGAAAATGCCAAGACTTGATTCCTAATTGCCTATAAGATAGTATTATAACTCAAAACGGTACTTATTTCAACTCAAGGTTGCACAAAAGTATACATTTTTATGATTTTAAAAAGAAATGAAAAATTGTGATTTATGAAATATTGTTTTTATTAATGCATGTAGACCTGCTTTTAAGTCTTGATGTTTGTATTGCAATGGTTTTAATTAACTATGTAAATAAAAATTACTTACTTACTTACTTACTCCTCAGACCATCACGGCCGCCGCGACACAGGCCCCCAGTACTCCTTTCTCATTGACGTACTCCACCGCTGCCTCCGGCCTATACTGCGGTCCAGCAGGTCACACATTTGGAACTGAGTCTTGATTATACAATGGCGGAGTACATATGTTTATTGCAGATATTATATCACCGTACTCCCTACGATGTTGTGCCACCGACTCTGTGCATAGCATTCCAACGACACTTGTCTGTGGGCCCTTGCTCACTACTGCCTTCAGCCTACACTGTGGCCCAGCACCGCGGGGTCACCTGTGTACTGCCTACACTGCGGTCCAACAGGCCTCACACCAATCCAATCCAATCCGTACCAGGCAGGACACGGCATCGTCGCAGGCTGCACACATGCTCAGCTCTGGTGCTACTACCTCCGTCAACCACAAATCATCGCCACATGGCATTCCAACGTCATGTGTGAGAGTACCAGGAGGAGCTGCCTGAACTGCGGTTGGCCCGCGCTGACCGCTGCCTCCGGCCTGCACTGCGGTCAAGTAGGTCACACATTTGGAACTGAGTCTTGATTTTACAATGCCAGAGTCTGTATCATTGCACGCTAGGAGAGGAGTAAGAGGAAGACGCGATTCAGTCCAGATGAGAAACAGGATCCTCATTACGGAGGTGACCGAACACCAACAACAACTGCCCTGGTGCCACTAACTGTGCATCGCAAGCCAAGGACACGTGGTTGTGGGCCCTGCCTGACCGCTGCCTCCGGCCCACACTACGGTCAAGTAGGTTACACATTTGGAACTGAGCCTTGATTTATTTATGGCAGAGCTTATACCATTTTACAGGCCTCATCGCAGACTGCATCCCCTTTCAGCTCTGGTGCCACTAACTCTGTGCCCCAAAAATCATGGACACCCTCTGGTTGAACTGTGGTGGCGTCTGAGTCTATGGCCTGGGGGTTGTCTTCATCATCATGTAGCTGATACTGACTTGGTGACAAAAATGAGTCTGTAGCATTCATCTCCTCCATATTGCCTGTGTCTGCTTGGTACTGCACTCTGTATCATGCCCTGGAAGAACACCTTCCACTGTCCCCCAAAACTCCCGCGACATTCACCTTGGACATCGACGGGGACCCGCTCAGCTCTCGTGCCCCTACCTCAGTGCACCGGTAGTCACCGTCCCGTGGCGGTGTTCCATGTGCCGGCCGCTGTGCATCCGGGGCCACTAACTCCGTGCAGCTCAAGACATGGACCCTTGCTGTTTGAACTGTGAACTTCTGATTGTCTGATCACTGTTGTAGTTGTTGCCAGCACCAACCACCCATTGAGGGCTGGCTCACACTCACCCCACACCCATCCAGCACAGGCGTCACTGGACATGTGAACCTGGCAATAAAAGGGGCTGGGCGCACGTGCCCGTAGCCAGTTCCACAAGCTATCTAAGTGTGTCCGTGTGGTCATTGTGTATGCATGAGGGACCCGGGTCCTACCACATTTCATTGTGCTGTGTACAGCGGACACAACCATGTCACCTCAGGCAGTGGGGGAGACCTGGGACATGTAGCTGTGTCGCACCCCCCTGTAGGCGTTGCCGGAGTGGGCTGGCGTACGACAGTCCAGCGTAGTGGTGTGGATAACCAGCTCAGAGCGTGGTTAAGTGTTGGGCTTGCCAATGACGTACCTAAGGCATGTGTCTCTGTTGTGGTGTCGGCGCCACCCGTCCTGCAATGGACAATGTTGAGATGTAGCATGCCCCCAAAGTGCGGGCTCGGCCGAAGGGATAAATGAATGAGCGCAAGCCCGCTCGAGGTCTGGGATCATACATGCCAACTGTCGTGTGTGTGTCGCTGTTACCGCAGCATAGGCCAAAGGTATTGCTTCGACCGCATCGCAAGTTCAGCCAGCCATGCCCTCTACATCTGTGTCCGCCCTATCCTTACCATAGGGCTACACACACATGGCCGCCCACCTTCAACGCACAACATCACAGTGTCATTGTCAGGCTTCTGGACATGCGCAGACAGGCATGACAATGGTGTGCCGTAGGAGTGCAAGTGATGCAACCGCGCAGCGCGCATAGGTAAACGGGCTCGGGGGGAGGGTTGAGCAGCAGTGAGGCTACTTTGTACACATTGATGGCTCTCATTTGCAACAAGCAGTACATGTCAAACAGTAATCACTATGACACACATATCACACGCCAATGAACTAGTGAGCCTGCCTACACATCATGCAGGGCCAACTGTTGACTCATGTCTCTCTGCACTGTCACAGGTGATCAAGGATATGCACTCTGCACTTGGATGATGACACCCCTCCGAGCCATGAACACACAGGCCCAGAGGCAGTACAATGTGGCCCACAAACGCACCAGGGGCATCGTGGAACGCACATTTGGCGTGTTGAAGTCACGTTTCAGGTGCCTGGACATCACAGGTGGGAGGCTCCTGTACAGCCCAGGCATCGTGTGCAAGATGATCGTTGCATGTTGTGTGTTGCACAACATATGTGAACGCACCAATGCCCCATGGTTACAAGTGCGAGATGCACCGGACGATGATGAGGAAGATGAGGCAGGTGGACCACACCCCACTGCAGCTGCAGCCGGAATAGCCCGTAGGAACACCATCATTGACAATTTCTTCACATGAGGACATCACATTGTGGCAGTCCTTAGCAATCATGAGACAGTACAAAATGACCACAGGCACAGCATGTGCAAATAAATTCTTTTCAACACACATTCCCTGAGTTTCTGTATGTGTGCTGCAGTGTGGCACGGGGATCACGGACATGATCCAGAGTCACTGTGGGTGTGCAGTGTGCTCTACTTAATTGTGCATGTGTGCCATTGTGCCCATCTCCCCCTGTCCCCCCAGTCCCTGGTCGGTACTCACCCTGTTAATGTAGTGTCAGGTCATGTTGAGCAGTGTCCCGATCCCCGACTCCTGGCACCGTATCCCGACTGATGACTGTGGCCACCATTTCCTCTATGTCATCCAGCTCCTGGTGTGCCACTGGTCTCCCACCTCCAATCTGCATTGCTGCTTTCATGTTGGCATGGGGTTTCTTCTTGGTTTTGCCCTACACATCATTCCAGCGCCTCTTGACCTTTTCCATTGTCCTCCTCGACACTCCGACTGCATTCACGTTGTTCACGATGTGTTGCCATATTTCCATTTGTGTGGCTGATGACACAGTGGAGGTGACGGACAGTTGTTGGTAGTGTCCTGTCACCTCCGTGACGATGATCCAGTTTTCCTGCGGACTGCCCCGTCTTCCTCTTCCTCTTCTCCTTGCCCTTCCCCGGCCCCGGGAGTCCTGGCTGGTCATCTGTGGGGCTTGTGGGGTTCGCGTTATCCTCTGCACTCGGTCCGAGTGCGTCCATGGTGCTAAGCAGTTGCATGTTTTTCTCTTTTTTTTTTCTCTGCTTTTATGGTGCATTTTCCTGCATGTCGCGTGGGAATCGCAGGTCTGTAGCTGGTTATCGCTGATTTTTGTTTTGCGATTTGGGACTTCGCAACTTTATGGGCGTTCGTGTTTCGCATTTTTTCGGCGTCGTGTTAATTTTAACCCGGGCATTTTTCGCGTTGACGTGTGACTATCGCATGGTGCCGCCGGGTTGGGAATACTGCGTTAACACGGTGTTATTTTCCCACGATGGACTGCGATGTGAGAAGTTGCGTTAAGCGAATTGGGCGACGTTCTTGAGAATATCCCCCTTTGTTTTTTAAAATCTTTTGATGCTTTACAATTTTCTTTGGCACCACAAACGTACTCCCAAAGGTTTAAAATCACCTAACCCAGGTATTCTGCCAGTAACACCTACTCTATACGGTTTTGATGGCAAGTAGTAAATACCAGTTAACTGTGACCTTCAGGTAACTTACATTTCTAATTAACAAAAAATAACACTAATTTGATTTACCGCAATACATTTTAGCACAGTAGTGCATCAATATGAGTTTATTAACTATAGAAGTATAATTCTGAATTTTTTTCGAAAACCATAGTACTGCTACATCTTGAGAGACTATTTTTGTACATAGACCAAAGTTGTTTTTCTGTGCCTTGCTTTTAAAAAGGCAACCAAGCAAGGAGCAGATACTTTTGCCGTGCCAACTTATAATTAAACCACTCAGCGAGTGACCTTTAGCTAGTTCAGAACCGGAATCTCTGGCCTCTCCTGGAGCAGAAGCCTTTGTTTTCACCAGTGGGTATGCTGTACATTTATTCCAAAGTACACAGAAAGCTCCCGCCACCAAGAGCTTCAGCTGCATGCACTTCCTCCAACAGCTCTGCAGACTCTCATTTCCTGAATAATAACATTTTGTGTGGCAAGACTTTAAACAGAATGCCAAACATCTCTTAACTATACACGCAGGTCTGAACTGAAAATCATACAGAACATGTATGTATACAATGGTTTGGCAACCTAAAGAGAAATACACAGAGATTGGAAAAATTTAAATAAGATAAAGAAGTAGAAGTACCGCGCAAGAAAAATATTTAAGAAATACTGACTAGAGGTAGATCATTAACTGGAAGGAGTAAACAAGCAGTTCTTCTCTTGTTCAAAACAGGCGACCAACTCTGTACACTCTCACTTTCACACCTTTTCCCCTTTGTAGTCTTCTTGTAATATGCCACAAGAAGGTACGTTTACTCCTCTACTCAAGTTCCAGAGTCTTGAATCTTCTGTCGTCACCGTTTTCCAAAACAGCTTGATTACCCTTAAAGGATTCGTGAATTTTGAAGATTCTCCGATCAATCTGTCACCCAACACTGCCTACGTGATCTTAACTGCTTTCCTGCTTAAAAACCTCTTTGTTTAATTCATCTTCTTCTTTTCTGGAGACTACCGCTTCTGTTTTTCCACAATATCCCCATCCATATTCCTCTTCTTGTTATTTACATAAGGTGGGCATATCACCAAATTTGCCTGATTAAAGAAAATGGAGAGTTTGAGATGTTTTAAGTCAAAATAGTGACTAAAAGTGCAAAGCACCAACCATGTTATCTGAATGCATTAGACCGGGTCCAATTAAAAAGGTAAGGTCGACTACGAGCTACTGCCTGTCAAGTACCGGGACCAGGCTTGTACTTGTGGAATGTTTGCCTTCCTACTTAGAAGAGTTTTATGGGAAAAAAGTCTAGTTAACGGGTCATCGGCGAGTCGGGCTGCAGGCTGATCCATAGGAGGGCTCGATGACAGTGTCCTAGTGAAGCGCGGTTCCCCGTTGTGAGCTTCTGCTCCGGCAGGAAACATGGGGCAGTTGTTTTTGACGGTGGGAAGCTCTGAGCAGGTGAAGTCCAGATTCCTTCTCTGTGAGCGGATGCTGTTCAGCATTGGCCTCGGTGAAGTCCCTCTAAGTTCGAACTTTTCTGAAAGTTGAAATGCTTTCAGTGGGGGAAACCAAAGAGTTGAATTTGACTGGCGGTTAGATGTCAGCAGTTGTGGCTTTGGCGTTGGTCCCGGTCTCCGCTGGTTCTCTGGAGGAAAAGTTCTGAAAAACTTCTCAGGGTACAGTTTTGCAGGTTTTAGGGTCATAGGAGTACTCTCTAACACAAGACACGTGTCCAAGACAATGTGAGGACCACTTGGAGGTTAGGACTCACTCGCCAAAAAGCCACCAGCAGGGTCCAGGGCAAATCCAATTGGAGCTGGTCAATGGCTTCTTGGAAAAAGTAGACTTTTTGCAGCTTCTGTGCTGCTGTAGCTTATCATGAAGTTGGTCTTGGCATCCACTTCTTTGTCCACAGATTTAGCAGCAGGTCCAGACCTTGTGTCTTTCATTGATTCACATGTGTTCTGAAGAAGGTATGCAGGAGAGCCACATGTATCCCTGGCACTAGCTTGTGTTCCCAGGGCAACCCTACCAACTTTGAAATCAATTCCTGTGGGTGTGGCCTAACACAATCCCACAGCACACTGTACTGCCAAAATCCAACATGCAGTAACTACATTCCCTTGGGCAGATCTCTGTGCACACCTCTGAGGTGAGTCTAGGGAAATGAGAAACTCCCCTTGAAAACCAGTTCTAAAAACAGTTTTACCCAGACTGGGATTGGTGTTATTATGACTACCTTAGCAGTGCAAAAGGCAGTCCTAGGCGTGTGTTACATATGCCTGTGATGGAGATGCCCCTTTAAAGCCATTTTGTCAGGAGGTCACATCTCCCCCTACCTAAGGTTATTTGTGTTCCTTTTCCTCAGAACCATTCAAAATTCCTTGCAGGGGGCCAGCATGCTGCCTGGTAACAGCTAAGGATTAACTCTGGAAAGGCAATTAGAGAGTTTAGGCAGAAAACAGTGACTTTCTAAAGTTACTATTTCTAAAATAGTTAGACAAAATTAGACTTTAGCATTAAGTTGGATATTGTTAGGTAGAAAATGAGTACTTGTATTTTTCTAGCTAGTGGCACTCTGAAGTTAGCTTTATTAGGTGTAATAAAAGTACCCCAGTGTTTTCTATTGCACAGCCAGCCTTGCTACGGCGAAAGAAAGGTTTGGGGCATTTTTCACTGTAAGGATATGAAAAACATTAAAAGCATATGCACTACCATTAAATATTAGGCACGATGCCTTAGGGCTGATAAGGCCTACTTTAAGGGTGACTTACAACTATTTAAAAGGAAAGTGTAGGCAAGAAAAAAGGGTGATTTTGAGATGTCAGGCAGGTTTAACTTACAGGCCCTTGGCACATGGGGTACCATGCACTAGGGAACTATATGTAAGTGAAATCTGCCAATCAAGGACCTTCACCAATTAGACATATTTTTAGGAGTTAGAACACATACAGCGACGCCTGGTTAGCAGGCCATAAAACCAACAGCATAAGCTCAAAACAATAGGGGTGAGTGATCATGCAAAAAGAGGCTTAATCCCTGGTCACAAATAGGCAACTTTCATTTATTTTTCAGTTGCCAAAAACGCCAGTCATGAGCATGATACATTTGGCACTTTCTCAATACTTCTGGTGGATCTCGGCTCATACCACAAAAAAAACAAGCCTTCCCTATCGGAGAGTTCTACTTTAATACTCCAACATTTCTTACTCTCCTGATCAGAAGCTTTTTTGCTCTTCCACCAATAATTTGTTGTCTTCTTTAACTCCTGCATAACCTAATCATTCATCATTTATTTGATCCACTCTTCCTTTTGGAGCATCCCTTCTGTGATCTTACCCACCTTGAAATCTTCCCCTTTATCTCTCGCATCCTCTGCAGACTCAAATTCCGCACTTACAAATTCAACTTGACATAGCTTCAATACATTTCTTTGCAAAAATCTCTTTCAAAGATTTGTGATCCATTTGAATTTTGAATAAATTCCCTTATTACAATGTATAAGTTGTTTTTTACTGTCCAGCAGATCATCAGTGTCTCTCTTTCTCTCTCTCTCTCTCTCTCTCTCTCTCTCTCTCTCTCTCTCTCTCTCTATTACTGAATAGTTCTATTGTGACCCTTTCAGACTTCTTAAGATAAAGATTGTTGTACTAACCTGGATGTTTCATGCAGCACCACTGGCTGCGAGGACTACCATTGACTCTGGTTTGATCCATTCTTGTTGTGGACACTGGGCCCAGCCACACAATTGAGGTAGCATCTTTATCGGGACAAGTGGATGGACACTGGGTGGTGGGAACTTTCTGGTTTCCTGTGGATTCCAGAAGTTTAAGTCACTGAAATGCAAGGAGAAATGTGTGATTTTAGGCAAAATTTGAGGTATGCATGGCATTGTGGGATAGAAAATGTTGTAGGATCCACATGAAGCACACCACCCTGGACTCCCTCGGTCTAGTTTTCCGAAATGCCTAGGTCTGGTAGGTTTCCCAAAGTGGCATCCTGCCCAAGCACAAAATGTGCAGTCATTCACCAAGGCAAGTGGGACAATATTAGAATTTAGCCCCACTCTCCTGGCCCATATATAAAAACAACACCGTAAAGAATCAAATATACTCTTGCTTGCCATTGTAATGGGATGTTTTAGTTCGCCTGAGAGCAGAAACACTGTTAAGGCTTTAGGGGCGAGTGTGAGGGTGGGGCCTGTTAGGATGGGTGTTAGACCTGGCTAGTCCAGCGGATTTATCGCCAGACTTTTTGCTTTTTGGCCTCCTGTTTTGGACCCTGTTTTTTGTTGGTTTTATGACTCTGGTCACTTTACCACTGCTGATCAGGGCTAAAGTGCATATGCTCTCCGTGTAAATTGTATTTATGGATTGGTGATTCCATGATTGGCATATTTGATTTGCTGGTAAGTCCCTAGTACAGTGCACTGTGTGTGCCCAGGGCCTGTAAATCAAATGCTGCTAGTGGCCCTGCAGCACTGACTGTGCCACCCACCTGAGCAGCCTGTAAATGTAACTCAGACCTGCCACTTCAGCGTCTGTGCGCAGTTTGGTCCAGCCATGTCGACCTAGCAAGTGCACCCACTTGCCAGGCCCTAACCTTCCCTTTTTTTTAAATGTGAGTCACCCCTAATGTAGCCCCAAGGTACCCCTGTGGGCAAGGTGCAGTTTTTGTGAAAGGTAGGACATGCCCTGATGTGTGTGGCATGTCCTGATAGTGAAATACTGCCAATTTCGTTTTTCACTATTGAAATGCTATCTGTCTCATAGGATAGAATGGGAGTTTATTAATAACATCTTATAAATATAACTTCCCCTTGGGACAATATAGAAAGATGGAGTTTAGTATGCCTGAACTCAGAATATAAAAATACATCTTTTAGTAAACATGATTTTTATATTGTGTGTTTGGAAAATACCACTTTTAGAGAGTGGGTATTTTCTTGCTTAGCCACCCTGTGTGCCTCTGCTGGTTTGTGGATTGACTGTCTGGCTTTTGAATGACAGGGGCTGGGGCTGTGCATTCTCTCAGATGGCCACCGGGGGGGATGATGTGTGTCCTGCCTTTCCTGGAGGAGTCAAGGCTGGGCTGAATAGACCTGGGCTGCATTTAGAGTAGGGGAGGAGATTTCTCTCACACCTGAATGGGCCTAGTCTGCCTGGGACAATGCTGTCTCCACCTCCTGGCGGGCAGCTGCACCAGAGTGGACAAAACTGGTTTTGGCTGGGCAAAACGCTTCTCTGCCACTAGCGAACAAAGGAATTTGTGCTATTAAAAGTGGGGCCTAGACCCCTGAACTTTAGATTACTGCTGAACTAAGGAACCTGCCAGGAAGAAGAATCAGGAAAGCTGAAGGAGGAGAAATGATCCTGTGCTGTGTGCTGTTGGGGTTGGCCTGCAATGGTTGCTTCTGTCTTGGGCAGGGAAAGGACAGGACTGCGCTTTCATCATCCTGCTGTTAGAGTTTTCTCCAAGGGCTTGAAGTAGAGCTTGCCTCCTGTTGGAAGTCTCAGGGATCGAAAAGACTTCAAAGATCACTTTTGGACTTACAGAGGAACCTCTGCCAAGGAGAAGAACTGGAGGAGGAGTACTGCCCCTTTGCTGTGTGCTGTCTAGGGTTGGCCTGAAGTAGCTGTTTCTGCCAAGAAGATGAACTGTGTGTGTATCCTGCTTGAGAAAGTATCTCAAAGGGCTTGGAAGTGGAGCTTGCCCCCTGTTCAAGAGGTCTCAGGAACAGCAAAGACCTCACCATCCTTCTGGGCACCGTCTCTAGAACCGCTGGTTTCGTTCGCTGCAGAAGAAAAGGGCAACCAACTCTGTCGCACAGTCTGTTGCAGGATTACGTGTCCTGAAGGTCCCGCAGAAGGCACTGCCGCACTTCGCACCGCGTCCTTGGTCTCACCAACGCTGTCTTGATGATCGTCATTGAGCCATTTCTCACACCGCGTCCTGTGGGCACCGCATTCCGCACCGCCTTGCTTCACCCTGCCTGGACGTAACCGACACTGTCGCTGCCCGACCGGAACATCGACCAGCACCGTCGCCTGCACCGCAACCTCTCAGCACAGCATTGAGCACAGCCTCACCCTGCACCATAAGCCTTGGCCTCACCGACGCCGTCTGGATGATCGTCACCAAGCCGCTGCCTGCACCGCATCGTGAGGGCACCGCACCCTGCACCTCTTCCATTTTTGAAACGCAACTGCGACGGTTGCCCCGACCGGTTCGTACTATTGTGTCAGCCGCAACAAGAGAGAGAGAATGTTTTCGAGTCTGTCTTCGCTTTAGCTGACCCCACACTGACACGGTCAGCTGGAATTGTTAGACTCTGTCGTTTTGAGCATTGCAGTAGCCCCGGACAGGGCTACTGACTCGAAGGAACTGTGTTCTTCAGCTATTTATGCAATTTAAAGTTTATCTTGCAAAGTAACTTTTTTACAATACTGTATGTTGTATCTTTTGTCATTTTTGATCTTGTTTATTTTAGATAAAGTTTTACTTATTTTTCTAAACTGGTGTGGTGTCCATTTGTAGTGTTTTCACTGTATTAATGTGTGTGTGCACAAATGCTTTACACACTGCCTCCGAGATAAGCCTGCCTGCTCGTGCCAAGCTACCAAGGGGGTGAGCAGGGGTTATTTTAGAAGTGTATCCCCCTTACCCTGACTAGGAAGAGATGTCCCTACTTGGACAAAGGTGCAAACCATTGCCAACTAGAGACCCCCATTTCTAACAATGGGCCAGACTCACCCCATGATTTTATAAAAATACATATTTCTGCTATCCAGTGGATTTTCTGCCCCCCTGTGACCTGTCAATCAGTAGGCTCGGGTTTGGGTCCAGGGCCTGTCTGACCATGTATCTCTGACTCAGGGTTGATGGGGAGGTCATCTCCTGTAGATTTGACAGCAATGTTACGAGTTTGTTTTTATGTGTACAGATAACATGGCAGTCATTGATATTGTGTTTACCAACATTCTCATTACTATGCGTACATTTGTCATGGTGTACATCAACATCGTATTTACTGGTATTGACATTGTTATGTGTACAAATATTGAGGCGTACATTGACATTACATTCACCAATATTAACATTAGCTCTTGGTCCAGAAAGTGATCTTTTTGCTATTTGGTGCAAATCCATTCTGTAGTTTTGGAGATATTAAAGAAAAAA